>CM052062.1:9849130-11049130 GCA_028476895.1 Tetranychus truncatus
GGGGGGGGGGGGGTGGGGGGTGGGGGGGGGTGGGTGGGGGGGTGGGGGGGTGGTGTGGGGGGGTGGGGGGGGGGGGGTTGGGTGGTGGGTGGGGGGTGGGGGGTGTGGGGGGGGGGGGTGGGTGGGTGTGGGGGGTGGGGGGTGGGGTGGGGGGGGGTGGGGGGGTGGGTGTGGGGGGGGTGGTGGGGGGGGGGGTGGGTGGGTGGGGGTGGTGGGTGGGGGTGGGGGGGGTGTGGGGGGGTGGGTGGGGGGGGGGGTTGGGGGGGGGTGGGGTGGGGGGTGGGGGGGGTGTGGGGGGGTGGGGGGGTGGGTGGGGGGTGGGGGTGGGTGGTGGGTGGGGGGTGGGTGGTGGGGGGGGGGTGGGTGGTTGGGGGGGTGGGGGGGGTGGGGGGTGGTGGGGGGGGGGGTGGTGGGTGGGGGTGTGGGGTGGGTGGGTGGGGTGTGTGGGGGGTGGGGGGTGGGGTGGGTGGGGGGTGGTGGGGGTGGTGGGTGGGTGGGGTGGGGGGGTGGTGGGGGTGGGTGTGGGGGGGTGTGGTGGGTGTGGGTGGGGGTGGGGTGGGGGGTGGGGGTGGGGTGTGGGGGGGTGGTGGGGTGGTGGGGTGGGGGTGGGTGGGGGTGGGTGGTGGGGTGTGGGGGGGGGTGGGGTGGTGGGGTGGGGGGTGGGGTGGGGGTGGGTGGGGGGGGGTGGGGGGGTGGGTGGGGTGGGGGTGGGGGGTGGGGTGGGTGGGTGGTGGGGTGGTGGGGGGTGGGTGGGGGGGGGTGGTGGGGGGGTGTGGGGGGGTGGTGTGGGGGGTGGGTGGGGGGGTGTGGGGTGGGGTGGGTGGGGTGTGGGGTGGGGGGGTGGGGGGTGGGGTGGGGGTGGGGGGTGGTGGGGGGTGGGGGGGGGTGGGGGTGGGTGGTGGGTGGGGGGGTGTGGGGTGGGGTGGGGGTGTGGGGGGGGGGGGGTGTGGGGGGGGTGGTGGGTGGTGGGGGTGGGTGGGTGGGGTGGGGTGGTGGTGGGGGTGGGGTGGTGGGGTGGGTGGGGGGGGGGGTGGGGTGGGGGTTGGGGGGTGGGGGGGGGTGGGGTGGGTGGGGTGGGGTGGGGGTGTGGGGTGGGGGGTGGGTGGGGGGGGGGGGGGTGGGGGTGGGTGGGTGGGGGGGTGTGGTGGGGGGGTGGTGGGGGTGGGGGGTGGTGGGGTGGGGGTGGGGGTGGGGGGTGGGTGTGGGGGTGGTGGGGGGTGGGGGGGGGTGGTGGGGGGTGGGTGGGGTGGGGGGTGGGTGGGGTGGGGGGGTGGGTGTGGGGGGGGTGGGGGGGTGGGGGGGTGGGGGTGGGGGGTGGGTGGGGGGGGGTGGGGTGGGTGGGGGGTGGGTGGGGGTGGGGGGGTGTGGGGTGGTGTGTGGGGGGGGGGGTGGGGGTGGGGGGTGGGGTGGGGTAGGGGTGTGGTGGGGGGGTGGGGGGTGGGGGTGGGTGGGGTGGTGGGGGGTTGGGGGGGGTGTGGGTGTGGGGGGGGGTGGGGGGGTGGGGGGGTGTGGGTGGGGTGGGTGGGGGGGTGGGGGTGGGGGGTGGGGGTGGGGTGGGGGTGTGGTGGGGGGGGGTTGGGGGGGTGGTGGTGGGGGTGGGGGGGGGTGGGGTGGGGGTGGGGGGTGGGGGGTGGGGTGGGGGTGTGGTGGGGGTGGGGGTGGGGGGGTGGGGGGGGGGTGGGGGGGTGGGGTGGGGTGGGGGTGGGGGGTGGGGGGTGGGGGGGTGGGGGGTGGGGGGGTGGGTGGGTGGTGGGTGGGGTGGGGGGGTGGGGGTGGGGGGGTGGGGGGGGGGTGGGTGGTGGGGGGGTGGGGGTGGGGGTGGTGGGGGGTGGGGTGTGGGGTGGTGGGGGGGGTGGTGGGTGGGGGTGGGGGGTGGGGGGGGTGGGTGGGGTGGGTGTGGGGGGAGGGGGTTGGGGGGGGGGGGGGGGGTGGTTGGGGGTGGGGGGTGGGGGGGGGTGGGGGTGGGGGGGGGGGGGATGGGGGGTGGTGGGGGGGTGGGGGGGGTGGGTGGGGGGGGGGGTGGGGGTGGGTGTGGTGGGGGTGGGGGGGTGGGGGTGGGGGGGTGTGGGTGGGGGGGGGGTGGGGTGGGGGGTGGTGGGGGTGGGGGGGTGGGTGGGGGTGGGGGGGGGGGTGGGGGGGGTGGGGTGGGGGGTGGTGGGGGGTGTTGGGGGGGGGGGGGGTGGGGTGTGGGGGGGGGGGGGGGGTTGGTGGGGTGGTGGGGGGGGTGGGAGGGGGTGGGGGGGGTGGGTGGGGGGGGGGTGGGGGGGTGTGTGTGAGGGTGTGTGGGGGGGGGGTGGTGGGGTGGTGGGGGGGGGGTGGTGGGGGGGGGGTGGGTGGGGGTGGGGTGTGGTGGTGGGGGGGGGGGGGTGTGGGGGTGGGTGGTGGGGGTGGGGGGTGGGGTGGGGGGGGTGGTGGGGGTGGGGTGGGGGGTGGGGGTGGGTGGGGGGTGGGGGGGGGGTGGGGGTGGGTGGGGTGGGGGGTGGGGTGGGGGGGTGGGTGGGGTGTGGGGGGTGGGTGGTGGGGTGGGGTGGGGGGGGTGGGGGGGTGGGGGTGGGGGGTGGGGGTGGGGGGTGTGGGTGGGGGTGGTGGGGGGGGGGTGGGTGGGGGGGTGGGTGTGGGGTGGTGGTGGGGGTGGGGGGGGTGGGGTGGGGGGTGGGGTGGGGTGGGGGGGTGGGGGGGGTGGGGTGGGGTGGGGTGTGGGGGGTGGGGGGGGGTGGGTGGGGGTGGGGGGGGGTGGGGTGGGGGTGGGGGGGTGGTGGGGTGGGGTGGGGGGGTTGGGGTGGGGGGTGGGTGGGGTGGGGTGGGGGGGGGTGGGGGGGTGGGGGTGGGGGTGGGTGGGGTGGGTGGTGGGGGGGGGTGGGGGGTGGGGGGTGGGTGGGGTGGGGTGGGGTGGGGGGGTGGGGGTGGGGTGGGGGGGGGGGGTGGGGGGTGGGTGGGGGGGGTGGGGGTGGGTGGGGGGGGGTGGGGGTGGTGGGTGGGGTTGGGTGGGGGGGGGGGTGGGGGGGTTGGGGGGGTGTGGTGGGGGGGGTGGGGGGGTGTGTGGGTGGGTGGTGGTGGTGGGTGGGGGGTGGTGGGGGGGGTGGGGTGGGGGGGTGGGGGTGGTGGGGGGGGGGTTGGGGTGGGTGGGGGTGGGGTGTGGGGGGGGTGGGGGGTGGGGGTGGGTGGGGGGGTGGGGTGGGGGGTGGGTGGGGTGGGGGGGGTTGGGGTGGGGGTGTGGGGGTGGGGGGGGTGGGGGGGTGGGGGTGTGGGGGGTGTGGGGGGGGTGGGGGTGGGGGTGTGGGGGGTGGGTGGGGGGTGGGTGGGTGGGGGTGGGGGGGGGGGTGGGGGGGGGGGTGGTGGGTGGGGTGGGTGGGTGGGTTGGGGTGGGGTGGGTGTGGGGGGGGGGGGTGTGGGGGTGTGGGTGGGGGGGTGGGGGTGGGTGGGTGGGGGGGTGTGGGGGTGGTGGGGGTGGTGTGGGGTGGTGGTGGGGTGGGTGGGGGGGGGGGTGGTGGGGTGGGGGGGGGTGGGTGGGGGGTGGGGGGTGGGGGTGGGTGGGGTGGGGGGTGGGGTGGGGGGGTGGGGTGGGGTGGGGGTGGGGTGGGTGGGGGGGGTGGGGGTGGGTGGGGGGGGGGGTGTGGGGGTGGTGGTGGGGGGGGGTGGGGGTGGGGTGGGTGGGGGGGTGGTGGGGTGGGGGGTGTGGGTGGGGTGGGTGGGGTGGGGGTGGGGGGGGTGGTGGGGGGGGGTGGGGGTGGTGGGGGGTGGGGGGGGGGTGGGGTGTGGGGGGTGGGGGGTGTGTGTGGGGGTGGGGTGTGGGGTGGGGGGTTGGGGGTGGGTGGGGGGTGGGTGGGGTGGGGGTGGTGGGTGGGGGTGGGTGTGGGGTGTGGGTGGGGGGTGGGGGGTGGGGTGGGGGTGGGGGGTGGGGTGGGGGGGGTGGGTGGGGTGGGGGGGGTGGGGGGTGGTTGGGTGGGGTGGGGTGGTGGGGGGTGTGGTGGGTGGGTGGGGTTGGGGGGGGTGGGGTGGGGGTGGGGGGGTGGGGGGGGTGGGGTGGGGTGGGTGTGGTGGGGGGGGTGGGTGGGTGTGGGGGGGTGGGTTGGGGTGGGGGGGGTGGGTGGGGTGTGGGGGGGTGGGGTGGGTGGTGGGGGGGTGGTGGGGTGGGGTGGGGGTGTTGGGGGGTGGGGTGGGGTGGGGGGGGGGGTGGGGTGGGTGGGTGGGGTGGGTGTGGGTGGGTGGGGGGGGTGGGGTGGGGGGGGTGGGGGGTGGGGTGGGGGGGGTGGGGGTGGTGGGGGTGTGTGGGGTTGGTGGGGTGGGGTGGGGGGGTGGGGGGTGGGGGTGGGGGGTGGGTGGGGGGTGGGGGGGGGGTGGTGGGGGGGTGGTGGGGTGGGGGTGGGGGGGTGGGTGGGGGGGTGGGGTGGGGGGGGTGGGGGTGGGGGGTGGGGGGGGTGGGGTGGGGGTGGGGGGGGTGGGGGGGGGGGGGTGGGGGGGTGGGGGGGTGGGGGGGGGTGGGGGGGGGGTGGTGGGGGGGGGTGGGTGGTGGGGGGTGGGGTGGGGGGGGGTGGGGGGGTGGGGGGGTGGGGGGGGTGGGTGGTGGGGGGTGGGGGGGGGGTGGGTGGTGGGTGGGGGGGTGGGGTGTGGGGGGGTGGGGGGTGGTGGGGGGTGGGGGGGGGGGGGGTGTGGGTGGGGGGGGTGGGGGGGGGTGGGGTGGGGTGGGGGTGGGTGGTGTGGGGGTGGTGGGTGGGGTGGGGGGGGGTGGGGTGGGGGGGGGGTGGTGGGTGGGTGGGTGGGGGGTGTGTGGGGTGTGGGGTGGGGGTGGGTGGGTGGGTGGGGGGTGTGGGGGGGTGGGGTGGGGGTGGGTGGGGTGGGTGGGGGGGGGTGGGGTGGGGGGGTGTGGGGGGTGGGGTGGGGGGGGTGGGTGGGTGGGGGGGTGGGTGGGTGGGGTGTGGTGTGGTGGGGGGGGGGGGTGGTGGGGGGGGTGGGGGGTGTGGGTGGGGTGGGGGGGGGGGGTGGGTGGGGTGTGGGGTGGGGGGGTGTGTGGGGGTGGGGTGGGGGGGTGGGTGGGGGGGGGGGGTTGGTGGGAGGTGTGGGGGTGGGTGTGGGGGGTGGTGGTGGGGGGGGTGTGGGGGTGGGGTGGGTGGGGGGTGGGTGGGGTGGGGGGTGGGGGTGGGGGGGTGGGGTGGGGTGGGGTGGGGGTGGGTGGTGGGGGTGGGGGGGTGTGGGGGTGGTGGGTGGGGGGTGGTGGGGTGGTGTGGGTGGGGGGGTGGGTGTGGGGTGGTGGGGTGGGGGGGTTGGGGTGGGGTGTGGGGGTGGGTGGGTGTGGGGGGTGTGTGGGGTGGGGTTGGGGTGGTGTGGGGTGGGGTGGTGGGGGGTGGGGGGTGTGGGTGTGGGTGGTGGGGGGGGTTGGTGGGGTGGGGGTGGGGGGGGTGGGGTGGGGTGTTGGTGGTGGGGGGGGTTGGGGGGGGGGGTGGGTGGTGTGGGGGTGGGGGTGGGTGTTGGGGTGGGGGGGTGGGTTGGTGGGTGTGGGGTGGTGGGGGTGGGGGTGGTTTGGGGGGTGGGGTGGGGTGGGTGTGTGGTGGGGGGTTGGGGGTGGGGGGGTGGGGTGGGGTGTGTGGGGGGTGTGGTGGGTGGGGTGGGTGTGGGTGTGTTGGGGTGGGGTGGGGGGGGGGGGGGGGGTGGGGTGGGGGTGGGGGGGGGGGGGTGTGGGGGGGGGGGGGGGGTGGGTGGGGGTGGGGGGTGGGTGGGGGGTGGTGGGGGGGTGGGTGGGGGTGTGTGGGGGGGGTGGGTGGGTTGGGTGGGGTGGGGGGTGGTGTGGGGTGTGGGGGGGTGGGGGGTGGGGGTGGGGGGGGTGGTTGGGGGTGGGGGTGGGGGGGGGTGGGGGGGGGGTTGTGGGGGTGGTGGGGGGGGGGGGGTGGGGGGGTGTGGGGGGGGTGGGGGGTGGGGGGGGGGGGGTGGGGGTGGGGGGTGGGTGTGGGGGTGGGGTGTGGGGTGGGGGGGGGGTGGGTGGGGGGGGGGGGTGGGGTGGGGGGTGGTGGGGGGGGTGGGGGGGTGGAGGTGGGGTGTGGGTGTGGGGGGGGGGTGGGGGGTGGGGGGGTGGGTGGGTGTGGTGGGGGGTGGGTGGGGGGGGGGGGTGTGGGGGGGGGAGGGGGGGGGGGGGGGGTGGGGGGTGTGTGGGGGGTGGGGGGGGGGGTGGGGTGGGGGGGGGTGGGTGTGGGGGGGGGGGGGTGGGGGGGGGGGGGGGGGGGGGGGGGTGTGGGGGGTGGGGGGGGGGGGGGTGGGGGGGGGTGGGGGGTGGGTGGTGGTGGGGGGGGGGGGGGGGGGGGGGGAGGGGGGGGGGGGGGGGGGGGTGGGGGGGGGGGGGGGGGGTTGTGGGGGGGGGGGGGGGGGTTGGGGTGGTGGGGGGGGGGGGTGGGGGGGGGGGGGGGGGTGGGGGGGGGGGGTGGGTGGGGTGGGGGGGGGGTGGGGGGTTTGGGGGGTGGGGGGGGGGTGGGGGGGGGGGTGGGTGGGGGTGGGGGGGGGTTGGGGGGTGGGGGAGGGGGGGAAATAGTGAAAATGTGAATAAATGTTAGGTTGTGAGGAAGGGGGGGGTGGGGGGGTGGTTTTTTGGTTGTTTTGTGGTGTGGAGTAATATGGATCTGAATTTTCCCACACGGTCACACACAGCTGGTGCAGTGGTGCAAGTCTCGACTCATCTGCTCACTAAAGCTACACCTGACGGGTTTCACAACCTATTCCTCCTGCCTCAGACGGCCCATGTAACTGGGTCACAGCCCTGCCACACGACTGGCAATTTTTTGTTTTTTTAGTTAGTCTGGGTTTTTTCACGTGGCTCTAGTCAGATGGTCCACGATCTCATGACCTCCGTGAATCTCCCCACTTCCTCCCAAATGCTGGGATGACAGGCATGAGCCTCCACACCCTGCCTGTATAGCTTACATTTAAGGATTATATTCTCCCTCCAGTTATACTCATTAACCCCTATCCACTCAATTTTTTAACCAAGTTTCTGCACAATTTCCCTTTCATTCCACTTTATTTAATCCGAGTAATTTACTATCTCTTTAAATAAGTTTTTAAATGTTTTTTGTTTGGGTTTTGTCTTCTATTTTTATATAGAATAGACTTATCCTTTTACTTCCTTATCAAGAAGGTTGCCATCTGTCTTAAGCTGGTTCTGTAATTTGAATTCCTTTCATTAGTGTCTATTGCGTTTTGTTCCACGGACAACGAAAATGAGTGTTTGTTTTCTATTTAAGCGAATGAATTGTTTGGTCATCTCTATTGGCTTTTTCTGTATACATTGTAGTGTTTATTTCTTCATATGCTTCCTATTTTTAAACTTGATTAGCGAAGTTAATGGCCTCACTATTTGAGTTTTGGTGTTTCTGGCTTTTAAATTTCTTACTTTTTTTATTGTTTTTGTTTTGCTTTCCTATTGTTCTTTTGAATTTCTTAGGTATAATGCCACCTTTAGGTAATTGGTCTGATCAATTGATTGTTTAGAATGTCACTTTATTCAGTTAAATACACCTCCTTAAATTTATACATAACGATAAAATTATCAAAATCTTTCATTTTTTCTTATATGTGTTTGTGTGTCTGTCTTTGCCAACTTACAATTCTAATCTTTCTGATTCACTTTACCTAGATGATTAAATAGAACACATAATATGTGTTTTTCCTTTCAGTCTACACTATTAAGGGATTTATCCGTTTCACTATTCCTTAACATCAAAAGATAACAGTATATTTTTGTCTTAATAATAAGATTGGCTTTCTTTTACTTTTTGTGGCATATTTTTTGTAGGGGGTCTTGGTCTGTTATGGTTACTTTATAATCTTTCTTTTGTCTTTCTTTTGTTATGTCTTAGTGATCTGACGTTCTTTTTTTATTTGTATGTATTTGTTTTTCTCCAATAAAGTAATATAAAAGTTGTTGCATTTTATTTATTCTAATATACCTTTTATATTTTCATTAATACTCTCAATCTTCTTTGTTGATTTACTTTACTTTTTGTTTATTTTATTTGTTCCTTGTTTTTTTATGGAATCCATTGGTTCGTTTTGTTTCCTTGAATCTTAAATGCTCCCGGGTTTTCCTAAGACTCTTTTTCAACCCAAATCGCTTTCCTGTTTTTTGAGGATATTTTCTTTTATTACTTCTTTGGGGTTTGTTACTTTTTTTTGTACAATTTAAAAGTGCATTTTTGGTAAAATTCTTTTTGTATTTGTATAGTTTATGATGTATACATTTACAATTGCAGTTTTATTACGTGAATATGCTATGTAGTGGTGAAGTTTGAGTTTTTAGGAATCATTGCTGAAATAATTACATTGTACACACCACGTAAGTTCTCTTCCCTTTCCCCACCATTTTTGTGTTATCTTGCAAATACTCTTTTTTTTTTCGGCACTAGTTAGTCTTGGCTGAATTCCTGTTTCGTGCATTACTTTTATTTCTGTCATCCATTTTAGTTTTGATGTTTTTTAAAACTTTTATTTTGTTTGATTGGTTTGATGCAATGCCTTCTCCTAGTACTTCAGATACTAATTTTTTCTTGCCTCTTTTGTGATACTTAGCATTTGCGCTACCTAAATTGAGAGTAACACTTAGGTAAAATGTCTGGATCCAAAAAATGAAGTCACTCTGTGTCAGGAATTCTGTCTCCCTCCTTGGTCCAAGCATCAACCAAGTCCTCAAAGCAGCTCAATATATGTTTCTTCATTATAACCACAGTGTGTGCCATTCAAGCCAGTGTGTCCCCAGAGAAGGAGAAGAAATGAGATGAAGTAAAAGAGAGACTTTTCAGGTCAAGATCCTGCAGGGGGCCACAGAAGCAGGTATAGCTAACCCAGAGCTTCACCGACTCACATGCACACACCCCCAAATTCACATTCCATTCCTGCTTTTTCCCTGTAGTATTTTTTCACACTACATGTGATCCTCTTATTCTCATTCCTGTCTATATTGTATTAATTACCCTCTCTTCCTTTGCAAAAGCGCACTGTGGGGGACTGAAATTTTGTTCTTCTTTGCTAAATAGTACCTAGATCAGTCTTTGTCCATAGAAGGTGTTCAGTAATTATTTTTTGAATGAATAGAACCAATAGTGGCCTCAAGTGACTGAAAGAGTGATTGGACTTGATATTTACATACATATCTGTTTTATCGGGGCTATTCAGCTTCAACTATCCATAATAATTTTGTTGTTATCTTACTTAAAGCTTGCTGCCCCATCTCCATATCCCTTTTTCTGTTTGTTCTTCCTCTTATGCTTTTTTTTTTTTGTATGATAATTTAGGTACACAAAAGTCCTTTACCTAAATAACAAAACACACGTTTAGGGCTAGAATACTTGCGGCGGACACTCGGGGTCCAACTCTTAAGGTACAAGAGGATGGTGGGACTGTGGGAAAACTGGAAGAGCATATGCCCGCCTCAAGGCACCTCTCTACTCGTCCTGTGGTGCTGCATATAGGAAAGCTGGGCCGGTGTTGGCCACACAACCTGTTTTTAAATAAAAGGTTTTCTGGTCTTCGATTGTGTAACATCAGTAAATGCTAATCGTTCACTCAATACATTTTAAACACTCACACACACACAGACACACTAAATTCAAAACAATAAAAATCACTAACCTTCTTGGTCAAGATCAAATTAATGCAAGCTGGGTCTGATGGGACATGAACTGCCTGGTGGTGACATTCACCCAGTTGTGAATGGAAAGTCTGCAGTTCCGTGTTTCCTCTTTTCCTCCTGCCATCCAGTCTTGCACCCCCTCCCTCCCTTGAGACGCCTCTCTCCTGGGCCACTGTGCAGATTCTAAATGTCATCCCCATGTGTTGCAGTGGGGCTCTGGAGACATTCAGGGGTGATCTGTCTAAATGTGTCAACTCTTTGTCTGGTATATTTCAGTCAACGTGTCCTGTCCTAATTTTAGTTCAACATCATTTCAAGTTGCAAACCTTTGATGACAAAAGACAATGCAAAACAAACATATAGAGGTCACTCCCTCCGGCTGATTCTGTTCCTTCAAACTGTAAATTATTCTTTTTTGAATCCTCATAATAATGTCACCCCAATTCGTGCAAAAAAAAATAAAATTGAAAAGTCTGATGGAAAAGATTGTGTCACCTACTACTAGATTCCATTTATTTTTTAGATTAGTCTTTATATTTTTAGAAGTGCGAACAAAAGAAGGCTTCTAAGCAAGAGTAGTCTTTAGATACAGAGCATCAGACAATATTATTGTGATAATAGAAAAAACTCTCTGATATTCTTCTGCTGTGACAGTTATAATATCACTTTTTGTCTTGTGGAATATTTTTTAGTTAGTCAATTTGAAGACACATCTAGATCACTTACTTGCTTGCCGGGAGAAGGGAGTGGCTATGGTTTAGTAGTTTTTGAGAAGCTAGATACTAAAAAACAAAATTTTTCACCAGAATGAACATTAGGTATTATCAGACTTTTTTCCCCATTCATAAGAGCAAGCATAGGTGTCTCTCTAATCATGACAGATGCTTCGACAAGGGGTCTTTCTGGAAGTAACTGACCTCCTTCCACATATCTGCCAGAAATTTTCATCCAAGTTTGTAGAATGGGGTGTGCACTCTCCATCTGCAAGCTGGATTACAAAGCCAGCTCTTCTCATCTGGGACTCTGACTGTATATCAAGCATCCTTTTTCTCTCCAGACTCCACAAAACATCCATATTAATAAATCTGTAGCCCCAAGAACTCTCATTTTCTTTGAAGCTTTCTGGCCTCCATGCCAATCCTAAAAAAAATATCTTCTTAAAACTGCCAGCCATAATTCAGTGTGATAAAGATTAAATAGGTTTTTTGTTTTAAACCTAAGAACATGTAAAGTTTACAACAACTAGCTGGGTGAGGACAAGCCGGGTGGGAGGCCTGTCCCCAGCGGGTGATCCGTGGCACTCTGGGCCAGCATCAAACTTAGCCTCGGGATTCACTCTTGCAGCGCTTAGAGCCAGGGACCTCAAAGCGCATATGAATCCACCTGTGCTTCTAGTCTTTTCTCTCTCTTTCAAGACACCTCTCCTCTCAGGCTTCTTTCCTAGAATATTTTGTATTTTAAACAAAACAGTTTGACATGCCACCTGAACAGCGGCAGTGCCCGGCTTCAATTCATATCCGCACTCCTCAAAACTGTAAGAGTAATAAATAATTTTCTGGCTTCTCCACTTAAATGAAACCTTTATTATCTTAACTTGCTCACTCATCAACCTGCCCCCGCTTGTAACGTCCATTTTCTCCTGCTGAGTGCAAGAGAGAGAGTTATTTTATTTGTCATGGCTTTCAACTAACCCTAGACAGATGGGAAGAATGGGTTCCCTGTTATTTTTTGGTTGTTTGGCAATTTGCTGTTACCATATAACGCTTAATAGGGCAGCTCTGATATTGCCTCCAAAGAAGAGGTAATTCTCATGTAGCTTATAAATGGTGTTTAGCAAAGCAAATCGCAGAGACATCAGCAAAAGTTCAAGTGTCATTCCTATCTATGGAACCAGCAGTGTTTTAGGGAGTTTCAATTTCCTTTGGTTTTTTTTGGGGGACAGCCGAATGCTCCAAGTGCCATCCATGTCCCCCCAGGGCATGTTGGCTTGGCCATGCATGTCCCTCCATGCCAACCGGTGTCGGAGAAGTCCGTTCTGGTTTGTTGTTCGAAAATCCTAAATTTGGTGCCGTGCTGGAGTCGCATAATAGACAGCCGTCACGTCACACCTCTTAAAATCTTTTTAATTAAAATTTGTCCCTCTTGCAGAGGCTTATTTTGGGGATGCTGGTCTTTACAACCTCTTATTGTCAGACTAATGGGGACTTTTTTTATATTTGTGTTTAAACCCTCAGCTCCGGTTTCCCGCTACGCACCGTAGTTAAGGCACCAGCTTTGGAGTCACCAGAGACGGGGATCAATTTTTGGGGGTGGTGCTTTGGGAGGAAATAGCAGCTCTGGCCCAACAAGACTCTCCACCTGAAGCCACCTTCCTCACCGCGCCTCGATGCTGGTAACCCAAATACTCACATCCCCTGTCCTCCTTTATCCTCCAAGGCAACAACCTAGGAAGCCCCTGCACCATCTTGGTCCCAGAACCCACTTCCTCCTAGAGTTTTTTTGTTCTTTTATCTCGTTAACACAGCTCTCTGTCCTTCTGTTTTTTCAGCTAAAAATCCTTTGTTTTTTTGTGTTTTTTTGTTTTTTTTAGTTGTTTGAGTTGATCTTCTGCATACCCATCTGGAAACATGGAACAATGGAGTCATTTCTGACCCTCTTTTTGTCTCCTACCCTGAAGCCATTCGCATCACAATTCTGCAGACTGCACCTTCAAAATACAGATATAAAGAAAACCTTTGCCATCTCCTATCCACCCTGCCGTGAGATTGGCCTAGACCAGAACAGCCCTTATGTAGTTATCAACAAATCCTAAGCTGTCTCCTTGGCGTCTTCCCTGGGTACATTTTCAGCACTTGGTCTGAGATGATTCTCTTAAATTTGCATTAAACCTTTCACTGCTATGCTCTTTTCTTGGGCTCCCCAAGGCTCTAGACAAAGGCAGTGCCACAATTCCCCATCAATCTCTTTGGCCACTATGCCCTGCTTTGTTCTTGCTATCTCTTGCTCTCTCTCTTGCCTCATCTGGGTCTGGCCACACTGGCCTCCGTGGTTGTGCTTTCAGCCGCTGCATCCTCCAGGGCCTTGCATGGGCTTACAGCCTCTGCGTGCTACAATGAATTCTCCATGCATAATTGCAAGGATTGTTTGATCCTCACCCTTTTCTGGTCTTTGTTCCACTGTAGCCTCTCGTGAGGCCATCCCTGATCCTCCTATTTAAGATTTGACACCCCAGCCTAGAATTCCCTTCTGCCTCTTTCTTCTTAGTTGTCTCCAGGCCTTTTATATTACTGTTTGCATTTACAGACTGCTATGTGGGGTTTATCGGTTTTGTTTATAGTGGATCCCCGATTCACTCTCGAATATGTCTGGTACTGGAGTGCCTCATGCTTTTTGTATAAATAATATGAGAATGACTAAATGAATGAAATACTACCCACTGGAGTCCACAGGTTTCTTGGGTTAAGAGAAGTGGTTCCTGTTTTGAAATGGCTTCGATGATTCTGGCTGTGTGTCAATGGAATGCTTTGTGTGATCTTCTCTGCCTCTCCTTCATAAATACATCAAATGGTCCAACTTGGTCGTGGCGTATGTGGGGTGGTGCACTCTGTGGTGTGGGTATGCCTTGGATGCCCCTATAATAGAATTGTAGTCAGTGGATGGCATGCTCACCGTATGCCCATGTACCCCTGGTTGCTGCCCTCCAAGGGTGACCCCTCCTGTTCCCCTCCTGTCTTTCCAACCCACAGTTTTCCCAACAGGGTCTTCTTATGAAAGCTTTAGCATCGGTCTCCCATTCCCCACTGTGAGACCTGGCCCTGTTCTGGAATCTAGACCTGCCTTAGCCTCAGTCTTGCCCTTACCTCAATCAAACTGCCTAGCTCAGCTCCCTGGAATCTGACCCGAGCCCAGATTGAGCTAACAGGTTAAAGACCTTAACACTTGAAGTATGGCTTACTAGGTAGTAACACTTTTTTAGATCAGCCATTATTCGGGAGTCTGAGCTACCACACCTATATAATGTCCATCTTTGGAAGGAAAACAATAAATACACCGGTTCTCTATTTAAAAAGTGCATACTTTATTTCAGCACTCTTTCATTGTTAAATTATCTGAGTCTTGGGGTTAAGGTACGACAGAACTTGGGTTGTTAATGAGTCAGGAGCCTGATTTGGCTCAGCCTTCAGTGTGTCCTTGGAAATACCAGTGATATGGTTTGGCTTTGTATCCCCACCCCAAATCTCCATCTTGAGTTGTTATTCCTATAATCTCTACATGGCAAAGAGGACCACAGTTTAGGTGATTGGTTCATGAGCAGTTTTCTCCTTCTGGTGCTATCTGATAGTATTGAGTTTCATAGTATCTGAGGGTTTTTATAAGTGTTGGCAGTTTCCTCCGTTACGCACTCTTCTCTCTCCTGGCTCCATTGTGAAAAAAGGACATTTGTTCTTCCTCTTCTCCATATTGTAAGTTATCCTTTGAGGGCCTCCCCAGCCATGCAGACTGTGATTCCAATTAACCTCCTTGTTTATAAATCACCATCTTGCATTATATTTATAAAGAATAAAAAAGACTAATATACCAGATTACACCTGGCTCATGTGCCAGATTCTCTCACATGATGGCCAGAGCTGAGGTGGGCCCACCGGTGACATAGTAACCTAGCACAGCTGAGCCTCCCCTCACACAATAAAGGTATGTCTCACTGGGCCCCACTCTGAACCTCACCCCCCACAATCAGATAGTCATGATCACGTTGACCAACAAGGCCCTAGAAACTTTGAATCTCAAAAATCACCTAGTTATGTTCCCATGTGAACACACCATTCTAATCTAGGAGGATAGATATTTTAACTCTGTGTTGGCCCTCTTAATTCCGAAACATAGAGAGAAATGATAATTATTAATATACACTTAAGCATATTAAGGAACTACCATTTATGAAATGATTTCTCCGTGTTAGGAATTATAACCAGAAGGTTGATATCTTCATTTGAATTATTAAGTCCTGTAAGAAGCGGGCAAGTTGGCATTACTCAATCCCACCTTTTACAGTGAAGAACAGTGTCAATAGGTTTAAAAATTTCACCTCAAGGTCTTAATGTTGAGAGTTATTCAAAACAAGAGCAAAATTATCTAATCTCCAGATCCCTCATTCAGCAGCTCCCCAGCCCAAGTCTGTTCAAAATCTACCGGTTGCTCTGACAGAACATTAACCTGATACACCTACTTCCATTTCTGACTCCTTATGTCCATGGAGCATGCCATGACTCTGTGGTGGGAATGACATGCCTTTGGGTTGGAGCTGAGGGCGGCAATTCTTGGGGCTGAGAAACCGCTTGACCTATTCTTTCCCCATGTCTCAGATCAAACCTTGATTAACAAAAATAGGTAGCGGCCTTTAGAATTAACGGTGGCAGTGCTAAAATATTTTTAAAATGATTATCTTTCCACAACTGGCAAAGGTTATATTGTAAGTTCATGTGGCCCCCATAATCACAGTTTTTACTCAAGAAAAAAACATCCATGTAAATAGCAGGGCATTTGGTTCCAAATAATGCCCCTGATTCTGCACCACCCCTGAGTCTGTCTCTATGGCAAGGAGCCTGCAGAGACGCTCCGGCCAGTGCACAGGATGATAATTAACTCACAGGTTCAGACACACACAAGAATATCGTGTCTGACCTCATGAGGGATAAATCCCACCTCTTGCCGATGCCGGGGGAATGCGTCTTTAAAACATGTCATAAAATTGTAGAAATTTGCCCCTTCCTAATATCCTTTCCTACATATTTTCGAGCCAGATGTATTAAAAATAAGATTTTCTGGGTTATTTTTTTTTTTTCTTTTCACTGTAGCAATGTGCTCTTTAGTATGCATTTACACAGAATTTAATACATTATGTTCATTCCATTGGATGTTCTTGGGGATACAACTGTTCTTTGTGATTAAAGCTGGCATCGGCCAAGGCTGCTAACGCACCTCGAGGAGCTCATTCTGTTGCTTATTTTCGTGGTGGGGGCTTCAGCCATTTTTAAGCGCTTTAGTCGTCTAGGACCTGGAGGCCTGTTCCCACGCTAACCCCAACTTGGAGCTCTGGAAGAGCCGTCCGCTGCCCCAATGGGCTTCAGACTCCGTGTGCCCCGCACCTACCTTGAAGCTCTCCCCAAACTGATCTCCTGATGGAGTAAACACTGGTGTTTCTTATCTACTCGTGATATTAGGAAGGATGCTGGGCATTGCGTGATGTGTACCGCGCCCAGATTGGGATCCGCCAGCGGCAGCTCTCACCGCTCTAGCCCCCACCCCGCCAACCTCGTGTTCATTTGGGGAAGCACTACACCTCCACGCCCTCCCTTCCTTCCCGGTGTTCTTATTGTCAATTTGGTTGTGGATATTTTAAATTACCAAACCCCGAAAATTGTTGGAGAGACAGAAGATGACTGGCAGTAAAGGGTGGTTAACTGGGCTCTGGAGTGGGGCGCTCAATGAACCCCTTTCATAGTGACAGGGCTCCTTCCTGAGCACTGGAAGCGAAGGGTGCCCCTTCTCCTCTCTAGTCGTGCCTCCTCTGTGGTCTGTTTCTGGGGTAATATATGTTAGGTTCCAACGAGGTCATGAAAGGTCTAGCTGCTGGTGCTCATCAGCCCAATCATCCCAAAACTTTGGTAGGCCTATGCTAAGGTTCCATCTGAGTCAGTGTTTGGAAATAGCTTAGGGAATTAGGAGTAACCCAATCTCTACAAAAAAAAATAAAAAATTAGTCATGATGTGTAGTGTACACATCTTAGTCCCACGAATCGGGAAGGCTGAGGAACAGATCACACTTAGCCCATAAGTTTTGAGCTGCAGTGACCATGTTTGTGACACTGCACTCCACCTGTGACAACCAAGGCCCTTCAAAAAAATAATAAAAAAAAAAATAAGGCTTTCTTTGCTGGACTGGTAGACACAAGAATGGTTCCAGCCCTGCCTCCATGTGCGTGTACCTTGGATAGGCTCTTCACCATCTCTGATCTCCTCTAAATAATGACACGCTTAAATTCCCTCTTAAATATTGACAGCTCTTGTTCTCTGTACAGTGAAAGCTGTTCCGCAGATTTTCTTAGGCTCTCAAATTCTTTATGCGCTGTCTGTGAGAAAGACACAACCAGGTGGTTTTGTCATGCGTACCTTCCCCTGACATTGTCCTCTGCCGCTAGGGGTGGCCTGAGATGGCGGAGACCAGTGAGGAAGGCGAGATGGGTGTCTATACACGTCAGCTCACTCGCTGACCCTGCGTTGCTAGCCTTGCAGTAATGGCTCAATCCCAAATGAACTCGACGGCCGTCCCAGGCATGTGGCGCCGCATACCTGCTTCTTCTCTATTTCCATCACCTAACCCAGAACCCTTCCCCCGTTACCACCCATCTTCCCGTGGGAGGGCTTGGTAACGTGGCTGTCATGTCACACTGACAGATCGGAATGCAGCTCCTCCGGGTGGAAGGATTTCTCTGCACGAGGGTCCCCAACAGTGATATCATCACCCCTCACACCCCTGGTGGGAACGCTAAGTAGGCCGAAATGAAATGATCCGAGCTGGCTGTGGCCAGCAACACTAATCCTTGCCTGTGTGAGACCTGGACCAGAGTCTGCCACCAATCACAGCCGCCTCGACAATGCTGCCACCGTGCCAGCCACCACCCCCAGACCCGCAGGCCTCCTGACTGCTACTTCAACTCCCTTGCTTTCCACAGACTTAACTGCTCTGCACCGAGAGGACAGAAAACATACACTAGCACCTGCAGTGATCCAGCTCATCAGTATCCTTTTTTTTTTTTTTTTTTTTTTTTTGAGACAGAGTCTCGCTCTGTCGCCACCGGGCTGGAGTGCAGTGGTGTGATCTTGGCTCACTGCTAGCTCCGCACCCCTCGGTTCACTCCCCTCTCCAGCCTCAGCATCACAGTACTGGTACTACAGTACCCGCCTCTCAATCGCCTGGCGTACACACCTAACACACACAGAGTACATATCCCGGCATCTTAGGACGTCTCGGAGATCAAATTCACAACACTTTCTCTCAACTACCTCCACACGCATGGAGAGCTGCTCTTCTTAGAATCCCTACCGTTAACTGCTCCGAGTCACATCTTTCCTCTCCGATCTTGAGCGCCAAAATCCAACACTTTCACAATTTCTCATCTAACCCTGCACTTTTTATTAACATTTCTCTCTTCTCTATCTCTCTTTACTGAGAACCCCTGTAAGTACTACAAAGACTTAACTCTTCTTCGAATACCACTTCTAGTGACCCGCTAAATTATCTTGAGATCCTGTCTAATCCTGACTTTTGCGCGCACGCTCTCATCAACTACGTTCTCACTAGGATAGTACGCTCTTCTCGCATTTCTTCACCATCGGCAGCGAAACTTTCACAGTACACATAGTCAATTCTGTCCGAGCTTTCTACTCAAAACATTTCTCGCTCAGAGTTCCAGGCTGATACGGACTTCACTATAAGAGTCGCGTTAGATCTGGAGGCAGGTGGGGGTGAGGCTTCTGCTGAGTGTGAGATTAGGATACAGCTCTCTGACTAGTACCAACGTGGCATGTGAGACACGTGAGTGTCTCACAGCACACGCTACAATAGAGAGTCGGACTTTAGCAGCATCAATCTATTGGAACGGACAGTTCACAAAGAGTCAGTGAGTAGACTACGACTGTGGCTGAGAGAAGGTGGTTAACATTAGAGACTACTCTAGTCACAACATAACGTCTACTATAGTTCAGTGCTGATTTATGACATAAAGAGATTTACACCCACGGAGTCTCGACATATCTACTTGCAATTGTCGTCTAAAGCGGCGTAGGTCACTCGTTATAAGTCTGTACTACTTGTGAAAAGATGTCGGAAGGGACAGAGTGGGCTTGGGGGTGGGACGGATCGGCAGCTAAGGGGGGGGGGGGAGATGACATATCAGGTGAGTGGGATATTCGATGGGTGTACTATAAGTGTATTAGTGCGTGCACTCACACTGGAGTATACATTATGTTGAGTAGGGGCTTGACTAGACCGAGTTTGGACGAGTCAGTAGCATAAGGAGAGCGTAGTTCGGTAGATTTAGGGTTAGAGGGAAGAGAGCAGGGGGTGGATGGTGGGCAGATGTTACTAGTGTCCTGAGTAGATTAGACAGCACAATCACAATCCAGGGGTAGAGTAATGTGGGTGTCTCAGATCTGACTTAGTTCTAATAGGAGAATTTCATGATGAGTAGATTGATAGTGTATACCATATACTATCAGGACGACTCGGAGACTTGGGACTCTGAGTATTACAGTGCATGAGAGTTACATGGTAGACACAAGTCGAGTATGCATGGCACAGTAACACCTGTAGATGAATGGTTATGAACGTTATCGAGTAAGATAAGTTAGTACCACTATTGTGTAGTGAGATTATCAGATGGAGTTACGCGGTCAGTGTAGGGGGGGCGAGAGTGAGACACACATCACTAGGGAGACGTAAACTTTGCATCGTGTGGACACGTAATTCTTCGGGACATGAGGTGGCTACAGGATATTTCGACAAGATGGGATTCTTGAAGAGTGCGGACAACGTCGGAAAGAGATCATGTGAGAATCTATGTAGGCAAGGGTGTGTAGAGATAGCAATTATAGTACTTATCCTACTCTGAAATAAGAGATCCAATGGTGTGAACATAGGGAGAGACTTCATGGAAGAGAAGGCACTGATGCACAAGGTGGACATATGTTGTGTAATTCTAATATGGTGAGTGACTGGTATGATTTGATGAGGCAGGGCGTCTATGATATGACTTAGAAGGGGATGTGGTATGCCACTTAGTAGTTCATTGACACGATGACGTTCATAGTGGGTCAGCGTATTTAGACTCTATGTGGGGGAGGGGCATTTAAGGACACTGTTGTATAAAAGAAGGTTTATCATATGTGGTGGCAAGGAGTGGGACAAATGCTTGCGTAGCACGATTGGTATAAGAGTGGTTGTGGCGGAGTTAGGTCTATAGCAATGGGACAATGCTTTAGGGATAAGTGCATGATTAATTTTGGTTGTAGTAGAGTTGTGTCGTGAGCACAAGTGAACAACAGCGGGAAGGTTGATGAGGGACAACTAAGTATCTGTGGATATGAGGACTAGTTAGAGGATAGTGGATATGACATCTGACTGATCATCGGGTACAAATCAGGTTGTGACACACTGAGGAGCTGACATAGATTGGGCAGCGAGGAGCGTACACTAATAAGGTCTTTGTATTGAGGATTGTGACACAAGGAGAACAGCGATGGGGAAAGTGTACAATAGGGGTATGATGGTAATGTAGATCTAGAGTTGATTATATTGCGAACAGAATTGTTGGGCGATTAATAATGACTTGTGGCGTGTATATGTGGCGACAAGGACATTTTCCTACGATACTGCTAGACATATAGTGAGGTTTATTCATATCGTGAGTACAATACTCAAGGACAAGACACAATGTTCACCATGTATACAGTTCATGTGTGTATGATCGGAGTGGATTGGATCTAAGACATATGTGGGGTCTTCAACTATGGGAAGGTCACAGTATCGTTAAGAGGACAGAGTGTCAGATATAGGTGCGAGGGGGGGGGGGTGAATGACAGTGGATCTAGAATGAACGAAGGGGTAGACAGCAAGTGGTCCTTATATAGGGGGAGAGGGTATGGGTGGAGTTCTCAGGGAGGAGGAGAGTGAACAATGCTTTGTATAGGTGTCCGGTGGGGGATGTAAAAGTGGGTATAGGTGTGGGTGGGGAGGATCAGTATATATTTCTATTTCAGATTCGTGTAGTCAGAGTATGTGTTTCTGGAGGTGAAGTTGTGCACACTTTGGAGGAGCATACGGGGAAGGCGGATACAGTGATAATAGGTGTGACGACAGAGTGGGGGGGTTATGTGGGGAAGGTGTGATAATGGGAGTATGATGGGGTTTATAAGGGTCATGGGTGTGGGATAGAGGGATAGAGGGGAGGATCGTTTCAGCTCTAGGTCTCTAGTGGTGATTTTGCTGTATATCTTTGTCGTTGACTGACGAGATGAGATGGCGTCGTCTATATACATGTGAGGGTAAACGGTAACAGTGGTGACGGAATAGCAAGAAGGGGAGTGTATGTCTAGTAGTAGGGGTCTTTCTTATTGTAGTGGAGCGGATGAGAGTCAGATGCGATGTACGTTTGTTAAGCTACAACATAGATGTGTAGGGACTACGGTGTGGATACACGGAGTGAGTTCTGGTCTTCTGTGTACGTTTGCTCGGTGACAGAGATATATGAGTATGAGAAGGGGGGTGGGGTGTGTGGATAGAGATCATCGATGCACACTGTAGTGTAGCACATCGAGGTCTCTGTGGGATAGGATGATCATAGACGTATTAGAGAGTTAGTGGTACAGGATAGAACAATTTTAGGATAGTTGACAAGGGGGGTATTATGAGGGGCATGTAAAAGGGAGATGAAGATTGGTATTTAGGCACATTTGGTTTGATGTAGAGGAGTTAGTTAAGGAGATTTGGATTTAAAAGGGTTTAGGGGTAGTATGTGTTAGTGGTGATGGATTGGTGGTATGGGGGATTTAAAAGGTTTAGGTTGTAGGTTTTTTTTTTTTTTTGAGTATTGTGGTAATAGTGGAGGTAGTAGGGGAGGTATTAGGATGGGGGTTATGTGGGATGTAAAGGTTTATGGGATGTATTTTATGGGTTTGGGAGGATTGGGGTGTATTTGGGAATGTAACTGTTTTTTAGTGTTGTAGTTTTTGGGGGTGAGTATTTGGGTATGGGGGATGTATGGGTGGGGGTATTAGGATGGGGGTTAGGTTTTGCATACCCTGGAATCTTTTATACTTATAATTTTTGTTTGATTTTTTCATTTTTGCATACCCCTGGAAACTTTTATACTTATAAATTTATTTTTACATTTTGCATACCCCTGGAAACTTTTTTACTTATAAATTCTAGCTTCAATTTAGCAATTTGCTTACTTTCTTGTCGTACGACTTCATTTTTACATTTTGCATACCCCTGGAAACTTTTATACTTATAAATTTTAGCTTCAATTTACCAATTTGCTTACTTTCTTGTCGTACAACTTCATTTTTACATTTTGCATACCCCTGGAAACTTTTATACTTATAAATTTTAGCTTCATTTTTACATTTTGCATACCCCTGGAAACTTTAATACTTATAAATTTTAGCTTCAATTTACCAATTTGCTTACTTTCTTGTCGTACAACTTCATTTTTACATTTTGCATACCCCTGGAAACTTTTATACTTATAAATTTTAGCTTCATTTTTACATTTTGCATACCCCTGGAAACTTTTATACTTATAAATTTTAGATTCATTTTTACATTTTGCATACCCCTGGAAACTTTTTTACTTATAAATTCTAGCTTCAATTTACAAATTTGCTTACTTTCTTGTCGTACGACTTCATTTTTACATTTTGCATACCCCTGGAAACTTTTATACTTATAAATTTTAGCTTCATTTTCACATTTTGCATACCCCTGGAAACTTTTATACTTATAAATTTTAGCTTCAATTTACCAATTTGCTTACTTTCTTGTCGTACAACTTCATTTTTACATTTTGCATACCCCTGGAAACTTTTATACTTATAAATTTTAGCTTCATTTTTACATTTTGCATACCCCTGGAAACTTTTATACTTATAAATTTTAGCTTCATTTTTACATTTTGCATACCCCTGGAAACTTTTATACTTATAAATTCTAGCTTCAATTTACCAATTTGCTTACTTTCTTGTCGTACGACTTCATTTTTACATTTTGCATACCCCTGGAAACTTTTATACTTATAAATTTTAGCTTCATTTTTACATTTTGCATACCCCTGGAAACTTTTATACTTATAAATTTTAGCTTCATTTTTACATTTTGCATACCCCTGGAAACTTTTATAATTATAAATTTTAGCTTCATTTTTACATTTTGCATACCCCTGGAAACTTTTATACTTATTAATTTTAGCTTCATTTTTCTATATTTATTAATTATGCAATTAATTGAAGCTAATATTGATAAGTATAAAAGTTTCCAGGGGTATGCAAAATGTAAAAATGAAGCTGAAATTTATAAGTATAAAAGTTTCCAGGGGTATGCAAAATGTAAAAATGAAGCTAAAATTTATAAGTATAAAAGTTTCCAGGGGTATGCAAAATGTAAAAATGCAGCTAAAATTTATAAGTATAAAAGTTTCCAGGGGTATGCAAAATGTAAAAATGCAGTTAATATTTATAATGTGGTAACTAGCGGGTTTACCAGTTAACGATGTATTTAATTTAGATTTTAAAGTTTACAATTTAATGTGAGGGTAATTCTCCAAAATGGCTTACATATAAAGGAGGGAAATGAAATGAATATATATAGGAGAACAATAATAAATTCTATTAAATCAAGCTGATGGTCACAGGGTCTGGTTCTATTTCCGGGTTACGTTTTGATATACACCGGGTTCTGTTTGTGTTGTCAAACAGCACTGGATCTGGTAAATAGTTTGTTGCAAGTCAATCTGTCTTTAATACACACTATTTCACTAAGGTATTTTACCTTTAACTTAGAGGTGTTGGAGCCAGTCAATTAGGGCTTGGTAGACCAATTTAACTGGAATTCACGATTTTGCTCAGTTTAATTTAACGATGAAATTAGGACTTCAATAAGAGAGAGGCACTTTTACATTTCAGTTGAGTTTTTGTTACACTATATCACTTAATATTAACTTTAACTTCACTTAAGGTTGAAATTCTTATCCATCAAGGGCTTCCGCGGGTGGCTGTATCGCGCTCCAAACAAAGAAATGTTGGCCATTTTATGCAGGATAAGGGAGAAAATCTTCTCCCGCATAAAATGGCCGACCTACCAACTCTTCACCAATCACGGCCTTTCCCTACCTACTTGAGGTAGGGAAAGGTAGAGACAACACAAAAACCAGTTTTACTGCAATTGACCGGGGCACCAAAAGAACGTCCTCGTTCTGCAAAATAAGGCTAAAATATTGATTAGTAATAAGGTAAAATAGAAGTTCAAAAATGAAAATTTGCCATTTATGTTCATGGTGTTTCACCAGTCGTTAATGGATAAATTTGCGTTGACCATCCGTCTTATTGTTTCAAAAGTTGGGACGTAGTTTATATAGCCTGCTAACTTCAAATACTCCATGTATCCTCGTAGAGTAACTCTAGCATCTCTTTCTGGTGAATGTCCAGCGATAGTGTTCGTTGGATCGTCGCGTTTCAATTTAGGTTTCTCAGGAAAAAAGAATTTATCCACATAAGTTAACCCTAACGGTTGTTGGCCAGGCCATAACGATTGCAAATCAATCCAAGTGATTTCATTATCCATTAAGTGAGTTGGGGTCAATTTCAATAATCTTAAATCACCATCTCCTTGGGTTATTACTCTTTTACCTCTTAATATGTTAAGCACGGTTGAACGGACTTGATGAAAAGGTTGACCTGTTGCTAAATCGATAGGTTGTAGTCCTGTGATTTGGGTGTTTGAGTAAAATGAATTTTCTGATTTTACTTCGGCATAATATATGGTTTGAATTCGGATTATATTACCAAACCATCCAGATATGTGAATATTACCAACACCTCCACTTCCATTTCCTTCCATGTCCAATGAAAGTGTAGGTAAAGATGGAGAACCAATTGGTACTAATTTTTCTAAGATTTTCGGATCATATTTTCCGGGTATCTTGTACCAAATATTACCTGTAAATTCCCTTAATTTTCGTCGAAATTGTCTTCTTTCTTCTCTGCGTGCATTAACAGGTTTGATATCAGGTTGAATTTGTAAAGTGACTTGTCCGACTCTCTTAATCAAATCAGGACAATTTTTCCTAAAATGTGCATTACTGGAGCAAAATGAACAATTTTTACATTCGATTTTTGGATGGTCAGGTGCAAAGCATAAACTGCAATGGAACAATGGTATTGGAGTGAGTTCAATCCATCTCGATCTTCCAGTCTTCTGCTTGATTCGTTTGGCTATCTCTTTGATTTCTTTTATGAGGAAGTTATGAGCATGGTTAATCGCTCTTTGTGTGTGTGCTGTTATCGTTAATTTCGTATATTTATGCATTTTCGGTGGTGTTCCTGACATTTTACACCCTTGTATTGTCTTCTTACAAACTCCATAACTATTGACGAAGTTCCAAGCATAACAGGAAAGAATTAAATAATGTTGGTATAACAAAATGGGTTTTATCTCTCTCTGTCCAT
The DNA here is from genome assembly GCA_028476895.1 of Tetranychus truncatus. Taxonomy (NCBI): domain Eukaryota; kingdom Metazoa; phylum Arthropoda; class Arachnida; order Trombidiformes; family Tetranychidae; genus Tetranychus; species Tetranychus truncatus. The sequence goes on from CM052062.1 coordinate 9,874,023, forward strand.
CTGAGTACTTAGAATTTCTCCATCTCGGTTGATTTCTCTCCATCCTGTTAGATAAAAGAGAAGAAAAGAACATGATTAATCAGTCCCAATCACCGGGACTTTTATTTATTACCCCTCTCTGGTCATTTTGGACTTAACCCAATCACCGAGCACTTAGATTTATTATTCTCTTTTTTTTCAACCCAATCACCGGGTGTTTATGTTATCCTTTTTCAGCCCACTCACCGAGCTTTCCGTTTATTTATTTGAAGTTTTTTTTTCAATAGAATTTATCAAGTTTTTTTTTTGTAGCCCGATCACCGGGCGATTTTCTTTGTCTTATTAGTTTTTTTTTGTTTTTTTGTATTTTGTGAAATTTTTTTTTTTTTCATTACCATAATTATTTCCCAAAATTTATTTTAATAGCATTTATGTAAAGGTATTATTTCTGGTTGTCTTATATCTTTTGTTTTATCTACTCTGTTTGTTCTGTTATCCTTCTCATCGTAAACTATTGAGTATACTGTTCGTTTTGGTGTAAACATGAAGCGTACGCTAAGAGAACATAATAAGAAACAAATTGTTACTAACAGTGCAATTGAAATCCATTTAATGTAATCAAATTTCCAATTAAGAGTGATTTTCTCGAAACTAGAAAGTACCTTCTCGTGAGCTGCATCTAGGAGTTCAAATTCCAAGGGTGCTATGTTGATTTCTTGGTAAGCTGGTTGAAACAGTTTTAAATTAATTGCTTGAGTATGTTCTGTTACTCTAGGACCTCTAACGTAAATGAAAAAATTGTTGGAAGTATACTTCATGTCATCAATACTGAAATTGGTATATTTTGATAGTTTGATAACTTGATTCGGACATGAATATGTACCTGAGTATATTTCAATTTTATGTCCCGCACAATGAATCAAATAATGATTACCCATATTTTTAACTTGGATTTTTTCTGCCACAATGGTTTCATTTACGTTTCTAGATACACAATGCTCATCTCTCCAGAGCTGTGTTTTATTGAACTTATTTGGGCAAGTTGACACTTTGGTGAAAACAGGGTTTGGTGACTTCAACTCACTTTCATCAATTTCACAGAACTGATATGTGGTGGTATTTACTAATAAATATTCTGGTCCTTTGTACTTTTACATGTATGTGTCAAATTGGTTTTATACAACAAAAACGGGTCAGCTTGGAATATTTTCATAATTTGATCGTGCCTAAATGTCGTGAAATTCAGACTTAAAACTGGGTATCTTTCTTCATTGTGAATAGTTACTGAGATTTTTTCAATCACTGATAAGTCACAATCGTCACAATTTAAATCAACTTTTAGGGACTTAAAGAAATATGGATCTATTGTTGGTGTTGGTTTTGTTATACTTTCGTTGAATTTTTGCATAGTGACTAGCTGAGCATTTGAACAGGTCACGATATCAGCTGCTTGAAAGGACACAATAGGTATTAGTTTTTTTATCAAATCGATTTGTTGTCGTTGATTATAAAGAGTTTTTGCAATATCCATCAAGTGAGCATTTTGTTTTTTTATTGCTTTTTGGTATTCGACATTTTGTGCTGTAATTGCATCTAAGACTGGTTTGAAGTCAATGTCAGGTGTCATTATAGTTTTATAGATCCATGCTACTCCTGTAAGTACTACGCCGCTCACCGTAATAACTGTTGTTCCAACAGCTAATGCGGTTAGTAGTTCTCTTTTTATTAACTGTGAAGATCGCTCTTCTTTAGTTCTGATTGTTGGGATAAATCTAATTGGCTTAATATATTTCTCTTCAATAAAGTTCGAACAGTAATCCTGCAATGAAAACAAGTATTTTCTAGTAGCTTCGCATGTATAATTTAAGATAGGACATCCCTTCCCAGGGTGTGTCCTATTGACTATAGTACCAAAGTCATCTGTTTTAAAGTTCATCATTTCTGAACAAGGGTTCGTGAAAGCCAAAAGCAATCTTATCTCTTGGGTCGTCTTTCTGGGTTTGTAACCAGTTTCTTTCCATAAAATTGTATCTCCAGTTATAAAAGGATTAATTTGTCCAGCTACTAAGCAAATTAGTCCCATTAAAAGAATTAGTGCAGTTGACAAGGGGGAGCGATAAAGTTTTATTGTATTTCTTTCTAATCTGTTAATACTAGTTACTGTTGGTGAAATTCGTGTTCTATGGAAAGGCTTAAGTTGGCATCCATGAGCCCTTTTTATTTTTCCCTTTTCTCCTAATGGGATGATTCTGTAGGTTGTTTTTCCTAATTTTTCGATTATTTTATATGGACCTGAGAATTTGGGAGTTAACTTCTTTGATCCCTGATAAATCCTATACATTACTTCTTCTCCTACATTGAAGTCTCTGAGTTTTTTTATGTCGTGTTGAATCTTCTGGTTTTCTTTCGATTCTATTGAATAAAGTCTTGCTTGATCTCTCAATTGAGGCCATTGTGTAATGGATTCTCTAACTGTTTTCGGTAAACTTTTGAATGTTTTTGTAGTTAAAATAATATCTATTGGTAGTACAGGTTGTCTTCCATACAACAAGTAGAAAGGGGAACTTTTAGTAGATTTATTTACGCTGGTGTTGTAAGCAAATCCCATCACCGGGATTAATCTTGCCCATTTTTTACGATTTTCGTTCTGACAATAGTGTGTTAACATTGTACAAACGGTTTGATTAGCTTTCTCAGTTAAACCATTTGTTGCTGGATGGTAAGATGTTGAGAAGGACCATTTACTTCCCATGAAATTTTTAACTTCTCCAACAATAGAAGAGATAAAGTTTCTACCCTGATCACTCAGGATTGTCTTTGGACAACCATGACGAAGGAAGATTTTATTAACTAAAAATTCTGCAATTGTTTCAGCCATCAAATCACCGATAGCGTCTACTTCAATCCATCTAGTAAAGTAGTCTGTACAGACAACAATGTATTGTTGGCCATAAGACTTTGGTAATGGACCAACTAAGTCAATGCCAATTTTATCAAATGCATTATTAACAACGATAGATTGTAAAGGAGCTTCTAAAGTTCCACTCCCTCTTTTGTCTAATTGACAAGTAAAGCAGTTTTTAACATGATTTGTTATGTCTTTAGTCATCTGTGGCCACCAATAAAATTGTTTAATTTTATTGTACGTTGAAAACAGACCAGGATGACCAGAAATCATTGCATCGTGGTATTCTTCTAGAACTTTTGGAATTAGTTCTCTAGGGAGAACGATGTTCCAAGTTTCTCCATAATGATTTGTTGTTAGTCTATATAAGGTTCCATTTTCTATTCTAAAACGATTCATTCGTTTTCTTTCTTTAGGGGCTAAATTAGCTAAGTTTTCCATTTGATTTAGTATTTTACTACATCTAGGGTCTTGTCTTTGTTTTGTAATCAAATCAAAATTTTCTGCAGTAATTTCCTCAACTAACATAGTAAATAATTCCTCACATTCATCTTTGAGATTGTCTACGGGAATGTCTGCAATGGGGTAACGTGACACGCAGTCTACATCTGCATGTTTCTTACCTGATTTGTACGTGACAGTGAAGTCAAATGACTGTAAAGCCATCGCATAACGTTGTAATCTTGCGGGTAAATTCTTTTTTGAGTGAATGTGACAAAGTGCACAATGATCTGTTACTACCTCGAATTAAATTCCCTCTAAATAGACTCTATTTTTGTACTGCCCATACAATAGCTAAACATTCTTTATCTGAAATCGGATAATTAAGTTCAGCTCCTCTAAGGATTCTGCTGGCAAAAGCGATTGGATGAAATCCATTATCACTTTTCTGTAAAAGAATCGCTCCCAAACCATAACCTGAAGCATCGACTCTTAATTGAGTTTGCTTATTTGGGTCGTAATGGGCAAGAACAGGAGGTGTTGTTAACTTCGTTTTCAACTCATTGAAAGCGTTTTCTTGTTCAGGACCCCACTCGAAAGGTAAATCCTTTCGAGTTAAATTAGTAAGTGGTCTTGCAATCAATGCGAAGTCTTTTATGAACCTTCGATAATAAGAACATAAGGCTACAAAAGATTTTATGTCCCTAACAGTTCTCGGAAGTGGGAACTGTTGGACCTTTTGAATTTTTTCGGGGTCTACTTCTTGTCCTTGTTCACTAACAATATGCCCTAAGTAAAGTATTTTTTGTTTAAAGAAGGAGCATTTATTCGGTTTTAGAGTTAATCCTGCCCTAATCAATCGCCTGAATATAGTTTCAAGTCGTTCTAAATGTTCCTCTTCATTTTTCGAAAAAATAAGTAAATCATCTATGAAAATCAAACAAGTATTATAAATTAATCCTCCCAAAACAATACTCATCATTCTCATGAATGACGAGGGTCCATTTGCTAGACCAAAGGGAAGTCTAGTATACTCATAAAGACCACTAGGTGTAACAAAAGCTGTTTTAGGTTGATCTGCTGGATCTAATGCCATTTGATGGTAACCTGATCTTAAATCTAGCAGAGTAAAGTATTTCATTCCTTGAAGACTATCTAAGTAATCTTGAATGTTTGGTAAAGGGAATTTATCTATAACTGTAATTTCGTTTAATTTGCGGTAATCTACACAAAGTCGGACTTCTTCGGTTCCCTTTTTGGCAACCAAAACAATTGGTGAAGCCCAAGGGGAACAAGAAGGAATAACGATACCTTCGTCTATTAGATCATTGATGGATTTTTCTGCTATCCTTCGTTTTTCTTCTGACATCCTATAAGGCTTTTGTGAAATAGGAAAATGAGAACCTGTGTTTATTTGGTGAACGAAAATATTCGAAAACCCTAATTCTTTTGCAGTTGCTGCGAAAGCAGGTCTGTATTTCTGAACTAGTTCTTCCAATTTTCTTCTAGTTTCTCTTTTTATTTCATTGTCAACTTCTAGCTTTAATTCCTTTATCATACTACCAACTACTAACTCTTTCACTGGTGCTTTAGCTTCACTAATGAGTGAAAAATTGTCCCCAAAATCACCGGGGTAGGTAATGCTTGATCTTTCACTCATTCTAGTTGAAACTGTAGAATTATCGTCTCTTTCAGCTAATAATTTAGCCAGGGCCTTTTCCAGTATTTTGATTTTTCTTGCTGGAGCTTGATTAATTACCAATTTAGCGTTTTCACAATCAATCCAAAATTTACCTGTTTGTAAAACATCAAATCCAATTATTCCTTTGATATTGCAAGGGAGTTGATTTAAAATGATTATTGGAGTTTTTATTTCCACTTCATTTAATGCATCATAAATAATGATGTTCTGGAAAGTTTCACCTAGAACATTCAAAGGAGCATTTCCTGCTGTCAAGTTTGTTGGACCCTTATATTTTGAGTAATCCAGTTCTAATTTATTAATTATTTCCTTAGTGAGGATTGTGATTTGTGATCCTGTGTCAACGAGGCACTCAACAGTTTTACCTTTTATTTTCATGTTTGCAAAAGTTAGATCTCTCTTGCGTTTATGGATTTTACTAATGATTGACTAAACTTGTCTTCTGACATCACCGTCATCATCATCTTCTTCATCTGAGTACCCTCGATAAACTGTTTTTACTAATTTAGTTTTCTTCTCATCGCTATGAGGTTTAGATCTAGATCTTGATCTTCGTCTAGCTCTAGGACTAGGCGATCGATATCGTCTACGTGTTGTAGGAGTTGAAGGCGATTCTTCTCTTGGAGGTCGCATCGATCTCGGAGGAGATTTACTTAAGTTTTTATCAGGGGTATAACCCCTTCTTCGATAACCAGAAGAAGTCTGAGGTTGTTCCTCATAAGCTTGCCTTCGAGAATAATGAGGAGAACGCCAAGATTCTCCAACATTGTTCTCCCTTGACCAACCAGTGCTTCTAGGTGCTACTGGTCTACTTGGACAATCAGTTTTCTTGTGTCCTACACCATTACACTGGTAACAGTGTAAGCTTTGATTAAGGTTCATTGAGTTTTCCTCTGGAGTAAAATTTACTCTTTTAGGTTCAGTTTGAGTGTATGGAGGCGTGTATCGAGGTTGATACCTATTCTGATAAGGTTGGTTCGGATATGATTGGTTTGGATAACGTGGTGGTTGATAGGTTGGTCGAGGCTGAGGAGCTTGATATTGATAAGTTGTTTGATAACGAGATCGATTGTCACTTCGACCATAATCCCTTTCTCTTCTTCGGGTTTCTAAATTCATTTGTATACATTCGAATTGTTCGGTTAAATTTGTTAGTTGTTCGGTTAGTGAACTAATTTGTTTGTGTAGAGGGTGATCTTCACCACTATCCTCTAAGAATTTTATTTCTCCCACCGATCTCTCGGCATGGGACAATCTAGTGTCAAAATCTAAATCATTATTAGTTGATAATAAGTCCATTCGAGTCTTGACTGCTGGATTCAATCCTCTATGGATAAAACTATGAACTAAATTTTCATCCATTTTTGGATTTATTTTTCGACATAAGTCTCTAATATCGTAAGCATAATCAAAAGCTGACTGACCAGGCTGTTGCCTTTTCTCGTTTAATTCTCTCATTAAACTATTTCTGTAGTTTGAAAGGGCTAATCCTTTTACCATTTTTGCTTGCAATTCAGCAAACGTCTTAGGTTTATCTTTTTCTTCGAGAGTTTTAATACAGCATCTGTACCATTTTGCAGCAGTTCCTGTTAAATAAGCTGGAAGAGCTTTTAATTTTGTTTCATCGTCCCATTCTAAAGCAGCTGCAGAGGCTCCGAATGATTCTAACCATTCGAGCAAATCTTCTCCCTCATTATCTCCAGAGAAGTTACTTATGTGTATAAATTGATTTACAGGTTGACGTTCTTTTGACTTTTTAGTCATGCTACTCACTTGCGTCTCTTTGTTCTGAGGTACTGACATCTTCGTTTAAGTTATATTTAAGCTGGCTGATGATAAACTGTGTACATGTAGTAAATATCAGCAAAAATCTTGTAAATAAGTATTAAGATTGGTGAAGTTATTAGGATTAAAACTATTACGTTGATACTTGATTCATTAATAGTAAAAGTTAAATGGTTTTCTTCAGTTTCTAAATCTTCTAATGAGCTATACGAATTCAGTTGAATTTCATATATTTTGTCCTCCATACTAGAATTCTACTAAAATCCAAAAGACTAAAATGATAACACAACAAAAGGTTTTACACATTTTACTTTTCCCACTCATCACCGAGTGATAAACAATGCACCCAATCACCGGGTTCAATTTGATTCTACTGTAATTAAGTTCATTAAGTAGTACAAAATTATTAATAATACACTTAAAGGTAGAAATATTTGAATAACTATTTCGTTGTCAATGAAAAATATTATGGTAGTTGGACTAACCATCAGTTAATTCAAGTCAATTATCAGTTAAATCAGTTTCATTTAATCTGTTAACTCAGTTTAATTATCAGTTAATTCAGTTTCATTTAATCAGTTAATTCAGTTTAGTTATCAGTTAATTCAGTTTCATTTAATCAGTTAATTCAGTTTAATTATCAATTCAGTATTAATCCACTTCAATTGTAATCAGTTTAATTAGATGAGTTAATCAACTTGATTCAGTTCAATCAAGCTTTAATCCGGATTAGTTTATCATTGGTTCTATTATAATTATTCAATAGAGTCAATTAATTCAGTTCAAGTAGAGAAAAATTAGTAAACTCAATTCGATATCAATAATCTTGTCTCATTCCTGTTTTAGTTAATCTTAATTCAATTCAGTTATTAATTTTCCTGTTAATCATATTAATTCAGATAAATACAATACGTTTGTTTAGTTTGATGTAGCTATCATTATCAATTTACTTTAGTTAATCTATTCGAATCGTTTCATTTCAGTTTAACTTAGGTCAGTGCATTAATGCTTGTTGGTGTATTTGATTCAATTGACCTATTTAACTCAGTTGAATTCAGCACAATATTCTTATCCTGTTAATTTCAGGTCAAATACTACATTTACTTGAACGGCTTATGTTCAATTGAATTTGCTAAATGAGGTTATAAATCTAGTTCAGCTAGTTATGAATAAGTGTCTTTATTTGGCCTCAATTCAATCCAGTCACCGGATTTTCTTTTATTCACTTCTATATTTACCATTTAAGGTAACTATCCAATCATTTACTTAATAAGGTTCGTAAGCTGCTGTTAAAGTTAGTTTTTTTTTATTCAAGGTAATTCATGTATCTAATATGAATATGTTAAGTTCACTTTTGATATCTTTCAATAAGATGTAAAAGAGGTGTAATTGAAGTTAACGTATTATTTGTTAAGAATAATCATTTCAATTATGTTTCATATACATTGCGTATTACAAAAGAGCAATCCATAAAGAAAGTATATCTTAAATTACTTAACTTTCTACCAAATGACGACCAATCAAAAGAAATCCCCGCGTGGGTGCCAAATGGAGGTAACTAGCGGGTTTACCAGTTAACGATGTATTTAATTTAGGTTTTAAAGTTTACAATTTAATGTGAGGGTAATTCTCCAAAATGGCTTACATATAAAGGAGGGAAATGAAATGAATATATATAGGAGAACAATAATAAATTCTATAAAATCAAGCTGATGGTCACAGGGTCTGGTTCTATTTCCGGGTTACGTTTTGATATACACCGGGTTCTGTTTGTGTTGTCAAACAGCACTGGATCTGCTAAATAGTTTGTTGCAAGTCAATCTGTCTTTAATACACACTATTTCACTAAGGTATTTTACCTTTAACTTAGAGGTGATGGAGCCAGTCAATTATGTCGTGGTAGACCAATTTAACTGGAATTCACGATTTTACTCAGTTTAATTTAACGATGAAATTAGGACTTCAATAAGAGAGAGGCACTTTTACATTTCAGTTGAGTTTTTGTTACACTATATCACTTAATATTAACTTTAACTTCACTTAAGGTTGAAATTCTTATCCATCAAGGGCTTCCGCGGGTGGCTGTATCGCGCTCCAAACAAAGAAATGTTGGCCATTTTATGCAGGATAAGGGAGAAAAGCTTCTCCCGCATAAAATGGCCGACCTACCAACTCTTCACCAATCACGGCCTTTCCTTACCTACTTGAGGTAGGTAAACCAGTTTTACTGCAATAAGTATAAAAGTTTCCAGGGGTATGCAAAATATAAAAATGCAGCTAAAATTTATAAGTATAAAAGTTTCCAGGGGTATGCAAAATGTAAAAATGCAGCTAAAATTTATAAGTATAAAAGTTTCCAGGGGTATGCAAAATAGCATAGATAGCATGATTAGAGCGCATCAGATAGTTCGGGACCTGATGTAAGACGCCTGGCGCATAAACGATATCGATATTATACTCTTGGATAGTCAATGCCCAACGGGTAAGCCCGTCGCTGAGATCTTTCTTATTCACTAGCCAACAGAGCTTTATGGGCAGTATAGATTGTGAATAATATCAAGGAGAAAAGTTCGCAGTTTCTCCAAACACCAGACAACGGAAAGGGCTTCTTGTTGCGTTACTGGGTATAGCCTTTCTGTGTCTGTTAGCAGTCTACTTACAACCCAAATTAAGGTGGCTTGATTATTTTTACGACGCATTAATGCACCACTGATCCCTGTTTTAGAGGTATCGCAATGCAATTCAATCGGTAATTTGGGGTTGAAGTGGCATAAGATAGGGGCTTGACAAATTTCCTGGTATAACCAGCTGCTCCAACGAAACTTCTGACTTCTGATACTGATCGAGGTGTGGGAAAGGCTTTTATCTTATCTATCTTCTCAGGATCAGTGTGAATACCGTCGCCGTCGATGACATGTCCTAAAAAGTTAAGAGTTAGGCCTGCATTTGCTAGAGCTTCTAGAACTGTTTTGAGACGCACCGTCATCTCGTTGAAGCTAGATCCGAACACGACTAAATCATCTAGATAGACCAAACATTCTCGATTTGAGTCCGGCTAAAACAACGTCCATGGTACGCTGGAAGGTAGCTGACGCGTTGCATAACCCGAATGGCATTCTGAAGAATTCATATCTTGGGTTCTAAAAGCAGTTTTCTCAATGTCTGGTGGATTCATTAGTATTTGCCAGTAGCCAGCGTTAAGTTGCAAGGTAGAAAAGTATTTTGCTCCTACTAAAGTTGACAAGAGGTCATCAATGATCGGGATAGGGTAAACATCCTTCTTAGTAATCCGTTATTGGATGAAGCATTGATCGATAGTTATATTGCGGACAGTTCAAATCATCAAGCACTTACCCATAAGGGTAATGTATATAATTATGTTTTAGTGCAAAAAAATAATTCAAAAGTCCTAAATTGTACGGAGCGCACTAACATGATTAATGAATGTGTTACGGTAACCAAAGTAGATAACAGGAGGAATTTGTATTCCTGTAATTTACATAATGGTGAATGCATTTTTGTAAATGTTAAGGGTCGTGCTAAATCCTCCTTGGATAATCATGTGGATAGTTGTTTATTTCATATGGTATGTAACCTCTGTAAAAAAAGTTTCTCTAATCGACCTGGATTTGCACAACACATCACATCCCAACACAAAAATTTGTAAAATCTAACTTAAATTCTGTATTTATTGTAATAAGTGTAATTAAATATTGTTTTCAGCCCGTTATAAAATAGTCGCAATTGCTTAAACATGGTGAGGTGTTTTGGCATAACATTATGTTCAATATTATTTGCTCATAAAACATTACGTGCAATATTAATATTTACTATTAATGTACATAATATTGCTTTAAAGCAGATGTATAAGTCTTTAAGTTAATTAATAAATGGTCCCTTTTGTCTTGTCCTTATTTTTTTGTATCATATGTTATCTTCACCTCCTTAGTTTCGACTAATTTCTTCAATTAATCATCAGTAATTATTTAATATTTGTGAATATTTATATCATGAGTAATGAACTTGATGCAAAAAAAGCCCCCAATAAAAGTCGGGCTAGAATGTCAACATCAAAGACTTATTTTTATTGAAAAAGAAAAATCGTAAGGATATCATCGTGGCTTTGTTTAACAATTCTAAAAGGCCAATTCAAAATTTATTTGAGTTATTCAATTTATGTAAACCTAAATTAAGCATCAAGCGCACTAAAAAATGTAAGTTTTTAAGTAGTGAATTTGATTTTTTATTAATTAATTAATTATTGTTCTTTCAGGTTCTGTCTCCGTTTTTGTGGAACATTGTAAAGTTTCAGTGCATTTTGTGTATGTTGAACAGATGATCCTCAATTTGGTTGACGAACCTGATTTTTTACTAATATTGCATCCTGTTGACGCAAATGGGCAGTATTCATTACATGGTTTTTTAGGTGCCAATAAAATTAATTCAACTTTTAAACCGCCAACTTTGCATATTGTTAATGGATTGGCTCAAATGGATAATGATAAAGTGTTAATCGTAAAAAAACATATTAAACGTGCTATGTTTGAAAAATTTGGTGACAATAAGCTTCACCTAATTGACAACGATAACGATGTTTTTGAATTTATTCAAACCCTAATCTACCAAAAGAATCGCAAAAATAAATCTAAGACTAGTTCTAAATCAAAAGACCGTAGACGTAATATACACAAATAAATGGCCGACAAGGAACTTTTAACGGAGACCCTCCTTGCTGGTGAAATAGAGGAAAAGAGGAAACAAAGAATCTCACACAAGCGGAAAATTTACGATGGGATTAATGTTGATAAATCTAGGATGATCTTAGAGTTTGATCCGCATACTCATGAACCAATTGTAGAAGTTGCACCTGTTTTAGCTAAACAAATGGAAGATCATCAAGTCAAAGGTATCCATTTTATGTGGGATTCAGTAATTGAAAGTGTACATAAAGTTAAAGAAGGCGGATCTGGTTGTATTTTGGCTCATCCTATGGGTTTAGGGAAAACATTTCAAGCCATTACTTTTCTTCACACCATTCTCACCCATCGTTTAATCAAAAAACATATTAAGCGCGCATTAGTCCTATGCCCTGTTAATACCATTAAAAATTGGATCTCTGAATTTCGTCAATGGCTAGAAAATAATGGTCTTCTAGAATTTAGTCTTTTTGATTTGAGTGATTCTAAATCTCAACTTCAACGAGGTGAAACATTAAAAGTTTGGAGACAACAAGGTGGTGTGTTAATTTGTGGCATCAATTTGTTTGTAAAGTTAGTCGTTCCAAATGAAAAAGATCTAAAATGTCCCAAATCGTTGCGTGAAATTATCACTAAAGCTTTTGTCGATCCTGGACCTGAACTTGTTGTTATTGATGAAGGTCACGTACTCAAAAATAGAAACACTGCTGTTAATAAAGCAGTTAACTCAATATCAACTCTACGTCGTATCATCTTAACTGGTACACCTTTACAAAATAATCTCGATGAATATCATGTTATGGTACATTTTGTCAAACCGAATTTACTTGATTCTAAAAAAGAATTTATCAATCGTTTTGTGAATCCAATCAGTAATGGTCAACACATTGATTCAACGGACGATGATGTAGACTTGATGAAAAAGCGAGCTTATGTTCTTCATAAGGCACTTGATGGTTTTGTTCAAAGGTTTGATTATAGTGTTCTTAAACCATATCTACAACCTAAACTTGAGTTCATAATTAGTATAAAATTAACTGAAAAACAAATTGAACTGTATCGATATTATTTGGACAATATTACTGCTCAAGAAGGCTCAGCTCTTCTCGCTGATTTTGCGCATTTACGTCTTATTTGATATCATCCTGGTCTTCTGTTCTGTGCTCATCATCGAAAAGAAGTTCAAGCCAAACAGCATAAGAACAAAAATGTTTTTTTTGACAGTTATGACGAGTTAGTTTCTGGTTCAGAATATCTAAGTAGTGACGAAGAGACTGATCAATTTGAAAAGGATGTACAAGGTGGTAATCAATCGGTGGAGAATATCTCCGATAACATATTCAAAAATTGCTGGTTTTCGCCTCTACTTTCTTACATAGAAAAGGATAAAGTAGAATTGAGTTCCAAAATGCAAGTTTTATTCTACCTGTTAGATGAATGTGTAAGAATTGGAGACAAAGTCATTGTTTTCACTCAAAGTCTTGATACTCTCGATTTTATTGAAACTTGTCTTGAATCTAGAGCTCGAGAAATGGAATCTACTGGCAATTCTTATTCATGGAGGCATGGATCAGATTATTTCCGAATCGATGGATCTGTCAGTGGAGGTCTACGTAAAAGTCATATAGATATTTTTAATAATCCAGATAATTTAAGAGCTCGCCTTTTCCTTTTGTCAACTAAAGCTGGTGGGTTGGGTATTAATTTGGTTGGTGCCAATCGATGTATCATATTTGACGCTTTTTGGAATCCAATCCATGATATTCAAGCAATCTTTAGAATTTATAGATTTGGCCAAACAAAACCTGTGTTCATTTATAGATTTATTACTCAAGGAACTATGGAGGAAAAAATATATGAAAGACAAGTTTATAAACAATCTCTTTCAGTTCATGTCATTGATGAACTTCAAGTGGGTCGTCACTTTAGAGCTCAGGATCTTCAAGAACTGTATAAATTCGAACCTGATACTAGAGAGGAAAGGCCTATTCTCAATGTACCTAAAGATCGACTTTTAGCAGACTTAATTGTCAACCATAAAGATCTGATTGTAAAATATCATGAATATGATTTGCTTTTAGAAAATCGTCCTGAAGAAGACTTAACTGAAGATGAAAGAAAAAGTGCTTGGAATGAATATGAGCGGGTAAATATAAATACTTTACAATAATTGTTTTCTGTTTTCTAATGAAAACCTGTTGGTATAACTTCCGTATTCAGCCGGTCGAATTTCTTGATGAAATTTTGTGTACTAATAGAACTCGACGAGCTGAGTTCGAATATGTGACTCATTTTATGCGGAAACGCCCCCTAGCGGAGAAAATCGTACTTTTAAGAAAACGCGTTTTAAGCCATTTTAAGCACTGCGCATGCGCGCAGAACCATTTTTTTGACCTCACTTGACCTTGACGAACTGACAAGTATGAATGCAAAGTTTCATGAGTCTAGCTGTAATACTTCTTGAGATATAGCTACACTTACAAAATATACATATGTATATAGTCAAACGTATACATATGACTCTCACAAGTAATTTGGGTGCCCTAACCTAACCTAACCTAACCTAACCTAACCTAACCTAACCTAAACTAACCTAACCTAACCTAACCTAACCTAACCTAACCTAACCTAACCTAACCTAACCTAACCTAACCTAACCTAACCTAACCTAACCTAACCTAACCTAACCTAACCTAACCTAACCTAACCTAACCTTACCTAACCTAACCTAACCTAACCTAACCTAACCTAACCTAACCTAACCTAACCCAGTTGAGTTTGGAACTCCGTCGTGTTAACATCAACTACGAAGTGCCCTCCTCAGTTTTTCCACAAAATACGTGCACGTATTCGTACCTCAGTTACGCATAGCTTACACTCTTGTGAATTTAACTACATTGTCTACTTTTCAAAAATAGTGTTAAGTGCAAATTACAACAGTTCCCTCTAAACGCACTGCGTACCACCTCTCGCCCGTCATGGCCACAACAAGCACTGGAAAACGTGCTCTGCGTAGCAACAAGCAACACCTGACCACCCTCAATTCAACCACCAGTGACTCTACACAAAACTTAGAGTCTGAAAATGAGCTCAACTCTTCAACAGAGACTATTGTACCCAAAAATCAAAATAAACAGAAACGCAACGCAACACAAGCGTATCAGCCAATGCGTTACGTACCAGCGGATGACAAAATGAGTACGATCGGTACAATAATAATGCAGACGAACACCCTCATCTCTGCCCTTACGACCAATATTGGAGTTATGGAGTCCAACCTTGGACAAGTAGGCCACAGTGCTAGGTCAATCATCGTAGACGCAATGCGTGACACCCTGCAAGAAATGAAGAAACAACTCAATGCTGTTAGTGTAAAGAAGGAACAACTGCTAGTAAAAGTAATCGAAGCTACGCAAGCCGTTAAAGCCCCTAAAGCAAAGCCACTTTACTCAGAGATTACGGCGCAACAAAAGTCTCCGCAATGCAATGTAATAGTACAACTAGAGACACAAACAGACGGTACGGATTGCGTGCAAGAGTTGAAAGAACAACTTAAACTACCTGAAATTGGAGCAGGAGTGTCCAGGATTAAGAACCTTGGTAACAAGAAAATTTTGCTCAGTATGCCTACGCAGAGTGATAAAGAGAAGATTGAAAGTCATCTCAAACAGCTTAATGGAGTACAAACTATGGACCTACGCGCCCCGAAGCTTAACGTGATTTTAAAGTTCGTTCATGCAACCACCCCACTAGAACACATACCTACCCTGATCTACAAACAGAATGAAGAGTTACGCGCTGCGTACGAAAATGAAGAACAATTTCAAGATGCGATAAAATTTAAAAGAGAAGTTCAAAGAAGTGGCTCAAAGACTAAAAATGTCATTCTCAAAGTAGAACCGAGACTTTATGATTTGCTGACTAAAACACAACGAGTACGCATTGCGTGGCAATACATCAAAGTGGATGGCTACATTGAGGTGACGCGGTGCTTTAAGTGTCAAGGATTTGGTCACATGGCTAAGAACTGCGCGACTGAAATCACAGGCCCGATATGCTCATACTGTACTGGGAGTCACGTACCTAAAGAATGTCCAGTCAAAAGCGATCCCAGTAAACATAGCTGTCACAATTGTCAACGCGTTCCAGCCTTGGGCAAACAATCACGAATCCCTCACTCCTCCCTTTCATCAAACTGCCCAGTGTATCAACACGCGAAGCGTACACAACTGCTGAGGGTTCAGCACTACGTAAGCAATGGAACGAATTAAATTCATCCAACTTAATGTAAATAAGAGTAGTACCACTATATCACAGATAGTAAACTACGCAGAACGTTTTGAATATGACGTTCTACTTCTACAAGAGACCAACTATATAAACAATATGGACAACCTGTTCAAATACACAAAGCTATACACTACGCAACGCGAATCATATACCGCCGTTGTCATAATTAATCAACTTCTTCAAACAGAACGCATAGATACACGAAGTCCGTATCTTAATGGCTGCCGAATTAAGCTGTCAGACGGTTGGCTCAACATTTATTCTGTGTACCTACCCCCAGCTGTTAACAGAGCCCAAATAACTGATCGGATCAAAGAGGAACTCACACAAGACGCAACGCAACGCTTCCTTATAGCCGGCGACTTCAACAGCCGTTCAATTATATGGGGAGATACTAAAACAAACACGAAGGGGAGAGTTATCGAAGAACTGATCAACATTCTTGATCTTCAACTCCTGAACACTGGTAAAAATCCAACGTTTCAAGTAATAAGGAAAGGCAAAAAATGCAGCAGCATTGTTGACCTGACCTTCTGCAGTAGTAACGCGCTGCGTTCCTGCACTAACTGGGCCTTGCGTGAGGACATTGCTACAACATCTGACCACCACGTTATAACATTTGAAATTGAGATTAATCCTTTACTTCGCAACAATGACAGCACGAAAAGATATACATCGAATCCACTAAGCTGGCTTCCGTTCGTGGAACAACTACGAGAGAAACTATCATGCAACGCATTGCGTGGAAACGCAGAGGAAAAAGCTATCATACTAATGAGCGCAATCAAATTCGCAGCTGACAAGACACTCAAATTAAAACCAAAGCAACAATCACCCAAAAAACCCATTTGGTGGACGCAGGAAGTACGAACCCTTGAATACCGAATCGCCGCGCTGCGTAGAACATTGAAACGATGTAATATAGAATCAAGGATTCAATCACTGAGCAATAAGTTAACAGAACTTCGAGTTGAACTTAAAGAAATGGTATGCAGCCTGAAACGCACAGCGTGGAAAGAATTCTCAAACAACCTAACTCAAGACGACACATGGAACCCTATAAATAAAATGATAAAATACACCAAGAACCCTGACCAGAAGCCACTTATCAACGACTTTGGAATCGAGCTTCAACCCTACGAATCCGCTTCCCTTATAACGGGAACGCACTTCGTGAAGGATACTGCAACCGATGACAAACATATCCATAACACGCTGCGCGTAGAGGCAACTGAGCCGTATGAACAACAAGAAGATCCCCCATTTGCTCCACACGAAACAATCAACCTGTTTAGCGATATACAAAAGGAAAAAACACCAGGAAGTGATGGATTTAATCCGATGATGTGTGAAATAATAAACAGAGAATTCAACGCACAGCTTCTAGAAGTATACAACGCTTGCCTTACTGAAGGCCACTTCCCTAAGATCTGGAAGCAAGCTGTCGTCAAGTTTATCCCGAAACCAAACAAACCGGACTATACGAAACCCAAAGCGTACCGTCCCATCGGTCTGCTCTCAATAATTTCTAAAGGTCTAGAGAAACTTGTCAATGAACGACTAGTCTGGACTCTTGAAACCAAAGGTATAATATCCACAAACCAATATGGTTTTCGTAGAGGAAGATCGTCTGAAGAAGCCTTGTATAAGCTACTCGAAGCAATGCGTACCTCCAAAAAAGAAAACAAACACACAGTAGCTGTTGCACTGGATATTGAAGGCGCCTTCGATAACGCCTGGTGGCCAGCCGTGCTTGCAAGGCTGCGTGAAGCAGAAATACCACAAAATATCTACCTCCTGCTCAAAAGCTACCTGAATGATCGCAGCGTGGAAGGTCGATTTCTTGGTGCGCGATGCGTATCGTCCAGCAATAAAGGTTGTATAAAAGGCTCTGTATTGGGCCCACTCCTTTGGACCCTTATCATTAACCCGCTAATCAATCGCCTGGAACAATGTAACATCAAAGTAATCGCCTTTGCAGACGACATTACCCTGGTAATAGGAGAAAGTGACGCCGTGCGTCTCCAGCAAAAACTCGACATAGCAGCATCACATTGTGAGCAGTGGGCTCAGGAAAATAAAATGAAGTTCTCAAGTGATAAGTCGGTCCAACTCTGGTTAACTAAACAGGTCGATGGAGTGCGTTTCGTACTGGATGGGACACCCATTGAAATTAAAACACATACCAAAATCCTAGGTGTTATGTTTGACACAAAGTTGCGATTTCATAAACACCTGAAATACGTGACTGGAAAATGCTATGCGTACGCAAGGAAGGCCGTACTAGTGGCACGACGTCTCTTTGGCACACACCCAGAGATATTCAGACTGATATTCAATGGAGTTGTTGTTCCCACCCTTTCATATGGAATTCCAGTCTGGGCAAACCAACTTGAGAACAAATCTACCCTGAAGATCATTAAAAACCTGCAGCGAACTTATATCAACGCTACGCATGGCCTCTATCCAACCACCTCCTGGATAAGCGCCTGGTCTACTTGTGGATATATCCCGATCACACATCATCTAATGATGATTAGGCTACGCAAGGACATCCTAACCCTGAATCAGCGCTACGACATCCTACCCACAGATAGACCGATACAACGTCAGGTTAACTTCGATGAGTCTCTTCATCCTGGCACTAGACTTAACTGTACGCTCTGCGTAGCAGAAACTATCCATACTATGAATAATCCACACGAAGAGCCTGAAACTCTCAACATATATACAGATGGAAGTAAGGATGACCGTGCGACGGGTGCGGCTGTCTGTGTGTACAAAGGAAAGGACAGGATTTGGACTAAGAAGATACTGCTCTCTCCGTACTGTAGTGTCTTCCAGGCGGAGATCTTGGCAATCAAACATGCACTCATGAAGATAAATGGACTTGACGCAAAGCGTAAAGTGCTGTGGACTGATTCAATGTCCTCCATAATGGCTCTAAGTGATAGAAGAACGACGGACCCGATAGTACGCAGAGTACAGCACCTTCTAGCTAATACTGATGTAAAGTTGGAAATCCGCTGGGTGAAAGCCCATCAAGGTACTATGGGCAATGAAGAAGCCGACAGACTAGCAAAGGAGGCAACTACCAAAAAGATCCGTCCGGAGTATGATGAGATCCCTAGGAGCTACATACGCAAGGCTTTGCGTGACCGTACCCTGCTAGAGAATGAGCAGGAATTTCAGCGCGGCGCGAACGAAACAGTAAGGAAATGGGCCAGCAACCTGAAAGATCTGACACCTTTCCATGCTACAGCCAGACAGAAACACGTCCTTCCGTTCGTAACAGGTCATGGCATGTTCCTAAGTCACATAGCTAAGACTAACCCACAGATTTCAGGAGAATGCACGCTCTGCGTAAGAGGTGTCCAACAGACCTCTACACATATCCTACAAGACTGTGAGTTCTACACTAATGAGCGTAGGACTCTACAAGACATTGTTGACTACCACACTTTAGTCCTGCGTAAACCAAAGACTACGCTTGAGAAATCACTCTGCATTACCTTTGAGAACAACCCGATAATAGGCAACACAATAGCGAAGATATACAGAGACCTCACAAGGAGAAACTGGAAGGCTGTATACGCATCGCGTATAGGCTCAAGAAAAGATACTTAACCAAGACTATTGAACGCAACGCGTAACAACAAAAAAACTCCGAAACCTCACACTAGATGGCGCCACAAAATATGACAACCTAGCAACCCTCAAAATCTCAGCTCATTTACACTCCAACCTCAGCAGTGTACACATCAACGAATTCACCTGTGAAAACGCGAAGCGTACCCTACTCCTATTCAACCGTTCCCACTCATCATCTTATACCCTCTCCTACTGTAACCTATTGCTCCTCAAAAATCTCAAACATCAAAAACCAAGTTTTACACATTAATATCTATCGCTGTAACGCTAAGTCACGCTTGGCGTCCATTGTGCACAAATAGAATGGCTGACCCAACTATGTTACAAGCCATCATGGAAGCAGTTAAAGCTGCAAATGAGCAGCTCAAAGCAGAACTACGTGCCGAGTTTTCTACGCAACGAACGCCCGCAACTACTTCCTCAACGACAAAGACCTCTCCTGTTACACCCAACAAGCCTGTCACTAAGCCTAATGTGACTCCAGATAACCAACCACCAAAATCTGGCCCGAAACTAACAACGATCATAGAGCGCATTCCGGACGAGACGCACACCGTAGATAACACCACGCCAAAGAAGGATAAAAGCAAGTTGACTCATAATGTTCCCAAGCCTGGACGTGCAAAGGAAAGTGAATCTAGCGATACGTCAAGAAATACCACGAAGCCTTCATTTAAAAACAAGTTAACCTGGCGTGGTAAGGGAACTTCGACTCCAGCGAACCAGAAACAAGATGACTCGCCTAAGACCATAAAGTCCAGTGGTAAAAACCCCTCAGCCAAGACGCACAGCGTCCCACAAGACAAAGCTGATGATAAGGCGCCAAACGTCGTCACCCCAACCTCTAACCAAAAAGAAACTCAAAGTCTTGTGAAGAAACATAATACCATGGGGAAGCAGACGAAGAGCGTAGCTCCTGCATCAGGCCTCCCCTCCACGCCCACTGAAAAACCAAAAAATTTGAAAAACAAAGTGTCATCCGCTAAGCGTAAACAACTCAAGGAATGGGCAGACGAAGACCGACACGACTTAGAGATTGTACATGACCGTGGGACTCCTGATATGAAAACGAAGCGACAAAAGATAGACACCCTGCGTCCAGAGCCAACCAAGCCTCCTAACCCTGAGCAAGTATTGAACCTCTATCTGAAAGAGAACGACGCACTGCGTTCTAAATTAACTGATGGATCAGGGGCCTATAGTAAACTTGGTACTATGCCCACACTAGAGCTTAATGACTACCTTATCAAGAAAGGAGGAGCAATAATGTCGAACCATGCAAAAGCACTCAGGAATCTAATCGAGCAGTATGAACAAGAAGCCTTAGAGTCGGCAAAGAAAGCTAAAGAGTCAGAAACGCAACGCGTAGCTCTACAGCAAGAAGTTAACAAGCTCAAAAAAGAATTAAAAATCAAGCAAAAGGTCAACGTAACGCAACCCCCTAAAACACCAACACCAATTAAAGCCTTATGTGACTACACGTTGGTAGAAGGATGGGGCAAAATAGAGACAAAATACTTCAGGCGTATACCTATGGAGTTTAGATCTGGCTTTTTCAGGAAATACTACATCATACTTCACCAATTTACGCCAGGCATAAACGCATGGGCGCTCCCAGACGAAGCGCACGAGCCCCTCCTAACTGTGAAGTTATGCACCATGAAGAACTGCTGGTACTTTGAAACCTCAAAAGGCAAGAACATGGCTAAGCATACGCGGAACGCACACTACAAACAATTTGCTAAAGACGCACGGACATACGTTTGGGTCTACGTAACAGAAAAACAATTTCGCGAAATCAAAGACCGACGATGGGGTACGGAAGACGTAGCTGAGGATGACTCCTCAAATGAACCGACACCGGAAGATGAGAGACCATCAACGTCATCATCTATTCCAGCGATCCCTGAAGAAGAGGAGGATTGTGATTCAGGTGCAGAGGAAGACGCACTGGAAGATCAACACGAAACGGCCAGCGTCGCAGCCGACAGTGATGAAGAAGTGGAGGGTAGCGACAAAGAAAGTGATCAAGACTGCCAAAGAGATGGAAATCCTGAAGACAGTAACGACGATGGAAGCGGTGGAAACGATCATAGTGCAGATGAAAGTAACCAAGGAAGCGACGAAGATGACAGTGAAGCCAATGAAGAAGGTGAAGACTCAGATTCCGAGGCGCTTGGCGTACCTCGAACCGAGATAACTTCTAAGGAAAGACAAGCAGAAGATGGCACGGATGGCGTGGCTGACAAACAAGGAAGGAGATACAAACGCCTAAGTGAAAGCAGTAATGAAGCTGATCGGAGTAACGCATCGCGTCCAGTGCAAGACGCTGAGTTAAAAAGAACAGAGAGATCGTCAGAACAAGCAGACATGGAGGTAGCCGGTGGACACATTAGCATCTACAAGCAGACCCTCGACGATGAAACTGACTACAGTATGAAACCGAAGACCCCTGATTTAAGTGGTGCAGACAGTGATGAATTTGATGACGATCCAGAAATGGCTGCTGCTATCAATGCCATAACAACAGATACGCCAGGCGTAGAGCAGCCTGGTAAAGGAAAGAAATCTCCCGCGCGACTCAACAAGTCCGGCACACCTCCGATGAAGTCTCCATCAAAAAGCACCACTAAGAGTCCAAAAAGAAAATAAAACAAGCAACGCACCGCGTCCCTTGAGAAATCCAACAATAAATAGCTAACCATTCAAAACTTCACAATTTCAGCTCACATATTGTAATGAAAAAACTTCTCTATGTTCTATGTATACTTACCTACCCACCCCCTACAATAGCAAAATATTACCCCCAGAAACCCAAAAATGTACCAGTCAACTATACGGCCTGCGTCCCCTACCTGACACATTACTTTTCAAATTAATCACTAGATGGTGCGTTAACCTGTGCTGTCTGATAAATAGACAAACCGGATAACAACTCATCTCATTTTCCTCGTTGCTGCCAAAAGAAAAACATCACATACGCAACGCGCCCCTTCCACATCAATGAATAGTCTCAAAATTGTTCTAACTCCTATGAAGGCTACATTAGATTGTATAGTAAAACAAAATGAGGAGATAAAAAACATACTTACGTGTGGACAAGGCCCTTACGCCCCCCGTCTACGTCTCAATACCCTAAAAAATCTTTGTATGTGCAACGTCACGCAGTGCCTGTTTATAGCAATGGACATCGAAGAACTACAAACGCATTACAACATCTACCACACACAAACAGAAAAACCCAGGATCGATGAATTGAACTTCATACAGATGTCGTCAAAATCGTATAGGATGAGAATGAGGAAATGGATCGCAGCGCAGGAAAAGATATTAGAGCGTCTCCGCCACGCGTCACGTAACAATCCCAAAACCAAAAGGAAGAGAGTGCAATTCGTAGAAGAAGCTGTCCAATCGGAAACTAAATCCTAACAATCCGCGATATCAACTGTATTGTGAACGCGATGCGTCCAGCTGGGGAAGGAAGAACCCATCACTTCTTAATACCACTCAGCTGGACGCAGTGCGTACTTGAGTAATGCTATGTATTCTGAAATGCCCTTATATTACCCCTATATTACCTGTATTCCCAAGCTAACCAATTTCAATTTCATTTTATTTTATTTTATTATTTTCAATCTACTATTAATCAAAAATTTGTAAGAAACGCTTCGCGTACTTGAAACAACTTGTAACATTTAACAAAATTGTAACACTCCGAGCTCGTAGTTGGCCCGGAACTCTTTGCGTGACGTACCCAATAAACCGTGAAGGTACGTTCTGCGTACCGGAACTATTTTACCCGAAAAAAAAAAACCTAACCTAACCTAACCTAAACTAACCTAACCTAACCAAACCTTACCTAACCTAACCTAACCTAACCTAACCAAACCTAACCTAACCTAACCTAACCTAACCTAACCTAACCTAACCTAACCTAACCTAACCTAACCTAACCTAACCTAACCTAACCTAACCTAACCTAACCTAACCTAACCTAACCTAACCTCAAGCAAGTTACCACTGAGACAATGTGGGTTAACTGTAAATATTACGTAACAAATCAAAGGTTAATGATCTCGATAAGTGAATGCATGAATATGTAGTAAGTGTAGCTATATCTCAAGAAGTATTACAGCTAGACTCATGAAACTTTGCATTCATACTTGTCAGTTCGTCAAGGTCAAGTGAGGTCAAAAAAATGGTTCTGCGCGCATGCGCAGTGCTTAAAATGGCTTAAAACGCGTTTTCTTAAAAGTACGATTTTCTCCGCTAGGGGGCGTTTCCGCATAAAATGAGTCACATATTCGAACTCAGCTCGTCGAGTTCTATTAGTACACAAAATTTCATCAAGAAATTCGACCGGCTGAATACGGAAGTTTAGCCAACCTGTTTTCTATTACTTTCTATTTCTAGGAAAAAGATGAAGAAAATGACGCTAACGCCAATAGCAAAAAATCTGGGAATAGTCCAATTTACAATAACAATGATTACGTGCGAGAAATGTTCAAAATTGAATCTGACATCAAAAAACTCGATGATTGGGCGGCGAAACTCAAAAGTGGCGAAATAAATATTCATAATTCTTCTTTTCTTGCAGCAGCAGCAGATGCAGTTGCTGCTTTTAATGGTAATTCAAAAACCAATGATAATAACAATGTACTTTTAATTAGATTAATAATCTATTTATATCATCTTTGTATTTCTATTGTAACAATTAACCAAAATAATTAAAACTTAAAACAAAGAAAAAAAACCAATGACATACTTTTTACAAAACATATGTTTTTCACTAATTTTCTGCCATCTAGTGGGTTTAATATTAAACCCATACTAACCCAATGTAACCTACCTATTATCGAACAGGTAACCTTACCAACACTTTTAAACATAAATTAAGTTGTTAAAAACCTCTCTGGACAAAATAATGTAATTTATGCCGTACACACTGTAACTATTTTTTCTATTTTTAATATTTCAAAATCAGCCTGTACAACATAATACTCCATAGGGAAATATATATGGACCTAAGGAAACCAAAAATTATCAGTTGAATAAAGTTCAATTTCAATTTAACCCTTCTCTTCCAGTGCTGCCCTCTCTTGACACCCATAACATTCAACTAGAAAATAGTGAGTTTATGGGTTGAATCCCCTTCTTTCTTTCCTCCTTTCTTGCTTTAGACTGTTGTCCTCTCACCAACCGTCACAATTGGCGCAGTCGACAGGATAGAGTCGCCCTCTATCGTCCCAGTTATTAACTAATAGTTCTTTTTGTTCTATTCTCTCCCCTACAGTGCAATTCATCGAGCAAGAACCCTGTTTCGACCCCTCGCTGGTTCATTCCCCCTCTTCGCCTGGTAATTGGTTTGGTGGCGCCCTCTCTGGAGACGAAGACGAATCTTCCCCCTCTGAATCTGGTAAAGAGCCACGTGGTCCTCTTGTAGTCTCTGGTGGAGGTCTTAGGTATAATTATCCGCCTCGTCTGTCTGGCCCAGCTCACTCTGTTGGTCAGGGTCGTGCTCCAGTCGTTCCACCTTCAACTATCGTTCGTCCTCCGATATTCCTTGACCCTTATCAACATTGTGGTACCTCTGTGGCTCCATCTGGTTCTTCTGTTGGTCCCTCTCGTCCTTCTGCTGGCTTGGCTCGTCCTCTTGGTCTTTCAAACTCTCCTGTTAAGGTTCCTGGCCCATCTTCTTCAGCTTCTGTTCTTCCCCTCACCAAAAACCAGAAAAAGAAGCTTGTTCAAAAGCGTTTCTTACAAAGACATAAGTTGAACGCTGAAATCACAGGTACCATCTCATCTACCCTTGAGAACCATCTCTCCAGACGCAAGCGTCAAGCAGAACACCGTGCCGCAGCCATATTTAAGATTGGTATAAAAGAAACAGCCAAGGCTTCGGTATCGGAGAACACTACACCAGCCAACTTCTTCAATTCAAGTAGTGCTCACCAGGAATTCAAGAATCAACTTGCTTCATCGTGTCCTTTCAAGAGATCTCCTTTCCCGGGCTGAAAGTATTGCTTCTCGTGCCCTACAGTTTAACTCACGTCTTTCCGGCTACACTGCCACTTCTCAAAAATCTGTAAATAATCCTCGTGATTATATCCACAAAATTGTTTACCATAAGAATCAATAAATAAGTTTAACATGACCCGAAGAGGCCGTGCTTCTCAAGCTGTAACCTCAGCAACATCCGAACTCAACACTTCCAACACCAGTCAACCAATCTTTACTCCTCTTAGACTGGACAAATTCTCTGGTAACAAAGAAGAGATACGTGTGCAGACCTGGATTAAACTATATGAACAACACATCGACTCCGAGCATGACACCGAACTTATTCGACAACTCATGTACTATCTTAAAGACTCTGCTTTAGAATGGTATGGTGATGAAATTGTTGGTAACCACATGCGTGATTGGAATGCCGTGAAGACTCAACTGATCAATCGTTTTGGAAGTGAAAGTCAATCCCCACTCATCGCTGCTCAACGCATAATCCTCGGCAGAAAAGAAGATGTCGAGAAATATTACCGCCGTAAAGTAAGACTTCTCCGACAGACCTCTTTATCTGAGTTAGAGATTATCCAGCAACTAACAGAAGGCTTACCGTTTCCATGGAGGTTGACAAGGACTTCTGCTCGAGCTCAAACTACTTCAGATTGGATTGAAATCGCAATGGAAACTGAGAATCATCATAAAGCCAATGAAAGACGTAAGCAAGCCTTACTCAAGAAAAGACCTGCCAAGACGTTAACCGCCGCTCCTCAACACAACAACAGCCGTTCTCATCGCCCTTCAAATGATGGTAAAGCACCTCTTTGCCGAATCTGTCAAAGACTGGGAAAGACAGAAAATCACTGGCACCGCGAGTGTCCCAATCGTGCTTCTACAAACAGACCTCAGCAAACTTGTAACGCTGAGGAATGTAACCCTTCGGATGACTCTTCCGCAACCGCCTGCTTCGCTAAGAATATCTCGCCTATCGTCAAATTCTTAGATGTTCCATTGACTCTCTAAGGAAAGCAGATGGAAGCATTCATAGACACTGGCAGTACCATCAGCATCATGAGTCTCAAGACCAGTCAAAGACTCCAGCTAAAACTTGATAACAGTGAACGCATTGTGATTGACCAAGTTGAAGGTTCTACAAGAAGCGTAGGCTCCGTAATCGCTAAAACAACAATTCATCGTACTACTAAGCCAGTCAAGTACCATGTTCTCGCCAACTTCAGATATCCAATCTTAATGGGTCTATCTACATGTATCAGCTTCGGTCTTCACCTTAATCTTGAAGATAAGACTGTGAGCATCCGATAACCAGACTCAAAGGACTTGGTAACTCTGTTAGGTGAAACATCCGAGAAAGTTCAGCTTGAAGTACTCATCGCTCGTTATCCAACAGTATTCGCTCAAAATGAAACAGATATTGGTCGTATCACAGTTGCCAAGCATCGCATCACAACAGTAAACCATCCTCCGATACAACTCCGTGCTTATCGACGTCCTCAATCGGAACTAGATGAGATCAGTAAACAAGTCGCTGAATACAAAGAAAAAGGTCTCGTCCGTGACTCCGAAAGCCCTTGGGCGTTCCCAGTAACTTGTGTACCAAAGAAAGATGGTGGTACACGACTCTGTATCGACTTTCGCCGTCTCAATGCAATCACTTTTGACGAAAAGATGCCGCTACCACGGATCAATGATGTCATTGATCGACTTCAGGGTAGTCAGTACTTTTCGACACTTGACGTTAAATGGGGATATTGGCATATCGAGATGGATCCCGATAGTGTAGAGAAAACTGCATTCGTCACACATGAAGGCCACTATGAATGGCTTGTCATGCCATTTGGTTTAAAGAACGCTCCAGCAACATTCCAACGTATCTTACAGCGTGTACTCGGTTCACTCCTGTACAAAGGAGCCATCAACTACTTAGATGACATAATCATCTACAGTAAAACTTTTACTGAACACTTGGAACTCCTTGAAAAGGTTTTTAAACTTCTCAAAGATTACAACATCAAGCTCAAACTATCCAAATGTCACTTCGCTCGCAATGAAGTTGATTATCTTTGGTATGTTATCAGCTCCAAAGGTGTCCAGCCGTTCAAAGAGAAAAACACTGTTAGCTACTAAATTGCTGTTAGTGCATTTCTAGCTCCAACTAACCTTAAAGAAGTCAGACAATTCTTACGGTTAGCCAACTACTATCGCCGATTTATACCAAACTTCTCATCCATAAGCAAACCTCTCACTCATCTTCTACGTAAAAGTCAAGCATTTCATTGGCAAGACCCACAACAACAAGCTTTTCAAACCTTGAAAGATAAACTCACCACACAACCTGTTCTCGCTATCTACAATAAAGATAAACCCTGCACGTTATATACCGACGCTTCTAAAATTGGCATAGGAGCAACACTTGTTCAGACCGATGATGAAGATCTTGAACACCCTATTGCCTACTATTCCAAGGCACTAAACGAACACCAGGGAAATTACACTGTATTTGAGCTAGAATGTTTAGCAGTAGTTGAAGCTGTCGAACACTTCGAAGCTTACCTCAGTCTTTCTTTCAAAATCATCACTGATCACAGTGCCCTCAAATGGCTCCTCACACTAAAGAAACCTAAAGGCAGACTCTATCGTTGGTCAATCAAGTTGTCCACACTAACTTACGAGCTATTCCATCGTGCTGGTCGCTCTCAACAACATGTTGACGCCCTTTCTCGTGCTCCAATCACTCTTCTCATCGATGCAGCTGAAATCAAGCAGCATCAATCACAAACAGATTTCTCAGATATTAGACAACCTTTCTACATTGATGGTGTCGCTACTGTGAAGATCAAAGGTTTAACAAGATCAATCATACCATCATCACTCCGTGCAAAATTTTTACAACATTTCCATGATGAATACAGTCATCCTGGGAAAAACAAGACTGTAAAACTGATTACTCGGTTTTATTGGTGGCCTAATATGATTAACGACATCAAACACTACGTTGACTCTTGCAAAGCTTGTCAAATGGTGAAACAACCTCACCGTCCCTCTATCGGTCAAATGATTCTTCCTTCGACAGACTTGGAACCAGGGGAACTCATAGGCCTTGACAGTATAGTCATGGGCCCTTGCGCTGGTAGTACTCGTCACAAGTACATTCAAGTCTTCATTGATCACTTCTCTAGATTTGTTTGGGCTTTTCCCACAACGACAAAAACCGCCGCTTCAATAGTTACTCTCGTCGATAAACTCGTTCAATCTGGCATCCGAATGAAGACAGTCTTGTCAGATTGGCATAAAAACTTCCAAAGTAATGCTCTTAAACAATGCTTTAAACGTCACAACATAAAGCATATCTTCTCAACTCCATATCATCCCCAAACAAATGGTATAGTTGAACGTATTAATGGAACTCTCATGGTAAAAGTCAGGACAGCTTTACAAGATCAGTCTCACCGTAAATGGACAACGCTACTTCCAAAGGTTATAGAGGATTACAACAACACTCCACATGACATCACAGGATATGCTCCTGCTTTTCTTTTCTTCGGAACAGATCCAACTCCAACCTTTGCAAGTAACAATAATCTCCAGGAAGCCCGTGAATTGGCTCGTATTAGGACCAAAGCTGAACAGGAACGAAGAAAACGAAGACATGACGCCAAGCATCTCATAGCCACATTCGATATTGGAACCAAAGTCCTCAAGCAAATCCCAGATAACCACCCATCGAAAGTCAAAACCTCTCCAAAGTATACAGGCCCTTATTATGTTATCCATAAAATCACAGACGTCACATATGACATTTCCGAAACTCTTTCAGGTCAAACTCTCCGTGCGCATTCTTCCCAGCTTAAGAAGTTTGTTGATAGACAACAAACTTGAAATTATAGTGGGAGAATGTAACAATTAACCAAAATAATTAAAACTTAAAACAAAGAAAAAAAAACCAATGACATACTTTTTACAAAACATATGTTTTTCACTAATTTTCTGCCATCTAGTGGGTTTAATATTAAACCCATACTAACCCAATGTAACCTACCTATTATCGAACAGGTAACCTTACCAACACTTTTAAACATAAATTAAGTTGTTAAAAACCTCTCTGGACAAAATAATGTAATTTATGCCGTACACACTGTAACTATTTTTTCTATTTTTAATATTTCAAAATCAGCCTGTACAACATAATACTCCATAGGGAAATATATATGGACCTAAGGAAACCAAAAATTATCAGTTGAATAAAGTTCAATTTCAATTTAACCCTTCTCTTCCAGTGCTGCCCTCTCTTGACACCCATAACATTCAACTAGAAAATAGTGAGTTTATGGGTTGAATCCCCTTCTTTCTTTCCTCCTTTCTTGCTTTAGACTGTTGTCCTCTCACCAACCGTCACACTATTACAATTTCATTATTATGAATCAATGTATTTATTAAATAAAAATTTTTTTCTACTTTTTTTGTTCATCCTCATCAAAAGTAATGTATTGTTGTCAAGTTTTGAATAGTCAAATAAAAATGTAATGAAGGAAGATTATGAACATTGTGAATACAAAGAGAGAGGTTGCAAGATTATCAAAATTTATCGGAAAATCATGTCAGAATTAGATAAATATACCACAAGATTGTTTATTGCAACATAGCTTGCAAATCAATTGACAGCAAACGGGCTCCATTGTTTGTCTATTATTCAAAATAATCGAAACTTCGCGTGAAGATTGAACCAAATAAAAAACATCAAATTGATGGAAAGCAAGCTTTTAATTTCAAAGCAAATGGTTAGCAATTTAACTTAATCTTTTGTGAACAGCATTAAACAATATGTGCCATTGAAACATTTTTGACAATCATGAAATCAATCATTTTGCTTTTTCTTGAGCTTTTTGCTTGACTTTAGCCTTATGGTCTTAAATCTTAAATGTTATATGCAATATTAGCAGTCGAATGGTAATATTGCATATATTTATTACTATGCAATATTATATGCAATATTAGCAGTCGAATGGTAATATTGCTTATATTTATTACTATGTAATATTATATCATTTCTATTTAGTATCTTTCAATTCTATTTAGTATCATCAGAGTATCATTATATCAGTTAGTTGTGAATAATTCAAGATTATAAAGATTATAATTTTTAAAAGAAGCGCTTTGAAGTCTCTTGTCATGCCTAGCTTTGTCACTAGTACATTTTGTTTTGGGTTTCTCTCGTGCTACCTTCTCTAATTTTCTGTGATTTATTGTCTTGTATAATGATTCCAGTTCGTGGTTTTTTCTCGTGCTATCTATCTTATCATGTTGATTATAAATAATTTCATGTACTATTACTAGAGATGTTACTACAACAGCTTTCGCAGCGTTGAAGCAGCGTTAATTGGCGTTGGGAGCGGAAGAGTCACAAAGAGTAAGTATTATAAATAAAAAGACAACTATTTGAAATTACTAATCTTTCTTTTTTTTTAGCTCCAATTGGATCTTATTTTTCATAAAGACTAAACCTTTAGACCAATGGTTTTTTCCTGCCTAATCTTTGTCGGGTTGTACTCCAAACTTCATCGTTCTCATTTTACCTCTTTAACAATCACTTAATTATGTGTGAAAGTGTCATCTCAATATCCAAAATTGATTCAAAGTGGAAGTGGACTCGGCTGTGAAACTAGCCTTGGATCAGATTTTTATCTACTAATCTAAGATCTTCTGAAATTATTACCATCGTGGACGATTCTTCACTCCAACTTAAACTTCATTTCTCTAATGAAACTAGATCAAGTCCTAGGCGATCAAACCAAAGTTTGCTTTGGCTGTAGTAATGTCAATATTGGAAAAGGTAATATTGGTGGTAATATTACCAAGCATGGTAATAAAGAAAATTCAAGTAAGCTGATGTGGGACAACTTTTGGCCACGGACTAATGATGCATATGTGGTCTCATCGAGAAGTAGTGACAACAGTGGTCGTGCCTCTTCAGATTGGCCCTATCGTGAATGGACAAACCAAGTAAATACCAGTTTCTACTCCAATTCCTATGGATAATCGTGATGATGGGGCTAGAAATAATCAGCGATAATCTTTTAGCTTTCACGGTGATAGTAAATTGTTGGACTTATGTGGAAGCTATGGAAGGCTTTTATCTTTAAGTTAATCGTAACTGTGACAATTTTGGACAAGAAGTGGTAATGTTATCTATGCTGGAATTGACTTTGATGTCGTAATGGTCGTCGAGATTCTGTGATGTATGACAAGATCACCTCTCGTGTGGCTAAACTTTGTTATGGACTGAATTTGGACTTTATTGACCCGCCAACAATTACGCGTAAGGTTATTGATGGTTTATATCCTGGTGTCCTTGCTGTTGAAATCAATGCCAGTTTGACGTCTCAACATCACGATTATGCTATTCTTGCAGCTCGTATTGCCGTCAGTAATTTACATTAAGAGACGAAGAAAGTTTCACCGAGGTTATTGAAGAACTTTAAAGTATGTACGACGAGCACTCCCAGTCTCCTTCACCCATGATTGCGGAAGATTCGTATAAGATTATCATGGCCAATTCTGAAACTCTTAATTCGGCAATGATTTATGACAGAGATTTCAGGTAATAACTATTAGTTAATAATAGTTTAACCATCCAAAATCTAACTATGTAATTCAAACGTTTATATGGATTCTGTTTTTCATATTTCAATTGATTTATTTTTCGTTTTTTCGTATCCTTCTTTCTATTTCAGCTATGATTATTTCGGTTTCAAAACCTTGGAAACATTCAATACCTTCTTAAAATCAATGGTAAAGTAGTTGAAAGACCGCAACATAAGCACATGAGAGTTGCTGTTGGAATTCATGACTTTATTGAATCAACCTTACAGACCTACGAATTAATGTCTCAGAAATGGTTTCCATGCATCTCCTAACCTTTTTAATGCTGGTAGACCTCGACATCAGCTATTTAGTTTTTTTCTATTATCAATGAGGGAATATGTTATTGAAGGAATATCCGATACTTTGAAAGATTGTAAATAAATAAGTAAAGTAAGTAAATAAGTAAATAAATGTTTTTCTACTTGTTTTTGTTCATTTTCATCAAAAGTAATGTATTGTTTTCAAGTTTTGAATAGTGTAATGAACGAAAATGATTATGAACATTGTGAATACAAAGAGAGAGGTTGCAAGGTTTTCAAAATTTTTCAGAAAATCATGTCAGAATTAGATAAATAAAACAAGATTGTTTATCGCAAGATAACTTGCAAGTCAAAAGAGCTGCACTGTTTGGCTATTATTCAAAATAATCGAAAGATTCGCGTGAAGATTGAACAAAATAAAATGCATCTGATTGATGGTAAGCAAGCTTTTTTCAAAGCAAATGGTTAACAATTTAACTAATTGTGTGCAATGAATGTAAATTTATTGCGAATTAAAGCTTTCTATTGTAATCTTTTGTGAAAAACATTAAAAATATGCCATTGAAACATTTTTGACAATCATGAAATCAATCATTACGCTTTTTCTTGAGCTTTTTGCTTGACTTTAGCCTTATGGTCTTAAATCTTAAATGTTATATGCAATATTAGCAGTCGAATGGTAATATTGCATATATTTATTACTATGCAATATTATATGCAATATTAGCATTCGAGTGGTAATATTGCATATATTTATTACTATGTAATATTATATTATTTTTTTATTTAGTAGGTTTAATGCATCAGAGGATCATTATATCAGTTAGTTGTGTATCTATTTAAATTTCCCTGGTAACAGGAAAACGGATACGCTTGTGTCTCCACCAGTTCATTCATTAAATCAGATTAATGTCGCAAATGTGTTTGTTTTGATCAAATATTTGATTAATTCAGTTATTTGGCATTAATATTTTTTGAAAAGTGTGTGTTAAAAGTGAACATCGTTTCGAATCAGGATATATTAATTCAATATGGATAATGAATATGGAAGCTTATTATGGGTCAATGATAACGAGAGAACCAAATGGGAGTCTTCTATTAGGAAGTTAAACGAGGAAGAAATTGAAGTCTACAATACCATATTAAAAGATCGGGCCGAGGTGAAACGCCGACTTAGGCATTATATTGATCCCAATTATTTTTACAAATTATCT
This sequence comes from Tetranychus truncatus, assembly GCA_028476895.1. Taxonomy (NCBI): domain Eukaryota; kingdom Metazoa; phylum Arthropoda; class Arachnida; order Trombidiformes; family Tetranychidae; genus Tetranychus; species Tetranychus truncatus. The sequence continues at coordinate 9,907,607 of CM052062.1, forward strand.
AATTGTTACAAAATTCCTTTCAACGAAAATGCAACTCTTTCTGAAACGTTAAATGCTTTACAAACCAATATTGTTTCCTTAAATTGTGCAGTCAAGGAATTCCAGGAAATGGATTCGAAAAAAGCAGGACCGGCAAGTGGAAAGAGAGGCAGGCCTAATAAGCAAGTAAAAAGCAAAGATGATTTAAATAATTAAATGCAATTGTTCATTTTATTTAATTGGAAGAATATTAAACCTCTTTATAAATCATAACTATTAGCGTTCTACCTTCATTGTACTCATAAACATATTCAATTGTTTGGTGATTATATCATAATAAGGATGAAGACCAAAAGGATAGGGAAAATTGCCTACTTTTAATTTTTTTTTGAATAAAATTTTCTGATGTATTTACATGCGCTGATTCCATAAACCTAACTCATTTTAAGATCAGACTTATACTTTTTGAAATATTGATAAAGAAATGGAATGAATATTGAACCTACGATGGAGATCAACTGAGAGTTTGATTAGAAATGGGATTAGAGGAAACCTAATTATTTTTTACGCTTAATCTTGCTCTATCATTAGAATACGATATTTCAATGCGCAGGATGAACCGAACTCATTTAGGTGATTCATATCGGTTCGGAATGATTAACCTATTCTTGATCCAAGATAAGATGAGAATTTTTAGATGTATTTTGCACTGGAGATTTCATATATATCATTCTGCCTGGATATTTTGGAGTGCATCATGGTTCTATTCCAGTTTTTGTCATACTTCTAATTGCAAACTCTGTTATCAGTTTCTGATCCAAGATAAGATAAGAATTTTTTGATATATTTTTTGATGGAGATTTCAACGATATCATTCGCACTAGATATTTTGGAGTGCATCATGTTTCTATTCCAGTTTTTGTCATACTTCTAGTTTTAAACTCTGTTATCAGTTTCTGATCCAAGATAAGATAAGAATTTTTTGATATATTTTTTGATGGAGATTTCAACTATATCATTCTGCCTAGATATTTTGGAGTGCATCCAGTGCATGCAGTGGTTTTGTTTCCGTTTAAGAACGTTGGTATGTCAAGATTTTGACCGCGAATAAATATCTGTGAGCAAATGTATGGAGTTACAAAAATTTTACTGTTTAAAATTGTGGTTCAAGTATAATCATAGTTTTTTTTATAAATTTTTCGAGAGTTATGTTATTTTACATTGTCAGTCTCAATTCGTGTATGAAGAATTGTCAGCGCTATCAGTATTTGTTATCCGACGAGCGAAATCGTTGAGGTGTGCTGCGGGACTCTCGGATTAGTCCTCTATCCCATCGAACCGAACCACAACATAGTTAAAATATGTGCACAACATCCCATTGTTCGTTTGCCAGTTTTGCATGTACAATAATGCTCATCGATCTTTTCGATGCCAGTTTTTGGGTCATCGATGAGGATGAAACAAAACCGAGTAGCGCTCTCACTGTAACGAGATGGTATTTTCGTTTTGAGAAGCACCGGATCTCTGTTATTCCTGAACATCATTGTGGTCTCTAAGCGGTTGTACATCTCGAAACGCAAACATTCAAGATTGGTACGATTTCGAGAGTCAGCGTAATAAACTGCGCAATACTTGAGCTGGAATGACCCTTTTGCGAAAAAATGTAATTCATTCAAGTCCAGTTGAGGGAGAAATGTTGCGACTTCATCATAAGGTAAATGTCTACAGGGCGTTAGCGCTAAAAAAACAGTTTTATTTTTGAAATAACTCTGCAACTCTTGGTGCTAGAATACTTTGAGATGTATCATTGGATACGACATTTTTTAGAATTTTTTGGATACTAAGGTCAAGGTCATTCAAGTTCATTTTTCGGGAATTTTACCTATTACCTTCAGACGTCAACTGAAATCATTTTTCGTATTATTGACGCATAAAAATTATCCACACAAAATTTCATCTGTCAAAAGCATTTGGTTCATGAGTTTATCCCGTTTTCATGTTCAATAACTCAAGCATTTGATTTTCACGATTCAACTTAAAACGATCAAAGATAAGCAGAGCTCCGTTTGATATACCCAGTCAGTACCAAGTGGAGGAGGAGATTGATTTTATGACCTCCCAGAGGGTACTGAAAAGCTGCTTCGCCTCTGGGGTTTTTTTGGTTTCTTACTTGAAGTCCTTATGGAGCTTCACTTGTTTGCCCTCAAGCGCGACACACGCTTGACAGCGAAGCTCCTGCAGGCAGTGGCAATCTCATCTTGAGGTAGCTCCTGAAATTCCTCAAAAACGAAAGATTTTAAATCTTCCATTGTTTTGGGATCTCTGGCGAAAACTTCCTTTCTGGCGAAGATTTTCTTCGTTAGCAAGCCTCGATAAAACCATACACCATTCAACCCTACGAGCAAAGTTGTCTTCATTCAATTTATGCATCAGTTTGATGTGATATGGTTTAAACTTGAGATCTTTTCTCAAGATTTGCCAAATCGTGAAATTAGACATCCCAGTGATGCTCGCCAGACGTCTTGTTGAGAGAGAGCGACCTTCTCTTGCTGCTTGGCTAACCAATTCCTTCACTTCGTTTTTTTTCTCTTCTGTTCTCACTTCTTTCTTTCTCGTCCTTTTCAACATGACATACCCATGAGCTTTGAACACATCATAAATGTGCTTCTAGCCACCTGTGATTATTTTAACATGTGGATTATTCCACAGTGCTCAAACGCACCGTAAAGCCAATGTAATTGATTTGTTTGAGAGCAGAAACTGCTCAAGAATATCAATTTTTTGTTCTTTTGAAAAATGTGAAGGCATGATGAATTGATGTTATCGCATTGAATACCAAATGAATAATGATTAAAAAATTTTCTAGGCGGTTATCAATCGAATTATGACATTCTGTGTCAAAATTGAGCGTTTAAGTTGAATCGTGAAAATCAAATGCTTGAGTTATTGAACATGAAAACGGGATAAACTCATGAACCAAATGCTTTTGACAGATGAAATTTTGTGTGGATAATTTTTATGCGTCAATAATACGAAAAATGATTTCAGTTGACGTCTGAAGGTAATAGGTAAAATTCCCGAAAAATGAACTTGAATGACCTTGACCTTAGTATCCAAAAAATTCTAAAAAATGTCGTATCCAATGATACATCTCAAAGTATTCTAGCACCAAGGGTTGCAGAGTTATTTCAAAAGTAAAACTGTTTTTTAGCGTTAACGCCCTGTATTTCAATTAATTAAATAGTAAAATTAACAAACCATCAGTACCAGTGTAATGCACTACTTGCAAATCCTAATTGCTCGAAGCGAAAAAAAGTACAGAGGAAACAAATGTACAGGGCTATTCAGCTATCTTAATTAGAAAACATAAGCATGTGAGTGAAGTTTCGTTGTTTTCTAATAATCAGTTCGTTAGTTATTCACGTTCAAACAGAATCTTTTCTTATGAGTAAATTGCAGAGCTTCGTTGGAGTTACCCAGTCATTACCGCGTGGAGGTGAAGTTGCAATTTAATGAACTTTGGGCAGTTTCGATGACCCGGATGCCCTTGCCTACCGGAAAAGCCAAACTAACTGTAATCTTTATGCAGCTTCAGTTGCTTTGCTTCTAAAGCAACGCACGCTACACATCTTACAGCAACTGAAGAGCAAGCCCTCGCCATCTCTTCCTGGTCCATTTCATGAAACTCTTCGTGGATGAACTCTTTGAGGTCATCCACGATCTTAAGCGAGAAATCTTAAGCGAGAAAATTGGAAATTGAAAAACTTATTTCTATCTCAATTTGAATTTGAACGTGAATAACTAACGAATAGATTATTAGAAAACAACGAAACTTCACTCACATGCTTATTTGACCTTGAAAATTAATGTATGACCTTAGTTTAACCTCTAAAGCCATTAGGAGCGATTTCCGAAAAATGACCTTTGATGACCTTTACCTTGAAATATGACAAATGAGTATCGGTGAAATTTGCGTATGAACATTCTGTAGTCTCTAGGTCAATCACAGGCCGAGATATGGCTGTTTAACATCAGTAAAGATAGCTGAATAGCCCTGTATAATTAAAACTTGGCACTTAGAGATTTAAATATATCCAAAATGAATCACCACTGTTAAATTAAATCACTAAATAATAAGAATTAGATACCTTAGAATTAGTAAAGAAATTGAATTGCCATGGTGCTACAATGAGGCAACTTCCAATAAATTACAATGAAGATCACATCATCAGCAAAGTAAAGGGACTTTATTTAAATTTAATCGAGCAGTACTAATTTAACAAACAAATGCTGCAAACAAATGAACAGGATGAACCGAACTCATTTAGGTGATTCATATCGGTTCGGAATGATTAACCTATTCTTGATCCAAGATAAGATGAGAATTTTTAGATGTATTTTGCACTGGAGATTTCATATATATCATTCTGCCTGGATATTTTGGAGTGCATCATGGTTCTATTCCAGTTTTTGTCATACTTCTAATTGCAAACTCTGTTATCAGTTTCTGATCCAAGATAAGATAAGAATTTTTTGATATATTTTTTGATGGAGATTTCAACGATATCATTCGCACTAGATATTTTGGAGTGCATCATGTTTCTATTCCAGTTTTTGTCATACTTCTAGTTTTAAACTCTGTTATCAGTTTCTGATCCAAGATAAGATAAGAATTTTTTGATATATTTTTTGATGGAGATTTCAACTATATCAGTCTGCCTAGATATTCTGGAGTGCATCATGGTTTTGTTTCCGTTTAAGAACGTTGGTATGTCAAGATTTTGACCGCGAATGAATATCTGTGAGCAAATGTATGGAGTTACAAAAATTTTGCTGTTTAAAATTGTGGTTCAAGTATGAGCATAGTTTTTTTTATAAATTTTTCGAGAGTTATGTTATTTTACATTGTCAGTCTCAATTCGTGTATGAAGAATTGTCAGCGCTATCAGTATTTGTTATCCGACGAGCGAAATCGTTGAGGTGTGCTGCGGGACTCTCGGATTAGTCCTCTATCCCATCGAACCGAACCACAACATAGTTAAAATATGTGCACAACATCCCATTGTTCGTTTGCCAGTTTTGCATGTACAATAATGCTCATCGATCTTTTCGATGCCAGTTTTTGGGTCATCGATGAGGATGAAACAAAACCGAGTAGCGCTCTCACTGTAACGAGATGGTATTTTCGTTTTGAGAAGCACCGGATCTCTGTTATTCCTGAACATCATTGTGGTCTCTAAGCGGTTGTACATCTCGAAACGCAAACATTCAAGATTGGTACGATTTCGAGAGTCAGCGTAATAAACTGCGCAATACTTGAGCTGGAATGACCCTTTTGCGAAAAAATGTAATTCATTCAAGTCCAGTTGAGGGAGAAATGTTGCGACTTCATCATAAGGTAAATGTCTACAGGGCGTTAGCGCTAAAAAAACAGTTTTATTTTTGAAATAACTCTGCAACTCTTGGTGCTAGAATACTTTGAGATGTATCATTGGATACGACATTTTTTAGAATTTTTTGGATACTAAGGTCAAGGTCATTCAAAGTCATTTTTCGGGAATTTTACCTATTACCTTCAGACGTCAACTGAAATCATTTTTCGTATTATTGACGCATAAAAATTATCCACACAAAATTTCATCTGTCAAAAGCATTTGGTTCATGAGTTTATCCCGTTTTCATGTTCAATAACTCAAGCATTTGATTTTCACGATTCAACTTAAAACGATCAAAGATAAGCAGAGCTCCGTTTGATATACCCAGTCAGTACCAAGTGGAGGAGGAGATTGATTTTATGACCTCCCAGAGGGTACTGAAAAGCTGCTTCGCCTCTGGGGTTTTTTTGGTTTCTTACTTGAAGTCCTTATGGAGCTTCAATTGTTTGCCCTCAAGCGCGACACAAGCTCCCCAGCGAAGCTCCACAGACCTTCAGGCAGTGGCAATCTCATCTTGAGGTAGCTCCTGAAATTCCTCAAAAACGAAAGATTTTAAATCTTCCATTGTTTTGGGATCTCTGGCGAAAACTTCCTTTCTGGCGAAGATTTTCTTCGTTAGCAAGCCTCGATAAAACCATACACCATTCAACCCTACGAGCAAAGTTGTCTTCATTCAATTTATGCATCAGTTTGATGTGATATGGTTTAAACTTGAGATCTTTTCTCAAGATTTGCCAAATCGTAAAATAAGACATCCCAGTGATGCTTGCCAGACGTCTTGTTGAGAGAGAGCGACCTTCTCTTGCTGCTTGGCTAACCAATTCCTTCACTTCGCTTATTTTCTCTTCTGTTCTCACTTCTTTCTTTCTTGTCCTTTTAAACATTACAGACCCATGAGCTTTGAACACATCATAAATGTGCTTCATGCCACCTGTGCTTATTTTAAAATGTGGATTATTCCACAGTGCTCGAACACGCCGTAAAGCCAATGTAAATGATTTGTTTGAGAGCAGAAACTGCCCAAGAATATCAATTTTTTGTTCTTTTGAAAAATGTGAAGGCATGATGAAATTGATGCTATCGCATTGAATACCAAATGAATAATGATTAAAAAATTTTCTAGACGGTTATCAATCGGATTATGACATTCGGTGTCAAAATTGAGCATTTAAGTTGAATCGTGAAAATCAAATGCTTGAGTTATTGAACATGAAAACGGGAAAAACTCATGAACCAAATGCTTTTGACAGATGAAATTTTGTGTGGATAATTTTTATGCGTCAATAATACGAAAAATGATTTCAGTTGACGTCTGAAGGTAATAGGCAAAATTCCCGAAAAATGACCTTAAATGACCTTGACCTTAGTATCCAAAAAATTCTAGAAAAACGTCGTATCCAATGATACATCTCAAAGTATTCTAGCACCAAGGGTTGCAGAGTTATTTCAAAAATAAAACTGTTTTTTAGCGCTAACGCCCTGTATTTCAATTAATTAAATAGTAAAATTAACAAACCATCAGTACCAGTGTAATGCACTACTTGCAAATCCTAATTGCTCGAAGCGAAAAAAAGTACAGAGGAAACAAATGTACAGGGCTATTCAGCTATCTTAATTAGAAAACATAAGCATGTGAGTGAAGTTTCGTTGTTTTCTAATAATCAGTTCGTTAGTTATTCACGTTCAAACAGAATCTTTTCTTATGAGTAAATTGCAGAGCTTCGTTGGAGTTACCCAGTCATTACCGCGTGGAGGTGAAGTTGCAATTTAATGAACTTTGGGCAGTTTCGATGACCCGGATGCCCTTGCCTACCGGAAAAGCCAAACTAACTGTAATCTTTATGCAGCTTCAGTTGCTTTGCTTCTAAAGCAACGCACGCTACACATCTTACAGCAACTGAAGAGCAAGCCCTCGCCATCTCTTCCTGGTCCATTTCATGAAACTCTTCGTGGATGAACTCTTTGAGGTCATCCACGATCTTAAGCGAGAAATCTTAAGCGAGAAAATTGGAAATTGAAAAACTTATTTCTATCTCAATTTGAATTTGAACGTGAATAACTAACGAATAGATTATTAGAAAACAACGAAACTTCACTCACATGCTTATTTGACCTTGAAAATTAATGTATGACCTTAGTTTAACCTCTAAAGCCATTAGGAGCGATTTCCGAAAAATGACCTTTGATGACCTTTACCTTGAAATATGACAAATGAGTATCGGTGAAATTTGCGTATGAACATTCTGTAGTCTCTAGGTCAATCACAGGCCGAGATATGGCTGTTTAACATCAGTAAAGATAGCTGAATAGCCCTGTATAATTAAAACTTGGCACTTAGAGATTTAAATATATCCAAAATGAATCACCACTGTTAAATTAAATCACTAAATAATAAGAATTAGATACCTTAGAATTAGTAAAGAAATTGAATTGCCATGGTGCTACAATGAGGCAACTTCCAATAAATTACAATGAAGATCACATCATCAGCAAAGTAAAGGGACTTTATTTAAATTTAATCGAGCAGTACTAATTTAACAAACAAATGCTGCAAACAAATGAACAGGATGAACCGAACTCATTTAGGTGATTCATATCGGTTCGGAATGATTAATCTATTCTTGATCCAAGATAAGATGAGAATTTTTAGATGTATTTTGCACTGGAGATTTCATATATATCATTCTGCCTGGATATTTTGGAGTGCATCATGGTTCTATTCCAGTTTTTGTCATACTTCTAATTGCAAACTCTGTTATCAGTTTCTGATCCAAGATAAGATAAGAATTTTTTGATATATTTTTTGATGGAGATTTCAACGATATCATTCGCACTAGATATTTTGGAGTGCATCATGTTTCTATTCCAGTTTTTGTCATACTTCTAGTTTTAAACTCTGTTATCAGTTTCTGATCCAAGATAAGATAAGAATTTTTTGATATATTTTTTGATGGAGATTTCAACTATATCAGTCTGCCTAGATATTCTGGAGTGCATCATGGTTTTGTTTCCGTTTAAGAACGTTGGTATGTCAAGATTTTGACCGCGAATGAATATCTGTGAGCAAATGTATGGAGTTACAAAAATTTTGCTGTTTAAAATTGTGGTTCAAGTATGAGCATAGTTTTTTTTATAAATTTTTCGAGAGTTATGTTATTTTACATTGTCAGTCTCAATTCGTGTATGAAGAATTGTCAGCGCTATCAGTATTTGTTATCCGACGAGCGAAATCGTTGAGGTGTGCTGCGGGACTCTCGGATTAGTCCTCTATCCCATCGAACCGAACCACAACATAGTTAAAATATGTGCACAACATCCCATTGTTCGTTTGCCAGTTTTGCATGTACAATAATGCTCATCGATCTTTTCGATGCCAGTTTTTGGGTCATCGATGAGGATGAAACAAAACCGAGTAGCGCTCTCACTGTAACGAGATGGTATTTTCGTTTTGAGAAGCACCGGATCTCTGTTATTCCTGAACATCATTGTGGTCTCTAAGCGGTTGTACATCTCGAAACGCAAACATTCAAGATTGGTACGATTTCGAGAGTCAGCGTAATAAACTGCGCAATACTTGAGCTGGAATGACCCTTTTGCGAAAAAATGTAATTCATTCAAGTCCAGTTGAGGGAGAAATGTTGCGACTTCATCATAAGGTAAATGTCTACAGGGCGTTAGCGCTAAAAAAACAGTTTTATTTTTGAAATAACTCTGCAACTCTTGGTGCTAGAATACTTTGAGATGTATCATTGGATACGACATTTTTTAGAATTTTTTGGATACTAAGGTCAAGGTCATTCAAAGTCATTTTTCGGGAATTTTACCTATTACCTTCAGACGTCAACTGAAATCATTTTTCGTATTATTGACGCATAAAAATTATCCACACAAAATTTCATCTGTCAAAAGCATTTGGTTCATGAGTTTATCCCGTTTTCATGTTCAATAACTCAAGCATTTGATTTTCACGATTCAACTTAAAACGATCAAAGATAAGCAGAGCTCCGTTTGATATACCCAGTCAGTACCAAGTGGAGGAGGAGATTGATTTTATGACCTCCCAGAGGGTACTGAAAAGCTGCTTCGCCTCTGGGGTTTTTTTGGTTTCTTACTTGAAGTCCTTATGGAGCTTCACTTGTTTGCCCTCAAGCGCGACACACGCTTGACAGCGAAGCTCCTGCAGGCAGTGGCAATCTCATCTTGAGGTAGCTCCTGAAATTCCTCAAAAACGAAAGATTTTAAATCTTCCATTGTTTTGGGATCTCTGGCGAAAACTTCCTTTCTGGCGAAGATTTTCTTCGTTAGCAAGCCTCGATAAAACCATACACCATTCAACCCTACGAGCAAAGTTGTCTTCATTCAATTTATGCATCAGTTTGATGTGATATGGTTTAAACTTGAGATCTTTTCTCAAGATTTGCCAAATCGTAAAATAAGACATCCCAGTGATGCTTGCCAGACGTCTTGTTGAGAGAGAGCGACCTTCTCTTGCTGCTTGGCTAACCAATTCCTTCACTTCGCTTATTTTCTCTTCTGTTCTCACTTCTTTCTTTCTTGTCCTTTTCAACATGACATACCCATGAGCTTTGAACACATCATAAATGTGCTTCTAGCCACCTGTGATTATTTTAACATGTGGATTATTCCACAGTGCTCAAACGCACCGTAAAGCCAATGTAATTGATTTGTTTGAGAGCAGAAACTGCTCAAGAATATCAATTTTTTGTTCTTTTGAAAAATGTGAAGGCATGATGAAATTGATGCTATCGCATTGAATACCAAATGAATAATGATTAAAAAATTTTCTAGACGGTTATCAATCGGATTATGACATTCGGTGTCAAAATTGAGCATTTAAGTTGAATCGTGAAAATCAAATGCTTGAGTTATTGAACATGAAAACGGGATAAACTCATGAACCAAATGCTTTTGACAGATGAAATTTTGTGTGGATAATTTTTATGCGTCAATAATACGAAAAATGATTTCAGTTGACGTCTGAAGGTAATAGGCAAAATTCCCGAAAAATGACCTTAAATGACCTTGACCTTAGTATCCAAAAAATTCTAGAAAAACGTCGTATCCAATGATACATCTCAAAGTATTCTAGCACCAAGGGTTGCAGAGTTATTTCAAAAATAAAACTGTTTTTTAGCGCTAACGCCCTGTATTTCAATTAATTAAATAGTAAAATTAACAAACCATCAGTACCAGTGTAATGCACTACTTGCAAATCCTAATTGCTCGAAGCGAAAAAAAGTACAGAGGAAACAAATGTACAGGGCTATTCAGCTATCTTAATTAGAAAACATAAGCATGTGAGTGAAGTTTCGTTGTTTTCTAATAATCAGTTCGTTAGTTATTCACGTTCAAACAGAATCTTTTCTTATGAGTAAATTGCAGAGCTTCGTTGGAGTTACCCAGTCATTACCGCGTGGAGGTGAAGTTGCAATTTAATGAACTTTGGGCAGTTTCGATGACCCGGATGCCCTTGCCTACCGGAAAAGCCAAACTAACTGTAATCTTTATGCAGCTTCAGTTGCTTTGCTTCTAAAGCAACGCACGCTACACATCTTACAGCAACTGAAGAGCAAGCCCTCGCCATCTCTTCCTGGTCCATTTCATGAAACTCTTCGTGGATGAACTCTTTGAGGTCATCCACGATCTTAAGCGAGAAATCTTAAGCGAGAAAATTGGAAATTGAAAAACTTATTTCTATCTCAATTTGAATTTGAACGTGAATAACTAACGAATAGATTATTAGAAAACAACGAAACTTCACTCACATGCTTATTTGACCTTGAAAATTAATGTATGACCTTAGTTTAACCTCTAAAGCCATTAGGAGCGATTTCCGAAAAATGACCTTTGATGACCTTTACCTTGAAATATGACAAATGAGTATCGGTGAAATTTGCGTATGAACATTCTGTAGTCTCTAGGTCAATCACAGGCCGAGATATGGCTGTTTAACATCAGTAAAGATAGCTGAATAGCCCTGTATAATTAAAACTTGGCACTTAGAGATTTAAATATATCCAAAATGAATCACCACTGTTAAATTAAATCACTAAATAATAAGAATTAGATACCTTAGAATTAGTAAAGAAATTGAATTGCCATGGTGCTACAATGAGGCAACTTCCAATAAATTACAATGAAGATCACATCATCAGCAAAGTAAAGGGACTTTATTTAAATTTAATCGAGCAGTACTAATTTAACAAACAAATGCTGCAAACAAATGAACAGGATGAACCGAACTCATTTAGGTGATTCATATCGGTTCGGAATGATTAATCTATTCTTGATCCAAGATAAGATGAGAATTTTTAGATGTATTTTGCACTGGAGATTTCATATATATCATTCTGCCTGGATATTTTGGAGTGCATCATGGTTCTATTCCAGTTTTTGTCATACTTCTAATTGCAAACTCTGTTATCAGTTTCTGATCCAAGATAAGATAAGAATTTTTTGATATATTTTTTGATGGAGATTTCAACGATATCATTCGCACTAGATATTTTGGAGTGCATCATGTTTCTATTCCAGTTTTTGTCATACTTCTAGTTTTAAACTCTGTTATCAGTTTCTGATCCAAGATAAGATAAGAATTTTTTGATATATTTTTTGATGGAGATTTCAACTATATCAGTCTGCCTAGATATTCTGGAGTGCATCATGGTTTTGTTTCCGTTTAAGAACGTTGGTATGTCAAGATTTTGACCGCGAATGAATATCTGTGAGCAAATGTATGGAGTTACAAAAATTTTGCTGTTTAAAATTGTGGTTCAAGTATGAGCATAGTTTTTTTTATAAATTTTTCGAGAGTTATGTTATTTTACATTGTCAGTCTCAATTCGTGTATGAAGAATTGTCAGCGCTATCAGTATTTGTTATCCGACGAGCGAAATCGTTGAGGTGTGCTGCGGGACTCTCGGATTAGTCCTCTATCCCATCGAACCGAACCACAACATAGTTAAAATATGTGCACAACATCCCATTGTTCGTTTGCCAGTTTTGCATGTACAATAATGCTCATCGATCTTTTCGATGCCAGTTTTTGGGTCATCGATGAGGATGAAACAAAACCGAGTAGCGCTCTCACTGTAACGAGATGGTATTTTCGTTTTGAGAAGCACCGGATCTCTGTTATTCCTGAACATCATTGTGGTCTCTAAGCGGTTGTACATCTCGAAACGCAAACATTCAAGATTGGTACGATTTCGAGAGTCAGCGTAATAAACTGCGCAATACTTGAGCTGGAATGACCCTTTTGCGAAAAAATGTAATTCATTCAAGTCCAGTTGAGGGAGAAATGTTGCGACTTCATCATAAGGTAAATGTCTACAGGGCGTTAGCGCTAAAAAAACAGTTTTATTTTTGAAATAACTCTGCAACTCTTGGTGCTAGAATACTTTGAGATGTATCATTGGATACGACATTTTTTAGAATTTTTTGGATACTAAGGTCAAGGTCATTCAAGGTCATTTTTCGGGAATTTTGCCTATTACCTTCAGACGTCAACTGAAATCATTTTTCGTATTATTGACGCATAAAAATTATCCACACAAAATTTCATCTGTCAAAAGCATTTGGTTCATGAGTTTATCCCGTTTTCATGTTCAATAACTCAAGCATTTGATTTTCACGATTCAACTTAAAACGATCAAAGATAAGCAGAGCTCCGTTTGATATACCCAGTCAGTACCAAGTGGAGGAGGAGATTGATTTTATGACCTCCCAGAGGGTACTGAAAAGCTGCTTCGCCTCTGGGGTTTTTTTGGTTTCTTACTTGAAGTCCTTATGGAGCTTCACTTGTTTGCCCTCAAGCGCGACACACGCTTGACAGCGAAGCTCCTGCAGGCAGTGGCAATCTCATCTTGAGGTAGCTCCTGAAATTCCTCAAAAACGAAAGATTTTAAATCTTCCATTGTTTTGGGATCTCTGGCGAAAACTTCCTTTCTGGCGAAGATTTTCTTCGTTAGCAAGCCTCGATAAAACCATACACCATTCAACCCTACGAGCAAAGTTGTCTTCATTCAATTTATGCATCAGTTTGATGTGATATGGTTTAAACTTGAGATCTTTTCTCAAGATTTGCCAAATCGTGAAATTAGACATCCCAGTGATGCTCGCCAGACGTCTTGTTGAGAGAGAGCGACCTTCTCTTGCTGCTTGGCTAACCAATTCCTTCACTTCGTTTTTTTTCTCTTCTGTTCTCACTTCTTTCTTTCTCGTCCTTTTCAACATGACATACCCATGAGCTTTGAACACATCATAAATGTGCTTCTAGCCACCTGTGATTATTTTAACATGTGGATTATTCCACAGTGCTCAAACGCACCGTAAAGCCAATGTAATTGATTTGTTTGAGAGCAGAAACTGCCCAAGAATATCAATTTTTTGTTCTTTTGAAAAATGTGAAGGCATGATGAAATTGATGCTATCGCATTGAATACCAAATGAATAATGATTAAAAAATTTTCTAGACGGTTATCAATCGGATTATGACATTCGGTGTCAAAATTGAGCATTTAAGTTGAATCGTGAAAATCAAATGCTTGAGTTATTGAACATGAAAACGGGAAAAACTCATGAACCAAATGCTTTTGACAGATGAAATTTTGTGTGGATAATTTTTATGCGTCAATAATACGAAAAATGATTTCAGTTGACGTCTGAAGGTAATAGGCAAAATTCCCGAAAAATGACCTTAAATGACCTTGACCTTAGTATCCAAAAAATTCTAGAAAAACGTCGTATCCAATGATACATCTCAAAGTATTCTAGCACCAAGGGTTGCAGAGTTATTTCAAAAATAAAACTGTTTTTTAGCGCTAACGCCCTGTATTTCAATTAATTAAATAGTAAAATTAACAAACCATCAGTACCAGTGTAATGCACTACTTGCAAATCCTAATTGCTCGAAGCGAAAAAAAGTACAGAGGAAACAAATGTACAGGGCTATTCAGCTATCTTAATTAGAAAACATAAGCATGTGAGTGAAGTTTCGTTGTTTTCTAATAATCAGTTCGTTAGTTATTCACGTTCAAACAGAATCTTTTCTTATGAGTAAATTGCAGAGCTTCGTTGGAGTTACCCAGTCATTACCGCGTGGAGGTGAAGTTGCAATTTAATGAACTTTGGGCAGTTTCGATGACCCGGATGCCCTTGCCTACCGGAAAAGCCAAACTAACTGTAATCTTTATGCAGCTTCAGTTGCTTTGCTTCTAAAGCAACGCACGCTACACATCTTACAGCAACTGAAGAGCAAGCCCTCGCCATCTCTTCCTGGTCCATTTCATGAAACTCTTCGTGGATGAACTCTTTGAGGTCATCCACGATCTTAAGCGAGAAATCTTAAGCGAGAAAATTGGAAATTGAAAAACTTATTTCTATCTCAATTTGAATTTGAACGTGAATAACTAACGAATAGATTATTAGAAAACAACGAAACTTCACTCACATGCTTATTTGACCTTGAAAATTAATGTATGACCTTAGTTTAACCTCTAAAGCCATTAGGAGCGATTTCCGAAAAATGACCTTTGATGACCTTTACCTTGAAATATGACAAATGAGTATCGGTGAAATTTGCGTATGAACATTCTGTAGTCTCTAGGTCAATCACAGGCCGAGATATGGCTGTTTAACATCAGTAAAGATAGCTGAATAGCCCTGTATAATTAAAACTTGGCACTTAGAGATTTAAATATATCCAAAATGAATCACCACTGTTAAATTAAATCACTAAATAATAAGAATTAGATACCTTAGAATTAGTAAAGAAATTGAATTGCCATGGTGCTACAATGAGGCAACTTCCAATAAATTACAATGAAGATCACATCATCAGCAAAGTAAAGGGACTTTATTTAAATTTAATCGAGCAGTACTAATTTAACAAACAAATGCTGCAAACAAATGAACAAACAATTGGCGCTTTAATCAAAATTTTAATTTGTAATCAACTTATTGATATCCTCCAAATGAAAGCTCGAGCTGAAAATGAAAATAATTAGGTTTCAAAACATATCTTACCTAATGAATTCAAATTTTCACACTGCCTGGATATAAAACAAAAACCACAAAAACATTAAAAAGAGAAGGAAAAAACAAATGCAACCACAAATACGTAACATGATGAAAGTACTGATGTTAATCTAATTAACCTGTACTGAGTACTGAGACATTAATCCATTCTTGTAACACTGGCGCATCATCAGAATTATACATAATTAGGAAAATTACATAGTAACACAACTAATTGAGACGAAAATCTTCGCCTCAATAACATGCGGGTTTAAATTAAATAAAATAGATAGATTTCATAATCAAGATATATAAAGATACAATCAATAATCATTTATGGCAATAATGTAACCACAGTACAACCTTCAGTAAACTGTAATTTAACTCAAATATCAACCCTATAAAGCAAACAAATCTAAAATTTATCTAAAGTTCAAAGATTATTCAATATCATCTCTTTTACTAAACTTACAAATTACATCTTCAAACGTATTTAAAATGATTGGTTAATTAAATAATAGACCTAAAACAATAATGATTTTAGCTAGGACCTTACCCACTTTTCAACACCTTCATTGTATGAAAAAATGTCTTTCAATATGAGAAGCAATGTTGCCCTTTTCTTGAGATCCTTTAGCTACGTAAGTACAATGTCCTTCGTGTAATTTACAACTGTACAAAGTTCTGATTCCACAATCTGCTTTTCTTGAACCTATCCAACTATTACAATATTCGAATTTTTCTTTATGAGAAAAAGTACTTCCTGATGCCATATGAATAATGTAGATTTATACCGACTGTTGTTTTTGAAAAGACAATATTTTTCCTAAAATGATTATTACAAAATGTTTGCAACAATTATAGCATTATTTAAAATTAAATCTGGTTGAACATACCTTGTTAATTTGACAACTGATTTCGGACGTATGTGGTTTCTGCGGAGTATTATCATTCATCGTTTTAATTTTTTCGCTAAATTTAGTTGGAGTTATCTATTTAGCATTATCAAGTTCATCAATTTTGCAGATTCAGTGAAATCAATTTTTTTATTTCCAAATCTGCAACCAAACTCTTCTTTAATCATTTCAATGAAAATCTGTTCAAAAATAAACTAAAAAGATCAATTTAAATAACGTTAGCTGTTACAGGGCGATTCCGCTAAAAGGTAAGTTTTCTTTTGGCTGTTATTCAGCCCTACAATGACCGATTGACCAAAGATTTCGTTTATGCAAGTTTCGCCGATACTTATTTGTCATATTCCAAGGTCAAAGTCGTAAAAGGTCATTTTGCGGGAATCGCTCAGGAAGACTTTAGAGGTCATCTGAAAGTCATCTCATAATTTATGACCTTCAAAAATTATTCTGCCGAAGTTTCAATCTTCTGTGATTAGTCATTCTCGAGTTATTATTATTTAAATATCCAAATCAAACAGTAAAATTATTTTCCAAGTTATTTTTTGTCATCCCTTAGCAGAGGTAAGGGAAGACTGGAGAACATTCTTCATCTTCCAGCAGGATGGAGTACCTACTCACTAAGCAGTCGCCGTCAGGCAGCTCTTGGATGAGACATTTTCAGAGTGGTTCGGTACCAGAGGCACAATGTAATGGCCACCAAGATCTCCTGACTTGACTGCTTGTGATTTTTACCTCTGGGGGCGATTGAAAGATCAAGTTTTCAAACGGAACCCTCGAAATGTGGATGAGCTCAAATCATTCATTTTTGAGGAGTTCCAAGAGCTCTCTCAAGAAGAAATCAGCAGAGCTTGTGTCTCAGCAGCAGTGCTTAGCGGAATCGCCCTGTATATTATATTCTGAATTTCTTTGTTATTAGTTTCGTTATAAGTTTATTGAGTTTAAGTGATATCCACTTATTAATTTACATTTTTCTTCTTGATTATTGTTACTCTTTTGTTCGTTACTATACTATGTTCAATGTTTATTATAACAAACAAATAAATTCAATTTAGTTGGGTAAATTCGAAAGCTTGATTTTTGAGCCATTTTCGATCGATTCCGTATATGTCTTCGTAATTTTGAATAACAGGAGCTGGTTTTTTGCTTGGTATCTTTTGATAGCCATTCAAGCTATCATGAAAAATAACGAAAACATAAAGATTAAATAACAACACAATAATTAAGTAACTGAAGTAAACATTGAGTAATTTAGTGATAGTTTGTGCCACATGAGTAAAAAATAAAATGCACAAATGACGATACTCATTAGTAATAGTATTATATCTAAAGTTTCATTATGAATTGTAATACATAAATCATCTAGATGCTCACTTACTAAGCGGTAAGTATTCACATACATCATGATCAAATGGTTAGTTTAAAAATAAATTTCATAAAATACAATATTTAAATTGATGTATACTAATATATTAATGTATATTATTCGACATTACCATTATTTGTCCGTTACTAATCCATCCACTAGATTACACTACCATTATATTCTCGTATCATTTTCGAATTTTGATACATTATACTTTAGTTTAATTAATTAAAACAAATAATCATCGCAATTAATTATTTTTACAACATTATATTAACTAGTTTCCCCTAAAATTTACGCACTCATCTTTCTTTCAAATAACTAAATGATAATGATCACATTGTCAAAGAGACAACTTAATTGTGTTCTGAAGTTATATTGCTACAAACATTTACACGAATTCGTTGATGTTCTCATTAGTTAATGTTAAATTGTGTTCTTCATATTAGTGCTTACGTGCAAATTATTGAACTGTGTTCTGCTATATTATTTACTATTCAACGTATAACATTTACTGGTTATTTTGCAGCAATGTTTTGTGATCAAATAGATTCAAATTATCCATGTAAGTTTTATAATGTCATTATTTTCATTTATTCGATCATTAGTATTTGTTTTTTTGTATACATTTTGTCTTTTATCGAGTATATTTTATTATATGCAAAGTTTAATTTGGCTTCTTTTTTCAGATTGGCACATGAAATCATCGATTCTAGTTTCAAAAGACCTCCACCCAAAGTGTCTCAATCATGAACAAGCGAATAATGAATTATATATTTTATGTCAACATTTCAAATGCCCATTAAGTTCAAACCTAAAATATTACAATGACAACGTTTTACCATTGTTGCTAGAAAAATGGAAGGTATTGATGACAATATCAATCATGTAAGGATGTTTTTTTGGCATTATTTTTGTCTTACCCTGTTTGATAATGAAGAGACAAGTATTTGTATTCATCCTCAAATTTATAAGGAAATTTTACAAAATATGCAAGACCAAGAAAGAAACCAGTTAAAATGGCAATGGAATAAATTATATTGAAGCTCTTTCAAAAATGCTCCATTCATACAATTTGAATATGTATCTTAATCCGGTAAGATTTTATATGCAATACTTAAATCCAATTTACTAATCCATTAATTTAATTTCTGTAGGAGTTAAGTAGCAAGTTATTCCGGATCAAATCAATCTAAAGCAGAAAGTTTGAATGAGGTTTGTAATATTTCTACATTCATTCAAGCCTTTGTTATACAGGGCGATTCCGCTAAAAGGTAAGTTTTCTTTTGGCTGTTATTCAGCCCTACAATGACCGATTGACCAAAGATTTCGTTTATGCAAGTTTCGCCGATACTTATTTGTCATATTCCAAGGTCAAAGTCGTAAAAGGTCATTTTGCGGGAATCGCTCAGGAAGACTTTAGAGGTCATCTGAAAGTCATCTCATAATTTATGACCTTCAAAAATTATTCTGCCGAAGTTTCAATCTTCTGTGATTAGTCATTCTCGAGTTATTATTATTTAAATATCCAAATCAAACAGTAAAATTATTTTCCAAGTTATTTTTTGTCATCCCTTAGCAGAGGTAAGGGAAGACTGGAGAACATTCTTCATCTTCCAGCAGGATGGAGTACCTACTCACTAAGCAGTCGCCGTCAGGCAGCTCTTGGATGAGACATTTTCAGAGTGGTTCGGTACCAGAGGCACAATGTAATGGCCACCAAGATCTCCTGACTTGACTGCTTGTGATTTTTACCTCTGGGGGCGATTGAAAGATCAAGTTTTCAAACGGAACCCTCGAAATGTGGATGAGCTCAAATCATTCATTTTTGAGGAGTTCCAAGAGCTCTCTCAAGAAGAAATCAGCAGAGCTTGTGTCTCAGCAGCAGTGCTTAGCGGAATCGCCCTGTATATTATATTCAAACGATCAAACACATCATAAATGTGCTTCATGCCACCTGTGCATATTTTAACATGTGGATTATTCCACAGTGCTCAAACGCACCGTAAAGCCAATGTAATTGATTTGTTTGAGAGCAGAAACTGCTCAAGAATATCAATTTTTTGTTCTTTTGAAAAATGTGAAGGCATGATGAATTGATGTTATCGCATTGAATACCAAATGAATAATGATTAAAAAATTTTCTAGGCGGTTATCAATCGAATTATGACATTCTGTGTCAAAATTGAGCGTTTAAGTTGAATCGTGAAAATCAAATGCTTGAGTTATTGAACATGAAAACGGGATAAACTCATGAACCAAATGCTTTTGACAGATGAAATTTTGTGTGGATAATTTTTATGCGTCAATTATGCGTAAAATGATTTCAGTTGACATCTGAAGGTCATAGGTAAAATTTCCGAAAAATGACCTTGAATGACCTTGACCTTAGTATCCAAAAATTTCGTATCCAATGATGTATCTCAAAGTATTCTACTGGGTGTCTAATATTATGTGAAAATTATGATCATAGCCCGCAATCTCAAACACATGCGCGAACTGCTTTTCTTTGTTCATTGTTGATTTCCTCATAGTCTAAACCTCTGATTTCCATCATTGCTTTCAAAATAAGACCAGTCCGTTTTCGAAAATGTCCAATTTAACTAATGAACAAAAAGTGAAATTAATCGAGTTATATTATACTCGCGGGCAAAATGTTAGTGCCGCTATTGCGGGCCTTTGCCACCAATTTTCTGAAGATCTTGAGGCAAGCGATTCGACTCTTAGAAGGTAAGTTACACGTTTTTCTTTTTTTCAAGGTGTGGCCTTAAAATGTCGATTTTGAATTACAGACCAGTTATACATTTTTTACTGATTTTTTCTTTTGAATTACCTTTGCCTCGATGCTCAGAGCTGTTGAAAAGTTCTTAAAAACAGGGAGCATGGATGACGCACGAGCTGAGAATCCTGGTCGGCCATTTTCCGTTCAAACTCCTGAGAGCGTTGAAGCCGTGGAGAAATATTTTGATGACAATCCAAGGGCCTCATTACGTCAAGCAGGTCAGCATCTTGGAATAAATAAGGACAGTATTCACACCATCCTTCGGAAATTCCTTCGTTTTCATCCTTATAAAATCAGTATAAACCAAGCATTGACTCATGAGCACAAAGCAAAACGTGTTGATTTCTGTAAGAAATTGTATGACCAGCTTGATAACGGCTCTATCAATGTGGAAAATATAATATTCAGTGATGAGGCTCACTTCCATTTGGATGGTTATGTCAATAAACAAAATTGTCGCTTTTGGGCTGGTGAAAATCCACATCACACTTTGAGCAAAAAAGCACACCCAATAAGGCTTACAGCATGGGCAGGAATCACCAGGAATAAGATTTATGTAACCACCTTTACTGAAACAGTCACTGGAGCCTCATATCTTCAGATACTCAAACGGCGATTTTTCCCTTGGTGCGGTCGGAACAATGTTTCTAACCAGTCATGGTTCATGCAAGATGGAGCTACTCCGCATCGGACTAAAGATGTTATGGAGTGCCTGGCTGCAACATTTGGACATAGAGTTATTGGCCTTGGATACCCGAAGTTCGCTGGTGGAGGATTGGAGTGGCCACCATATAGCCCGGATCTGAATCCGTGTGATTTTTTCCTATGGGGTTACCTGAAGTCACAGGTCTATGAGAACAACCCAAAAACAACAGAAGAACTCACTAAAGCTATTGAAAGGAAAGTTAAATCGATCGACGCTGAGATGCTCAATCGCGTTTATTTAGGTTTCCTTCGGCGGCTCGAAGCTTGCTATAATTCGAACGGAGACCACTTTGAAAATATTTATCTGTAGGTTTAGACATTCAGCTTTCGAATGATACCCCATTTACGAAGAATAAAGCAGCGGTTGCAAAAAAAATCATGTATTCATAATTTTCACCTATTATTAGACACCCAGTAGCACCAAGGGCTGCAGAGTTATTTCAAAAATAAAACTGTTTTTTAGCGCTAACGCCCTGTAGTACTTATACTTACTCGCCGACACGATAAATTTTGCTGGCCTATGCGGCAGGAGCAATAAAATCTCTGAAGAGGACGAAGAAGTTGTAATCAAAATTCTTTTCGATTTGTTTTCTAAATTCTGCAAATGTTTTCACTGTGATAAGCTTTTCATTTCGAAAGTGGTCAAAAGCCAGTTTTAAAAAGTCGATAAACTTTTCATCAATTTTCTCAACTATTGGAGTGGGTTTTGGATGCTCGACTTTTTGCTTTTTTGTTTTTTGTAGATCTTTTTCTTCTGGGGTTTGCTCTCTGAGTGGTATGTTTTCCATTGACACTCGCACTTTGAAAGGGCATCGATACGAATGGTTTTGAAAATTAGTTTTTCCTTTGGCTGGTTTTCCACATTTCACGCAAAAAAAAGTCATTGCTAGAATGTCATTCACAATATGACGGCGAACAGCACTGTCATTCGTCGGCTCGGAAAATTCACATTTTCCTGCACAAATTGGTGCCTAGCAAACAGCATTTTTTCCTTGCGTTTCGATTATTTTTGATACTTCTTCTTTCAATTCGTCCGATGACAAGGTGTATCCTTCAGGAGTAACGATTTGGAAGTCGTCGCAGATTTTTACCTTCCCTGTTGACTCTTTTTTATTGTGAGTTTCACAATTTATTGAGCGCGTGATATTCTCACTGAAACAAAAAAAAATAATTTAATTCACTGATTATTTAGCAATAGTTTTGAAGGGTAGAGTTACCCAAGAATAAATATAATTCAATTTATTTGGATCAAGATAAAGTATTGCAATACTTGGATCCATATCTTTTTCACTTTTCAATTTTTCATTAATCCCTTTTTTATGGTAACCTTTTTTGTTTGTAAAATTGTCAATGGAGACAACTATTTCCTTTTTTGACTCTTCTTCCTTTTCCTTAAGGTTTTCAAACCTTTTGTTTCCTTCCGTTAATCTTAGTATTTAATGCTCTGATTTTTCTCATTTAATTATGCTTTTTGAAAATGCTTATGAATATGCTTTTCTGAGTATCTCTTCTTTAATTGTGTTTATTTCCAAGTTCTGATTTTCCTGGTATTACAATACCATTCTGGTTTAATCCTGTCCTGTTCTTGTGATAATAAAGTTTCCTAGTTTCTAGTTCAAAGTATTACCATACTTGTGTTTCATAGTTTGAATACGTAATGTTCATTATTGGTGCCAGTCTTTTCTTTGACTCTAACTGTGTAAAGTATTGAAATACTTAGAGTTTTAACTCTGTTGGTCAGACCGGAAGTCTACGAGTGTAATCTTTAACTCAGACAGTTTCAACCTTCATTCATCTTTAAACCTTGTTGGTCAGATTTGTGGTTAATATTTGTGGTTAATCTGTGTAAGGATTGTAATCCTTAAAACAAACAATAATCTAAACTTGCAGTCTTGTGCGATCCTAAAAGAACCTGAACATTCAGGATTTGAGAGGCTGAATAATCTTCTGATTGATTTGATTGTTTTTGAATATTAATTCAACTTTAATTTAATTCAATAAAATGATAAACTCTTCCTTTCAAATGGCGACCACGGCAGGATCGCCCGAGTTTGTTCCTGTTGGTTGTGATTATTGTTTTTCATTGCAAGAATTCGATGGTGATGAAGTTCAAGATCAAACTACTACAATGACATTAAAAGTTATGAATATTGAAACAATTAAGATTTTCCTGAAGAAGTGGGGAATAAAGTTCATCGGTAATGAGCAGATAATCAGGAAAAAGTTTTTTGATGCGGTGCAAACTATTTTCTTATTGAACAATGTACCTAATGCAACTCAAGAATTAATGATAGCAACTTCAGTTGGTGAGATAATTAATGATATGCCTTCATGGTTAACTGAACTTCGTGATAAAAATGTTGCAGAGTCTGACATTAGAGAAATAATTACAAAGATTGGTTGTGAACCACAAGTAATGGCGATGGCTACCGAAGCCGCGATTGAAAAGTTAAAAGTTTGTTCACCTGCTAAAAGAATGATTACGAATATGATTTCCAAATGGAGTCGTGCGGAATTAAATTGTATCAAACCTGATATCAATGTTCGAGATATTTTACGTTCTGATGGAAATGATGGAAATGATGGAGATGATGAAGTATTTCAACCTGGTACTTCCAATGAGAATCAAACTGTTAGATTAAATAATGAGCATCGAGTTAGAATTGAGGATCGTAATCCTCCGTATGCATCTGAGTATTCAAGACAATCTGGTAATCAGTTTCTAGATTAAGTATTGGTGGTGGATTAACTGATTGAGTTAAACCAAAGTTGCCTGTTTTACCCAATTTTGTGCAAGGCATGGATGCCTGGGGTTGGCTTCAAACAATTAAAAGACAATTAAGTTTGGAACGGTGTCATGATGATGACAAGTTATATGTCTTACAGAAAGCGATGGCTTATGAATTTTTACCAATTGCAAAGAGATTAGATGGTGAGTCTCATTCGAGTTTAACCTACATTGCTGCGTTAGAAAGTGCCTTACGTAACCCTGCATGCATTAGTCAAGCTACTTCAGAGTTTCATAGCTTTAAGTGGAATTTCAATATGCATCCAATTGAGTTCATAAGGAAACTTGAACAAATGGTATTAAAAGTTAAGGGAGAACCCTCACCAGTTGAGTTTATTCAAGATATCCTAATTAGAGTTCCTGCAGAACTTAAGGATAATTTAATAAGAACCAGATCAGTTAGCAATTTGGATGATTTAACCGCTGCTATGGTTAATGAATACAACATCGAATTAAGAAAGCGGGAAGAATTGAAAGCAGTTAAAAGAGATTCATTTAGAAGAGATGATAAAATTGAAAAGCATGATGATAAAAGGAATAGTAATTCCAATCAAGGTGGTTATGCGGGAAAGTTACCTTTAAGGTGCTATAATTGTGGTCGTGTTGGACATACTGCGAATGTATGCAGACAACCACGTCGTTCAAAATCTGATTCAGGGAATCAGTCGAGATCCAATGAAAGGTTTACTCCAGCTAATTTAAGGATGGCAAATGCACCAACGTTTGGTCAAGGTGCGAGTACAA
Organism: Tetranychus truncatus; assembly: GCA_028476895.1. Taxonomy (NCBI): domain Eukaryota; kingdom Metazoa; phylum Arthropoda; class Arachnida; order Trombidiformes; family Tetranychidae; genus Tetranychus; species Tetranychus truncatus. Next base: position 9,932,355 of record CM052062.1, read on the forward strand.
GTCAAAGTACTCCGGTCGCTAAAGAAAGTAATAATTTCATTGATGAAGGCTTGAAACATAGCAAAAAAGTTTACGCTAATCGACAATTAGCAAGAGCGCCTGTCGCTGATGATATTGTTTACATGGTAAACGAGAAAGCTGATAAAGCAGTTGAGAAAGTTGAGTTGATTACTCGTATTGATGAATCAATCACAAACTTCCCTACGGTTAGGTTAACAATTTGTTATCCAAATAAGGAGTTCATTAAACTCGGAGATGTTTTGTTGGATACTGGTGCTTGTACTTCATGTATTGATTATACGTTTGCGAGACAATTACAAGCATTCATATTGAGTTCAAATGTTGCAGTTAGAGGAATAATTGCAGATACTTTTCAGGCTGTCGAAGGTGCAGCTTATGCTATTTTAAAACATCCCAAGATGGAAACTTCTAAGACTATCAAGTTTCAAGTGATGCGAAACTTAGAACCAGTTATGGTATTAGGGAATCGGTTTGCTGATGTGTTCTTCATTGGTATGCTTAATCATGGTGGCCGATATCAAGTTAATGTTAAGGAAAATCCTGGAAGTGAATGGTTAAGTCCTGAATTGCTGTTTAGATTCTGTACTGCAGAAGAATCTCTCAAATTGATTGATAAACCTGAAGTACCGTCAACAAGTGCAGTTCAGCAAAAACAAAACTTTTTGGATTCTCTTAATTTACCTTTTCCTCCATGGTTAGAAGCTGAAGAGGAATCCATTCCTCAGAAAGAAGTTGAACAAGTTCAACAAGAAGTTGAATACAAAAGTTTTGTTAAAGAGATAATAATGTATCAAGAGTTTGATAACATTATTCCGATATATCTCAAAATGGAACAAACAGAGCTAAGTTTAGCTGAACGTTTGATTAATCGTATGGATCCGAAACTTAATTCAGACCAACGATACGAATTGCTTGATGTGTTAATGAATTATACTGAAGTATTCAGTCAGAATAAAGCAGATTTGGGATTGGTGCCATGGGAGAAATGGCCAATCAAAATAGACATTGGTGATAATGTTGTACCTTATCAACGTCCGTACCCTTGTACGATTGAGAAACGAAAGGAATATCAGAAGATCATTTCAGAGTTGTTAAGAAATGATATCATCGAACCTAGTGAAGCTGAAGGAGGTTCGCCGGCGTTATTAATTGGTAAACCTGATGGTTCTTTTCGCTTGCTGAATGATTTACGGGCAGTAAATCGATTGACAAAAGTTATTTTTCACCCAATGCCTAGAGTTGATGATTGCTTGGAAGCAATACGTGGAGCAAGTTATTTCAATATGTTTGATTTATATCAAGGATATTTCCAAATTGAAATTCCTCCAAGTGAAAGAGGAAAAACTGTTTTTGTGACTCCTGATGGGAAATATCAGTACAAAAGACTTCCAATGGGTCTTGCTTGTGCTCCGTTTGAATTTCAAAGACTGATGAATACAGTTTTGCATGGTCTTAATTACACAGAATGCTTAGGCTACTTTGATGATATTCCAGTGATTGGTAAATCATGGAACGAGTTATTGATTAATACTGATTTAGTTTTGGAAAGGCTAAGAGATTGGAATCTCAAGATTAAAACAGATAAATGCAAATTTGGAGTAACGGAATTACTCTTACTTGGACATTTGGTTAATGGAGAAGGAATTCGTCCAGATCCAAGTAAAGTTACAGCATTGAAACGATTACCTTATCCAAACTCTGTGCGACAATTGCAATCGCAGTTAGGATGTTACAATTACTTTTCAAGGTACATCCCTAATTATTCAAAGTTAGCAGCTCCTCTTTATCGTTTGGTATCAAAAGAAAGAAAATTCAAGATGTTGAAACAAGACCATGAAGCATTAGATAAATTGAAAGCATCTCTAATTGAAACAACTTTACTTGTGCATTTCAATCCTAAGTTGAGGAAGAAATTATCAGTTGATGCAAGTGATGTTGCTGTTGGTGGAATCTTATTACAAGAAGATTCTGATCAAACTCTTCCGGACGGATGTCAATCCTTAAGAGATATTCCCATTGAAAAAGTTAAATTCTGGAAACCGTTATATTTCTTCTCTCAAAAGTTGGCTAAACATCAAGAAAGTTATTCAGTATCTGAGAAAGAATGCTTAGCCGTTCTAATTGCAATTAAAAAGTTTAGACATTATCTTGATGGAGATGAATTCCTAGTTGAAACGGATCATCATGCCCTTTGCCAATTGCCAAAACTAAAGTTTAAGAATCAAAGGATGGAGAGATGGACAATTATATTGTCAAGTTACAAGTTTAAAGTGATTTACACAAAAGGTGAAACTCACGGTCCAGATTGTTTAAGCAGATATCAAAATGAATGGGAACACAGGAAACTATTAGATCCTGAAGCTGATTATATTGAAAATTTGTTTCTGATTGATTTGGAACAATTAGATAGTGATGAACTTACTGAAAGTTTAAATGAATCTGAAATTCATTGTGTTAAAACGTGTGATTCAACAATTCAAAGAAGTTTTAACAACATCTATCATTATCAAATCAATGATAATTGGAAAGTTGATTTAATTAATGAACAAAAAAGTGATGTGAAAATCAACGAAATCATTGAAGAGCTTACAACAAATCCTAAATCAAAGTTGCATGATCAATTTATATTTATCAATAATTTACTGTTTCGAAAGCCAACAATTGGCCATGATGTTAATCGTGTTGTGGTTAATGAAAAAGTTTTGAAAAAGTTATTTGAGGAAGAACACAGTTCTCCTCTTGGTGGACACTTTGGTGTCGAAAAGACTTATTTGCAACTATCAAGAAGATTTTGGATGAATTTCCTGTATGAAAAAGTTAAAGAATTATGCGCTAATTGTATAATTTGTTATCTCAGTAAATCAAACAATTGCACTTATGCTGAACCAGCTTTGAAACCAATTCCTAATTCAGTTTTGGATAGATTGGAGATGGACGCTCAAGGTCCAATTACATTTAAAAGTAGTGCTAAAAAAGTTATCTTGGTGTTAATTGATACATTAACGAGATTTGTTTATGCAAAAGTATTTCCTGATCAAAATTCTAAAAATGTTATAAAGTTTTTGGATGAATACTTTAGTATGTTTGGATTCCCTTCTGTGATTCAAACAGATCGAGGTCGAAACTTTTTGTCTGGAGAAGTTGAGAATCATTTGAAATCAATTGGAATTGTTCATGAGATTTCCAACAGTTACCATCCGCAATCGCAAGGAACTGTTGAAAGAGTCAATCGAACAATTGCAGAAAGATTACGTGCGAGTATCATGGATAAAGATGAACTTAATCTTAAGACATCTTTGGAAGATGCAATTATGGCAATAAATGCATCAGTGCACAAGGTTACTCGCTTTTCTCCTTATTTTTTTGTATTTGGTAGACATCAGTAAAAACCAGTTGACCTACAATTAGAGTTGGAAATGCCTAATGGACCTACAATTGAGTTTTGCAGAAACTTGGCAAGAGATAGACTTTTAAAGCAACAATTGTATTACCAAAGTAGATTGCAATCTACCACGAAGAGAAATCCTTTCAAACCTGGAGACTTATGCTACATAAAGAATAGTGCACCTTCAATAGGAACCACAAAAAAGTTGATAAACAAGTTTTTTGGTCCTTACCTTGTTATTGGAGTTAGAAATGGTTCTGCTCTTTTGCTTAATCCTGAAACTCGAGAGAGATTTACTGCAAATTTGGAGTTAACTAAGCCGCATAAGGGTGAAATACCTGAACAATTAACTGAATTGAGAAGTGAGATTATAAACAGTGAAAATGAAACCTCTTCAAGTGATGAAACTTTAGCTCGCGAAGATAATGCATTAACATCTTCAATGAATCAAGTGATGAATCAACAACAATTAAGAGATGAGGATCGCAGTCCTCCAGAAAATCAAATTAATGATGATGATGATAAGGATAATTGTGCAAATCTATAATAAGTTTAAATGTTAATCAAAATGATAATTCATGTGCGAGTTTAAGTGATTCTGAAGCCGAAACTATTGCTGAAGATGAATGGATAATTGAGTTTGATAAAGTTAATCAAGTTAAATCAAACAAAAAGAAACGAAAGAAATATCAAACTGCAAACAGAGAAATCATGGAAAATATTGTTTTTGCAAATAGTAATATTGACAAAGTTGGACTAACAACTAGAGCGAAAAAAGTTTACTCAGTAAACCTAATTATCATAGAGCACTTAAGATTGAAAAGTTTTAAAAGTTTTGAAAAAAGCGCAAAGACGCCATTAGCTTGCTTAAGCGCCAAACCAAGTAATTCACTTTTACTGTTACAGAGGGCGAGAGTCAAAGTTACTCCTTCCTTTTCATTTCCACTTCCATTGTCTTTTGGTGACTTACTTGACCAAGTTGATTTCAAGTTAATTGATGTTAATCAATCATTCTTAAATTTCTATTGTTTCTTAATTCTTATTAAGTCTGAATTGCAATTCAGCAAAAGTTCTGATACTCTTCAATTGTGTTTAACTAATTTAGTTAATTTAAGTGAATTAATTGTTGATTTAATTCAAGTTGAAAATTTTCCTTTGTCTTTGGTTGACATTGTGACATCATCATCAAGCTTTCTCAAGCTACATTTCTTGTGCTCGTTGAATTTCAATTCAATTTTCTTCAAAATTTTGGACAATTTCATTGACTTTTTTGAACTTTTTTGTGTCTCATTTGTGTGTTTCAATCAAAGAATCGTAATTCTTAATATGGCTACCTACGATGAGTCTAATTCCAATGATTCAATGAGTTCCTTCCACTCGGTTGTGAGTTCAACAACTTTTGGTAAAGAGTTGGCTGAACGTTTGGCTGAAATCGACGCCGTAGACCAAAGTGAAATCGAGCATCCAGTAGTTGATCTCGAGAATGAACCTCCACTGATTCCGTTATTTGATCAAGAGGAAATTAAAACTGAACCAAGTAATGAAGTGAATCAAGCTTCAAGTGAAGTTAAAGTTGATTATGGTAATAATCCATCTGAGGTTTCAACGCCAAAGTCATCAAATTCGTCCAGAATCAACATTGTGATTGACCAAGAAAAGTTGAAACAAGTTTCGTTTGATTGGGGTGAAAAACCTACTAAATTTTATCCATCCTAATATCCTGATATCCTAATAGTGTTAAAATAGTGAAGAAAAACTTTTGGGAAAAGAATCAGAGGGAAAAGTTTAACAGGATGATGATTCCTAATCCCTTGCCTGAATTCACTGAATTTGGTCTTCGTTCAAAAGAAAGAGTCAGAATTGATCGAAGTGTGGACAACAGTCCTTATCCTCCTCCTGATGTTAATCAGGGCCGATACAATTGTAAATTTCCTGCTCCAGCTCCTCCGCCAGAATGGAGTTATCCAACTCATATGCAGTTTGAATTTTCGGAGAAAGCTAAAGAATCCGTCGTACACGATATGAAGCAGGCCGAAGAGGATAAAACATGGTTTGAGCTGTTCATCAAAGAGAAGCTTCAATTTAACGTTCTCGATACTGATCTAAGCAAAGTGAATTTCAGTTCCCTGCGAAAAGGCTTCCCTGCCTCACATGTAATTAATCAAGATTTGGGAAGACTCAAGGATTTGGTAACTTGCACATTGTGCGAGCAGATTGCACTTCACCGAAGAATTGTGCTAAATGTTCAAAAGTTTACTGTTTTGGTTGCATACGATGGCTTCAAAGTTTGCCTCAAGACTTGGAATTGGCCAAATTTAATCCATTAAAAGCTTTTATGTGTATAAACCAGATATGCTTGGTGGCTACTGAGAAAAATGGTTATCCCGAATATTCAGAGATCGACAATCCTGAAGTTAAAAAGTTTTTTGAGGATGCCACTTACAAATGTCATCGGAAATTTTGTACTTCGCAACTAATTTCATCAAGCATTTTGCACCATTTGCAAACTTGCAGACTTGGTCCGATTGACTTCCAGTTTGATAAAACTTTACAGTTGCAGTCTTTCGTCGCTGGTCCAGTTCGTGAAGAACTAAATGCAAAACCGAAGCGTATTACTTCCTTGTTGCCTGCGCATCTTAAGAAGCAGCAACCACCACTCACTCATGAGCAAGATTGGGCTCAAAGAGCAATGATTTGGGGTTTCTTAATCAAAAGCTATCATCTTGGAGACATCACGCCTGAACAAATGAGAGCTCAAGGAAAATTTGGTAATGGTTATTGGAATAACCTCGAGAGGCAAGGAGATCCTTCCGCACCGATATGCGAAGCAGAAGCCTGGACTCTTAAATTAGGCTTTCCCTCTCTACTCAAGGAACCTATTCCTGAAGTTCCTCGAAGATGGCCAACAACTCAATGCAGTCGTATTCCGCATTACTTATTGCAAGAATCAGAAATTGGAGACGATGGGCAACTTATGCTGATATCGATGATGCTTCATCAATTTCATCAACATCTTCTATGGTTTTGTATGCCTTAGATGTAGAGGATCCGCAATCCCCTTTCATCAGAATTAACCCCTTCGAAAGGCTCTCCCCTGCAGAAGCCGAAGCAGCACAAGAATGGTTAATTGAAGATTTTCCTTCCTGTTTCAATTATCAAGGAAACTATCGAGAGCCCAAAGCATCAACTAAACATGAAACAATTTCAGCAGTTGAAAGAAAAAAAGAAAGTTGGCAAAGTCGTTTGCAAATCGACCTAAAGTAAACCTTCCACCATTACTCGAAGAGCATGTTAATGTTATTTCTGAACTTTCCTCAAATTGCGAAGATAAGCATTTAACCTTTGCTATCAATATGTTTTGCTGTGGAATCAACGAATGGGGAAGAATCAGACCTCGTCCAGTTTGGATAATTATTATTGATGGAAATATGGAGGTCATATATGAAACTTTTGTACGGTATCGCGAGATAGATCATCTTGATCAACGATTCCATGGGCTTACTCCTGCAGACTTAAAGTATGCTCGAAATTTGAATACTGTTAGAGATCAAGTTACAAAGTTTTTGGTATGCGCTAAACGAGTAATTGGCTATGGTTTGATAAACCATCTCATCAATTTGGGTTTGACTAGACATGAGATCAAACTACTTAATCATAAATTCAGAGATGTGAACAACTTTTATTCACCTTACATTGAGAGCCCAATGAACCTACACGTTATTTCATTTTTATGGTTCTGTGGCTATGTACTTCCTGCTAACGCTCATTCTCCTGCAGTTGAAGCTATTACTGCTATGCGTCTGTATTTACTCCATTGGTCCGAAATTGAAAAGAAAGCAAATGATAATGGAGGGATACATAATGAGAATGCTGCATCTACCTGTGGTAACCGCATTACCTCAGCCCTGCTATATGAATTCTGTGAGGAAATCAAAAATAAAGTTTGTTCTTGGCCCGAGGAATGGAAGAATCCAAGATACATAAGAATTCCTGATTTCAATGATAATTGCGTTTTGCCCTCGAATCAAATTATGAAAAAGCCTAATGAGATGCCTCGTCCTGATTTAAGAAAAATTGATCAGAGGGAAAGAAATCAAAACTAATCAAGCCACAGGAAAACGCGCTCATCCTTCCGCATCCTCATCCTCATCCTCATCTCCGAAAAATCTAAAGTCAATGGACAAGCCTCAAACTTCCAAAACTTTGCCAAATGCATATGAATGGGATTCAGAGGATCCTAAGCCTTCTTTTTCAAATTGAATTCAATTCAATCTTCGGTGTCTTAATCAAGGTCCGGGGATATGAAGGGTAGAGTTACCCAAGAATAAATTTAATTCAATTTTAGTTGGATCAAGATAAAGTATTGCAATACTTGGATCCATATCTTTTCACTTTTCAATTTTTCATTAATCCCTTTTTTCAATGGTAACCTTTTTTGTTTGTAAAATTGTCAATGGAGACAACCGTTTCCTTTTTTCTTTGTCTTTCCTTTTCCTTAAGGTTTGCCAACCTTTTGTTTCCTTCCGTTAATCTTAGTATTTAATGCTCTGATTTTTCTTAGTTAATTATGCTTTTTGAAAATGCTTATGAATATGCTTTTCTGAGTATCTCTTCTTTAATTGTGTTTATTTCCAAGTTCTGATTATTCCTGGTATTACAATACCATTCTGGTCTAATCCTGTCCTGTTCTTGTGATAATAAAGTTTCCTATTTGCTAGTTCAAAGTATTACCATACTTGTGTTTCATAGTTTGAATACGTAATGTTCATTATTGGTGCCAGTCTTTTCTTTGACTCTAACTGTGTAAAGTATTGAAATACTTAGAGTTTTAACTCTGTTGGTCAGACCGGAAGTCTACGAGTGTAATCTTTAACTCAGACAGTTTCAACCTTCATTCATCTTTAAACCTTGTTGGTCAGATTTGTGGTTAAAATTTGTGGTTAATCTGTGTAAGGATTGTAAGGATTGTAATCCTTAAAACAAACAATAATCTAAACTTGCAGTCTTGTGCGATCCTAAAAGAACCTGAACATTCAGGATTTGAGAGGCTGAATAATCTTCTGATTGATTTGATTGTTTTTGAATATTAATTCAACTTTAATTTAATTCAATAAAATGATAAACTCTTCCTTTCAGTTTAATACTTACATATAATCATGATTGGTGTTTTTCTTTAAAACTGAATATCCTTTTTTGGTTTTAAAATCATTGAGGAACTTCAAGCCATAATCGTAGAGAAGCTGCCAAATATTATTTTCGAGCATTTAGTGCGAGGTCTGGGCTATGAAGAATATGAGTTTAGTCATATTCGAGTCACCAATTCAACAACAATCTCCAATTGTAAGCGAAAAATCTGAAATTTCCATACAACTCCATTTTGTTACAATAATTGAAATATTTTCCTTCAAAAGTCAGAAAACAGGCTCAGCTTTTCGTGAATATACTGTATACAAATAAGAAACCCTTTAGCGAAATTTCAAGCGATTTTATACGCTCTTTAGTTAAATAATTAATGATGGACCAAACTTTTTAAAACACTGATTATTTAGCAATAGTTTAATACTTACATATAATCATGATTGGTGTTTTTCTTTAAAACTGAATATCCTTTTTTGGTTTTAAAATCATTGAGGAACTTCAAGCCATAATCGTAGAGAAGCTGCTAAATATTATTTTTCTCTGGAAAATTTTCAGGTTTTTGAAGCCATTCTGGCAATGAATCATCGTTTGTTTCATCCAGGTCATCGTTTGTTCCACACGTGTCATCATTTGTTCCCTCCACGTCATTATGTGCCTCAGAGCTCTCAAGATCCGAAGAATGAGAAGGATCATTTCTGCCAGAAGCCAAAATTGGACTGATTGAAGAACGAAAAACTTGAGTTCTGTCTTGATACGCAGTGAAATTTGCTATTTTTTGTGTTCCACTTGTGCTTGTTCTCATTTTTTCATAAATGCATTAATATTTTATTGAAAATTTAATTTTCATATTTTCTTATTGAGTTTGAAGTTTCAAGTTTGAAATAAAAAAAAACATCATCTTGTCAATCCACTTTCACGTACAGAAAGAAAAATTTGTTTTATGAGGATAAATTATATTTCTCTCAAAAAAATGAGAAACTACATGGGATGATTAAGAGTAATTAAAAGTGAATTTATTTTGTTGGGCTTAATTACTTTAACCTTTCTTCAAATTTCCATCTAAAAATACGTTTGTAGATTAAAGCGTCGTCTTCCGGTAATGATTGGTACTAATAGAATAAACAACATTTCTCTATTTTATTGATTATTTTAAATCACTGCTGTCTGAAGGGCAAAGCTGCCAAGATCAAAGTGAAGGATAAGACACCCGCTGAAATACAAATCACTGCTGAACAGTTGATTGTGGTCACCACAACCAGACCATCAGAGCTAAGTCAGAGCATCAATTAGATAAATTTTTTTTGTTAATCAACAACATTGAATCAAATTAAACTCAACTCAAGTAAACTATTCAAGATTACATTTCATATTGAATTTATAAGGAACCTTTGCAATCATTCGCCTCTGATTTTTTAATCCATAGCTTCAGAAATCAATTGTTAACTTGGGGAGTCGATATCCTGAAATGCTTAATTTGCCAGTGACAGTACTTTGACAGTACTGTCAACGTACTTCTCCGAAGTGACAACCTGAATTAACCGGCAGCTTTTATGCCAACCATGCATTCTAAGATCTACTATTACAAACAATGCATGAGATGTCACTGTATATATACTTTATGTACTCAAATTAAATTGTAAACAATGAATGATTAAGATCTGAACTTTTATTCATTGAAATTCTGGGTTTTTTCACGTATAATTTCTTATATAAATTTTTTAACTCTACGGAAGGTTGTTTTTTGAGCCAGAGGCCAGTTTTTACCCTTCGCGGATTCCTCTGCGCGTCGAATCTTGCATGCTGGACGTTTATTTTCCTGGCTATTTGTATGCTTCTTCGCATCAGATCTTTGTCTAAATGAATTTCCGCAATAGGGACACTTATAATAAATAATTCCATTTTTTTGCTTGAAGTCATCTTCACAGGGCAAATCTTCCGCTACATCGACGTTTTCGACTGGATCCTCATCTCCAAGTTCGCAATTATAAATGGGTGCATAATATTCAGGAATTGAAACTTTAATAAAGCGTTTTCCTTTTATTGTGGCTCTAGCAAGAAATTTTGCAGAAAAAAGATAGTTTCCATTGATCACAAACTGCAATGAAAAATTGAAAAACGCATGAATTTAATGTAGACTTTGTCTTTTTTTACTTACATTGCTTTCCGCAGAGCTTGACTCCTTATTTGCCATCGTAATTAAAAACGCAATTAAAAAACTCAAAATAGAAACTTAATTAAAAAACATAAATTAAAAAAGAAAAATCTGGCTAAACAAGGTCTCTTGCAAAGAGTAATAGTTATACTCTTTGTTCTCTTGTCAAAGTCTATGTGGAGCCACTTTCACTTCTGTATTTGTCACACTTTACTCACACAAACGTATTTACAACAATAATTATTGATTGTTTTGTTTATTGTGGCTGAACATAAGCTGCTCACACAAGCTAACAGACCCAATGAAGCTAACATTTATAAGTATAAAAGTTTTTAGGGGTATGCAAAATGTAAAACTGAAGTCGTACGACAAGAAAGTAAGCAATAATCTTCTGAAACTCACGTTGTTTCTCAATAGTACATGGACACGGTTGTTGATCTGGAATTCTGTTAGCACCAATGTCACTTTGTATTGGCCATTTTTGCCAGGGAACTATACCCATATCTGATTCAGTTTTGCTGAAAACTTCTTGAAATGCCTTAAAACTTCTAAAAGTTCTTCTCTCTTTTCATTAGTTAACTTAGGATCCATCCTTTTCATTCATCGTTCAGCTAATTGTAGCTCGGGTTGTTTAAATTGTAAATAAATCGGAATTATATTTTCAAACTCCTTTGTCTTAGACATTTCTTGAATATAATTCAATCATTCCACTTCCATCTGTGGAAATTGAGAATTCGATTTCTCTTCATTCAACCAAGGTGAATACGGTAAAGTTTCAAAAAACTTTTTCTCAATTGATTCAATCATTGTATTCACTGATGGTACTTCTGGGACATTGATTAATCCCCATGATTCTTCTGCTGTACAGAATCTAAATGCAACTTCAGGACTTAACCATTCACTGTTTATGCTTTCTCTTAAATTAACTTGGTAACGACCTCCATGGTTTACCATTCCAACATAATAAACATCAGCAAATCTATTGCCTAAAACCATCATAGGTTCCAAATCTTTCATTACTTGAAACTTTATAATTCTTGTCTTAGACAGCTTAGGATGCTTCAAAATAGCGTAAGCTGCTCCTCCAACTGCTTGGTAACTATCTGCGATAATTCCTCGAACTGCAACATTTGATTTCGCAATGAATGCTTTTATTTTTTGAGCTAATTGATAAGCAATGCACGAAGTGCAAGCGCCAGTGTCTAGTAACACATCACCAATTTTAATAGCTTCTTTATCAGGATAACATAATGTTAATCGAATTGTCGGAAAATTTCTCGGTGAGGGGTCAATTTTCGTTATCAACTCCACTTGTTGATTTCCATCGTTCATCATGAACAAATATTCTTTATCTGGTGCTCTCGCTAAATAACTATTAGCATTATCAACTCGACTCAACTCTTTTACCAAGTTAGTTGATTCCCTTGCCTGTGGCTGACTTTGATTTTGACCAAAAGTTGGTGTATGAACGTTTGCCATTCTTAAGTTCGCTGGTTGAAACCGTTCATTTCGACCTTCCTGCTTATTAGCATGGGTAGGATTTTCGTAGGTCTTAGACCTTCTCGGCTGGCGACATTCCATCGATGAATGACCCAGATCTCCACAATTGTAACACCTGAAAGGTGTTTTCACTGCTCGGCTTGTTGATGCGGAGCTACCACTGCTAGGATTAACATTTCGTCGATCGTCTGATCTTTTCTTACTTCGTTCCTTAAAGGAATCTTTACGTTCACTACGTTTTCGTAACTGCATGTTATACTCGTTGACCAAAGCCGCAGTCAAGCCTTGAATATCGTGAACTGATTTAGATCTGAACAATGAGTCTTTGACTTCTATTGGTAGTCGAATCAATATGTCTTGAATGAATTCTTGCGGAGATGGTTCTCCTTTGACCTTAACTACCATTGTTTCCAATTTGCGAATAAATTCAGCTGGATGAGAATCAAAATTCCAACGCATTTGATGAAATTTGGCTGTTGCCTGTGAAATCACTGCAGGATTTCTCAGTTTCTTCTCAAGTGCGGAAATGTAGGATTTACTCGTATGCACTTCTCTATCCAATTGCCTAGCACAGGGTAAGAATTCGTATGCCATTGCCTTTTGCAAAACGTACAATTTATCGTCATCATGACATCTTTCTAACGAAAGGATACGTTTGATAGTTTGTAACCATTGCCAAGGATCCATAACACCTGAGGTATAAGGAGGATGCTTGGGTAGTTTCGGCTTACAGCGTTCATAAGTGTTATCATTAGGATTTCTTAACTGTTCCTCTGTATCAAAAACTCGTGTGTCACTTTCTACGTTATCATGCTGCTCGTCTTCTTCTTGATGTTGATTAGTTTCATGTCGACTTACATTAGCCTTAGGCTAAGGACTTTGAAATACCTCATCAGTTTGTTCAGACACCAAGATATCTCTAAGGTTTGCACCAGGATTGACAATTTTCATTCCATTTTCTGGCTTAGCCCATTGCTTAACCATAAACTCGAGTAGTCTTTTAGCTGGAGATGCCGCTGCCAATTTGCGAATTGCTACATCACTTGCTAGCATCATTGTTCTTGGTTCAGAACCTATCCTAAGGATAATTTCTCTAATGTCTGGTTCTGTTACTCCTTGCTCCTGTAGTTCTTTAACCCATCCAGGAAACACATCACTACTGATTAGGTCATTAAACTTAGTTTCACCAACCATTTCATCAGTTGCATCATGCATACTGCTTAACGCGAATAAAGTTTGAATTGCATCATAAAACTTTTCTTTAATCACTTCATCATTGATGATAAACTTAACTTTCCAACTTCGTAACCATATTTTCATGTCAGGGATTTGCATGTTTTTTATTTTAATGTCTTTCTTTGTTTGCGCAATTTGAGGAGTCTTAGACATATTATTGTTGTCTTCAGTTAATGTAAAACAATAATCGCTTGAATAACAGGAATTGAATTGAAATCCTGCCGTGGTTGCCATTTGAAAGGAAGAGTTCATAGTTTTAAACTAAATTAAATAAACTTTATTTAATTGGCACAATTAAACTTGATTGACTTTTAATTCAGCTCAGAAGATTGATTCAGCCTTTCAAATCCTGAATACTTCAGGTTCTTTTAGGATCACCACAAACTCGACTGTTAAGTCTTAGACTATTGAAGATTACTTTAACCAGGATTTAGTAACCACAAAAATGTTTACTCATGGGTTTAAACCAGGTAGATGAGACACTAGTAAAAATAGCTAACTGGAATGAGTAATAAAGCTTAGCTTAGTCCAAATTCTAACCAAAATATACTTAAAGTAGAACAATATAACTCGGACAGGAATATCAGGAAGATAAGAAAGAGTTCAAAAGCTTTTAGCTCTATCAGCATTGGCACTTTAGACTTAGTCTTGAAATTTACACTCTTGAAGTGGACACAATTTTCCTGTAGATACAATTATCTTGAAGCACAGTTTGGACAAAAGTTAATTAGACATAGTCTAGCTCACAAGAAACTTAGAGTTTATAAAACAAAAGAAACTTTAATTATTCAAAATTTATGAAATTTATTTAAAAGATTAATTGATTAATCAGACGTTAATTATAACTTGAGTTACTCAGTCTTACTAAGAACAGACTTAATTGTAGCAGCCAATTGCTAATAACTGTTAACTTGTTAATTGGATATCAATCAGTTACTAACCTCCTTAATCAAAAAACCTTAGATTTTTTATATCATTTTTCAACGGAAAAGGAGAAATTCTTATTTTCGGAAAAGTAAATTATATCAAAAATGTTAGGGCTAAACTTCCGTATCCGGTCTGTCGAGTTTCTTGTTAAAACTTTGTTTACTTATAGAACTTGACAAACTGAGTTGGAAATGTAGCTCATTTTATGCGGAAACGCCCCCTAGCTGAGAAAATCGTACTTGTATGGAAACACGTTTTAGGCTGTTTCGAGCTTTGCGCATGCGCAGAGAACGATTTATTCGACAACCAATTTTTATTGTGGCCAGTTCAACTTGTGTGCAAAGTTCCATGACTCTAGCCCTCATGTGTCCAGAGATACAGGCCTTGTGAAATACAGTGCCTTGTGATACAGGCCTTGAAAAACCTTGTGATACTTTTGTAATAGAAATCGCTGAAAACAGTGATATAACGATGATAAGATGCCAACTATCGATATATGAAATGCTTTTCATGTATTCCGATTTCGAGGCTAACCATGTTTTCACATATGCGTTTCACTCTGCATGTAAGACTAACTACACAGCTTAACCTAAGCTAACCTAACCTAACCAACCTAGCCAAAAAAACCAACCAACGTTGGCGCAAACGGTAAAGCGTTTGCTAACCAATAGGTTGGCCAGGGTTCAAATCCTGAAAAAAAACCTTACCTAACCTAACCTAACCTAACCTAGCCCAAGCTAATTTGGCAAAATCTAACCTATTTTATTTTATATATCGATAGTTGGCATCTTATCATCGTTATATCACTGTTTTCAGCGATTTCTATTACAAAAGTATCACAAGGTTTTTGGCCTGTATCTCTGGACACATGAGGGCTAGAGTCATGGAACTTTGCACACAAGTTGAACTGGCCACAATAAAAATTGGTTGTCGAATAAATCGTTCTCTGCGCATGCGCAAAGCTCGAAACAGCCTAAAACGTGTTTCCATACAAGTACGATTTTCTCAGCTAGGGGGCGTTTCCGCATAAAATGACCTACATATTCGAACTCAGTTTGTCGAGTTCTATAAGTACACAAAGTGCCAACAAGAAACTCGACAGGCCGGATACGGAAGTTTTACCGACTTAGTCTTATGACTACAAAAATTATGAAATGAGTTACTCTTTAGGGATTACAAGTTTAAGACTTTCAACTATTTATCATTAACCTTGTTAATGATTTAATTTGTTTTTGGGTAACTCTACCCTTAAATAATTATGAAAAATCGTAATTCCGTGTATGCAATAACATACTATTAACAATCAAAACAATCTCCAGATTACTAGATAAGTTTCTCGGTATTCATGAACAAGGCAAGGCATGATTAGATAAATTTAACTGGTTTTAATGACATTTTTAATGTGAAAAAAATAGGTGAAGTTTTATGATAAATATGTGCATAATTTCAATATTAATGACTATTGCTTATTGCAATGGATTATCAAATACATTTTCAGATTTTCATCCGTAAAGCTTAATCTGTTTGGTCTGAGGATAGTTTTATATTGAGAAAAAGTTCTTTCGATATCTGAACTACTTAATGGAGCAAATTTAAATGAATTCAATTGAACTAAATCATATTCAATTTCATCTGATTGCATCGGTTCGAAAGTATTAACAATTTTTGAAATTTTTTCAATCTGTTTTAAGTCAGTATTTTTGTTTATAACAGTCTCAAATTTTTCGATTATGTCTGCTATCGAACCACCATGAAGATTACTCAATTTTAATTTAATTTCAGAAATTGAATTCAATTGATCTTCAATGGATAGATTTCTTGTTTGTAAAAATTTCAATTTATCAACAATGAAGCTAAAGTTATTGAGCCTGGCTAAGTCAGAAATTATTAAAGGTTCATCTAATATTTGCTTCAGCCTTGCAATAGATGCTGCTTCGTTCGAGTCTAGAGAGTTGACGATAATTTTGAATTCAGAAAAATAATTATAATAATAAACAGAAGCTTCTAACCATGTTCCCCATCTTGTAATCGTTGGCTGAGGAGGAATAGGCAGATTTGAATTCAATTGTTTCAAAAGTTGAATTCGTTTTGGAGCTTTTCGGAATACTCTTTTACCTTCAGTAATTAAATTATCAACAGATTGAAACAAAGTTCTTATTGTCTCGCAAACTCGATGCAAACCATGAATAATACAAGTTATATGAAGCATTTTAGGGTAAATTATTTTTAAAGCTTTAGCTGCTTTTTTCATATAACTTGCTCCATCAGTAACAAAAAGAAGAACTCTTTCATAATGCTTACCATCGGGCCAAAGTTTTGACAAAGCATTTTCAAAGACCTGAGCAATGATTGAATGATTTGGAGGTTGAGTGTATTCAACATGAATTAATATTGGTTTTTTATCCGGCAAGCCATCTAATACGCCAACAATGACATTGACAACACTACGACCAGCAATATCACAAGTTTCATCAATTGATATCCAAATATTATTTGAACCAACATGCGACCTTATGTCACTTAAAGCCTTTTGGTATTCAGGTAAAAGCATCCTTCTAAGGGTTCGTTCAGATGGCAATTCAATATTTGTATATTTGAGCAGAAAGTTTTTTAGCTCATCATTTCCAAGCTTAGTCAATGGAATATCAGCTTTGACAAAGGCATTGAAGAGATCACTATTGAACTCGACTTGAAGTTCATTTACCACTTCATCATCTTCATTATCGCGATTATTAGACGGATTGAGTTGGACAGAGTCGATGTGTTTTTTAGTTTTAGTGTGTTGTTCAACTTGTGATCGCCTGGTTACGTTGAGAAAAACGTCACAAATATTGCACTTAAACTTGCCATTTTCAACACAAAAATCTTCACCGAATTTGCGAATATATTTATGCCACAAAACTTGTAATTTGCTGGTCATTTTCAGGGTAAAACTCACAAAAAAAATTAATTTAATAGAGCAAAGCACTTACTGAATCATTGTATTTAATTCAATTTAATTTGACTCAACAATCATGCCTTAAAAATCTAATATTTCCTTTTTCTTTATCAGTGATTTAGGTTTTTTATGTTGTTTATGCAACTTAGGTATTTGTCATAAAAAAATGCCTAAACCTTTTAACATAGGTTTTTAATGCATTTGCCTTGCCTTGTTCATGAAATCCAAAATAATCTAATCAAGCACAATTTTACTCAAAGACGCCCTCCGACGCGTTAATCCTTACACACTCCTAAACAATTACAATACCTGCAGCTCACGGAATAAACCTCATGTTCTCATGCGTTTCCATAGATTAAATTTAAAAAATAGGAAGAACCAAAAATTTAAGTACAAGCAATAATTTCAATTGAAATTGAGTGAAAAATCTTTGATATAATCAGATGTATATCCCATAATAACAATATCAATCATAATGAATCATTATGATACATTAGTACCTTTTGTTCAGAACTAACTGTTGGCTGTTTAAATATGGCGCCAGTAAAAGCCACAAGCTAGTCCACCAGGTGTTTCCTTTCACAACAAAATAACGCAGTCGCTTGCATTGATTGTTGACAATTAATGTGTTTTTATGTTTAAACAATGTAATCTAGTATTTAAATTGAATAATTTTGTCAGTGGCATGATTTTGTTTTTGTAATTATGTTTTTATCGAGAAGATGTTTCGTAAACCAAATTCAGGTACGTTCATTTTGTTTTCATGTATTTGCCATTCTACTGTTAGTTGTAAATGTTTTTTTTTGCTTTCCTTTTTCTCCTTATTTAGGTCCAATTACATTCAAATTGTAAAAAAATCAATAGCATTACAATTCTAACCTGCTCACAGTTATCAGTACAACTAAATTGTCAAGTTAAACTGCAATAAACACTCTCAGCATTTATGTGCACATGTGAATACTAACATATTTAGTGCTTTCTCTCTACTGTCAGTATCATATGTTCGGTACAATGTAATTTGATAACTTGTGTGATGGATTACTCAATCTTGAATAAACTTGGAAAGTTGAAACTAAAGCGCTTTTGAGACCGTATCAACAGTATATTTTGTGCGTTCATTTCGCTGTTTTTTTACTTACTGTGTTACACTGCCTATAGTTTCTTTGATTATCCTATCTATTCAAGTATTCTTTGGAATTGTTCATTCTCAACTCAGTTGTCTGCTTTTTATTCCCACTTTCAATAACATGGAACAAGAATTGTTTTCACATCCGTCATTGTTAGCCAAGAGTCAAATCGGGGCAATTGATAAACGAACGTTCAAAGAGCAATTTATAAGAGGTGCATACTCCAGACTTGAATATGAGCCTATCTTTGAGGTTAATGTCTCTGCTACTGTTAACTATATCGATGTCGATCCCAGTGTCAAGTTGTAAGTTTGATAAAATATTTATCATGTTGTATGATATTCTTTAATCAATTTTAGTTCCTGTCTTTTTATAGCTCCTTAGTCAGTGACTGCGATGGAAACATATCAATCTATGAAATCGAAGAAGAATCTTGCGGTAGATTGAGATTGGTTGAAAAGAGACAATTCGTCCCACTTACTTTAAACAAAAGTCAATGGTATGAAAAATTCAATAACCTGAATCTAGGCAAATTGTTAAAATTTAATTTACTGTCCGTTCAGGTTTCCAGCTGACAATGGCTTGTTACAAGCAACTTACCCTAATAAAGTTGTCGTCGTTGATACGAATACTTTAAAATTACTCGATGCTTACGATTTTGGATTGAAAAAAGTTTATAACAGTGATTGGAATAAGTTGAATCCAAACTTGATTGCAGGTGAGATTCTATGGGCAACAAGTAATTTTGCTGCGACTAATCATTTCCCCATTGACTAATCTTGTAACAGTTGGGACCTCTGGATCATCGATTCGTTTTATTGACATTAGAAGTGGATGCTGTCTGCAACAAATAACCGTTGAATCTCTTTTAGGAGCTAGTAGCCACAACGTTTCACGTGTTTGTTGGTCACCAGTGGATGATGAATGTTTATTTGCCGGAGATTCCTCAGGGTTCATCCACATTTTTGACATTCGTAAGCCTCGGAAAAGTCTTCAATCTATCGGAAGCGATAATACAACATGTGAACCAGTTGTCAATCTATCGTTTACATGTGATAACATGAATCTTATTACAGCCCACGGAATCCAAAGTCATCTTAATCAATGGACATTTAAAAATCGAACATTAGTGAACTCAAATATCAATTATCCATTTCCTTACTTTCGTGTCAACAAAAAGAAATCGGCTGCAGCTGCCATTTCGTCTGCTTTTCTAAAATGCCAATTATATGTTACCGAGACATTACTTTTTAAACCAATCTGTGGTGGAACGTTCGGTGGTGAACTGTGCTGTTATGATCTTAAAAATGGAGAAAGATTGAGGACATTAAGTCCAACAACATGGAATCCAGATAACTGCATGAATGTTCATTGTGTCACTGGTTTCCACAGAGATTATCCTGTATTGATCTCTGGTAGCAGACGCTTCATCCGTGTTTGGGGGTTAGGAGGCAAAAAGGATGATGATCAAAAGACCAACCAGTATCATGAAGATGATTGGGGATAATTTAACTTTTTTTATTCATTTTTTTGTAACTTACAACCTCATTAGACAATACTTCAACAATCGCTGAAGGTATACAGATTAGGTTTTTAAACTCAAGTGAATATTTATTTTCAAAAATTGATCTCAATTCATATTTACACGGACAATATTGTTAACGATTGAGTTTATATCATCAGGTTATACTTGTGTTTCATTTTCTATTTATTATTGTAATTTGATGGTAGCCAGAATTAACAATCAATATTTGTAACTTTATTTAAATCTACAACGTAACTGTCAATATGTGAAATCTCAGTTAACTTTTCTGTGTATCTCATGAACATAACTATTTATATAAACATTTAAAATAAAAATTTGTTGGCATTTCAGTTACTAAATGGAAAAATCGGCAAATTAGATTTTCAGAGGCTATTTGACCAAGTAAAATTTTTGGTTTTTAATAAAAATCTTAACTTTTTGTATAATTAAATATCTCTGTAACTTTTATCAGAATTCTCTGATTGATGAAATTGAGGAGAAATTTAATAAAAAAAGAACAATTTCGTTTTCAGTGAATTTTCTAGTCCATATTTTCACTGTTTTAAGAATTTGTTCAAATATTTTTTTGAAATACAAGGCTATTTTTGATTATAAGCAACTTCACAATATGCGAATTATGTTTTGGTATCGTAATTTTGATTAACAATTTTAGATTTAATTGATTATTGTCATGGTAATTAAATTTTAGTTGATAATACGCATTGTAAGGTACGACCAATGAAAGCTGGTTCAACATAGTCGCCGATAAACCAATTTTGCTAAGCACATCCTATGGCGAAAATAGTTCTTTCAATGCTTTTAAGAAATTGATTCAAACGATATTTTTTTACAATTGCATAATCAAGCTTTGATTTAATTGAAAAAGTTATCATCCGTAGCGACCATTGAGAAAAAATTGGGAATTTGGATTCGCTATTGTTATACTGATGATAGAAGTTGTGAACAATATGAGTAAATACAGGATAAAGCGGATTGATGATTTAGTTGATGGGTTGTAATAAATTGACATTTTATTTGAAATGGAAAAAAATTAATAAAAAATTAACAAAATATTGGATTTTTTACGTATTGTGTCAATATTTAATGAATTTGTTTTTAATGTTTTGAATTTAATGAATGATCTTACGTTGGTTAACTTTTTTCGATAAAGCCTGTCAACTTGTTGAAGGATTCAAAATAGTCTGATGCGATCAAGGTAAACGATTAAAAATGAAATACACTTTTTATACTGAAGGAGTCTGAATATTGCGTTCAGCTGATCACCTCGCCTAAACACTAGATAACATGTGCAACAATGTAAACAATGCTAGCGATAATGTTTTGCTGTTTCTCGTTATGAATGTGTATCATTCATTTTTACTTTTTTCACATAAATTATCAAGACTACAATACACGTGAATAGTACATAACAAAATAAATAACGGTTTCCTGAATATCATACAACTTTCAATGTTTACAAGTTTACTCGACTTACCTACGTTGATATGTTGGTGGACAAGTCCATAATAAGATCAAATTAAACTTCAATCGGATTATAAAGTAAGTTTTACTGCTCTTAGCTTTAGATTCTTATGCAATAACATTGAAAAACGATCTTAACACCTTTCATACACTCTCGATCAATTCGGTATTTTCAATTTGCTGTCTCGTTTCCAAACAGCTGATTACACTTTTAAAACAAATTGACTTATTCTTGGTTTTCTTTTAATAAATAGACTTCTTTGCTCGTTTGATCCTATTTAATCATGGCTAAAGTGATGGGTAAGTTGCCCAAAAAGATACCAATACCAGGAGTCAATCAGGTGATTCTCGTTTCATCGGCCAAAGGAGGTGTTGGTAAATCAACCGCGTCTGTTAACCTGGCTTTAGCTCTTAAACATATTCAAAGATCAAGTAAAATTGGTTTATTAGACGCTGATGTTTTTGGTCCATCGATTCCTAAACTAATGAATCTTTCAGCAAACCCTGAATTAAATAAACAAGGATTAATGATACCATTAGTTAATTATGGTCTGCATGTCATGTCTATGGGATTTTTAGTAGAAGAAAAGAAAGCAATTGTGTGGAGGGGCCTCATGGTTATGTCGGCTATACAGAAATTACTCCGTGGTGTTGCTTGGGGTCCTCTAGATTATCTAGTTATAGATATGCCTCCAGGAACAGGAGACACTCAGTTATCAATCACGCAGAATATACCAGTCTCAGGTTCAGTTATTGTAACAACTCCTCAGGAAATCGCCCTTTTAGACGCCCGTCGTGGTATAACAATGTTTAACCAAGTTGGAGTCCCAATTCTTGGTATTATTCAAAATATGTCTGTTTTTATCTGTGAAAAATGTGGTCATGGCACTCATATCTTTGGTAATTCAGGAGCTGAATCACTTTCTTTAGAAACTAATGTACCATTGTTGGGTTCAGTTGCTTTAGATCGTTCACTGCGTGAAAGCTGTGATTCTGGTAAACCAATTTTGATAACCGAACCAGAATCTAAATCAAGTCAGTCATTCATAGAAATCGCTACAAATCTGATAAAGCGGTTACCACCTGATTTAAATTTTTAATGTCCAAGAATACAAACACAACCATAAACTACTGATTTCACTAGCAAAGTTCATCGCTCTCGAGAATAAATTATTAAAAAGTTTTGCTTATATATCTGTCCAAAATCAACCTGTGATAATCTTGAAAGTAGATGTACCCAATTGCGAATCTAGTTGTGTGAAAAGCCATCATGTATTCATCATGATGTACAAATAGTGAATTCGGCCATTTGATTAGTAATCTATCATAAAGGTGGTTAAACTTGATAAACAATCATTCATTTTAAACTGTGGTGGCAATAACTGCTCTTTACGTTTGTTGCATTTATTCAGTGCATCAATAATTTGTACATCATAATGGAGATTAATAAAGTTGTATAAGAAGTTCAAAAGTGACTTTTAATTGATAAATGAATTTGAAAAATGCGAATTGACTGTTTATACAATTTTGTTAAAGAAGCTTTTTTATAAAATGATTAAAGTTGACAAAAAATACGAAGAAAGATAGAACAAAAAAAAGTGGAAGATCATGGTTGTACATTTGGTGATGATGAATTTAAACTTTACCCACATTTAACAAATTTTGCAACGTTTCATTTGAACTTGAATGAAGAAATTTTTTTATAAAGATTGGTATGAATAGAATAAAGTTGAAGACAAAAAGGATAACAAAAAACATCAAATGCAAAAATATGTTCATCAACCCATTAAATTAAATTTTGCTAGTTGACTTAAAGACTAATATTTTTGCAATGTAAATGAGATTTGAAAAATTGATGAAAAAGACAAGGTTGAAGTATATTCAATCAGCCTCGTTTCGGCCAACTTTAACGAAAACAATTTCGGCTTCAAGGCCATTCGTTTCAAGATAGTTAATCCATAAAGCTTGCTTTGGAGAAACCTGATCACCAGGTCCTTTGACTTCAACGGCTTTAATTATCTTGGTATTTGGATTCCATAAAAGTACATCAGGAAAGCCACTGCGATGGCTACGATAGTCATTAACCAATCTTTCACATATTGCGGCCAATGTATCTACTTTCATACATGAAACGATTTCCTAAATTGAAAAGACAAGTTAATGTTATTTCAACTCAAAACACAAATTAATCAATTAATCAAAAGAGTTACCAACCTTTAACAAGTTTAATGTACATTTTTCCCAATTAACTAGAGATGCAGAGTCTTTATACATTTCCCATGTTGTCGATATTTCTTCAACCAATTCTTCTTTTGATGAACGCTTGATCTTTTGTAATTTTTCTTCGATCAATTTTTGCCTACGAAAGCCGAAATCATTAAAATTAAGGTCCAAGGGAACTCTTTGATAAGGTGAATGAAAAGCATCACTTGATACTTGATCATCATTGTAAATGATTTTCCAGAAAAGTAAACAAAAAAGGGAATTGTAGATAACTCCTTCACAGTGAATACCCCGGGTATAACCTTGTTTATGATAATATTCAATGACAACTTGTTCAACCGGGATTATGTTAACCTCTCCATTATCTTTAGAAGATATGAAAACATTTTTCCTCCCATCAATACACTGTTTCAACGCAGGAGCTTTAATTGTTGTTTGTTTCAATTTAAATTGAAATTCTTCGAGAGGCTTGACTTTACCATTGGCTACTAATCCTAACTTTTTGGCTCGCAAATATAATGAATATCGGTGACCTCCTCGAACATAGGTGTCTGAAAGAGCAACTCGAATCACCTCGATGGCTTCAGCGGTTCGTTTTAGATGTTTATCATAGTTGAGTGTTAACCTTTCAAACCATTTACCTCTATAATCGAGACAATATAGTCGTTGAGCTAGAAGTTTCTCTAATAAAATAACAGCTTCATTATAACAGCGTCTTTGTTCTAGGACAGTAACACAGGTAGTAAGAGCTCGAGTTAACACATGACCAGAGGTAAAACGACGAAGATAGGCTGGAAATTTACTGTCGGAATAAATAATATCAGTAGCTATGAGACCATCAAATGCAGCTTGGATTCTAGGCAAAATTAGCTCGATAGCCATTTGATGATTGCGTGATTCTATTGCTTGCATCAAATCACTTTCTAAATTGCAAGCTTCCTCAAAAAGGATTAAATTATTTCGCCGAGGGAAAACTTTGGTTTGCTTATTAATTTGGTAAGGCACATATTTCAATTCGCCTTGATCCACCTTCCACAAATTAAATCTAAAAAATAAGAATAAGAGGTTAAAGTACGGTAATAAGTTGAAAGGATAAAGATATTATATATATTGCGGCCTGATCAAATTACTCACAGTTCATTGCTGAGCATAACTCCATCGTCATCATCACTGATTGTTGGCGGGAAACGAATGAGAGCTATGCGAAGAAAAACTCGGGCTGATTGTCGATCAACTCGGAAACATGTATTCCCAAGTATTTTTCTTATTCTGATATTGAATGAAATAAATTCATGAAAATAATTGTTGCCATTCATTAAGATAAATAACTTACTGATTTAAAACAGGACCATCAATGTTTATGCTACTGTTGGATCCACTAGGTCCTATGAAATGAGATGTGATAGATTTACTAGATCGAACATGCTTTTTGATCGCGTCAACCAGAGCTGCCTTAGAAGAATTAGCTTTGAGAGTTATTCCTTTTAGTTGCTTTGCAAAGACCTTAATTTCACTAGAATCCAAACAATTGAGAGCATCTGTGAGATTATTGAGATATTCAGCTGAAAAAAATAAAATAAAACGTAATTATCGTCTGAAAATGATTGATTTTCAAGTTATTAATTACTTGTAAGGAGTAATTTGGATCGAACCAGCTCAGTTAATTTTGATTTAATATTTTCAATATCTGGATATCTCATAGTTTGAAGTCGAATCCAATTTGGTTTTCGGACAAGAAGTCTTAGGTAAAGGGCTTGAGCAGCATCTGAAAATTTCAAAAAAGTGGTCAGTCACGGCAAGTAAAATGATAGTTGGAGTGAACAAGAACTTACAGCTAAGATTAGTAAACTTATACAAAATATCCCAGTCGTGGTCATCAAAAAGATGCGAATAATGATTGTCTTTGAGAACTGAATCGATCATATCACGAAAATGTTTTAATTTATAATCTTTGTGCCATTCAACTTGAGGCGGGTCATTTTCTTTAGTCTCAGAGCAAGTTGTTGATGAATCTCCTTTGGTATCAATAACAATTTGCAAAAAATCTTCTATTTTAATGAAATTTTTTTCTTTGAGTTTTTCAATTTTAGCCTCTTCATCGTCTTTATTAGTCTCCTTCCTTGGTTTACTCGGTCTACAGAATGTAAAAGAAGGATGTCCTTGGCGATTTGACTTTGTAAATGTTGCGCTGGGTTCATCATCATCAATAATTTCTATCTCTTCGGATAAATTAACTTTGAGTTGCTTGATATCCTTAACAATATGATTGGCACTAATATTTTTGGGAAGCGAAAAGGTTGGCGTTTTGAAAAAGCCGTTGACTTTAGTTGTACTTTCATCTTCCACACTTAAGTCAATTACACTTGGTACAATCTTATCACCATTGAATTGATTGAAATCATTGGATCCGCTGCTTTTCAAATCCTGGTTGTGATTATTGTTTATGCTTCTCTTGGACTCTACTCTGAGTTGCTTTTGTTGACTGCCTTTGGTGAAGAAATCCAATAATGTTTTTCTTTTACCAATACCTTCGTCTCCATTTTTATTCAGTCTATCATATTTAGTCGATTTTTGCTGTTGTTGATGATTCTTTTTATGTTGTAATTGTGATTGTTCTTGGAAATGTAAAAGAAGATTAGGCTGGTGTTGTGCATTACCAAAACCAGACATTATTGTTGGCTCTTTCAACATATTTTCAAAATCTTTAGCTGTTGTTATATTGAAAGTCTGTTTTAGGTTGATTTTAGGCATCATTCAGTTTTGATGGAAGGAGTATATCACAGATAACATATGAAAAAAAGGTAAAATGATGAAAATAATAAGTATTATATCAACAGTAAAAGGAAGAAAAAGAAAAAAACATATAACTTGTTAAGCTGGTTCACTGATATAAATAAATAAAGGTAAACAGTATATGGCTGTTTGTTAATGTTGTGGCTGTTGTAAGGTATTTTGATTCAAAAATCCGTCAAAATAATGTTTTCACTCGTTCACATATCATTGTACACCTGAGAGCACCACATAACCATAATGAAAATCCTTGAGGTTAGTAAACATTTTGGTTGGTAGAAATGTAAATGTCGATTGTAAATTGTAAGGGTAAGTTGTTGAGTGGATGAGTTGAGTTGAGGTTGTGATGTGTGTGAGTGTAGTTGAAGATATTATTTGGGAGTGTTACAGAGTAGACGAGTTAGCAACAGTTTAACTTTTTCCCTTTCTCTTTTAAAAGTACACTGTCTCTGTCTGACTCTCTTTCTCACTTTTTCCAGTCTTCTTTGACTTTCAAGGTTTCATCCCTAGGCTGGCCACAGAAAACACTTAACAAGAAGATTTTCAGCAAAGACTAGGTTGAAAATTCGGTCTAAATAGGACCTAAATTAAAGTGAACAACAAAACTGTACTTTGAGAAGAGATCTGAATACCACAATGAATATTATGATGAGGAAGAAGGCAGAATTGATGTTACACAAACATACGGAACTGGAACAGCAGTGAGAATAGTTCCTGAAAAAGATCATAAAATGAAAAAAAAGAATAAAGATTATTGTGTCGAGAAAGGTAAAATGAGATAAAAAAGTGGGTGAGAGTCAAACTAAGTGGTTAACTGTTGTTACTGGCTAATTAACTAGGCTAACGGGAAGGTTAGCTTGAAAGATTCAAGGTAAATCATATAAAAAGTGAAAGTTACCAACCTCAAAAAGGTAAACTTTATAAAGCTAAATAATAAAGTTGTTTCAATATAGATAGATCTTGATTGTATTATTAACTTTAACAACAGCCTGCCTTAACATATGACCACCATTCGTGTTTTAAAATGGTAGTGATGATAATGGTGATGGCTTTATTTTCAATAATTTTAGTTTTGAAGGTTATTTGTTTTGATTGTTAAAATTCAATATTGAGAAAAAAATTAAATAATTCAACATAATTTATTTACTTTGAAACACAGAGTAGATA
Organism: Tetranychus truncatus; assembly: GCA_028476895.1. Classification (NCBI taxonomy): domain Eukaryota; kingdom Metazoa; phylum Arthropoda; class Arachnida; order Trombidiformes; family Tetranychidae; genus Tetranychus; species Tetranychus truncatus. The sequence goes on from CM052062.1 coordinate 9,959,967, forward strand.
CAAGGAGATGGTAACTTAATCTTTAAAGCATGAAGCAAAAATTGAGCCGCATTGCATAATTTTGTTAAAGGGAAGGTTAAAAAAGTAAAATTGATATCTGTCAATGTTGATAAGATGACACACAAAAATTTAAATCAGCTGTAAACTAATCTAGCAACTATAATAGATGAGCTATCAACACACAAAATATGAATTAAATCGGACGACTATTGCGGTTTCGATCAGTACGAAAAAATTCTTTCAAAAAATTGTAGCAATATTCGTGATGCAATTTGATGGAGCTCTGAAAAAAGAGCTGCTAACGTGTCAATAACGACAAATTCTGTGTTTTGACTAATTGGGTCAATAATTGGAAACAATAATTCAAATTGACCTTATCATTCAAACCTATCAGCTTACAGTCCAAGATTTCAAATGAGTCACAATGAAACGACAATATAAATTTTGAATACAGTCAAAGATTTGTGATTTTTGACCGTAAACCTCAACGAAAACAAGAAATGATCAATAAAAACCTGTAATAAAATTATAATGATAAAACTAATCATAAAGAATATTTCCTTTGAATATTAACAGAACCAGGAAGATGAAATAAATAGAAGATTAAATGAGCGATTTTCAAGATTAATAGGGAAAACTGGTTACTTAATTTGAATCGACTTACCTAGTTTATCTTAAAAACTCTTCAATGATATCATAATTCAATTAATCATAAGATTGAAAGTACAGGTATCAAATTAATTTTCACTAAAAAAAGAAGTTGAAGGTTATCAACATTCAATCGTTTCACTTCTTGGTTCGTTACTAGGAAGGAACCTTTATTTTTATGTTTGAATTTCTCAAAAAAGCATTCCGGGGTTTTTCTTTATCGTCATCTTACTAAACGTTTTAATCTTCAAGAAAATCAGCTATCAGTTGAAGTTCAAGTTCAGGTTATAATCGTTCTCTCTTTTTTTTGATAAAATGGCCGCCTGTACAAACTGAGTAAATCATCAAGCAACGAATAACTAAGAGTTAATGAAAAAATTGAGCAAATAAACAAAATGTATACATGCAGATAAGTAACCCTGACCTGTTTACGGTTTGTTGAAATTGACGGAGTCGATTCTTTATCCTTGAATCGCTTTAAGAATTAATTGTAAAACAACTCTCAACTATGTTCTCTTCGGATCATCTATCATGAAGTCCAGTTCATTGAAAACTCGAATGAGGAAAAAATATTGTCATTAGAAGTGACACTGACCAGAAAAAAATACAAATAGGTATTATCATTAAGATTTTAAAGTGAAGGGAATACAAGGAAATAAACTATAAACATGCACTTAAACAACACTCAACTAATTTCACCTTATCCTAATCAATTCAATTGTTTGTCCTTCTAGTTTAATTTTCTGATAATCTTTTGGTATAACATAAGCAACTGTAATGAAACCAACCTTTGAAGAAAATCAGTCCTAAATTTCCAAAAAGGTGTTCAGGCCATGAAATATTGTAATTAGGTTTATTTTTAAGACATAGAATCACAAATGCCTGTATTATTAAAAACATAAAAAGCAAAATTAATGAAAAATATTCAAAATAAAATCGAACTTCAACTAGACAATAAAATAACTTTCCTAAAAATAGGTTTAGCTTTTTTTACTAACCTTTTACTTGGGCAAAAGTGATATTATTCCGTTGACTTTTAAGAATTTTCAGGCTTAATCGAACAATTTTAAAAAATTTACTAAAATATGTGAATCATTAAATAAAATCAATTCAATATTTGGAAATTATTGATGGAATCGTTGAGTGCACAAGACTAGCATTGCCCAGAAAATTTGGCGCTTAAGGTTACCGATATCATGACCCAATATCGAGATCCGATTATAGGTTAATGATGCACTTATTCAGATACTGATATAAGATACAAATATCTATACAAATTTGTGCGATTTTCAAACTTTCACTTTTCGCATATTTTTAAAATTATTTTGTTCAATTCTATGAATATGATTCAATCGATCCATCTGAGCTAGTTTTAACGATATTTATCCGAATACAATAGAAAAGGTCTAATCTTGTTCTCATTGATTATTTAAACTATTTGATTCGGTCCGTAATACAAGGTGTTCCTGAAGGCTTTTCGATTAAAGTAATCAAAATGGATAATAATCATGATGATAATAGTGATAATTATAATATGAAAGCGGAATCATGAAACCGATTATTTTACAACCTTTAACAGGATGAAGCAAACAAGTAAGAAGAGAAAAGAGGAAGACCTTGATTCAGTGTTGAATGAGTTGCAAAATGTTGCCTTTTCAATTCTGTTTAACCAGATAGTTTCTGTAAGTGTGTGAGTGTATTTATACGAGTTTAAATGGTGAACCCAAAATGATGCCGTAAACTTGACAGTGAAAGTGAACTTTTTCTTGATTTAGCTTAAGAACAAACTGGAAGAAAGAAAGAGAAAACAACGGATGGGTGAGAATCTGAAAATTCTTGTTTTCATGATTCTTCTTGTTGACCTTGCTGGTTTGACACTCCTAACTGGTTATTATAAATACACGCAACTTTTTCCATCTTCCCTACTTATTATCCAAGACAATCAGTCTTGTGAGGCTTTACTGAGAATAATAAAATTATATTATTACCAATTTTGAGGTAATAAGTCCTTCGCTCTACTCTTTGCTCACTTGTACTTTTACCGAATACACCTTTAACGCCAACCAGCTCTGAATCATCAAAATTCCATGGTTTTGCTCTGTAATTCGCAATTGAGCTCATCATTAGTAACAGAATTCCAGAGAACCTAATCTAAAAGCTTGAGTACCCTTAATAAGGATTTGAAACGAGTAAATGGCCAAGGAACAGGATTTAGTTTATAAATTGATTGGAATAAGTTTTAGTGGAAAATGCAAAAGTCTGAAGTTGAAGTTGAATGGTTATTGTCTTGTAGTAAATAAAATGATGGTAAAGAAATATCGGGAATATGTAAACATTACGAAGAAATACAGTGGAACGGGCAAAATATTATAAAGATCCAAGTCACTTTTCGTTTGATTAGATCAGGCACCAATAGAATGTTTTAAAACTATGGATGTTCGAAGATTCGCCGTCTAGAGATGTTAATCTTTTAATTTAATTTGCGTCGAAATCAGTTAATTATTGAATACTCTTATTAACTTCGATCTTTGAAGATAATTTACCTAATTTGAAACATGTTGATGCTTTCAGGTGAATATTTAACCGATTAAAACCGTGAATAACTTATAACCCGGTAGTCATTTCCATCAAACAAAATAATTGTTTCATTCAAAATCTTATAACCTTTTCTTTTTATTATCAACAGACTAGAACAAAATTGTTATATTTATCTACTTGGACGATACCTTGAATAAGTTTATGAATCACCCAGTGATGCTTCGGACAATCTATATAGATTGATGGTTAAATCGATGAGATGCAAAAGTTACGCAATAACATTGTCAATTTATGTGAGTCTTACAAGACTGGTGCTTCATCCCTCGGACATTAAAAATTTAAATCAGGTGGTAACCGCTTTATCAGATTTGTAGCGATTTCTATGAATGACTGACTTGATTTAGATTCTGGTTCGGTTATCAAAATTGGTTTACCAGAATCACAGCTTTCACGCAGTGAACGATCTAAAGCAACTGAACCCAACAATGGTACATTAGTTTCTAAAGAAAGTGATTCAGCTCCTGAATTACCAAAGATATGAGTGCCATGACCACATTTTTCACAGATAAAAACAGACATATTTTGAATAATACCAAGAATTGGGACTCCAACTTGGTTAAACATTGTTATACCACGACGGGCGTCTAAAAGGGCGATTTCCTGAGGAGTTGTTACAATAACTGAACCTGAGACTGGTATATTCTGCGTGATTGATAACTGAGTGTCTCCTGTTCCTGGAGGCATATCTATAACTAGATAATCTAGAGGACCCCAAGCAACACCACGGAGTAATTTCTGTATAGCCGACATAACCATGAGGCCCCTCCACACAATTGCTTTCTTTTCTTCTACTAAAAATCCCATAGACATGACATGCAGACCATAATTAACTAATGGTATCATTAATCCTTGTTTATTTAATTCAGGGTTTGCTGAAAGATTCATTAGTTTAGGAATCGATGGACCAAAAACATCAGCGTCTAATAAACCAATTTTACTTGATCTTTGAATATGTTTAAGAGCTAAAGCCAGGTTAACAGACGCGGTTGATTTACCAACACCTCCTTTGGCCGATGAAACGAGAATCACCTGATTGACTCCTGGTATTGGTATCTTTTTGGGCAACTTACCCATCACTTTAGCCATGATTAAATAGGATCAAACGAGCAAGGGGAATGGAGAAAATATAACAAAGTCTAAGTCACTTTTCGTTTGATTAGATCAGGTATTAATAGAATGTTTTAAAACATGAATATTCAAAGATACGACTTGAAATGTAGTTTTTTTAGTTTAATATGCGTCGAAATCAGTTAATTATTAAATACTCTTGTTATATGCGATTTTTGAGATGACCCGCGATATTGGCACTGCTTCATTAAGTAAACCGGTAACAGCTGGTTACTATGGAAACCCATGCTGGAGTAACAAGCCTAGTGGAAAAATAAATAAAACACATGTTTCTTTTGATTTACTCACTTCTAATTGAATTGTTACAAATTTGTTGATTATTTGTCAAATAATGGCTGATTTTTTGAATCAAGTTTTCAATCATAATACACCTATTGAGAAAGCTATCCAGCTGATCCAGTTAAATAGAAATTTTAAAGCAATTTATGGCCAGGTAAGTTTACTGTCCAACTTTTGTAAATTTTTCTTTTCTAATCTCATTTTTTTATTAATCTCTCAAGGATGCAAAATATCATGATGTTTTCCAATCTCACATCAATTCTCTTCTTTCTATTCCACCAAAAAGGTAGGTTGACAGTCAATCCTTCGCAGATTTATATTAACATGTTTGCTATGGATTTGCTCAGAGTTCATGGTTTTCTTCTTATTCAAGAATATTTGATGGAAATGCCGAAAGATTTACCTGGAGATAATTTGAAAAATTGGGCTACATTCTGTGTATCATATATTGAAGTATGAACTCTTCTTTTAGATGACTTTTTCGCAATACTTACACTGTTTTTCTTGATCTGTAGGGATCTACCTGGAAAGGAAAAGATATTGCTTTACAAGTGTTGGATAAGTTGTTACAAAATGGTCATAGCGATGATAATACCCGGCGAAAACTCAGTCTTCATGTTGTTAGTTCTACTGTGGAATATGTTTGTCGAAATAACTTAATTTTGGTCAAGTGCTCACCTTCAATTGTTTTCAGATTTCTTCTCACATGTGTGACTAAATACTCTGGATCATGTGGATCTAAGAAAAATTTGATCACCAATTTCATAGTTAAAAATATTTATGACTGTGCTGATGGATATGAGGTCAGTACAAGATATTATAACACTTTAAATGTATCATTCATTGAACTCTTTTTTCTTTAAACAGATCCTCGTTGCACTATTGGCCAATATTCATTATTGTCCGACACCCGGTCAATCAAATTTGACTACGAAAAATAGTTGGTTTGATCACTTTTGTGCTATCCTTGTTAATTTGAATTTAATTTTGAATAAATTAGCAACCTGGGGAGTAGGTAAGTTATCTTTTGTAAATGAAAGTATGGACAAAAATCATTTCTATGTCTTCATCTATGTGATGAACATTATTGCTCTGAATTCTAATTTTAAGTTTTGTTTTAGGGTTCGAAAATCTCTCTTTAACCAACAAAAAATTACCACAGTTTTTGGGAACTAACGAAAAAGAAGATTTCAATGGTAGGATGAAATTAGAACAAAGTTACAAAGCCTTGTCTGATACAATTTGCAAAATGTTAAAAGACACTGCATCTATTGGTTTAACTATTCCTGTATCAAGCATTTTCCAAATAATTTATCGTGCTTCATCTGTGAAACTGGGGCCTCTCTACTTGATGGACCCGTGTCTTTCTCTGACCATATTAGTTATTCAATTGCACACGCTGAAAATATTGGAACAATTAATTTCTACCTGTAAAACAGCTTTGTTGCCTTACTCAAAATTTTTTTACCAGAGTATAACGAGTATTTTGGATAGTGCATTAGTAAATACCGATTCTTCATCATCAGCAGTTAATCAATCATTTTCGCACCCTAAAATGTGTATATTTGACTTGAAAATTAATTGTTACAATTTGATTACCAAATGGTTCACAGTCAATCGCCCTAATATGTTCATCGATAAAGATTCTGCAGTTTCGCTTTTCAAGCATTCTATGATAGATATGAAATTAAGTGAAAAAAGCATTGAGGTAAGTCAAACTTTTTAGTATCCATATTAATCAAGACGAATCTCACTATTTAACTAAAATTTAATTTCTTTTCATTCAACGCAGCTAAGAAATGTCAAGAAGGACAAAAATGCCAAGACTGTAGATAATGTCACCTCTATACCGTTCATCAAGGAAAAATTAAACTCTTTGCATTTTAATTGCTTGAAAGGTAATATGGTTACAACTCTACCTAATAAGTTAATTAATTATCGATTTTATTTTTTTAGCTATGAAATCGTTTGTGACGAATTGTTTTATCAATCTTCCTTCCGAACAACTCACTTTCTTTGCGACATTTATAGTTGAAGAAATTCTTGCATTGTATCAATCCTCATTATCATCAACGATACTTTACGAGAAACCACAGACTCGTAAAGAGTTGCTTTCTTTGGCTGTGGTACTAAGTCTGGAAAGTGAAACAATTCCTTTAAGTATTGGCTTAAATTTGCTACAAAATGCGCTCAATGTTGACCCATCTAGTCTGATGCAGAAATTTTGTTTCGAATCTTTGAGAGCTTTCAATGGAATAATCAATCCTATTAGAATCTTGAGAATAAGTGAATCTACTCAGAAAGATTTGCTAAGTGGCGCCTGGTCAAGCTTTAGTACTGATAATGTTGCAGTTCCTACCGGAGAAAACTCTCAAGATAACCAAGATGAACGGAATCTTATAGAAGATGAAAACAGAATCGACGAAAATATTGATAACATGAATAGAAACGAAATCTCCGATTCTTCCAATTCGAAAGAAAATCTAAATGAAAAAGAACAAAACGTTAACTATACTATCAATTCAAACAGCGAGCCAGAAGCTAATGTAATCATGATCCAAGAAGTTGATGACGATTCTTCTGAAAAGGAAAAAAACCATTCAACAGAAACTGATGATTGTATTGTTTATGATCCGGATGAATCTGGTGATGAAGGCTCAAAAATGAGCAAAATTGATAAAGATGATGATTTGGAAATTGTTGATATAAAACCAAATATTTCTATCAAAAGAGATGATTTTGAAATTGATGACAATATCTCATCAAATAAGAAACCTAAAATAATTCAAGAAGATTCGCAATCACAATCCTCAAGTCGTTCATTAACCATAATCGAACCCAGTTCCAATAATGATGAAACCAATGGTAATATCAGTGATGATATAATTAAAGACTTTATCGCTGATTGATGCTGCAACTGTTAACTTATTATCGATATCATAATTGCTGAAAAATAAATAAATATTTAGGTTTTATTATATTAAAATTTGTTTTTGCAAAAAATATTTTCAAAATATCCAACATTTACAATCGATAATTAATAAAGACTGCTTTTGTTGGCAATAGCTTGCGTTGATGAATTATAAATTATTTAATTAGTAGCTTAATATTAACTTAACAGACAAAGTTGAGCAATATGCTAAAATTTTGAGAAACAGCAATTAATGGAAGAAATTATTAAAAGCCAATTAAGCACAATACGATTTCCAAAATTCACTCGCTTTATGCCAAACAAATGGCTTTTGTAATTATTGAATGAATGCATGTAAAATGGGGGATAAGATGGCCTTTAACCAAGTTCAATCTGTTGATTGTCTAATTGTAAAATTGGTTTGAATCGTGTTGCGATTCAATGACTAATCAATAATGTTTTGTGAATGATCTTGAAATCAGTGTCGAGGAAAATGTAATTCGTACTGACAATATGCATATCAGTTGAAGAGTAACAATCGTCACACAATTTAATTTGATATTGCACTTGAGGTAATTGGGTTACTTTGATTATTCCGGAGTATATCATTATTTGTAAACTACATTAATGAATTTCCATCAAAAAGTCAATTGACAGTAATCAAAACGACATATTAACACAAAAAACTCATAATGTTGTGCGAACATTGAACTGAGTCAAAGGCTGACCAATAATTGTAATTGCAATAATCAAACGCTGATTGCTTATTCTGACCAAAATATTGTATGAACAATTAATGATCAACTGATACACAATGATGGTAATTATTAAATGAATATCATTAAAAAGTTTCAAATATCGTTGTCCTTTTAATACAATGAAATGATACTCTTAAATGACTCAATTGTTTGGTGAGGATAAATGATAATGGTAACCATCAACCCATCAATATTGATTGTTAATGTGATCGATGCTTGTACGCTTGAATTCAAACCAATAAAGCATTGTTTTATGTCAAATATTAATCTCATTTAGCAGTTCAATTACAACCATATCGGCCTTTTGTGTTGTCACCCTTTGAACCGCAAAAACAAACAAAAATACTCACTTATTCTGTATAAGCGATGAAATGACACTCTAAATTGTCATTAACATTTATAGCAATAACAAGGAAATTATTCCACTGATAAATGAAAGTTGAATAATAAAATCTGTTGGTGATGATTGAAAGTAATTATTATTAGTGTTGAAATGTCAACTTTTATCCTTTCTCCTAATTAACTGTCGACAGTTAAGAAAGAAACAATTACACTGAAGCTCATTGACAATTAACAGTTCAGTCTTTTAAAGGTAATGGTAATTAGTAAAACAGAGTAAAGCATGAATTAAGAGATTCATATTAAATCTTCGGAAGTTAATGGTTAAACATTTAGTCAATGATAATTGTACGTGATTGACATGAACTGGGTTCAATCATTTTAGGTATCACCACTTCCTTACAGTGAAGATAGCTAAAGCACCTTTAATCTAATTACGCTACTAATTTAGTGACCTTAAATTCTGGTTAGGGTTTAACAATGTGATTGAAGAAAGGTAAAACCGGCAAAAGTCAATCCAAACTAATGGGCGACAAAATTTGTATAAAAGTTAAAAATTTTCCTGCAAAAAGTACAGTTGTTCAAAACCTTTCAAACAAACAATACCAATCAAGTGGATTTAACTTTTACTTTGTTTCCAACAAGAAAAACCAACAAAAACAAAATGATGAATAAAATGTGCATCGTAATCTTAATTGTTTCAGCAATCATCCTTTCATCAGTTGATTGTGGTGACAAAAAAGGAACCAATATTGTGATCAAAGACAAACACAGCCAAATGATTTTAAACACAAACAAAAAAGGCGGTGATAATATTGTGATCAAAGACGGATGCCACAAGAAGGAACACCATTATGTCCCTCATCATGAAATGGTTCACGGTTGGGGTCATGGTTGGGGTCATGGATGGTAATCAAATCCCTAATCATTAATCGTTAATCATCAATCAAACAGTCGACTAGCAATTGTAAAAAACAGCGAAAACAGTTTCTTGGTTTATCCAATTATCTGGTTATAACTTTGGATAGACATGTTCAAATCAGTATTCAACTAGAATAATTATTATCCATACTTATTCAATCCACCATCCGATTTCCTTTCATTGTCACCCTTAGCCTTCTCATGACTGGCTGGGACAGTTAACTATTTATATCTTATTGTTACCCTCTTTGTTAATTACAGATTGATGATTAAAATTTTTTATTTTCATTTATTTTGTCCAATTTTAAAGGTAAAATTTGTCCTATCATGAAAAACATCAGTTCGAATGGGAAACTTTAAACTTATCCATTCGATTGTGTTTAAAATGCGTTGGTTTCACGCATGTACTTACAATAGTACAATAGTACATACGAGGTGTTCAAACGGGTAGGTTAAACTTTGTGGTTTTATATCTCGAGAAATAGGTGCCAGATTGCGTTCACTTTAATTTTATATTAACAAGTGAAGCCTCCGATCATGACTGATCGCAAATTTATTTTCACTGTTTACGATAAATTCAATCCACATTTAAAGACTCAAATTCTGAATTAAAAATTTTGTCGAATGGACAATCGTTGATGAAATTGACTTCAAATTTATCGTTCGGACTCTTTTAGTACAGTTGAGGCACCAGATTATTAACCAAACTCTTTACTTGAAAGACAGTTATGCATATATTCCTACTTCAACAATAAACGATTAAACTAAATAACCAAAAGTTTTTCCCCCAAACACAATGCTACAAAATACGGATTCTGCATTTTTCCCCCTACCCTGTTTAAACGTGAATTTCTCAGTAACCTGAATTCTGATTAACCTCTGACTATCGGACATGTAGTTCAATCGTGGCTTTCAGTCTGTGCAAAAATTTCCCGTAGAATCCTTTCCATTTAGTTACAATTTTTACACAAAAATTTCATGTTTTGACTTTATATATTGTATGTATAGATTAGCTCTATCACGAATTTGAAGATGTCCAAAAGGCTTGGTATTGAGGAGCGACACAAAAACGCTTATCCAGCTCGAAAAAGCAGTTTAACATGGGATTGTAACATTTCAATGGAGAAATATTAAATAGAAGATCAAAACATTTTTTTTTCAACAATGTACAGTTCATTCTTGATTTCGTATTTAATTGACCAAGAAACTTTGCAGATTACAGGATTTCTCGTGAAATTTAAAAACAAGCAGGAATTTACATCTATGGGTAAAAGTAACTTCCAAACTCCAAAAGTCGAAACTTTAGCAATAATAAATTTTGTTTACAGTGATCGCTTTCATTTAGGTTTATGAAGCTAACATCCGTTCGTAGATCTGAGAGCTAAATTTACAGCTGAAGAAAGAGTGAAGGGTTTGATATTTAGTCGAGATGCGTGTTAAATTTTGTAAATTTATGAATCCAAGATTTAGACTCAGATTTAGATTTAATTAGACTTTAAGAATTAGCTAAAATCTCATTCAAATTTTTTTTCATCTCTTAAGTTTATCTTTCTTCAGTCACTGTTGATGCCTCAACGACTGGTCCAATTCTCGCAGTAATTGGTGGAGAAGTTTGCTGTGCAATAGCAACTTTCGAGGAAGATGGAAAAACAAAACCATCTAACAGCTTTCCATAGATTGAGATTCCGAACCAGATTCCAAGTATACTGCTAATAAATATCAAAAGCTCAGTGAATGTTGACTTGGGATACGTTTTGAGAATGACGTTGAAATCAATTAAGTTGTCCAAACAGATCAAACCGATTCCTGAACCTTTTTCTCTTTCTGAGTTACCTTGCGTTTGATACGTTTTCTCAATGCATTGAGGCTGTTTAACAAGCTCTGCACATTCACCTCGTATCTGTGAAATGGTTTGATTAACATCATATTTCAAGCCATCAAACTTGAACTCGCTTGGGAATTGGCCAACTTGAATAACATCTTTCAACTGTACGATTCCTGGATATAAATACGAAATTTTCTTGCGTAAACACTGGTTGAATATCTTTGATTTCTGATAATGACGGCAGTTGGGTTGATAGGGCCATTCGCTGCTTTCAATTGTTGTTTCTCGATAACGTAAAACTGTAAATATATTTTCACCCACTTCTCCTTTAACTGGCATGTAATTAAGAGCATGTGCATCTATCGAACTGTTTATGTGTGCGAGGCGAACTCCAAAACGATGATAAATATCATGTTTAATACAAAAGCCATCATCATTCTCAATATTTAGCACCAACCTCTTCTCTATCTGCTTCGAATCTTTTCGGCATGAGATTCTAATGAATGTATTCATTGCGTTGAAATACCTCTTTGTTGAACATAAATTATTTAGAATAAAATCTACGTATTTAGCTGTGAAGTTCATAGTCAGCGATTCAAAGTTTAATTTTTCAACATCACTAATGGTCAAGATACTGCCAACATGGTAACTCGCATAATTGGATTTCAAGAACGTAATGCAATCTGCATTTGATCTGCTTTTTAGATTTGATAGTTTCATAAAATATTCACATATTTTTGTCATCTTATTCGGATATTTAAGGTAAAGCCCCGTCATATTCAACAAATCAATATTGTGCAGAACAATGTCGATTTCAGGAATAATCATCACACCTGGATAATCGTAAATAATATCAGTTTGAACAGGAAACTTTAGAAATTCACTTACAACAGTAAATAGATGAATTGTACAGCCAATCGAACATAATGTTAGTATTAAAACTCTTCTGTTCAGTAAAATCATTGTCACTATTTGATTACTAACATTAATGAGACTTGACGAGACATTCACTTATTTACGATTCTTAAAAATATTAAACATAATTCCGAATCTACAATGACAGAATGGTCAATCAGTTACTTTGGAAACTGTAAAATGATTCATTCTTTTTGATTACTAAAAACACAAAATTATGATGATCTTTCAATAACTTGAATGAAACTTCAATAACTTCAATAAAAAATGAATAAAGAGAAGGTTTAAACTGTTTTGAATATTTTTTACAATTACAATGTTTGATTGCAGTTTGACTGAATAATAGAAATGAATGCTGCAGTATGTGATTGATCGCTAGTTCTTCGTGTTGTATTAGATTGGCATTCGAATCGAAGATTTTAGCTTATTATTCACCTTTTATTTGATCAATTTATTGAATCAATAAAATATCATTGATTGTGCTGTCTATAGACAATATTTTAATATTGTTCGTGTTTGAAAATCTAATGTCTAACAAATATCCAAGTTGAATTTAAGTCTCAAATTAAGTTTAAGATCTAAAGAGATTTATTCCATATGTGACTTACAATTTATTATATTTGTTGATCAAAATAATGAAATGCATTAAAAATCACGTAAAACGGGCTTTCCGCCAAAGATCAGTCTAAATGCATGATATCAGTGAATCGCACCTCCTGTAAAATTTCAAATTGCTGCATTCTTGATCAACTCGAGCTTGGTTGCTTTGTGTCTTCCGTTTTTCGTGATTTTTAATGCAATTTCTCATAAAAATGTTCGAAATCTTTGCTTCACGCCAAAAAAATTCTGCTTATCTGAGGACCAAAAAAAGCTAATGCTCATTCCGATATTCCGATTGGTTCGCGAGAAAAGTCCAAAAAAGTTGTACCATTAAAATAAATCGACTATTATATAACGGTTACAGTTTAATGTACTTTTCTCCAAACGAAACTTGATGAAAAATGGTTTGATGGACTTTATTGGTTTATGCGAAATAGATGATTTCGGATTTATTTATTCTGAGCGAAGCGAAGACTTATAAGATCAATCCCTACGCGCACGCAATTTCACTATTGCTCAAAGGTTTATTAAAAACACTCACGGCACAACATTGAAAGCATTTTCCTGCACAAATCGCATATCTGTACAATGTACACAAGTGAAACCGATTGGAATATTAAATTTTTTTTATAAAATTAGATGATTGTTTGTTTTTTAATCAAACAACAATTATAAAAAACATGTTCAACTATCTCAAGTAATTTCCATTGAAAATGAAGAATTAATAGCCATTGCAATACTGGTTCGAAGCCCTCAATGGACAATTGATAAAATGACCGCTTCTATTTCTGTTTAATTTGTTCTAGAGCTTATTGTGCAAAGTGTTGGAAAAATTATTTGGCTTTTGAAGATTAGGTCGTTAAGCACACATATTCACTCTTTATTTGTGAAATGACTTCATCGGCAAAAGATTGCAAGTCATCATGCTTGGAAATAACTGTAAATATATTTTCACCCACTTCTCCTTTAACTGGCATGTAATTAAGAGCATGTGCATCTATCGAACTGTTTATGTGTGCGAGGCGAACTCCAAAACGATGATAAATATCATGTTTAATACAAAAGCCATCATTCTCAATATTTAGCACCAACCTCTTCTCTATCTGCTTCGAATCTTTTCGGCATGAGATTCTAATGAATGTATTCATTGCGTTGAAATACCTCTTTGTTGAACATAAATCATTTAGAATAAAATCCATGTATTTAGCTGTGAAGTTCGTTTACGATTTACGAAGTTCATGACTTGAGAATCAACGTTCAATCGTTCAACATCACCAATGGTAACATATTGATGGCATGGTAACTTCTTTTATAATAAGATTTCAAGAACTTAATGCAATCTTCGATTCATTTCAAATTTTGATATTGTCATAAAGTATTGACATATTTTTGTCACCTTGTTCGGATATTTAAGGTTGAGCGTCGTCATATTGTCAATTTCAGGAATAATCATTTGATGTGGATAATCGCAAATAATATCAGTTCGAACAGGAAACTTTAGAAATTCATTTGCATCAGAAATATTAATAGATTTATTGTACATCCAATCGCACATGATGCTAAAATTAAAACTTTTCTGTTCAATAAATTCATTGTTACTGTTTAATTGCTATCATTAACGTGACTTGAAGAGACATTCACTCATTTACGATTCTTACAAAATACATTATAGTGTTTATGACAATTCTGTTGATTCTGCATTTGCAATGACAAAAGTTACTTTGGAAACCATAAAATGATTTATTCGTTTTGATTACTGAAAACACAAAAACAAGGTGTCAGAATGAATAAAGAAGATCTTTCAATAACTAATTTCTCGTGAAACTAAATGTCTATTTTGTATGATAAAAACAAATTTTTTATTCTTGAACAATGGTGAAAATAAATGCAAAAAGGATGGACTTTATATATTAATAATAATAAGAATATTTGTTATGAACAGAGTAACATTTTTAATTCTAGGTCTACAATTTTTTATGAAAATGGATACTGGAATATTTGATTGATCGCTAGTAAGCTTTAATATCAATTTATTTAGCTCCTTCAACTCGCTTTACGCAGTTGATTATTCTTCAGTCGTTGTCGGTATTTCAATGGTTGGTTCAACTTTCGAGGAAGATGGAAAAACAAAACCATCTAACAGCTTTCCATAGATTGAGATTCCGAACCAGATTCCAAGTATACTGCTAATATATATCAAAAGCTCAGTGAATGTTGACTTGGGATACGTTTTGAGAATGACGTTGAAATCAATTAAGTTGTCCAAACAGATCAAACCGATTCCTGAACCTTTTTCTCTTGCTGATCTACCTTGAGTTTTATAGATTTTCTCAATGCATTGAGGCTGTTTAACAAGCTCTGTACATTCGCTTTGCATCAGTGAAAGCGTTTCATTGACGCGATTTTTCAAGTCCTCAAACTTGAAATTGCTTGGAAATCGGCCAACATGAATAACATCTTCCATGCGAACTACTTCTGGATATAAATGAGATATTTTCTTGCGTAAACACTGGTTAAATATCTTTGATTTCTGATAGTGACGGCAATTTGTTTGATAAGGCCATTCGCTGCTTTCAATTGTTGTTTCTCGATAACGCAAGAACGTAAATAAATTTTCACCCGCTTCTCTTTCGACTGCTATGTAATTAAGCGCATATGGATCAATTAAACTGTTTGGATGTGCAAAACGGACTCCAAAAAGGTGATAAATATCATGCTTGATACAGAAGCTATTATCTGTAACAATATTTCGCACCAACCTCTTCTCTATCTGCTTTGAATCTTGTCGACACGAGACTCTTATGAATGTATTCATTGCACTGAAATACTTCTTTATTGAACATAAATTATTGCGAATGAAATCGGCTCCTGAATTGTTGCTCATAAATAAAGATTCCACGTTCAATTGTGCAACATCACCAACGGTCAACAAGCTGCCAACATAGTAGCTCTTTTCATAATAAGATCGTAAGAGCCTCACGCAGTCTGCACTCGAGTTACTTTTTAGGTTTGATAATTTCATCACATATTCACACGCATTTGCAATCTTTTCCGGATATTTAAGGTAGAGCTCCGTCATGTTAAATAAATCCATATTGTACAAGATGATGTCGATTTCGGGAACAACCATTTTTCCTGAATAATCGTAAATAATATCAGTTCGAACAGGAAACTGTAGAAAATCATTTATAACAGTAAATAGATGAATCGAACATCCAATCGAACAAAATGTTGAAATTAAAACTTTTCTGTTCAGTAAAATCATTGTTATGGTTTATTCGTGGACAGTAACGAGGCTAATTTACTTGTTTACAATTCTTTCAAAATGCAATTCTGCTTTATTAAGCATTCTTAACTACAAAACACAGTTACTTTGGAAACCATAAATGATGGATAAGACTTGACTACTGAAACATACTGATATGTACGGCGATTGGTTTGGTATGGCTATTCACTGTTTCAATTACCGCTGTAACGTAAAATTGTGAAACCATTTACACCCACGCTACTTTCAACTGCCTTGTAAAGGTTAGCTAGATCGATTGACCTGTTTTTGTGTATAATAATGTATTATGTTGAAGACGAAATCTATTTTCGTAATGATCGCCATAATGTTTCGAACAAATTGTCATTCTGTCGGCTAAGAATTTTCGACTCTAATGAATGTATTCATTGTGGTGAAATACTTTCTAGACTTTGATGTCGATTTCGGAACAACCATTTTCCTGAATTATCGTAAATGATAACAGTTTGAACAGGAAACTTTAGAAATTCATTTACAACAGTTAGATGAATTGAACTTCCAATTGAACAAAAATTTACTATTCAATTACGGACAATGTGACTCATTTGCTTATTTACGATTCTTTCAAAATGCAATTCCGAGTTTTATCTCGATCTTTGTTAGTAGCTTTTTTATTGTTCAACTAAATGTCTATTTTGCCAAATATGGTATAAAAGAACTTTTGTATTTGAACAATGGTGAAAATGAATAAACTGTTTTGAACATTTGTTACAGTAGAGTTTTTGATTACAATATCATTCAATTCCAAATTCAAATGATAAAAATTAATCATTAATGAGTGATCCGATGTCAATCGATGATCACTTCTTTTTGCACTGTTATCAAGTTGGATTGGAATCTTTTCCTAGGTTAAAATGTCTTTTATAATGACAAATGGTTGTAAAATATGATGCATGTATGAAGGGTGATGATTTTACGAAGAAATGTTGTTAAATGAAAGATGAAAATTGCAGGTTTAAAGATACAGAATTCAGATTCAGAGTTTTATTGCGATTACTTGTTTAATTGTTTAATATTGTACATTGTAAATTGTTTCTTTAAGCTTGTTACGCTCATAGTATTTTTATAAACATATCAACCAGCGTATGCATCGAATAGACCTTCACACTTGATTATATCTTAGGAATAATTAGTTTAGTAAGTGAGGAGAATTGACGATCAATCTTCCTGCGAGTTCAAACTCGAAACTAAGTCTATGCACGTATCTGTGAAGTTATTGGTTGTCAGTCGTTTCTACATTTAGCATAAGGTCAACATTATGAGTTGAGAGCTGAGGTATTGCTGGGAAAACAAAGCCATCCATCAATTTTCCATAGATTGAGATTCCAAACCAGATTCCAAGTATACTGCTAATATATATCAAAAGCTCAGTGAATGTTGACTTGGGATACGTTTTGAGAATGATATTGAAGTCGATTTGATTCTCCAAACAGATCAGACCTTTCCCTGTGCCTCTCTCTTTGTATGTCCTACCTTGAGTTTGATAAGTTTTCTCAATGCATTGCGACTGCTTAACATGTCCTGTACATTTTCTTCGTATCAGCGAAAGCGCGAGATCATTTGCACGAGAATGCAAGTCGTCAAACTTGAAATCACTTGGCAATTGACCAACTTCAAGAACATCATCAAAGTGAACTATTCCTGGATAAAAAAAGACATTTTCTCCCGTAAACATTGTCTAAATATCTTATATCTTATATATTATATATCTAAATATTTCTGATAGTGACGGCAATCGGTTTTATAAGGCCATTCTCTGTTTACTACAGCTATTTCTCGACAGCGTGAAAATGTAAATATATTTTCTCTCGCCTCTCTTTGAACTGCAATGTAATCAGACATTTCAGGATTGATTAAACTGTTTGTGTGAGCGAAACGAACATCAAAATTATGATAAATATTATGCTCAACACAAAAGCGATTATCAGCCACAATGTTTCGCACCAATCGCCTCTCTATCGGCTTTGAGTCTTCTCGACATGAAACTCTGATGTAAGTTTTTATTGCATTGAAATACCTCTTCAACGAACATAATTCATCTCGATTAGAAGTGGATTTATACTTGAAGATCAAGGAATCGTTTGAATTTTCAACATCACCAACAGTCAAGATGCGGCCAACAAAATGACTATTTTCGTGGTAAGATTTCAATATTTTTGTGCAATTACAGAATTATGTAGAATTGAAATTTTGATCCAAATTGATCTTCAAGTTTGACTTTTGCATCAAGTATACACACAAATGTGTCATCTTTTCCGGATACTTCAGATAGAGCTCAGTCAAATTCAACAAATCGATATTGTACTAGATAATGTCGATTTCAGGAACAATCATTTTCTCTGGATAATCGTAAATAATATCAGTTCGAACAGGAAACTGTAGAAATTCATTTAAAACAGTAAATAGATGAATTGTACAACCAATCGAACATAATGTTAAAATTAAAACTTTTCTGTTCGGTAAAATCATTGATACAGTAGCAATATATTAGTAAGGTGAAACAATATTTCACTTTGATTAAGTTAGACTAACAACTGTAATAACAATTGTGAATGTAAAAATCAATTTAATTGTATACTTTTGCAAATGATAGTTACTTGGGAAACCATCAAATGATTGATTGGATTCCAAATGGTTCGCAATTAAAATTCATTCCAATAGCTGTCTTGATTTAAACTTAATATGCGCCTTCTGCTTTAGCGATGCATCCAATTAATCAAACGCTACTGATTAAATTGTGTCTAAGATAGTCTTCAATGTAAATCTACTAATGTTTCTGAAGAAATCTTCGCAAGTTTTGAAATAACAATATTAATTTAATATTTAAACACAACATTTATTTCGTTTTATTCAATTACATCATAAACCTTAAATGACTAATATCATTCTGATCAGTATGCAAACTAAAGTTGTTATTAGCATTCAACAACTATCGAATTAAGGTGACTGTGACAATAAAACATGAGTTTAGTGAACATTATTGACCATTTATATTACTGCATTCAATTATTGAAGATGCCTTCAGGTTTGGATTAACTTGAATCTTTGTCTGCTTCGTAAGTGTGTTTGGTACAACTGCAATTTTTTTGACTGTAGGTTGAGATATAGTTGGGGAAATGAATCCATCCATCAATTTTCCATAGATCGAGATTCCAAACCAGATTCCAAGTATGCTGCTAATGTATATGAGAAGTTCAGTGAAGGTTGACTTGGGATAAGTTTTGAGAATAATATTGAAGTCGATTTGATTCTCCAAACAGATCAGACCGATTCCAGAACCTTTCTCTTTGTATGTTTTACCCTGAGTTTGATAGGCTTTCTCGATGCATGGAAGTTGTTCTATTTGATCGGCACATTCACTTCGCATTTGTGATAGCACGGAATCATTTGAGTAAATACTGAAATCGAATCTAACACTAGCTGGAAAGTCGCCAGCCTGAATAACATCTTGAACTCCGATAACTCCAGGAAATGCTCGAGATATTTTATCGCGTAAACATAGAGTGTATGTCTCTGTTCTCTGATAGTGGCGACAATTAGTTTGATAAGGCCATTCACTCCTTTCAATGATAGTCTCTCGTTGACGGAGTAAAGTAAATGCATTTTCATCCCTTTCTCGCGCAATTTCGAAGTAATTATTTATTGTAGGATCGATTTGCATTTTTTGGTGAGTAAAACGTACCCCGAATTGATGATAAATGTTGTGGTAAACACAAAAGCGATCATAAATTTCAGTGTCTGGTAACAATCTCTTCTCTATTGGTTTAGAATCTTGTCGACACGAGACTCGAAGGTAAGTAAATATTGCAGAGAAGTACTTTTTAGTTGTGCATAAATCATTTCGAATCGTAAGGTCAGTTGTATCTTTGCGGATCAATGAATCAACATCCAAATTTTCAATGTCCCCAACGGTCAGCAGTGATGCAAGAGTCAAGCTAGTTTCCAAATAAGATTTAAATATTTTCAAGCAATCAGCGTTCAAGTTTCCTTTCGATATGATAGTTGAGTTGGACAATCGTAATCTAGATCTACACATATCTGCCATCTTTTCCGGATGCTTCAGATAGAGCTCGGTCAAGTTCAACAAATCAATATTGTACAAGATAATGTCGATTTCAGGAACAACCATTTTCTCTGGATAATCGTAAATAATATCAGTACGAACAGGAAACTGTAGAAATTCATTTACAACAGTAAATAGATGAATTGTACAACCAATCGAACAAAATGTTAAAATTAAAACTTTTCTGTTCAGTAAAATCATCTTGTTATGATAACATTAATTACTGGCAATACATGTACTGTTTGACTTCATTAAAACGCATTTACTTCGCTTTTACATTTTCTGTGATTATGAAAATCGGTACAGCAGTTACTTAGGAAACCATGAAACGATCGATCAAATTAAAACTATGAAAAATGGTTAGAAAAAGATTGATCTTGATCTATTCTGGTCATTATTTTTTTCATCCAATTCATCATAACCAAGCACAAACCGAAATCGTAAAATAAATTATTGATTCATTTAACAACTGTTACTTAATCTTATTCCTGGTGATCAAATGTAAAATCAAGCTGAGAATGGACCAATCACCCAATTTTTCAAAATGACTTCAATGTCCGTATTTTATGTCCATTATTAAATCATTTAGAGTAAAATTTTGAGATTTTTTATCGACAGTTGAGTGAATGGCTTCAATCAACGCTGAACGGAGTCTCATCAATTTCAAATGTTTTGTCTCACTGCACTCAAGCCAATTATTAGCTTGAAAATGAAAATGAAACTTTCTCTTCACAATCTGTTAATTACAGTAAATTGATGTTCATTGAGTTGATCAGTCATTTGATTTGCATGCATCTTTATCAAAGTATTTTGCGTCTTTACCGTCTTCAACTAATTGAACAATCAGGGCCTTTAATCATTTGAATCTTGAACCATGAAGATGAATAAAATTTAAAAATAATATTTAATTTTCTTCATCCATCATTTAAATCAACCATTAAAGGTTTGCAAGCTTGAACGGTACATTATTGTTTACACCTTTTTTCCCCAGTAACATTTTTCATGCCTACAAGATTACATTAAAGTGCATCAAATGTTCAGGCCTGATGATACAAGATGATTATATCAATAAAGCCAAGTACCAACATGTACAAGTGTGATTACTCTTGCAATTATCCAATCTTTAGCTGTTCATTCAATTTTAAATGGTTAAAGGGTGACAATTAAAGTGAGTGAGCAAACACTTTTATCCTCTTTCCATATGCAACAACAAGCCATTCGAGTTGTTGCCTTGATCCAGTAAAGATTGTATTTAACCCTCGTGTCTTATACATCTACATTCAATTTGTTATCCTTCATCATGTTGATCAACACAAAGGTTATCCTTTTAGCCATCTTGCTTTGCATTCAAGTTTTTATTGTTGCCGCTGGTGGTGATAAAGATTCAGATACAATCATCATGAATGATTCGGGTGACATTATCTGGAAGGAAGACGGTGGAAAAGGTGGCAAGAAAGGTGGAGATACCATCATCATGAGGGAACGTCGAAGGCGAGATGTCTTGATACCAGTTATTCGTGCTAACCAGTTTCATCAGTAAATCTCGAGTTTCTTCATGACCATTCTGGTTACGATTTTTGTCTCATCTGTATCTTTGTTTTGTCCGTTTCATTTCTATTCATCTTGTTTCTACTCGTCATCTCATCCATCATCATTGTCCTTTTTTGCTCTCCATTTAACCATCAGTTCGATATTCAAATATCAATTGAAAATGGTAGATTTGATCTTGTATTGATTCGATTTTTCAATCCGGGTTTGTCTGAATGTCCATTGGATCTTGATTCGTATGTGTCAGTCAAATTGCGTCTTTACTCAAGCATTTGAAGATTGATTTTTTCAATGTAATTCAACCAAAGATTAATAAGATTGAAATAAATGTTGGTGGATCTAAAAGGTGTGTTAATCATTTCTTTGTTGTTCAGTGAAGATATTGTGGTGAAAAGATAACCGATCTTGATTGCTTTATCATTAACTTAAATATGTATAAAAGGGTTCATTTCCATGCATCACTAGCTTCATGTTCAACCATTCGTTTTACGATCAGTAGCGGGCTCATCGAAAGTAAAGGTTGAATCTACCGCTGAATGAATTTTTTGGGAAAAACCATTGAAGAAACATTTCGTTAATATTGAAAATATTAATACACAATGTAATATCGTTTAAATAATTTTTATTTACATTTTTTGTCCTTGTCAGTAACAAGGGCAGAGATTAAATAATTTGGTTATGATTGGAATTAATTTTCCAAATGATATTTTTTAAAGTCAAACAGAATTCCTGTTTTTGGCGTTACATGTGTCGAGTAGGAACTGCGATAGAATTGCTGTTGATATTTGCCGCTATAATTGACTTGGCTAGCCAATATTCTGAATTCGAAATCGATTGAAGAGATAAAATTGTTATCATTTATCCTCCTGTTAATTTCATTGATTCATGCAGAAATGAATGTCTCTATGAGCGTTTTATTCTGTTTTCATTGAAATTTAATGACATAAGCCAAATTCGCTAATACTCTATTTGAATCTAGATAAATGTAAAGAAGCTGTTATTTGATTAGCCAGGATATTGACAGAAATTCATAGACAAGAAGTGATGAGCCTGAATCTGACACAACAATAGTTATCCTCTAGCTACAACACATCTTGCATTATTGTCAATCATTAATAGTCGTATAAATTGACGTATAAATGGGAAAAGTGTTTGAGTTTATTACTGCCCTAAATAACAATACAAATGATAATCCATGTTATCTTGTAATGTTTTGAAACATAGCATAAGAACCTGGTGTGCACAGTCGAGTGAAATGTTTATTACCGTTATCTGATGTGGTTGACAATAAAATGATATCTTCCTGGTTTATTAAAGATAAGAATGAAGCTTTGTCTGCTTTGTGTTTTAGTGACTTTCGTTTTTAAGAGCATTGGGTTATCATTAACATTTATCCAAACAATTATTCATTTCAATAACAATTGTTAGGTTTCATCTGTAATTTGTTCAAATTGATTCCTATTTACGCCTTTCAATTTGACATTTTTGTTGATTCAATTGGTAAACTAGCATTCATCTCATCCAATCGTAAAAGTTTCCAGCTCTTTTTGTTCACCTTGTTGCATGTCAACCAATTTTGCTTCTCTGAATTTATCACTTTGTGTTCAACGATGGACTTTGACAACGATTTCCAACTTGTTAACTCTGTGATGCAAAATGAATTCTTTTGTTCAGGTGAAAAATCAATTGACGTGGAAACATCAGTACACTTTCCAGCTCTTTCACTAGCCACTATTGAATCCATGTTCACCTTGGATTCACCTCAAATACCTGTTAACCAACAATCGAATAAACCGGAAGATTCTTCTCTCAAAGAGGACAGGTTACTCGAGAATGGCCAAATCAAGTTACTTACCCAAGCAATCGACTCATATTACAACTTGGCTTTGGATTCACCTTCATGCAACTCTCCGTCAATGTCCATCTCAACCGATACTGTCTTCTCAAATAGATTAAACGATAATTACGCGAACCCATCAACATCACGGTATAAAAATTTGTTGGAAAACCAAGTAACAGGAATTAGAAAGAAATATGCTTCAAAGAATCAAAACAGGTGTCAGGATTGGATAAACATTTGGAACTCTAATGCAGGAAAGTTGATAATGGCTGTTGAATTTTCACCAATGAATATAAAATCAGAGTTCTTATCAACACAAACCACGTTGGATGGATTTGAGTCATTATCTATCCAAGAAGCGGTTAATTCTGTACAAAGAATTGTAGTTAAAAAAGGAACCAGTGAGAATATTTTAAATCAATACAGAGCTGACTTTTACGCTGATCCACGTCCAGTTGATCTTGTACTTTCCTGTGAAAAGTCTCGAGCATTTAGGAAGTTACATTTAAATGATAAAATTATATTGTTGAAAAGCGCATTATGGGATCTCATTGCATTGAAAGATATAACTACTTATAATCCAGCAATCAATGGTTGGTATGTAAGTAGAAAGTTATAACCATTTCACTTTACATAAAAAGCATTGATCATTAAATTCCCATTTCCATTTTCAATATTGAAGTTGATCCATTGAAAGGGATGAACAGAAATAATATTTACTGATTTTCTTATCTCTTTATTTTTTCAGTTTGGTCATAAAATATGCTCAAGGGAAACAATTCTCAGAAGAAGCCCAGATTCGTTTAAAAAAATTTTTCGTCTTATGGACAGTTTTCCAGGTCGTTTTAGAAGTGACATCAATGTTTGTTCGTTGCTTTTTTTGATTATCATCTTTAATGCTGATTTGCATAAATTAAAGTTCAGAAATCAAATAAAGTTAGTCTTTTGGTGATTATCATAAGTGACTTCATTTAATTTTCAACCTTTTCATTTCTTCATCAGATCGGAACAATACATTTACATTTATTTATTGAAACGATATTTGGTTTCAATTATTCAGCCAACTTGTGAAGCTTTAGAGTATTTTTACCAACTGATGGCTACAATTGAAGAGATTCGTACGCTCAAGAGAGGAATGGAGTTAGACTTTGATGACTACGGAACTGATGGATCTTATGTGCTCAGAAATCGAGTTGTTAGGTTTATTGAGCTTGAAAGGTTTGTATTCACAAGGTTTCTTTGTAAATTGTAATTAATTCAATTTTTTTATACATTTTAGGACTCGATCGTGATCAAAGCTCGTTCTTGGCAATTATTTCAGGGATTGGAATAATTTTTCGGGTTTTAAGTTTCTTCTTTCAGTAACCCATTTCCACAATTGAATACACATACAGTTTCAATACGAGATTAACTTATGCATTAGCCGACTTTTCTGGACTCAAGAGTGGGCTTTTGGGAGCTCAAATGATTAGCAAAAGTAGAAGAACCATGGACACCTCAGGTTCACAAGCAAATTATCCACATTAAGTTTGAAATGATACAATATTGTGTACATTGAGTTTTACAGTTTAAGTAGCTCAAACTTGAATCAATGGTTATGATGATAATAATAAATAGTTAGCAATATGAACATTAGGCAATTATTTCAAGCAATCTGTTTGTCTAAGAGGGCAGTTACTGATCAGGGGAGTTTTTTCATTGAATCTTCATGATGCCGATTTTCGTAAAATATTTTTTAATTTTGTTTGTAACAAAAAACTCAAGCATAATGCAAACATGATGAATAATGTATACATACACACATAATAAATACCTGAGTTCACTATGAAAGGGTCAATAACTTTGGTTAATCAAATAACGGGGTCTTAGTATTTTAGAGTTGGGCGTTATTATCGAAATCGATGATATATATCGATATTATTACAAAAAATATCATCGATAAACTGAAAAATATCGATATGATTTAAGAGATTTGAAAGATGCTAATTTGCTAAATTTTTGTGTAAATTTCGTAAAATTTTTTTACTGATCATAATATTGCATTCTTATATCTCTGCATTCGCAACATTCGCTCAATAAAAGGCTCTTTTCAATTCAATTTAAGATATTGAAAAGCTCATCTAATGCCAACTTTAAAGTCTTTTTAGAGTTTATTATGAGATTATTCATTTAGTAATTGTTTTTTGTTTCGTTTTCATAAAATATCGATAATATCAATATCGCAAAATTTCATATCGATATTCACGATGATATTATTTTTTAATATCGCCCATCTCTCGTATTTTTCATTTTGCATGTACAGTAAAGCCTCGCTTAATGCATGCCTCAGTTAATGCATAAAACAGCTCCACCTATTGTTAATTAGTCATTAATAGTCTAATTTTCAGTGTAAAATTGATCAAAAAAACAACTCCATCTTTCTGATTACTGCTGGAAGCTTAACCCACATTTTTATGCATTAACCGAGGATTTACAGTACCCCTGATGGGTTAACTAAAAACATATACATATTTCATTAGGAAACTCGCAGAACAGTTCATGCCGACTCCTTGCTAGTCTTGAAATTTTTTACAGATAGTTAGTCATTTTGTAATGCAATTTTTGTTGATTTCTCAAATCAGCTTTCCAACGAGTTTAAATAAAGATTTGATTGTAATGAAAACTTTATTGATGTAAATTTTTGATGACGCATCGAGTATTTCGGTGCAATATTGACGTTGTTACTCGAAATATTGTCTTAGATTGACAGTTATAAGCATTAGAGAAGATGCGATTTCCATGATGAACTAAACAGTTGCAAAAAAGAAGAAAATGAAATTTTGTTAATAGAAGTTTTAATGGTGATTCAACATTTGGTGCATTTCACAAATATTGATAAAGGCAAAAAGCCATGAAATATCAATACCAAATCATGAAAGTTAGGCAACATCTGACCAAATGTTGAATTTTTATATACTTAACCAATCATTACCTTAACGAAAAAAGTCTTTTGAATAACAGTAACATCACCAATTTTAACACCATTGATGGGTACAACTGAGCGATCCATAAATTCAAAGATCTGTTAAGCAATCAATCAAAATACAGAAATGTGAAAATTAGAGCAAAAATCTGGCAAAAAAAGTATTGTATTTTTACCTTCAGATAAGTAGCAATGGAAAGTTTATTTGATTTACAAATTCCATGACAATTTGCATATATTTTTTCAATCTAAAGATGAATTTAAAAGAGAAATTTAGTTAAAAATTAAGCCTAAAAAGACTCATATTAAATGAAACATTACTTTGTTGATGAAGCCATTTGCCACAAAACAAACCATTCCTAGTAACATGAATATAAGTGCGCCCATTGTGGCATAAAGTGTCGCCAACATTTCGTTGTAAAAGTTTATGATTAACCCATAAAAGGTAAATAAATCACCAAAAAAAGCACAAACAGTGAAAGCATAAAAGATGAAATACTTCATCTTATTTGAGTTTGTCTCCGATTTGTTCAAACAGATTATTGTTTTCCGTATAAATTGCTGTATATGTTGATCTTGACCTGAATAACGGATAAACTGGGACACTTCTAAGAGAGAATCGAGTTGATGAAGGTAAATCATTGTCATAATAAACAGATAACCTGCGAACCCAAATATTTGAGCTAAAAGAGTTATAAAAGAGTAACAAATGATTACACTCCAAATGGAGCAGGTTATTGTTAGATAGTAATATTTGTAATAATATGGATTGGTGAAGCAAACGCTATAATAGGCAATACAGACGAAAGGTCCAGTTGAAATGACGACTCTACTGAAAAAAATTGAAGTCATGTGAATAGTGGTACGAAAAGCGTTTGCCTGTTGTTGAGTCATGTTTAAATAGTCGGCTTTGAATCCATTGACACGAATATACTCGTAATAATTTAAACTTGACATTTTACCTTTACTTTCAAGAGCCAAAGCCCATTCACGGGCAACTGCAAGTATCAGCATTGAACTGGTCAGCAAGATATTCAACTGGAATCTATCTTTGGATCGATAAACAATGTCACCCAAATGAATCTGAAGAGTCTCATTGTTGGTATATGTTATGACAAATAGACGAACAAGGTTTATAGAATAACAAACTCTCATGAAAATATTGTTGTAATCAAGGGCTGGTGAAGTTTTAATCGTTAAATTTAATGTTTCCACTGGTTTGTATTGTTTAAAGCCAAAGCGTAAAACACGAAAAAAAATTGTCAACCTTTCAAAGTACTCAAGATGCTTAATGGTTGAGGATGTTGGCTCGTCTTTCGCCGGTAAACCAATAAAATATGCCAACACTTTTATCAATAATTTGATTGGACTGCTGGCTGATGGACCAAATGCATTGGACGAGTTAATTGAGTTCATTTTATGATTATCTTAATGCGACGTATGCAACATTAAAATGATATAAATAAATGTTATGTGCCTGGTAAATCAATTGAACAAACTACCTTTCAATAACTTATTAAACCAGAAAATTCCCAAGTTGACTTCAATTTTACTTTTGTTTACTTGCACTGAGTTCAATGATGCAAATTTATTGATCAACCATTTGATTTAACTATTGAATATCGATATAAGGCAAAATTTGAACAAAAATTTAAGCATTTTATCGAACCAGTTATAATAAAAGGTCAAACAACAAGTCACTTCTATCAACAATTAGAATCGTTTCCGTTAATTGAAATACAAATACAGTAAATTCACGCTTATTTTTACCAAAAATAGCATATTTCTGTCTATTAGCTGTCTATTATGTTGCCAATAGTAAGACGAGTGTACCATTTAAATAATCCTAACACTATTTGTGCTAAGGCTAGAGATGCGATTTGGGATCAGCCATGATCATGAGTCCGTTTGTTCAAATGACGCGAGATTATGATTAAAAGTGTTAAATATTTCATAGTCATTTGACTTTAGATTCAATATGCAAACAACTTTTAAAGACCTTAAAGTTTCTTTTTATTAATGCAATAGAAATCATTTCTGCTAAAGCAAAATAATCAACAAATGATATTATGAACCGAAAGAACATACAGCTTCTATATTATCTTATCTAAAACAAAATTAACCAGAATTCATTTGGTACATCCAAACTGTATTGTACCGAAAATTGTATTGTTTTTCAATGTCACATTAATAATGTGATAGATTTTTTTCTGATTGAATTATCAATTCCTCGATGATATTATCTTCATTCCCTTCCCAAAATAGACTTATCTTTTTACCTTGAGTTCATTATGCAATGTTTGACAATCATGATCTTGATTATTTACATTTATAATTATATAAGATTTTGTATTTGGATTGTTATATGACCATTTTTTGATGAATTAAGAAAAAAAGTCTAAAAATGGAAATATATTGGACATATTAGCGTCATTTAATTAGCAAATTTTCATTAAAAACGGTTGATCCCTTCTTTTTACGAAAACTGAAATGAATGCAACTCTTCTCGTTGTCTTTGGTTTTGCTTCTTCAGCTCTTGGTAATTGTCCTCTTCCTCCAACGGCTCAGGGTGCTGATATTGGCAGAGTAATTGTTTATGGAAATTGTTCATCCATCGTCTTAATAATTACGACAATGCTTGATCAATATCCGCATGAGACAATCACATCCCTTTATTCAATGCAACTGGATGATTGAAGATCAAGCAATTCTTCTAAAAAACATGAATGTAAGCTTCGCAACCATTTGAATGGTGCAGTAAAAGGAGCAGATTCGAAATTGATCGCTAGCAGTTTACTGACGAAAGACACCTTAGTGAATTCCAAAATCAGTTACCGAATTTATGATAGCTGCCATGTTTAATTTTAATTTCACATAATGTATGGAAGCAGTTAACAGCCATTCTTATTATTACTTTTTACAATAATTTATAGTACACCGAGCTATTCAGCTAAAACTTACGACTGTTTGCATTTATAACTCCCGAACCTTGGTACCTACAGGCACAAAACTTATACCTGTTATACAGGGTGACAAATCATAACCGAGAGACTCTTTTTGATTTTACCGCGAATAGTTGCAACTAGCGACCCCAGATTTTTTTGTAAACACGTTTTCTCCTTCCGGGAAATCGTTTGAGACAGGTTTTGAAGTTTTCAATTTTCTATGGGATTTCACATTGTAAAGGAAGGTCTCCAGAATTTTTCACTTTTTTATACTTTGGATTTAAGGATTTAACTTTTTTTCTAAATACAGTTTTTTATGCTGAGTTCAAAAATAAATTTTTTAGTTTGGTCAGCGGTTTTTGAGTTATTTGAGGTCAAAGTGCGCAACTTTCGAGGCCATTCAAGACCGCAACATAAGTCCAATTTTCTTCAAACTTAATATATAAATAGACCTTGTAAAGACCTATCGAATAGTACTTTTTTTTATGCATCATAGTTTTTGGTTAAAACTCCACCGAAAAAATTCGGACAACTTGGTCGCTTGGCCTTAGGTTTGATTTCAGATTTTGTTATTCAGTTTTTAGCTACACTACATAGAGACGCAAACCTTTTTGATATCTATCATTTTTCATAGCAAAAAATAGGTCAAAAGTTCTCGGTAAATCCTATTTTAAAGCCCATAGACAAAATTGAAAACAGATAATTCAGCAAACTGGACCCTGAAAAACATCAAACCGAGTATGATGATGAATAAAAACTGCATTAAAAATGATATCTAATCTAGGGTTTCAATATATTGGGCTAAAACCCCATTCTTCATTTTTATACCTATTTTTGAATTGAATGATGAGGCCAAACGATATTTGTAGTGCAGAGCTCGAAATTCTCGTTCTGCTTTATGTCAACCTGAGACTGAGATTTCAGATAGCACGCTAAGTGCTCTCACATTAACGATATCCATAGTTTTGACGTTGATGTTAACGTTGACGATCATCTAATGAGTTCTTTGAAAGTCTCTGCTTTTATGTCAACCTGAGACTTTCAAAGAACTGAAATCTCAGTCTCAGTTGTTTGACTTTGTCGCAATTGACAAAGAAACGCTTCTTGGACACAAATGTGAACAGGTGAATGATCGAAATAAAATAACAGATGATTTTCAAATGAGCTGTCCTCAATGTGATTTCATCCCAAAAAGCGCAGATTTCATTTCACATAATTGTCCTACTAAAAGCGAGAATAGAATGTCTGTTGCTGAAACAACGAAAACTACGGAAAATAAATTATTTTCATGCATACAATGCGGTTTCAAGACTTTAAACCACAAAAATTTTGAGTCATATAAATGTGAAACGAGTATTAGTGACGATAACTATTGGAACTGCGTTTATCGTCCGTATTCTTCATAATCAAGGGAAGACTATTCAAACCATAGTTGTGATTGTGCACAAGCTGTTATTGATTACAAATGTTTAAAATGTACTTTCACTACAAGATTAGGCGAGGATTGGCTCTTTCATGTTTGTGACAATTCAAAAATGCACTCCTCTGATGAAGCTTGTACTCCAACCTTCACGCACTCTAAACCTGATGATTTGTCGCCTGAGCGAAAACAAGGAGAAAAGCGGAGAAATGGAGAAGTGAAACTGGATAGAGAATAGAGTATTAAAGAAAAATCCTAAAAAATCTAATTTTCATTTACAAACTTGTAGCAGAGGTTTGATGAGAGAGAAAGCCTATTTATCTCATTCAGATTGGTGCAAAAATCGTATGGTTATTAACCATGTAGAGGACACTGAAAAGTTTTGTAAATTTGAATATATTACTTCTGCGTTCAATAAATTTGTGACTTATGAAAATCGAAACATTGAACACATTAATCTTGAAAGTTTACAATCTTCAAGCATTGAAAATTTAGCTTCTCTGATGAATAAAGATTTGCAATTTTATAACTGTCTCAAATTTGAGATTATAATTGATATAATATTAACACAACCAATAAATCCAGATGTGACATCAAGGCGTAGTTTTCATTCAATAATGCATTCTATTCTTTGTGGCGATAATATCGAGGATCAAGTCATTCAATCTTTTGATGAAATTAACGAACTAGTTGATCAACACACAGAAAGAGGGAGTGGTTGGACACTGCAAAAAATTAAAAATTTACAGGTCGATATTTGTAAATACGTACCGCATCGTGGAGCATCGCTGATTTTGAAACACTTTCAGTTACTAATGCTGATGGATACCGAGTTCGAACTTTGCCAGCTTGTAGCTACGGCTATGTGGCCATTGATTGGAAAGACAAAAGTAGTGGCCCAAGATTTTTACCGAAGAGATAATAGCGGTGCATAATTTCTTGCAAGTATTCTCGAGACAAAGAGGAAGTTAGACATTGATTTGTCTTTATGTACCAAACAGCTAAATATGACAGAGGAAGATGAAATTTCTTTTACCACAGCTGCAAAATGTTTAATTTGCTCTTATCCATCGCGTTCTGACCGAGTAAGAGACAATAATCATCTCACTGGAAAGTATCGCGGTGCAGCTTACAACAATTGTAATTTAAGATATCGTCTTCCTCAAAAATGCCGATATTCTTTCATAATTTGAAAAATTTGTACGCACATATAATATTTAGAGCATTATCAGAGCCGTTTAGCTGATGAAATTTTCATCATCCCGCATAAAATTGAGAAATACATTGCATTTACATTCAAAGACTTTATTTTCCTTAATAGTTATGCTTCCTTCATCTTTATAGGCCCTTGCTAAAAATGTTAAAAGCGACTACAAAGCTAATTTTTGAGACCAATTTTCAGTGGTGATGTTGAATTACTTATGAAAAGGCAGCTCTACCTTACGAGTACATCAATTCTTTCGATTGTTTCAATGAGACATCATTGCCTGAAATAGCTACATTTTATTCCTCGCTAAAAGATTCCACAGTCATAATTTGCAAAAACGAATGAGGAATGATCTTCGAAGGTGACATGAATTTCATGAAGAGTACAACGACTATCCTTGAGCACCGCATAAAATGGAGGTTAATAAAGAAATGCATAGTAAATATCAAAAAGGACTGAGTCGATTGAAAGCAAAAAAATATACAACCATCATCTTCGCAAAAACTTCTCTCAACGTTTTTATCAGAGAGAGAAATATGTCGTACATCATAAACTTCTCAAATATTATATTTCTAAAGGACTGAGGTACACAGAGTTTTTGAATTTCGAGAAAAAGATTGGTTGCAGCCATGTGTGGAATTTTGCACAAAGCAGAGATAAGCAGCAAAAGACAGCTTCAGTAAGGATTTTTGGTAGCTGAATGTGAACTCAATTTATGGTAAAACGATTGAAGACAAATGCAAACACCGGCTTGTACAGTTAGTTTTTAAAGAAAGCATTGCATTAAAACGATCAAGATCCAAGTTATGTGAGAGTTTTAAGATTATTAGTGAATACAAAATGCTTTTTCAACTCAACAAAGGTAGTATTTACATGGACAAACCTGAATCTGTTGGCTTTGCTGTACTTGAATTAGCTCACCTTAAAATGTTTACACTCCATTATGATTATTTCAAAGCTCGATTAGGAAATAATGTTGAACTTTTATACACCGATGCTGATAGTTTAATCTATAATATTAAAACGAATGATGGCTCAAATATTCTCAGACATCATGGATTTCAGTATCTACCCGAAAGCCCTCCCAGTTTACAGGAACAAAAATGAGGAGGTTATTGGCTTAGTCAAAGATGAAATGGGTGGTAAACGAATCGAGGAATTCATAGTCTTAAAGCCTAAACTTTATGCAATAAAAACAGCTGATAATGAGAAAAAGGAAGCGAAAGGAATTCAGAAAAAACTGTAGATAAAAATATTACATTCAAACAATACGATGACTGTTTGCGTCATAGAATCATCCCGATTGAAAGTCAACAGCGTTTGCAATCAAAGGAACACATCATAAACATGATTGTTAATAAAAAAAATTTAATGACTCCTTTTGATGATAAAAGATATTTATTGGATGATGGAATTTCAACTCTTGCATACAAACATTTTGCAACGAAAGAACATTTTAACAATAGTAAAATTATAATTTCATTTTCAAGATGTGAACATATTTGTACACATTTATAAAAAAAAAATTTTTGACATTGAAATAAATAAAGCATATACAAAAATAACCACATGCTGTCGAACTGTTTCCTTAATATTTGATTTTATTATAAATATAGCCGTGTGTTGCTTTTCTTTAAAGAAAAGTTAAAATATTTCCCGTAGGAGGTCTTCCAAGGTAAGACAGCATATTAGTCCCCTTTGATTTTGATGAAACTTGGTGTACATACTTATTTTGTCCCGTGATTTCGATTTATGAAGTCTGGTTACGCGGAAATGCTTACTTCTGGAGATACCGGAAGTAGCTGATATCTAGTGATCCATACTCGCTACAGATACATATGGTAACGTCATTCGATAGAGCACGTCAAGTTCTACTAAAATATGAATTTTTATAAAAATTCATATGTTAGTAGTTCGAAAAATGACACATATTAATTGTCACCCTCTATAATGGACTTTTATGGAAATCACAGATTTTTCGGTTTCGATCAGAGATTACTGTTGCATTAGTGACTTGAATGCGCTAAAACCTATTAATATATGCATTGAAGCTCAAATCACTTTCATAATGCTTGGAATATCGATCATGAAAAATGAATCCTTGGTGCAAGAATAACTTTTTGTTTTATTTTTCAAGG
Source organism: Tetranychus truncatus (assembly GCA_028476895.1). NCBI lineage: Eukaryota > Metazoa > Arthropoda > Arachnida > Trombidiformes > Tetranychidae > Tetranychus > Tetranychus truncatus. Next base: position 9,994,316 of record CM052062.1, read on the forward strand.
ATTTCTATGAAATAAGGGCAAGAATCTTAAATTTGGCCAATGAAATTGTATCTTCAGAGATCGCATATCGCATATCCATTAGTTTTCAATGAGCCTTGGTGATAAATTGAAAGGATTAGTTGGATAAAGCGACACTAGATGGAAGCTGAACTAATAAAATGATTTGCAGTTAGAATGCAACAATTAAGATTTGAAAATGAAAATAAAAATGTTACATTCAAATGCATAATTGGAAACTAAAATGAACATTTTGTTCAGTATGTTTGGCCTATCAGTCAAATTGATTACTTAATGTAAAAAGCTATTTAAAAATGAATCCCATAACATGAAATGTTTTTCAACATAAAATTATTGTCGTGAAAGTCATCATGTATCAATCGATCATTCTTCATTTCATTTGGAAACCGATACAAACCCTGGTCATAGTGTCTTCAAAGATATATTTCAACGCGCTAACAAACATGTTGAAGAATGGTAGAATGCAGAGTCTGTTACTCTTCTCAATGTTTAATTTACATTGATTTTCAGAAAAGGTTTCAATTTGATTTTGCAAAATCTTTTGGATAGGCTTATGCAAAAGTTCAATCTTTTATTTTCATTCAATAGCTCTATATCACAGGAATTGATGATAAAACTGTCGTAAATGCCATATTTTATCTAATAAAACGTATTGGACGATAAACAGATACAGGACAATTTTCGTGAATCTTGATCGGACTTTTTAGGTTTAAATCGATCTCGCGCGTTAAACTGACATTGCGTAACACAACACCTTCATGAATCTTGTATAGCGATAAGAATGAGAAATTAATTATTAGAGATTCCATATTCTTTGATCTTTGAGACTTTTTAGTCTGAAACAAGCTCTAACAGTTGTTTTACATTCGATTCACTGATGCTCAAGATCATATTTCGACTCCAGACTTTCATTTTTACCAATGCTTGTTAAACAGTGAAGTGACTTTGTTTCTGGCTAATATAATCTAACTTGAATGTAAATTAAACATGCAATCTATAATAATAATAGAGCAATTAATTATGAACCTCGGAAAAACAATGCGACCAGAAGATGAGATAATCTAACGATGTTTTGAAGGAAGAAACAATGAATAATCGCGAAAAGGTTAACAATTGAATTAGTTGAAACTGTAATGAAACCTTAATCTATTATCGTGTTTTTTTGTATAAAATATAAAAATATTGCAAAAAATGATTTTTTTATTCCAATGAATTGTCTTGTCTTTACAATTGATGAGAAACAGATGATAACGGGAAAATGATTAGACTAACATTGAAGGTGAAACAATCTAAACTTATAAATCTTTATCTAAACTAAATCAAAGGTTTTTGCATGAAAAAAAGGTGTTGAGTAAAGGTTTCTTTTGGTCCATAAAAAGATCTCAAATCGATGGTAAACAAAAAGCTCTTTTTGTTTGACTTAATCAACTTGCACAATTAAAAGGCAACAACAACAACGATGATGATCATTATTGAAATGAGCAATTTTTCCGTTATCAATACACCTTGGCATAAATTGACTCATTATTATCCAGCTAATGATTTAACCTCCAATGAATACAAGTTTACCTTAAAGATGTTACACTTGTAAGCAACACTTTCAAATAGTCTTCATCATTAAATTTTCATTAAAAGTCAACAATGATCAGACTTACAGATTAAGATTGCCAGTTGAATGGCAAATCTTGAAGCAAGCTTTTTCTCGTTTAACCAGAAAAATCGATTCAACTTTAACATGAAAAATAAAAATGATTGTCTTAATCATTTAGTTAACAGAATGATGATGAAAACAAAAACTCAAGCTGTAAAATCAATTACAAGCTGTTTAACCATTCATGATGAGCAATTGATTAGCCATGATATCATGATTATCATCGATTATTCTGAAATAAAGAAGAAGAAAATTGAATCCTTTGACAATGAATAAGATTATGTTGATAATGATTGATTAATGAGTGAAATGTCAATGGATTAAATAGTGTTTACTTTTTTATTGCAATCAAAGGATATCAGCCATTAAGAAAACTGGTCAACAGTTGTTAAGTCAATCTTATATTTCAATTTGTTTGGGTCACAAGGAAAGATGGTGTAGTCATTGATTAACCAAACCTGTAGAAATATCAAAGTCACGGAATGGACAATGAAAGGTTGAAATGAGATTGTCTTCTTCATTATTCCAAGGATAATCATTGATCATGATTATCCAGTAAAATTGAAATAATGTATAACAATTGTGTGTCTTACTCGGTTATCTGATTATATCAATCATAATATCATTAATCATAATAGCTTTTTTGGCCTTAAAATATTTTTCTTCTCTTGATTGGACTTTTCTCGTTCAACTTTAATTGTTATCATAATTGGAGGTGCAAATAAATGAGGAAAATTGAACCTTATTGTTAATCAACTTTTAATTTGCATATTTAAATGTTAATTTCAATGATTTGATTTGATTTGTTGCCATTTTCCTCATCATTATTTATCAACATTTGCGATTCTCATCAAACATTTGTAATCAATTGTTAAGGTTAACCATTGACAATCATTTGTTTAATGGTCAAAACAAAAACACTTTATCCGAACAAATGATTGTAATTAAAATTTTTAATAAAATTGACCTTCAATTGGTTAACTAATAAATGTTTACCTTTGATTAGTTGATGTATTTGTGAATATTAATAACAAAGCAACAACGAAAAGCTAAATAATTGCTTTTATTATTCACTTGATGAGATTTAAATTTCAATCATCTTAGCATTTTTCAATGATATTATCTTTACAATTTGATCATTGAAAGTGCAGTTTCAAGTGAACGTTAATGTAATTAGTGAATAAGAGGTTTTTTATATTATCTTCATTTAAATGGTTCTGCATATTTTGGTTGATTAAATGTTGATTGAGAATGAGTTTTATTTCATTATTTTAAAAGTCTCTTGTTTTTGTTTGTTGGTTTATGGTCATTACCTGCGATTTACATTGTTCATTTTCATTTTCAAAAATCATTGGCGATGATTTCACTTTCTAAATTTACTCTGAATGATTTAAAGTGAAATTATGATCAATCGATTTTCTCTTTCCGTTGACTTTTATTCAAGGTGATTAAGATAATGATGATTAATTTGATTGAAGAAGGGTTTGCGTTTAATGTTAAAACAGCTTGGATCATCATGATTGATCATGGTTATAATTTACAATCTTGATATCGCAATAGTAATTAAATCTATCATGTATTTGTAGGTAAAGGTTGAATAGTTGCCCAATTGAAACATAATTGAAACTCAATTGATTGGCATTTTTTTCTGTGTCTTAAGATAATACCAAGATTAACGTAAAAATTGGGTTTATTTTAGGTTAGCGTTGGTTATTGGGTCTATTATCGCATCGATCACTTGTTTTGTTGCTTGAATTTTACCAACATAACCAAGACTCAACTTGATTTTCATCTCTGCCATCTCGATAAACTTGGGTTAATTGTGAGAAATTTTGCCTTGTTCTGGTAACTGATGTTAATTGTAACATTAATAAGTTGATTTTTGCTGTTGCACCAAGTGATATACAGTCAATGGGTAAACAACTTCGGCTTGGGTCCAATCCATGACTTATTTAACCTTCAATCTTGAAGTTTGTTTTAAACCAAATTTCATTAATTTCAACTTTTGTCTTCAATCATAAGTAAATTTACCTGGCAATATTATTATTGTTGTTGGCAGCATAATTCACACAAATCAAGGTTCCGATTCCATGTCCTTGGGTTAAACAACTAAACTGTTATTATAAGATGATACATTAGGAGATCAACATTTTTGATTGACAATCATAATCTTATTTAAACAAATTAAATCAGAAAAGATATACAATTTACATTATTATAATCAACACTTGACTATAATTGAACATGAATTACAATTTAAATAAATCATTTTCTTAACACTTAAAAATAATAATTGTCATTACAATCTTGAGATTGACAGATTCACATAAAAAGTAAGGTAGTAACTACTAATACTTTACTCTTTGGATTCACAGTTGGTCAAATTTTCACATTAAAATGCGTAAGAATAGCAAAAATTGATATTCCCTTAAAATAGGCAATTGGTTTCACTATTTTCACTTATCTTCAGCTGTTATTAAACAATAATATAGTGATTGATAGCTTCATTCATTAATTGATTAATTCATTGATTTTTTGTAAATCATTTTTCACACTTAACTGATTTTAATCAATATACACATTTACGGAATTAAGTTAATTACCATCCTTTATGTATTGTGTCTTTGCTTCATCTCCCGTAATTGTTTATCCTTGTTCAACTTGCTACCTTTTTCACGGTCATTTTATAACTGCTTATCAACAAATTATTGCCAATTAATCAGCTGTCACTTTCATCAATTATATAACTCAACTATTGGATCCAATCTGAAGGACTAACCACTATTAAACAAATAATTAACGCCATTCGGATTTAAAAAATGACCCATCAGAAGGCCAGTGATGAAAATATTGAACGAGCTGCAAAAAAAAGTCATTCAATTATTCGGTTTTTTCTTTGAATATCTGTCATTTTATCATTTAATATTAGCTCAAATTACATCCCTTTATGTGTAACTTAAAAGGTAAAAATTTTCTCAACTGACCACAATTAAAGTGTTGATAAAAAATCGAACCAGTTTGAAATTTACCTCCACAGATGCAATCATAATGGTTGACCTGTAAAATTTGTGTCGAGATTTGTTTGGATTCATCAGCACTCTAATAAAAATCAATTAGTTTGGTCTCTACTAATTAGATGAAGCTGTTTAATGGTTTGACAAGTGCATTGTCATGTAAGTAAACATTTTGACAAAATTGGAAAGGAATTGTCCAGTCTAATGGTGTTTATTTTATTAGGAAAGGTGAACATTCCAGTTGTATTGTTTTGCGTTAATTTGTTCATTTACCTGGCCATCATTTGAAGACAATTAAACAAGGAGCTTAAACAATGAAGTGTCAACAAATCAAAGGTCATCATCATCTTGTAAACTGACTGACAACCACTTAATCATAAAACTATGGTTAATCAGTAGCTTTTGATTACTCATTAGGATTGAAAGAGTAAAAAATGCCCGAAAGGAGAGCGCAATAATTTGAAACAATTAGTGATTAAGTACTACAAGAGTGAAGCCAAGGAAACGGAAGTTTGAGAAGATTAAATACAAGATAAGGTCACTGATGAGGATAATATATATTTAATAATGAGGATGATGACACTTGAAATGGTGAACAAATGTTGAAGACGAGGATGAAACTAAAGAAAAAAGCTAAACAATAAAGACTGACCAATTACTTAATTATATCTACTTATATGAGGTCTTTAGGTTTCTCCTCAAAGGTTACCTTAATTTCCAACAATACAAGACAAAGTGAACCTTTTGTGTATTGAACAGCTTTTCACTTTAATCAACTTGTCATAATAAGCAATCAAATATCAAGCAAGCATGGTTAAACAACAATTTGTATTAAACAAACGTAAAAAACGATTACCCAAAATGTTTGACAATTCAACTCTCCAAATCTTAACCTAACCTGTTCCCTTTCATCCTGTTGATCAATCCTTATTTTTCATGTGCACTTCTTGGTCGTCTTACAAATCATAATGCAAGTCAATTTAATCCATAAAGTAAATTGATTCTATATTATCCAATATCAATTGGTTAATACAACAATTGAACCGTTTATTTAAAAGATTAAATTCGCAAACATCAATTGACTCGGGAAAAAGGAAAAATGATGAGACAATCACAATTTGATTGATGTAACATGTAACAGATAACCAATTGAGAAGTCAATTGAAAATACAATTGATAATTACATTTGAATATCAAATTAACATCATTTATTAACCTTAATTACATTCCCATAGAGACTAATAGACCGTATAATTTAAATAGTGACAGGAATAAGTCAAGAGCAACCTCATAAATTCAAGTTGTCTTTCATTTCTCATTTCATGAGAAATCATTTAAATCATGTTACCAATTTCACCGAAATTTTTTTCTACTCCAAACAATATTTTCTCAACAATTGAAACATTTTATTTCTCGAGTAAATATTGCTAAACTTTTGCTAATAATTGCATCAATTGTTGTCCATTTTGTTAGTCCAGTTACAGAGTTGAGCCAAGTCGATTAAATTGTGTTGACTCCAAAATTGGATTTTGACAAGGTTAATTGGTTGATGATTGTTCGTTTGTCTAATTGGGTTGATAGTCAAAGGGATAAAATTGAGATTGAAAAGCTCGGACGGTTACAACTGATTGCTGGTTTAATGTCCATCTCTTTTTTACATTATGATAATATGTTATTGTCATTTCTTAATGTAATTCCGGGTTATTGAGTAAATATTGAAGTTTTTTTGTGAAGGTAAACAATTGTCTTCATTCAAGATCATTCTTGTCATTAAACTAATCCTAACAACTGTATTAACATAATCAATTTAACAATTTCTCACGTGAAACCCTTTATAATAGTCTTGACATTAAAATATTGACTAAATTGTAAAGGATATTGCATCTTAAAATAAAATATTGCCGCAAGATTTCAAAATGCATCAACATTTCCAACTTTGCAAATATTGAATTGAAAGATTGAATGGTTTATCAACAGCTTACCAAGTGTAATTAGAAAGTCAATTTGTGAAATAGACAGTAATATTTGAAATCGAATGATGAGTAAACGATTGACAATTTGATATTAAACTTTCAAATAACACCTACAAATGGTAACCTAAAACACCTTAAAAAGCTAGGTTCAATTTAAGAATGAACTGGAAACAGTGAAAATTTGATATTCATTTCAATATCAATGTACTTTGTATTTGAGCTAAAACAAATGAATAAGGTTAATTGTGGTGTCAAATTTGAAAGAAATAGTATCAATTAAATCAAGTTGTTAAATACAAATGAAAAGAACGATGTTAATATTGTTTGAAAATGATCGTAAAAAAACTCATAAACATTGACCCATTTTGTTATGTTTATTTTTATGTACTAATTTTTTGTTTGTTGATTGTTTATAATTGTCTGGATGGTGATCAGCAAAATGATGCATATTATACGTTCATTTTAATTGTTCAGCTTGTAACAAGACTGTATAATTTGAAGTAAAGAGCCACATTATGTGTTACACTAGTGTGTATAATATTTAGTTTATTTGATTTGATGATCAACCCTGAATTGTTGATTATGTATATTGATGAATCCTTTTCTTTGCTTCTCTTATGATTGCTTGTTTGTTTACTTGATTATAACAACATGAAGTAGACGATGAAACATGATGTACCGTGTTGATTATATCGTTGACTTTAATATTTTTGAAGTACAGTATGTGTAACACTAACCATCAATGTGAACAGCTTGAACCTTGCTTGTCTGTTTTTTTTGTAAGACCAGCAAGTTGGTGTGAATTAATGTTGTTTTCAGCTTTAAATATTAGACAAAAAACACTCACAAAAACACAATAATAATCTTCAAGTTTACCTGGTCCTACCCAAATCCATCTAACCAGGTAAATATTGCACGTGAAACCGTTTCAAGGAAAAGATGTTAATTTTTGATCTTATTATTCTTTCTCATCTCACTTTTACAAATGAAAAGAGGGTGAAATTCATTTTCACTCAATTTCGCCTCATTACCTCTATTCATTAATTAGCTTTCTATTAATTATTATGATTGTTATCTAAATCATTCACTCTTATTATTATATTAATATTATAATATCACCCCTGTATCTTTACTTTACTCCTTTCCTTTCCATGAATTTGATCTTTTATTTGATTTTTTCAATTGGCCATCGAAATCTTGCAAAATTTGACCTCATTTAAAATTCTTGATCAGCTAAACATTCAACGGGACGGTCATGTATCTTCATTTCAGTATTTTCAATTTCCATTTTTTTCTTATTATCAGCAGCTATTTACTGGCTTGATATCCAATAATTGAGTCAAATTGATAGAATTAATCTTCTTGGGAATTTCATCGCCTTTGAGTGACTCTTTTCATCTTCATCTTCACTTTTGATTTTTTTATCCATTGCCTTAACTATCTTTACTTGAGCTTTCTCGTTTGATCCATTGCTACAATTAGATGATTAATCCAAGCTGCTTTTCAATCCTTTGCTGTTGTTTTTACTTTTCCTTGACTTTTTGTTTTTCGTTTTGTTCATTTTTTCTTCATGAAATTCAAAGCATCACGGAACTTGATTCCAGTTTTTATAATTATCATCAACATCATAATCATCCATAAGTATGGTTAAAGCTTATTACTTTTCAGTTGAATTTGTTTTGGGCAAATTACCATCAAGGAACCGACAGAATGGTTATTTTATGGTCAAATCGTTAATTATATTAAATGTTCATCTTTTGTTTGCAAGTTCGTTCATCAGTTTACTATCAGAACGTATTTTCCAGGTTGAATCATTTTCTTTACTCCTTCGATTGGTGAGCCGATGTTGTTCAATTAGACAAGCAACATTTGTTTCTTTATAAAATGGTTTCACTTTAAACTGAAAAATGGACAAGAAACATATAAAAGAAACAAATTAATACAATGAATAGGAAATTTTAAAACTATTATGAATCATCAATTTATGGAAAGAGGTTATTTTGTCAATAACCAGAAAAATTGTAAAATTGAAATAGAGAGAATGATATTGACTGAAAGGTTAATTAGATTTGAAAAAGAAAATAATAATCATTTTAGACTTAAACGACTGAGAAATGTTTATAAACATGTTCATCATGTTTTTAGATGGTTTGCCGTCGATAGAAATGCACTTTAATCAAATTTATTGGTTGATTTACTTTGCTTTATTACAAGTTGAAGTCTTCATTGCATAAAGTCTCAGATTATCTCTGTTTTTGCAGCAATAAGTTAATGAAAATCGGTACAAATTAGACGAATTCTAGAATTAATCAAGCAATTACCTCAATATCAGTCTATTTAAGCAACTCGAAGGAAACCAATGATAAAGGTTTGATTAGTTCTAATTGTATCAAGGTTTAAAAGAGTTCTAATTGTATCAATCTTGAGTAATTTCAGGAAATTGCAACACTGAACAAATTATACATATTTGATTTCTTACAATTCCTTCCATTTCAATCAATATGTATCATAATCAACGTTTGATTGATGAATTGATTTTGATGAGCAAGTAACAATTACTTGGGAACAAATGATCAATGAAAGTCTCCATTTTATGACTATTTAAGCATCAAAACTTTGAATCACTTTGCCATCATCTTGGGTTGAATAGTCAGTTTTTAGACATGATTTAAGTGAAAAGAAAGAAAAGGATAAATTAATATTGATGAACAATAGTGGAAAGTTGAATTATTTACTTATTTGGTAGCAAAAAGTGATTGCTTCAAGACTAAAAAAAGGTTGATTCATCTTACCTGGAAACAATTGATGATTAAATTGTTTGAATATGGATTTAATCAACCAGAAAGGTGTTTATTAAAATAAAATTGTTCTTTCAGCATAAACACAACTGTAAACAGCGTACTTCCTCATTTCGTGATGTTAAATATTTCATATCGACATTCAAAGTTGGTCCGATTGCCATGGTAACTCAAGTTATCAGTTTTATCCATTATCATAGATCATGTTAAATTTGCTGTATTTTGATGCTCGTCATCTGTTAAATAGAAAGGATAAGAAAAGAAATTAAATTGAATTGAATGAAATAAAAGAGAGAAGATGAGAAAGGAACACTCAAATGTATTAAACAATTACTGAAACTCGGAAGTTGTTGGTAAATTTAAAATATTCAACTATTATAATTAAGTAATCATGTACAACAATTTAAACCATTTAAACTGATTAATTTAGACAAAGTATTTTCAATCCATTCTGTTCGGAAGGAAAAATTTAGAACCTGATAAGTTGCCTCACCAATCGGTTAAAGATTGTATCAATTGATGATTATATTTTTAGATCATTATTCATCAATTCAATTTAATGATTGACTATTCCTTTTTTTGTGGCCAAAAATTCAATTGAAAAAGACGATAATTAGAAGAGAGGAAAATATAAATTTGTCTATCAAGAGAGTAAATTAACTCACTATTAATGTACATATTATTGACTTTGATTAAGCGAAGCAAAACGTTTTGATATTAAACAACTTACATAGTTTAACCATTTTTATCGAGACTAGATTTTATACTAATTGTCAGAATGACAATTATTTTTCAGGTTCGCAAGATTATCTGTTGGAATCCACTTTCATTTATCCAGACTGAATATCAGCAATCAACAGGTCATCAAAACTCAACTCTTCTTCATCATCTTATCAAATTGAAAACGTGATTTTTGATTAAACACTGAATAATACGATGATTTCCAACAATTATGAAGATGATTCCGGATATTATATACTCAATAACCATCATCATCGCCATCAACAATTAAAACTAAAGAGAAAGAGTGAAATTAAAATGTTAAGGATCAAGTAGAAGAAAAAAATAAATAGAAGGAAAATTGTGAGATAAAGATATTAGTTAATCAGGTTACCAAGGCGTTAAATTGTAACAAGCAAATTAACTAAACTATCATGAGTTGACCTGAGAGTTTATTACAATTTGTTTTGGGCTGAGGATAGGTTAGGTGAAAAAAAGTGCGATAAGGTCGAGAAAAATGAAAACAAATTGAGATGGTGATTAAGAATCAAAGCAGCAGTTGAGACAATTTCACCCATTTTTCTGGCTCATCACAAAACAATTGTTAACAAACGTGAGTTTCAACAAAAAGAAAGGAAAATTGTATCGCCCTTTACATTATTTACCTTGTGTTTACACGTAAACAACAATAATACAGGTATCAATCAGGGATGATCATGATTCTAATCACCATAATCACCATCCTCTAACAATCACAATCTAACCATTACTACATTAATAAAAAAGCCTAAATGCTGAGTGTCATAATGTACGTGTAAAAATGATAACCTTTCTTGATTTTAAACGAGTTTATCATTGATGACCCTTGTTGTTATTGCAAGATACAAGAAGTACGACTTCCAACATAATTCATTATCCAACGATGATTCAAATAGAGGTGAAATCCTTGGGGAAATCATTGTTAGGTTGTTTTAAAGCTCAGGTAGGATGTTGCCCATTGTCAGTCAATATGCTCAATCTTTGTGATTGTTTTGTTTTCTTGGCTAAAGGCGGAAATAAAAAGGCTAAATTTTAGTTCATTAAAATAAATTTTTACCGAGGTTGACTACATAGAAAGGTCAATAAGAAACATTTTAATTGCCTGTTTCACGGCCAACACCTACTCATTAAAATAGATTACAGTTATAACGTCATCCGACTCATCTTGTTTAACTTTCATGTTGATTTAAAAAAAATGTAATCCATTCCAGTGGTGACTGAAGGAAGAAATAACAACCACACAAACAGGTAAACAAACACACTCACACACAATAACTTTCAAGTTGAATTCACGATTGTAATGAATGATAATGGTAATGATGGCCCATATGTTGATGGTTGATAATGACAGTCAATGACAGGTATGTAAGAAAAAAAACAAAAATGAAGAGAGACAAAAAGACGTAAATCATTTCAATATTCAGCAAACTAATTGAAAGTGATGTGAAAAAGTCAAGTATATTTACCAGATAATAACAGCAAAATGTAGTTAAGCAAAGACAAATTACTTAACTAAACATGTCATCAAGTTGATGTCAGAGTGAATCAGTTTCCAATTGAGAGTTGATGATGATTAATTAATGCAAGAATACTGTTGAATCAATATCATTACTTCACCAATTACACCTCCAAGTGAATTAAAGAAATAATCTGAGGAAAAATAAAAAAAGAATATTAGAATGGAAAAAATTGTACTTTTTAAAAAATGAAACTTTGAAAATTTTACAATAAGTTGAAGCTCAATCGGTTTCAAATGAGAGAAAGGATTACTGTAGACAGATTTATCTTCGAACTAACCTTAGTCTACAATCAAAGATCAGTTCCGAAATAGGTCTGAGAGATAAACTTGTTTACAATAAACCCAGTTTGTTTGAAATCGGTTCACTTTCACCTAAAATGACTAATACAAAGAAAAAATCTTACATTGATACAAGTGTATGAACAAGTTTAATAGACGAAAATAATCACCCAAAGTAACTATTAGTTTTCATGATATAACATTTTGATAGCAAACAGGAATCTTCATGTTTCTCTGCGATTTTACACTGTATGCTTTATCAGAATAAGCAAAAGTAATTTCTTTTTCGATGTATCTCTTTTAGCTTTGCACTGACCACAAATGATTAATCGCTTGAAAACAATGTTGAAGTAATTAAAATTCTGTAGATACAAAAAAAATATTAATTAAGCATAAAATTAAATTCTTTTGAATAGTATTTTTTGAGTCATTCAACTTTTGGTAAAACTTGGTTGTGAATAAAATGTAAAAGTTAGTAACAATGGAATTAGAATTTGTACGTTTGTTTGGTACTGATGAAGTTATTGTCAAAAGAGTACAACTGACCATCACAGTACGAACAAATTTTCAGCAATTAGAGTCCAATAACAAACATCGACTTTCAAGGATTATTTCTAATACAATAGTTGGTACAATGAATCAAATATCGAATTAACTGAGTAGATTTGATAGATAATAAAATTATACCATCGAACTGATTAGTTGAGTAAATTACATTAAAATGGGAAATTTTTGCTTAGATTATAATACTGTAATGGTTTGTTTCGTCAATGGATAGTTTATATGAAAGTGAATATAATTTTCACTGGGTTACTAGTGGCTGTAAGTGCAAAGCTTGATAGCAAAGATAGATTTAGAGACAGGTGAAAAGGGAAATTCCAGTCCCAGAATACTTTAGAGCTAAAGAGAATAGAAAGTAATAAGAAGTTTATGATTACTTGGGAAAATCCTAACTCGACTGGACTTAGCCAGACTTGGTGAACTGGGCATGAAAAGGCCCGAGTGAAATTAAAAATGGAGAAAAATTACTGCCCAATGGACTAAAATAAAATGTATGATGTAAATTGGTAAAAACGTTGGAATGGGTTTCTCTTGGCTTTTACTTATTTAGTTGATGATGCTTATGATAATGATGATGCTTTCTAGAATCTTGAGATAAATGTTGGAGAAATAGGAGATCACCTTGAATCGGTTTTGTAAGCTTAAAGAAAACACTGCATAATATTATCATGTTAATCAGCAAGAAGGAATAATGAGAAGACAACAGAAAGGGAAAGGAAGCGTGAGAAATGATTATTATGGGAGAGTCAGATCGAGTTGTTGTTCATGATGACTATTATTATTGTGATGATGGTGTTGATGATGATATGTTTTTGTTTTTTTTTGATATTATAGCTTGCGAATTGCTGTTGCATCTTTCACTAAAAATATTTAATTAAGAACACTTACGATTGAAATTTCTTGGTTGGTCCGACTTTTTCCGATAACTGTAACACAATTGGGGTAAAAAACAGAAAATACTAATAGTTAAAGTAATCTTGTTAAATTTATTTAAGTAGAAATATATACTTACTTTTACTCAGAGAATTAAAAACTAAAGACCCACTGGTTAACTAATTTGTAATTCATTAATCTTTTGAATCTTAATCTAGAATATTCGGCGTTTGACAGTTTCTTTGCTTTTTTAAACTTTCTATCTTATAAGATTCATCTATTAGTTATCAAGTACAAGATAGATACAGATATAGATATTAAATGGAAACACTGTATTCACTTAATGAGTTTATTATGTTAATTAAAGGTAAAAATTTGAAAAAAATGTTATGATAGAGTTAAGAGTTTTCTTAAGCCTTAATCATCAATTTAATTAATTAATGAAAAGGAAAAGTGAAAGTGAAAGTAAAATGATAATAGAAATGAAAAAGACCTTCAAATATGTAATGTCTTTTTTTAATCCTGATAATTATCTGGACTCTTTTTGTTTTCAGTACAACAATAGCGTCCATTTTTAAGCGGGAAACCGTTACCTCTACAAAAGTCTTATTTGTTTAATTTAACTAAATAATATTCTCAAGTGACTGTTTCTACTTTAGATCAAATTGATTTGAATTTTTATTTCTAGAATCCATTCAAAGGGTTCTATTTAAGTTTATTAAGGATCAATCGCCCCTGGAAAACAATTGTGATGGAAATAAAGATGACCTTTATTTAGTTAAATTTTTAACTAGCTAACCATCAATATCAACTCCAATGTTTTCTTGAGTGAATCACGAGCTGTCAGGAAATAACTGTTGAAGAGTAAGGCCATTTTTTACCTTTAGTTTAATTTTTAATTTTTTGACTATCTTTTAGGAATCTTGCCGATATTTCAAGTTATCAATGAAATCAACCATTCAGGATCCGTCATCATTATCATCATCATGGGTAGAGCACACTGTATCATACACCTACATAGAAAGGAAAGAAAGATGGATTTTTAGACAGCAAAGAGAGGAAAAAAGAGAAAGCGCTTTTTTGCGTAAGATGATGATTTTGTCCTCCATTTGATTATAATTGTTCATTGTTAAGAATCCAGTTTTCTCATCATCGTCATCATTTAGCCTCTTAGCCTCTTTCGTCTTATTCATTCTCTTTCTTCTTATCTTTTATAGAAAATGTAAGCAAAATCGACTCAGTCTAACCTAAGCTCAATTTTCGTGGTTAAATATTTCGAGTTTTTTATATGAAATTGCTGCGTGACTGGCAGAGAGAGAGGAGAAAGAGAAAAGAGGATAAAGAACGCCTCTTCGATGGATAGACCAAAAGAAGATGATAATGGTGATGAGTGTGAGACTTGAAGACAGGAAAAGTAAGAAAGTGGGAATGATGAAAAGGAAAGTAAAGAAAGAGTGAAAGTGAGTGAGAGAGAAAGTCAAGTTATTGTTAATCCCTGGACTCACTCTTGATGAAAAGTTTTTAAGACCTGGAGAATCTTCGTCGAGTTTAAATCAGTCTGCATCTTCTCTTTGGTTCCAACGGGTCATGGATTAGAAAATTACTTTGGAACTGCCAATTTGATTATTTTGTTGTACCATTAAGTTATAACTTTGTGTTTGCCTTCCATTCAATCAACTTATTTTCATTTTCATCGGTTTTATATCTTAAACTGAAATTTCAAAATGTTTATCAAATCATCTCTTGTATTTTTATTTATTTTAGCTGCTGTTTCAGCTCAATCGGTTAGTCAATTTTAATCTTTTCTTGTGTTTTTTAAATGAAAAAATATCCATTCTAACTTGCTTCTCTTTCTCTTGTTTTGTTTCATTTATTGGCCATCATCAATTTTTAATCCATCAACGAAAATTGCTGGTTTATTTCCGTTTTATTATCTTCATAAAGAATTATAACTCTGATCGATTCGAACAGCAACAGCAACAAGACCGAGGTTACGATGGATCAACCTCAACTGGATCTCAACAACAATATCAAGAAGCTGAAAAGCAACCACAAAACTCCGTAGAAGGTGAAGCCGGTCCTGAACCTCCAGCACTAGTTCCACAGACCAGTTTCACTTGTGACGGTAAGCCATATGATCCAGGAATGTACGCCGATATGGAAGTTGGTTGTACCGTTTATCACATGTGTTTCAATGGAAAAAAAGACTCTTTCCTCTGTGGTACTGGAACCATGTTCAACCAAGAGATTCTTTCCTGTGATCATCCACAAAATGTTGATTGTTCTGCTTCACCATCATTTTACAATGCCAATGAAGAATTAGGTAAGAAAAAATTCTCAATCAATATTATATAATTGTTAACTAGCCGTGAGTAAAAGTTCAAGATTTAGTAAATAGTTCAATGAATTTCACTGCTATTGTTATTTTTAATCGATAGATTATATTCACGGTCATTATAATTATGGAATAATTCTTGTTGATATAATGTACTGAATTTAAAAGTGAGAATTGAAGTTTCAATGGAAACCTAGAAACTTAAATATTTGCTATGGATCATGAATAAGTTCCCAAACTTATTACGACTTTGTTGAAATTTTAGGAGTTTAGCCCTATTCGACAAATATTCAAACGCATGAAGAGTTAGTATGAACAGTTAAGATTTTCGTTTGTCAATTTGATGAACTAAAAAATTCTCTTTCTAATTAAAAAAATAATCAATTTTGTGTTACTTAAAATCATATCGAAATACAGTGTAGTTTCACTAAATCCATATTGCATTAAAGTTATTTCAATTCATGCAAACTATCATTGATCATTGATCTTATGGAATGAAAAGCTTGAGCTAAAAAATTTATGCTCAAGGATTAACTCATAGCGTAATCAGCGAGATAAAATAACGTTAACAGCCTACATTGAAATTTTTAAATAAATTATATTAGATATGCATCATTTTTTCGAAAGTTTAAATTTTTCAAACTCTTTTGTCACAATTTTACGGTCACCTTAAAATTGATTAATCAACTTGCTTAAAATATTTACAGGCAAACCTGGCGCTGAACCCGCCCCTGGCCAAGCCCCCGCTGTCCCTCGTCCAAGACCTCCCCCACCAGCAGCTAGACCCGTTGCTCAACGACCTGTTGTAAGCGGAGGTAAGATATCATTTTGAAAGACCTTTTGTTTAAATATTCGGCTGTAAAATAACTACATCTCTTTCTCTTCTAAATCTATTCCCAGCCCCACGACCCCTTCCACGACCAGCTCCAGTTCAACGACCAATCCCAGCCCCACGACCACAAGTTCAAGGTCCAACCTATGGCCCAGGAGCAACTGACCAAAGTCCAGATTATGAAGCACCTCAACAACCAGATTTCCCTGAACCAGCTCAACCATCACTCCCTGCCCTCCCAGCCCCAGCCCCAGCTCCTCTTCCTAGACCAAGTGGTAAAGTTTCACCTCCACAACCCTCACGACCGGCTTATCGACCACCAGCACCAGTATCTCAACCTGCACCAGCTCCACGACCCCTCCCTCGACCAGCCCCAGTCTACCGCCAACCCGCCCCTGTCCAATCATACCGACCAGTTCAACCAGCTCCAGCTCCGGTCCAAACATACCGTCCAGCTCCAGCTCCAGCTCCAATTCCTAGCTATCAACCAGCTCCAGCTCCAGCTCCAGTCCGACGACCAAGCAAAACTTCTCCCAAGGTAAGACATTTTTTATTGATTTCATGTCATCGATATTAATTATAATTTTCCTTTTTTAATTTCAGAGACCTGTTGCTCGACCAATTCCACCTCCAGTAGTTCAAACTACTGACGAGGATACTGATTATGAGCCAAGTTCAGTTTATTATTCACAAGAGCTGCCAAAACAACAACAACAAAGATCAAGATATGCAGTAACATCAAGAAGATGGAACCAATATCGATCATAAATAATATAAGCAAACAATTGAATCAATTGAAATGATATGCCAAGTGTAGCAAACATTTTCAACGCATACAAACATTTTTTTTGCACGAATTCGCAAATGATTTTCACCATTTACTATCTTCACCCTGCGTTTTTCTTAGTCTCTCAGAGTTCTCTCTATCTTTTATACTGTTTTGTACCATTTTATAATGATTTCTAATCAATCTGTAATGTTTATTAAGTGAAACATCCATGATTGATGTTATAACTTTTGTTGGTAATAATTGTATTTAATTATTAATCGACAATGTTATTTTAATAAAGAATCTTACGACTCTGAAAAACATCACTTTTTCTCGAAATTATTTTGATCAAATTATTTATTTTGCATGTTTAAATCAATTAGCATTGGAAGAGTTGATCCAGTTCAGTTAAGTTTTTTCAACTGCCATTTTTACAATTCTTTCAATTTTTTCCTCGTTTTTAAGGATTGCAACTCTTTTGATACTTATACTTTCACGAAGACGAGCAATATCACTATCAAAGTGCTCTAATTGTATCCTTAATGGCTCTAGATGAGTATCAATTGAACTTTTCTCCTCTTTAAGTTTTGCCATGTTTCTTGAATGTTCATCAACCCAACTTCTAAGCTCAATTACAATTGCATTAATATCCTCTTGGAGGTAGTCTAATATACGACCTAATGGAGTCGCCAATTGAGTTAATCGTTGAATATTTTCTCGCAATTTGTTTATATCACGAGATGCCAATCTATTATGAAGGCCAGGTGTGTCAAACGGAGTCTGTTGTCCCGAATCAGCATTTGAACCTTCCAGAGCAACCTTTGTTTCAACCAATTGCTTAACCAGGCTACCTTTAGATTTATCCTCTCCATTTGAAGTTGTATGAGCTTGTAGCAATGCACTTGACTCGATAGAGCCAGCAATGTCATCTTTAATCTCTTGTACGACAAACATGGCATCTTCATCGTCTTCATCTTCATTACTTGAGTTACCTAAATTACCAAAGTCTTCAGTTGACTCAACAGCATTACCAAGAACACTTTTCCTTCCAAGAGCAGTTCCTGGTCGACGTTTTTCAGAGATTAAATTTTCAACAGGCTTAGAAGATTGTATTATATGTGATTGATCAGCTCCAGGGGAATCTTGTAATTCCCGTTTCGATACAACCTTAGGAGGAGCGGCTCTGGCAGTTGTAGGTCTCGCACTTGGCCTAGGAGATGCTCTTGGCGAATGAGACTTTTGTGTTCCCGTCGGTGGTCTGACTATTAACTGAGGAAGGCCTATTGGTGAAGAAAACAAAAACTTGATTAAAGTTCAAAAATACAACAGAGTTTGACATGGATATCATTGAACAGGCAATCAATTGACCCAGGAAAACAGCAGTAGAGTGTAAACTTTGACGATTACACAATATTTCAATTTCAATCAATTCTTTAGGTTTATCGTTGAATTGAAACCTCATTTTATACTTAAAAGTCAAGTACAAATGTAATGTATCAATGTTTACAAGCGATATTTGTAATAATTATTACTCTTATAATTGTTTTGGCATAAATTAACTGGATTGTTTCGTTTTCAAGATGATAGTACATTTTATGTGGAAAGTATAATTATTAATAAATAATAAAGCAATTTGATTCCTTTTGAAACAATCAACTGCACTTTCACTTACCTTTTTACCTCATTAAATGAGAAACAAAAAGGAGATGATTCGTGATCATTGAATCAAACAAACAAAATTCTAGCTAATCAAAAGCTTACCAGCAACTCATTAAAAGCAATTGAAATACACCAGATTATAGTTTAGTGTAAGTCATTAATTGCACTTGTACATCTAATGATGATCAGATTAACGAAGGTCTGTCAACATTATCAAGCCAATTGAATGATCAATCATACCTCATTTCACTGGTTAGGCTTTACTCCAGTTAAAGTCATCTTTTATCATAACAGTTTAATTAAAATAGATGAAAATTTTTACTCGATGTGATGAAGTGAAGAATAATCAAAGTAACAATTTTGAATTGTCTACCACTTTGGTTTGATCAATGATAATCACAATCCTGACCGGAAGCTCAGGTTGTTAATCACGTCTTACTAATCAAGCCTTAAGATACAATCAAATGTTCATCAGTATTGCAATTAAAATTCATTTCTCACCTCATCAGAAAGCAAACAATAGATGGACTCATCAATAATATTAATCATTGTTTCTGGTAACCAACACACCAAAAACAAATCAACATGCAGTGATTTTACTGTTGATGAGAAACTTGACTAACCTTTTTGCTTATCATTTTGTACTCCTTCTAAGGCATCATTTTCACCTGGATCAGTAGAATCGTCATTTTCCTGTTTACTTTCACCAGGATCATCGTTATTATCGTTCATCTTATTGTCATCTTTTATCTTTTCTTGATTCCTATTAATGTTTTCTGACGCACTTTTGGTTCTTGCCTTGAGATTACCGTTAGGATTATCATTATCACCGCCATTAATATCCTCCATTTCATCTGGCTCTTCACTAGGCTTACTTGTTCCTGGTTCGTTGTTAATCTCGTTGGGTTTAACTGATGATTTCATTGCAGGTTGATTATGGATCTTAGAAATTTCTCCTCCATTCTTATTAATTGTCGATTGTTCATTTGTAACAGTAGTTGCTATTGCTGACTTCTTTCCTTTTGACCCAGATTGAGAGGTATTTGCCGTTGATTTGACACCGGTTGGTCTTTGATTGATTGGTGGTTTGTTCACATTTTTGACAGTTGATTTGGGTGTTGAGGGCGATTCCTTTTTACCGCGTCCATAAGCGATGGCTGCTTTGGCCAATGATTGTAAAAATTGATTTGTCTTGTCAGGTTCAAGACCAGCAACAATTTTAGCTGCTTTAACGTCAACAGGTTTTTTCAGTGTTGAGCCTAAATTGTTTACATTTCCATCAAAATTAAAACAATAACATTAATTGGTTTTGTTTTACTAAATTAAAATTTAATGTTGACCATTCAATTGATTTAACCATTCAATCAAATGTTACTTTAAAATTTTATAATCCAAACAAGACAAACGCTTTGTTTTTCAGGTTTTCAAGTCACATCATTTTTGCGTGCTAAAAGTCAAAGGTTAATCTTACCAACACTGTCGATTACTTTCTGAAGAAAGTCTATTTTCCCATCTTTATCCTTTTGGATGGACGGATTAAGATCGTCTGAATTAAAGACTTCTTTCATGTAACCCGTTGAATTGATAACCTTAAGAGAAGAGAAATAAATACAAATGACAACTGAAAATGTATTCTTTATCATGAGATGTGAATAAACTGTTGAGATAGAATTAGTTGATAAACAAAATAAATGATATCGCTGTTCATGAGCACATTTGTTTGTGTTAGCGAAAATTTATAGGCTCATTGGATTAGCTTCAAGTTAATTAGAGAATCGACTTACATTGATAATGATATCATGAAGAAACTTAAATGGAGGTCGTTTTAATAGCTTTTCAGTTAGCACAGGTTTTTTAATTATTTTTCCTAGAGTGTCTTGAGTGTTTTTAATTATCTTGGGATCAACGTTCACCTGATTTGTGGCCATGGTGGCAACTGAAAGATGGTCAAAATTAAACTATTGTTGAATTTTGATGTGATATCAGACAATATTTTGTTTTTTACATGGACTGGTTGCCATGGATTTAATTGAGTTTCGAGTTATGGCGACTCGGTTAATGACTGGTTAGTTTCATTAATATTTATTCAAATTTATTAGCTCAATTTAGTGTGAAATTGAATGACACAAAATAAAAAAGATTTCAAGAGACAGAGACAAAATTACAAATGAAATTTACATTTTAAACAATCGATAGTACAGGGTCTTTACATTAAATAGATAATCTGATCACTGATCCTAGTCGTATCAAAAATTAATCGTCAAGTTCATCTGGTTTTGAAATTGAAAAAACATTCGTGAGAGGGATTCAAATTTTTCAAGCAAAAGTATAATAAATATTATCTATGCATTATAGAAACAGATCAAGCTGTTATATGATATGAGAATTATGATAAAATTAGCTACACTGACAGTTTACGAAAGGATTTATTCGCCGAATGGATATCCTGTGATGAAAGGTAGCCTTGTGCGAACTTTTCTTTGATATTCAATATATTCCAACCCAAAAAAGTTCACCAGAAGCATTTCTTCATCGTAAATTCGTTCATGGAAAAATTTCCAACTGACGACGGTGTATACGATCACGCAAACTGGATTCGCCAAAAGAACCTAAAACCAATTGAGTGGAATAAAATTTAGTACTTATGAATACTGATTTAAGACGATTCAAAAATTTACCTGAGTTCCAATAGCCCACCAAAACCATCCAACATAAGCAGGATGTCGAGACCAAGAATAAACTCCATGAGTAACTAATATATGATCTCTTGATTTTTTGGTTTGAATTGTGTGATCAAAATTGCTTCTGGCAGTTAAAATGGCTAATTTACGAAGAAAATCACCAGCTAAACACATTATTAATCCTACAAACATTACGAAACTACTACTTTTAATTTGATGAGAAAAATGAAGCTCAATGAAATACTCCCCAACAGCGGCAATCATAGCTGTATGATAAGCTACACTGTGATTTAACATGAATGATTCTATTTTAACAGATTTAGGTTTAGTTATAGCTATGACTAGGTATTCCGAAAAATGGAATAAGCTGACCACGACCAAGAATAAAAAAAATGGAATCCAGTGAATAGGGATGAGAAAACAATATGTCAAACTGAGACCGAAAACAGATCCAAGTAATGTTGACCGCCAAATTATCTGGGAAACAAAAAAAGGGGAAACAACACTTTAGAAAGGGAACCATTCTTGAATTCAGTCCAAATTTGCTTACTTGGTAGTCATGATTGTAATGATGGTATCTGAAGTAGCAAAATAGCTGTACAATTAAGATGAGAGCCAAATAAAGAAGAAACCATAATTGATTGAATAGACTATTGATGCTTGAAATGAAACATAAAGAGAAAGCAATAGGACAAATAACTAAAGAATAGGTAAAACTGTTTAAACTGAGTTTACCCTCAGGACAAAGGTTATGAAAAAGTTGAGCTGATATCATAGTTAATTTTAACAATCGGAAATTAAGTTTAACATGAGAAACACAAAATGTATCCAAGTTAGATTATTTAGAATAGATTGATTAACATTTTTGTAAAAACATGGAACAGGATTAGTTGTCAGCTGAGCAGAAACTGTCATGTGATACCGGTCAAAGAGAAAAATAATTTCAGTTATTTCACATTTATTGTGATATTTGAGCAAGGATGAGATAAATCAAATTGAGTAGTAATTTGTATGGAATACTGACATAGATTAAAATAAAAAATGAGTAAATTTCACTTATTTGGTTGTATTACTTATCTTAAATAATAAATGATGAACAGGAATCGGTTAATATCGCCTTTTAGCTAGTTAGTTCTTCTGTTTAAACTATTATATTCGCTAGGAAATAGAAAATCAAAGAACTTTGTTGTCTCAATATCAAAATTATATAAAAATCTTGAAAAAAATTAACTGAATCAAGATGAATTATTGTCAAGTTGCTGATAACTGAATTAAATCTCGCGTCAACTTTTTATCGATAATCGAAATATTACCATCGATCTATCGATCATATGTTTGATTGACCTCAGTTTGTCTTGTATTCAGATTTGTTATTCAGATTATTTTGAGACCCAATTTGTTGTTTTGTCCTCTATTTAATTAATTCTGTGTCTATTATTTGTTTGTTTAAAATGATTGCTTCCCGGGTGTTTTCTACTCTTCTGAAACACAATCCAAATGCAGCTCGTATGATGCTGAGACAAAGTCATGGTGGAAAAGTGGTTACTAGGAATACTTATCCTCGAGCTGGGCCTAATCCTTTTGGTGAACCAGAATGGTTTTTCAATCCAGTTCACAAAATAATGAGAAAAGTTATGTTTGCTGCTTGCCTCTGGGTCGTTATTGATGTAAGGTACTTTGGGCAGTTTCGAGCCAATGGTATACCTTTCACCATCCAATTGGTCAATACCTTGTTTCCCAGTATCCCAAAACGATACGAACACCATCATGAGGCTGCCCATCATTAGAAAAATAAGTTGAAAGAGACAAGATAACAAAATAAATATACAAGTAAATTCAACAAATCTGTTGTATCCTCTATATAATTATATAAGTAAAGTTTGATTTGTAGCTGTTAAATTCCAACGCATCTTATTTTATTCAGTAATTGATTGAACAACCTTTAGTTGAACCGATCAACCTACTTTTTCGTGTTTTACCTTAAATTTATAAGAAATAATGCTTTTCAGTTGATTTCATTCCAAATTGAATGTTTTTCTTTTTGCTAATTGTTTACTGTAAGAAAACTGCTTATTTCGGTGCTTTATCCTCTGCTCTAGGTTCTAAGGTTTTACTTAAAATATGTTGAACATTAGTGCGCTGGAGTTGCACAGAATCTGATCAATTCAGTTTTCATTGATCGTTTCACCAGTTGATGATAAAATACCAGATGAGACTATAATATTAAATCTTACATCGAAATTTGATATTGTTAGTCAACTAATTCGGTGTCAAAGGCGAACAAATCATTGTTACTATGATTTCCGATTAACTGCTCTTGGTGCTCCTCAATATCCACCATTACCTGCCAATATGGATCCATCAGATATTTCTGATTCTGAAGAGATTCGTAGAGTAGTGTATGTTGGTAACTTGGATTCATCTACTACTGCTGAACAACTTTTAACGTTTTTTAATCGACTTGGGGAAGTGAAGTATGTCCGAATGGCTGATGATGAAGCACAATCAACTAGATTTGCTTTTGTTGAATTTACCGAACAATCCTCAGTGGCCAATGCTTTACAATATAATGGTGTTATACTTGGAGGTAGAGCACTTGAAATTAACCATACAAACAGTGCCATAGTAAAACTTCAGACTAAAAGCGATGAAGGTGCTCAGAAGGAAATCGAAGAAGCCATTGAGTTAACTTACAATGATGAATCAGAAAAAATGGATTCGGACGATAAAAAACCTGAAACAAAAGACAGATCCAGATCACGCTCTGGTTCGAAATCCAAATCAGGAGATCACAGCCAGTCAAACATTTTATTTTGTGTCTTAATTTAATCTTATATAAATTATCCAATTCAGTGTTTTTCATCCCATACTGAATATTCTCATTTTAATCTTGTGTATGTATCAAAATCAGCCATTTTTTATCTACTTGTCCATTTTTTGATTTTTTACTTAAAATACTGTACGTTGAACCTTACTGCCCATCTAATACAGTTTTTATCGATATTCATATTTACCGAGATTGTTGGAGCTATGTTTACCATTTTGATCTGAATATAACTTTGTAAAAAAATTAAGTCAATCTTATTGTCATTCGTGAAATAATATTTAATAAATTTTATTCATATCATAATATTCAAACAGACAGTTGATTACAATAAGGATTGATAAATTAATGTTAATTGAAGCTCAAATAAATCAGTAATAAGAATGATGTGAGTATTTCATCTCACCATTTTCAACTACTAAATACATTTTGAGTGGATTAAACGCAATAATTAATAATTAGTGATATGTTATGATAGTTTCGACAATCTTTAATGATTCTTTGAGTTATGGAGTTGCCGAGTTATTTGGGAATATTGAACTAACGATTACCATGTTTAAATTTTAACTTTTATCCAGTTCTTTATCAGTTGCAGTTTGTTTTCGTTTCTTAATCAACTCCAGATCCCATTTATTTTTAGCTATGGAGAGTATTATGGAATTAATGACAGGATAACTGAATAACAACCCTGAACATAAGTAAACAAGACCTGGATTTGAATCTATTGTTGCTTGAAAAATTTTCGTGTAAAACAATGAAGATACTGTCGGAACTAAACCTCCAATAATCCCTGTAACGGCATAAACTCGACCAACTTCAGTAGGTTCAATCATCCGGGAAATTATGACTCTATCAAGAACAAGTGAAACACCACCAAAACTACCAATAATAGCGAGGAAATAAACAACTGGATCATAGATGATTCCTTTGATCATAAAATTAAACATCATTGAAGCATAACCAATTACAGAGACTGTACTATCATGAAACTTTAACCAATGTATGAATAAAGGGGGGCCCAAAAGAGCACCTGAAGCAAGAAACAAGATGGGAAAAGATCCATAATAACCAATTTTTTCAGCATTGAAATGGTAGACTCGTTGACTGAATTGATATGAAATAGATTGTTCACCAACGTAGGCCATGTTGGATACATATCCTGCAATTATTGATGAAAAAAGATACCAATGAGCGTTATTGGGTTTCCTTTTGAAAATACAACGAGCTGCATCCAAATAATTATTGGGATTGATTAAGTTACAAACTACTTGAGCCAAAGATTTCGTTTTTTCATTTTTAACTTCATCTGAACCTGGTTCATCCGATTTCACATTTTCATCTGCGCTTTCAG
Source organism: Tetranychus truncatus (assembly GCA_028476895.1). Classification (NCBI taxonomy): domain Eukaryota; kingdom Metazoa; phylum Arthropoda; class Arachnida; order Trombidiformes; family Tetranychidae; genus Tetranychus; species Tetranychus truncatus. Next base: position 10,020,212 of record CM052062.1, read on the forward strand.
CAGAATCATAAATCATCAAAACAGCCCAAATCGCCGCAATCAGTCCACATATAGATGAGACGATATATACTCCAATGTAGTTACGAAGTTGATTTTGAAACCAAGGTTTAGATTCAAGAATATGGCCTCCAAAAATGCTTGAAATGGGCAACGCTGTTTGAAAAACACGATATAAATTGAAATTTTGAAACAACCTTTTTCAAATTAACTTACATGCAAATAAACATATCTCGAGTACTGTGAATCTTAGAGCTCTATATTTAGCCGGAGTTTTTCTGGTGGCATAAGTGTAGGTTCCTAATGAAATGATGGTTCCACTTCCAGTTAAAACGGGAACCAAATATGTGTAAAGTAGTGAATAGTAATCTGTAATTAAATGTATACTATTAATGATATCACTACTATCAAAAATGGTTAATTCAAAGCAACTATTCTTACCCATTTGAAAATGAAAACATTGATAAACGGTTAACATGTTCGCACAGATAATTGAGAAAGCTGAAGTAGCAAGAAGGTATCGTAAATGTCCTGGATAAGTGTCCAGCCAATGTCCCAGAATAACTGATATAAATATTGATGGTAAAGTTGTCAGTATATTTAAATACAGCTTAAGTGATGTCGTTTCTTTTAAAACTTGATTTCGTATAAAATCATAGCCTGGTTCGGATTTTTCCAAGTTTAAACAAATGGTTTCGTTGACGGAAAATTTGTTGATACATATTTTATCTTGAACAAGTTGGTTGAATGCGATACTGGGTAATGAAACAAGCACATTGGCAAGAAGAAAGAATACGTCGATTCGAAGAAGTTTAATTAGTCCAACTAGCTCTTTTACTGTTAATTTAGACATTTTGGCAATGTTTTTCCGTATAAACTGAGAGCAAACAATCGAGTGATCAATATGATCAAATTACCATATTTATATATGACAAAACAAAATCATGATCAATGAAACCATCAAAGAATAGAGTCTGGATCAGTCTTATTTAGTTCAATGACAAGATTAGAATTATCGTTGGATTAATCGGATAACATCAAATTTTATTCAGATTGTCGATGAGCACAAGACGCTTCGAACAGCTCATTATTGTTATTGAATAATTTATTTTCCTAAATTTGCTCATCTAAGCATAAAAAATTGTTTGATTTCCAGGAATTTTGAAATATTTCTTACTAGAATCAGTGCTTACATGCCAACTTTTGTGAAGCTTTTATCACCGTCATGATAAAACTTGCTTTCTTATTAAATAAGCTCAACTGGTATTAGCTTATTGCAAACAAAATTTCTTGAATATGTGTGAAAGTGACTGAATAGAGTGCAAACAGACTGGCAAATTGACGCTCATTTATCAATAAATATTTAAACGGGATTTATCGGCCATTACTATGAAGATTATGTTGAGTCAGTGTGATGAGTATTAAAGATTTGCCAAACGGTTTTGATATTTTCAGAATTTATGCTACACTGTCAGATGAATCGAATTCAAGCAAATAAAATGATACATATTGAATAGTATTTGATAACAAGACATGACTAGGATTAAATAGAATCTGGTTGTTACTGAAAAGACACAACTAACACAATTATCACGTTTATACACAAACTCACACAAACACTGCAAAACAAATTAGCAAAAAACGGGTGAAAATCGGTTTCTTTCAAGTTAAGATTCTTTCATTCTGAAGAGGCATAAGAATTGAGTCCATTTTTGCTATTTAAAAATTTCTATAACCAATAGATTTCGAGAAAATCGAGTTCGAAGTTGAAACTTTGATCGCTTTTTGTACAATTATGGAAGCGAATATCTTCACAAAACTCATTTTACTGAAGCAACCTTCGTTGGTCAACCAGAAAATGTACTCATTTTGTTGAATAAAGTTTTCTGTTTTCTGTAAAGCAGATCATTTCGATTTTCCTTTTAACCTGTCGCATTTTGTGACCTTAACCATTAGAAAGTTGAAACTTAGTATTCTTCAATAAAAATTAATATAAAACAATATCCATTGAATATTTTTCGCAATTTGTCTACAGTTCTCTTGATTTTGGCCATTGGCCTTAAAAACTTGCGCCTTGATATTTCGAGAATAGCAGCACCTAAAATCATTACTTTTCCTCCAATCAATAGATTTCAGCATTGGCTATTACTGTATAAGTTTTGGATGCTACAAAAAAGTTATGAAATTGGATTGCTATTGATGTTAGATTTGAGACCCGATTTATGAAGTTGAATGTCTTATCAAACACAAATTGACATAAATGGACAGAAATGGGTAAAATCAATATTGTTGTCTTTGTATATTTTTAGGCCAATAGAAACTAAGTCCATTTTTGCTATTCAAAAATTTCTATGACCGATAGTTTTCGAGAAAATCGAGTTCGAAGTTGAAACTTTGATCGCTTTTTGTACAATTATGTAAGCGAATATCTTCACAAAACTCATTTTACTGAAGCAACCTTCGTTGATCAATCAGAAAATGCACTTATTTTGCGAGATAAAGTTTCCGTTTTTCTGTAAAGCAGATCATTTCGATTTTCCTTTTAACCTGTCGCATTTTGTGACCTTAACAATTAGACAGTTGAAACTTAGTATTCTTCAATATAAATTAATAGCAAACATTATTCATCGAATACTTTTCGCAATTTGTCTACAGTTCTCTTGATTTTGGCCATTAGCTATAAAATTTTGTGCTTCGATATTTCGAGAATGGCATCATCTACAATCATCATTCTTTCACTAATTTAGTTCTTCATTGTTTTATAATTCAATGCAATTTAATAACTTCCCTGAAGCGCATTTAAATCACGATTATTAGGTTGTAAATTAACGAGCAACTGCTTATTCAACAAAACAAACTCTTCTTAACCTAAATCTTGTTAAATAAACCAATTTTCTGGTTAAACTTACAAATGTAAAACAAAAAGTCTTGTTAAAGACTCGAAAATTTGAGTTAAGAGTTGAGACTTAGTGGATCTGTAAGGACAAAAAAGTTGATTGGCATTATTAAAGAATATATCTAACAGGCAGTTTTCGAGAAAATCGAGTTTAAATTTGAAACTTCGATCGTCTTTTGGTCAACTATGGAAGCAAGTTTTTGCAAAAAATTTAATTTAAAGAAATAACTACTCCATGATCAACCAGAAAATGATCTTATTTTGAAAAAAAACAATTCTGTTTCTGTAAAACAGATCGAGTTCGATTTTCCTTTTAACCTGTCGCATTTTGTGACCTTAGCAATTAAACAGTTGAAACACAGTATTCTTGAAAAGTAATGATTCTCGAAATATCAAGGCGCAAGTTTTTAAGGCCAATGGCCAAAATCAAGACAACTGTAGACAAATTGCGAAAAATAGCCAATGGATGATGTTTTATATTAATTTTTATTGAAGAATACTAAGTTTCAACTGTCTAATTGTTAAGGTCACAAAATGCGACAGGTTAAAAGGAAAATCGAAATGATCTGCTTTACAGAAAAACGGAAACTTTATCTCGCAAAATAAGTGCATTTTCTGGTTGATCAACGAAGGTTGCTTCAGTAAAATGAGTTTTGTGAAGATATTCGCTTACATAATTGTACAAAAAGCGATCAAAGTTTCAACTTCGAACTCGATTTTCTCGAAAACTATCGGTCATAGAAATTTTTGAATAGCAAAAATGGACTTAGTTTCTATTGGCCTAAAAATATACAAAGACAACAATATTGATTTTTACCCGTTTCTGTCCATTTATGTCAATTTGTGTTTGATAAGACATTCAACTTCATAAATCGGGTCTCAAATCTAACATCAATAGCAATCCAATTTCATAACTTTTTTGTAGCATCCAAAACTTATACAGTAATAGCCAATGCTGAAATCTATTGATTGGAGGAAAAGTAATGATTTTAGGTGCTGCTATTCTCGAAATATCAAGGCGCAAGTTTTTAAGGCCAATGGCCAAAATCAAGAGAACTGTAGACAAATTGCGAAAAATATTCAATGGATATTGTTTTATATTAATTTTTATTGAAGAATACTAAGTTTCAACTTTCTAATGGTTAAGGTCACAAAATGCGACAGGTTAAAAGGAAAATCGAAATGATCTGCTTTACAGAAAACAGAAAACTTTATTCAACAAAATGAGTACATTTTCTGGTTGACCAACGAAGGTTGCTTCAGTAAAATGAGTTTTGTGAAGATATTCGCTTCCATAATTGTACAAAAAGCGATCAAAGTTTCAACTTCGAACTCGATTTTCTCGAAATCTATTGGTTATAGAAATTTTTAAATAGCAAAAATGGACTCAATTCTTATGCCTCTTCAGAATGAAAGAATCTTAACTTGAAAGAAACCGATTTTCACCCGTTTTTTGCTAATTTGTTTTGCAGTGTTTGTGTGAGTTTGTGTATAAACGTGATAATTGTGTTAGTTGTGTCTTTTCAGTAACAACCAGATTCTATTTAATCCTAGTCATGTCTTGTTATCAAATACTATTCAATATGTATCATTTTATTTGCTTGAATTCGATTCATCTGACAGTGTAGCATAAATTCTGAAAATATCAAAACCGTTTGGCAAATCTTTAATACTCATCACACTGACTCAACATAATCTTCATAGTAATGGCCGATAAATCCCGTTTAAATATTTATTGATAAATGAGCGTCAATTTGCCTGAATTAGTAGTACAGTCTAAGTTCCGTCCAGTTTTAGAAACCGATTTTTGCCATCGCAAAATGGATTATTTGTTCTGAAAAGGAAGGAGTTAAAAAGCTTGAATCGCAAATGCGAAGATTATGACTTTTTTGTTTTGACGGAAAATACTTCAAATGTTATATTATTGCGTCTTTTTAGTAACAATCAGATTTTATCTAATCCGAGTCATATTGTGGCATCTAATACTATTTAATATGGATTCTTTTATCTGTTTGAGATTCGTTAAATCCTGAAAACATCTTCAAACCCAAACCTTTAGTACTCAACAAACTTCCTCGACATAATCTTCATATAAATGTCCTATAAATCACATTAAAACAATTATTGAGCTTGAAAATTTCGCTTCTATGTTTTTGGAAAATCCGCAATAAAAGTTGCATTTATTGAATACGGTTAACAATAATAACAATAAATGGTTATTCAACCTGCCTTTCATGATTTGTTACATGAATGTTACTTGATAGACTCGAACTTCTCCAAACAAAAAGTTAGTCAATAATGAAGATCAAACAAAAATTTTGAGAATTACAATCGTCAATACAATCGACAACTTAGCAGTTTAATTCAAATCGAAGTAAACGGTTTCACTATTTTGAATTTTTTTATCAAAGTTAACAAAACGAATAAATTTTATTCTTTATAATTTAAATTAATTTCATGGAATTTACATTATTACGCAGACGAACCATATCTCGTTTTTGATTATCACTTTCCATCTTAAACGCGGTTCGATTAGCTTTCTTTTCTAGTCTCCTTTCTCTTTTCATTTCTTTGAAAGCAGCTTTTCTAGCCTTTCTTTCTTCTGGAGACTCATTTTTATCTCTTTCAGAGAGATTACTTATTCTAGATATTCTAGAATAACTGGATCTAGGTCCAGATTTTTTACCATCAGAATCGTTGATTACATCCAGCTCGCGAAGATTTTTCTTTGTTAATCCTGTGTTTGGAGATACAACGATTCCTGAAACAGGATCTATGTTTAATTTCTTGGGTGCTGAACGCTCAGTACGAATTAGTTTAGGGTGGTTGTAAAGATTTGAATAAGTTGATAGGACTGATTCACAGTCATAAAGTCTTTCTCCGTGTTTACCAGCATCTAATTCAATCTCCAATTGAACCAAGTCATTGTCTGTGTCTGTATTATCGCTATTCTCCTCACCATTCAAAATCAAAGTCTTAATTTTATCATCTTTTGATAGTAATTTCACTTTTTTCAAGTCTTCTTCGTCCTGAATCAATTTTTTTAAAGCTTGACATTTATTGGGATTAATGGATCCTTCAATGTCGTCAAGATCAAGTGCACCCAAATCCATATCGTTTCCATACTCTTTTTCAAACATGGCTTCAAATTTTTCATCTTGAAATAGCAAATGAAATATATTAGAAAAAATGATTGAAAGCAACACAACGATTAAAAAAACTCACCAATCAAAGATAGTCCTTCATTACGCGGTAACACTGAAGACGTTAGAGAGTATTCAGTGAAAACTGATTTTGTTTCTTCTTTAGTCATTGTTTTATCGTTTGAATCTTCTTCGAAGCAGATTGATCCCTCATCTTCAGAATCAATAGATTCAGTTTCTTCATCGTCCTCATCACCTTCTCCATCATCATCGTAGACATAACGTTCTTTTGAAAATCGAGACATTGAATAATTGGGCTGACAATCCTCGTCATCAGATAATTCATTGTCTTCTTTTTGGACAAGGCCACTCTCTAAAATTTCAGCCAAATAATCATCTGTGAGCTGATTACTTGGATTTTCTAGATCGAAATCATCATCCATGGCAGCAATTATATCAGGATCGACATCAAGTTGTGGTCCACTAACAGGAGCAGCTTTATTGAGCATACCTTCATCCTCCTCAATTACAGATGGAAAAACAGATGATGGTAATTTCAATTTATGATTAGTCTTTTTTGTTTCTTCAACCATTTCCCATTCCCGATCGAATTCATCCCTTGATTTTAAATGCTTCAAGTAATCGTAATCGTCGTCGAAATAGATACCATATTTTATTTGTTCTTCTTTCTGGCTTTCCTTTTCTTTAGGAGGAACAACTTCTTGTAAAACACGTTGAGGAGCAGTTTCATCAGCAATTAAAGGATCATGTTGACTTCTGTGGACAAGTCTAAAAGTAACACCTTTCTTTTTGTCAATCCGTGGTTTTGTTTTTGGCATGTTGGATAAATTTTAAATTAAAACAAAGAATAATTCTTAACAAAACAGAAGAAATTTAAAGTGAAAAAAACACGTTGAATGTTTAAACCAAATTTTCAATGAAAGCAGTGTTTTGAATCAAACAAGAAAAAGATACTGATAAAGATACCAAACTATCTATTGAAATATCTTCAAATATTTTTCACTGAAGACACCAAACAGATTTAAAACTAGGCCAAATGTTGAAATCAAGGTCCCGAGCAATTTAATTAATAAAAATCAACAGATTAACCACTAATTAGTGTTATTTTAATATCATCTGCATTGATTTTGACCATTTAGCTTTAACTGGTTACAAACTTCCATCTAGCGTCTAAAACTTTACTTACAGCGGAAGAGGATACAAAATTGTATATTAGATGGCGTTAGTGCGTTATTAGACGGTCACCGGCGGTAACAGTTAGTTAGCTAAGATAATTTGACTTGATTAATCAACATCAATTAATAGCGGTCTCTGCGAGGGAAACACGTTTAATGGAGGATTAAAGCCAATTTATTCGATCTGAGGGAAACTGAATGATGGAGATTGTATTCTAAATTGAGTATTGAATCTCAAGTGAATTTAAATCTCAAAATATCAAAATTGAAGGAACTAAAGAAACAGCCACGGTTAATGCGTTATCTTTATTAAAAAGTAAGTAGTCAATAATGTTCTAGAAATGGTATGTTTAAAGGTGTATATTCATCAAGTTTTAAATTAACTTGAATTATTAATTTTATATTCATTTCAATCAAATTTTCACCTCATTCATCGATATTGTTTTGGCAATATCGATGTTAGTCTCTGATAGCGATAATATCGCCTTTTAATCGGATCATGTTGAATCCTCTTTCTTTCTAATGCACGCATGTCATGTGATGGCATAAAAATTAACTCAATATAGTGAATTCAAATTATGTTGTTTTAATTTATATTTTTCCTTGAATTATTTAGATTAGTTTGCGACAATGGGTTCGGAAACATGTGTAATCCAGGTTACTAATATCGCTCCGAGTGTAACCTTGGAGCAAATGACAACACTTTTTGGTTTCATTGGGCAAATCAAAGAAATTCAAATGTACCCTAAAAAGTGAGTACCTTTACTTGAGCCGGTCAACCTATTTTTTCGTGTTATACCTTAATTTTATATAAAATCATGCTTTTCGATGGATTTCATTTCATATTGAATGTTTTTCTTGTTGCTTATTTCCTAATATATGAAATAGCCTATTTTTTATTGACTCGTTTATTTTTGCTTTATTTTCTCAATTTTAGCGATTTATCTTCTAATCAAGGTTCTAAGGTTTGTTACTTACGATATGCTGAACCATGGTGCACTGGAGTTGCACAACATCTGACCAATACAGTTTTCATTGATCGTGCTCTGATCGTGTTACCAGTTAGTGATGATAAAATACCAGATGAAACTACAGCATTAAGTCTTACATCAAATGCTGGTCTTGGGGGCTCAAATTCTGGTATTGTTAGTCAAGTAGTTCTCGGTGTCAAAGGAGAACAAATCATTACTACTATTGACCCCCGATTAACTGCTCTTGGTCTTCCTCAATACCCACCATTACCTGCCAATATGGATCCATCAAAAATAGAAGAGATTCGTAGAACAGTATATGTCGGTAACTTAGATTCATCTATTACTGCTGAACAACTTTTAACATTTTTTAATCGTCTTGGAGAAGTAAAGTATGTTCGAATGGCTGGTGATGAAGCACAACCAACTAGATTTGCTTTTGTTGAATTCACCGAACAATCATCAGTGGCCAATGCTTTACAGTACAATGGTGTTATACTCGGAGGTAGGGCGCTTAAAATTAATCATTCAAACAATGCTATAGTAAAACCTCAAGCTAAAAGCAATGAAGCCGCTCAGAAGGAAATTGAAGAAGCCATGAAAAGAGTACGGGAAGCTCAATCATTGATCTCAGCCGCAATTGAGCCAACTTACAATGTTAAATTGGAAAAAATGGAATTGGACGAGAAGAAACCTGAATCAAAAGAAAAATCTAGGTCACGCTCTCGCTCGAAATCCAAAACAAGGGATCGCAGTTGTTCTCGTTCAAGAAATAGAAGATCTCGTAGTAGAAACCGAAGGTCTAAATCGAGGGAGAGATCTCGTCGATCATGGCGATCAAGGTCCAGAGATAAAAAACGTTCTAAATCCAGAGATCGAAGGCGTTCTAGATCTAGAGATAGGCGATCAAGATCTCCATCTAGAGATCGAAGACATCGTCGGCGAGGGAGTGACCGTGAAAGATCTCGTAGAAAAAGTAAAGACCGTGATTCTCATTATTCAAGGTAAGCTTTTATTAAACTTCACTTGACTTCGCCATTCTTTTATTAAACTTTAAACTTATCTCTTCTAGGGATCGTGACCGAGAGAGAGATCGGGATAGGGACAGGAAACGTTCTAGTAGAGACAGAGATCGAACAGAAAGTAAGTAAAAATTTAAATTTAAATTTAAATTTTTGATTTCATATTTATACTTTTAAATCTAATTTATGGCATTATCTTCCACAGAAAATAAAGATAAAGAACGGGATAGGAACGGGGAACGTGATAGAGACAAAGACAGGGGTCGAGATAGAGACCGAGATCGGGACCGAGATCGAGATAGAGAGCGCGATAGAGATCGTGATAAGGATCGTGATCGTGATAGAGATCGCGATCGTGAAAAGGATAAAGATCGAGAGAAAGACAAAGAAAAGTCTCGTCACCGAAGTCGTAGTAGATCTTGTAGTAAACCTAAAAAAATAGTTGATGAACTGGAGAAAGAAAGAAGGAAAGAACGTTTACTGAAAGACGAAAGACGAGTAACTCCACAAAAAGCAGTTACCCCCACGAAAGAAAGACATAGTCCACCAGAAAATGACCACTCGGAGAACTCCCGAAGCTCTTACGATAAAGAAGAATGTAAGTTTACCATTCAGTAATTCCCTCTGCGTTTTCTTTAATAAAATTTTATGAACTTTTCACTTGAAATTTTCTTATCAACAGGTCCAAGTCAAGCAGGCAGTGAAAGCTCATGTAAAAACTGTGGAAGTTCAGCAAGTGAAGAGCAACCTATGGAAGGACCAGCTTTGCCTCCTGAATATACTGGAGCACAATGGTGATCTTGGTCAGATCAGTGCATTTTGTAAATTACTTACATCTCACATCCAACTTTTCTTGCTTCGTCCAAAAACAAGAAATGTCAAATTTACTTTAACGTAACTCTGTGACCATTCATTTTGTTTCGAAAGCGAAAAATACATCCCTTGAAGGTCTTGTCATGAGATCCTCAAAAACACTCTATATTTTTGAATAATGTCTCTTTTATTTTCTTTTTTTCTCTTTATGTTCTCTTTTTTCTCGTACAAACTGCTTTTTGCTCTACAGATAAAAGAGTCATACCAAATGAAACGGGAGTCCAAACCATTTTTACATGGATCTGAAACAAAACCTGTCTCATATCTAAGTCAAAACTGAATCGAATATCAAATCATCAAATTTCTTTCTTTTTGAATATCTAATCATCTTAAAAAGGGAAGAGTCTAATTGCGTCTTGGATGCTTCTTACCTGCCTCTCTACTTGTGCCAAACAAAATCTAAGATGACATCTATATCAATAATCGATGACTCTGGTGATAGTCAAAACAGTCAATTATTTTCAAACATAAAATTTCCATGGTCCTCAGATTTATAGCTAAAGCTCTTTTCCTTTTTTAATTAATATTTCTTTTTTTATCGTCTTGTTAACTCTCATTTCAGAGACAGCGAGAAAAATCAAAAACAAGTTAATCAAGATGGTTTGTTAAAAAATGGACACTTTTCGGGGGTCAAAGGCTCTTTTTTTCATTTGATTCACTGAAAATCTTCACTATCATTTAAAATCTCTCTAAATGATCCAGGATTTTCGGATTTCTTGGTGATAATTTCCCTTATCTTTAAAAAAATTCAAAGAGAATCATGATCATATCGTACTTAAAATGAAATTGAATAACGTTATAATTTCTCTTTTTCTCTTGTTCTCTTTCTTTCTCTTTCTCTCTTTTTTTATTATCATGATATTGGAATTACAATGTTAACCATATCTTGTTTAACCACCTTTGACCATCAAAATATTCCTAAAACGATTACTCAAAAGCATCCTTTTTTTGGTGAAGCATTCATCTGAATGACGAAAAAAATGCAGACAAAAGCCACGAAGAAGATATAATTATATCTCATATAAATACTATCAAAAGGTAATGAAATGAAATTCAAAAGAAACTTGGCTTAAAGGGTTGAATAAATGTTCAACTGAACTCAATTCAATTTGCTTAGTCATCGATAAACCAGCAAGTTATTCATAAATAGGCTTGGCTTATCTATTTTATTTTGGTACATTATTCTAACTCCCTTTCTTGTGAATTTTCAGTTGAATTGTTATCTTTTTATTATACAATTTACGCTCTCCATTGTTGAGGATATTTCGTGAAAAAAATATCTGATTGATTTAATTACGATTTCCTTAAATACCTTTCAATGAGAAGAAAGAATTTTCGTCTCTTTATCATCCTATTCATACCGTCATCCTTTATTTTTAAATGTGTTTTCTGAAAGGTTGACGATTTTCATTCGTAAAGGGGTTGTCCGTCAAAAATTATTTACAAGAATTGCCTTTTCAACAATCAACTATAATTAAGATGATTATAATTATAACCAAAAAGATGCAAAAAAGGAGATGTTTTGGTTTTGTGATTATGATTTTGATTAACACTTACAATCAAACATAAATGTATTTTTCATTTTAAATAATATTCCAACAAGTGTTAAGGCATGTTGAAATTAATATGATTTTAACAATTAACACAGAAAAATTGATAAGGTTTTGTCTTTTTTTCAATTAACTCTCACATTTCAACACTTCTTTTATTTTCTATTTTTTTTCTTTTGTTTTGTTCAGTGCTTTGGGTTTTTGTGGTGAAAAATACATAAGAACACAAAATAAACTGGAATTGCAATGGATTGGTGTTTAAAGTGATAACCAAAAGAGGAGGAAAAGCAGACTAGAAGGATTAAAGATGAAATGTTTAAGGAGTGACGATGATGATGGTTATGATGAAGAGCCAGGGAAGTAATTCAGAAAAAGCTGGATAAAGAATTGGAAAAAGATGAAAAGATTACGCGAAATGAATTTGCCCTTTTGGGTTGAGATTTTAAAGGAAATATTATCAAGATTGGACCAGATGGAGATGAAAATCAAGATTATAATGAAAGATGTGCTTGCAATCTAATTAAAATGGATTCAAGATATAAACCAGCCAAAAATATAACGATAGTATCAATAATAACTGATGAAAGAGTGATAGAGTTAAACAAAAGGATAACCATTGGAAAATGTAATGGGAAAATAGTTACAGCAAACCAATCATTGAATGCATGGACAAAAGTAAAGTAAAAATAACAAGAAATGGTAATTAATTAAGATTAATCGATAGATTAATCTAGACTAGATTTTCTTTCCTCACTTTCCGTTGATTTGTGATTAATCTTGAGATGGGTAAATCTTAAATCTGAAACTAAAACAACTTGGGCTTTTCATTTTTCATATACTTAGCTTTGCTGTATGTTTAAACCTTCAACTATTGCATGTACCTTTTTTATCAAATCATTCAAACCTGGAAATTTCATTGTTTTTTCATAATCAATGAAGATACTCGGTTAAGCTGATAATGATGGTAAAGTTGAGTTAAGTTGATGAAAAGTGAAAAGCCCAATTAATAAGGACGGTGTTAAAAGAGTTATTTTAATGTTTTTCTTCCACAAAGATTTGCAGCACATTATTAATGTTTCAATATTTTTTTATAATTTCTCTTGATTTGATTGTTTTCATCTATTTTTGTTTACTTTTTTCAAAGGAATGGATTTCATTTAAAGCAAAAGATGTTATGTTTTCTTGATTAATATTAGTTGCCAGGTTTGACCCATCTTTTAATCGATTTGATACTTTTTTTCGTTAACAATAATCGCTTTATCTTCTAACGTTGATGGTAATTGCTGATGATGTTATCGATGGCTTTTAATATATTTATATATTTATAATACTCTCACTTTTCATCATCAATTTTTGTAATTTATTGTGAGTATTTTGCTGTTTCTTTGTTTAAGTCAACCATTAATGATATCTTTTTCTTTGTTAACCAAATCGCATGATTACATGGTCAGTTTCAGGTCTTCCCTTTTTAGCTTGTTGATAAGGTAACGCTCCTGGACTTCGTTGATTGTAAAATCTGGATGATAAAACAGAGAAAAGAAACAGTTAATCAATTTTCACCTTCGGATGAATCTGGACTCATTGAATAACTTACAATGCAGTTAAAGGTGAAGCTTGCCCATAGTAACCATATGCTGCAAGCGGAGATGCATTCATATCGTACCCATTAAAAGCTAAACCAGATAGAGATGAAGATGAAGATGACAATGATGAGGATGGAGACAAGGATGAAGATGAAGACGAAGAGGGTGATAGTTGATCCAAAATGTAACGATTAATGTTTCCTTGATCAATTGATGGCAATTTGGATTCACTTATTTCATATGAACTACCAGGAGCTGAGTTGGATTCTTCTCGTTTACCAAATCTCATTATATTATGACCTGGAGTGCGACCGAATCTGAGTATGTTATGTCCAGCTTGACGGCCAAATCTCATTATATTATGACCCGTCCTCTTATCGGTGTCTTCATCAATAGGCAATAGTGATGCTAATACAAAGGAACGAGCAAAGAGAGAGAGAGAGAGAAGAAGAAGAAGAAAAGAAACAGAAATGGTTAAATTATCGTCATTTTCACTTTTATCATCAAAGAAACAAACATTGTCCGCCAAATGTCAGACTCTAGTTCACTTCAATTTCAACCTTTAAGTCATCACACTAAATTACTAATTTATACAGGTAAATGTACTACTTGACCTTTCAGTGTTTCGCAGGGTTGAGTGAAATACTGTTAGTATTGGTAAGTATTCAACTATAATTTACTCTTTTTGTTGCAAAATTAAATTTAGCTGATAAAAAGAGTAAACGATTTTTTTAGCAGTTAAATGGTAAAAATAATGCTTCATTTGTTCTCTGGAAAAATAGTCCAACTATGAACAAAAATAATTCAACTTTAACCTCTTTTTTTTCTTCCTCATGCAACAGAAAAAGGTAAATGAATAAATTGAATAAAAACTAGTTTAGTTAATTATTTTCAATTTACTTGTATGGTTTACCATTGAGCTGTTGATGAGATGGAAAACAAATGCGTAAACAAAATATTGATTCATTGAATTCTTACCTGGATAATTTCAATGTTCAACAGTTACGTAAACTGTTCAATGTTCAGCATTTCTCTAACATGAACAAAAAAATTGCTCTTGCATTATTTAATGCAAAATTGCAACTTCTCCAGCAATCATTTTCCAATTTGATAACAATACTAATTCATGTAATCTTTTCCTTTTAATTAACAGCTATTACGGATAAAATTACAAGCTTTAAGCACAAGAGATGAATTGATTAAAGCTTAAATCACTATTAACATGGGACTTGTTAAGTAACAAACTAGCATTAACACTTTTATTGCGTCAAATAATAATGAATCTAATGGGACTAATGGTTGAAACTGTGTTGATCAATGCTGTTAATCAAGTAAACCAATGACAATCAAGTTGATCTACATTTTAGTTCAAAGATAATTTTGGTAAATGTTGATTTCAACTGGAACAAATTAACTTGTTGATTAACCTAAATTTTGGATAATTTTGGTCATTCAATTTGTTAGATTAACTGAATTCAATTTGATTAGAAGGTTGATTGTTGATCCAGCAAGTTTTCAATTTACCTTGACTATAAAGTTAAGCTTGATTAAGTCCTAATATTGGATTGAATCATTCAATTATTCAACCCTAACTAATCTAGTTAAAATACCTTACTAATAAAGTTGACAATCAAATTGGCAAAAGCAAAAATGTGATTCACTTTTTGCTTGGCTTACACTTCAACATACAATGGGACAATTTAACCTTTCATTTCAATTAACCAAATGTTTGCTTGCAATGAACAGTTTAAACATTCATTGACAGCTTTGTAGACAGTGTCAAACAATTTTTAGAGTAAAACATATAAAAAAACTTGGATTTACTAGCAACTTCAAAAAATTTAAATTTAATGGTTGACTAAATTTTACAATTAAGTATGAAATTGACTTTACTTAATAATTAATGCTTACGGCAGTTTTTACCATTCAGCATCATTAGACTAATTCAATAAGCTTTAACAGTAAATTACACTTTAGAAGAGTTGAAATGTACTGTAAATGTCGACAGTAAATTAACTAATTCAATTATTATTTACACTTGAATCAATTGTTTTTATTCAAATTAACATTCAACTTTAAGTTACCCTTGTATTTATATTTCAACTCTCATTTCAACACTTTATCTTGATGAACTGACCATGCAAGGTTAACTAAATCAAAATGTTGACCCTTTTCAATTCAAAATTGTCAACTTGATTATCAGTGATTCAATAAATTGTTTAGCAATGCTCAGAATCAGTAAACATGATGCCAACTGTAAATCAAAGATGAACATTTTCACAAAAACAGCGACACTTTTCGGTTAAAATTGGGTTTGATTTTTTAAGAGTCCTATCAATAACCTAAACCAGTTTAATCCAAAATTCTGTTTAAAATTTTCTCAATTAAATGAATTAAAAGGTTAATCATACTTATGGGTTTCATTAATAACAATTACAATGGTTTTATTGATTAATGAAATACAAAACCATATAATAGAAGAAGAAAAAAATGGATTTAGAAAAAGATTTGATATTTTTGATTTTTCTCTCCATTCAAGTTGATTGAGTGTATCTTTGATTAATTATTTAATTGGATTTAACATGGAGATTTAAAAACACTGATTGTTAGTGGATAAAGAAATGAATTGAACAGTAAAACAGAAAGTATCCATTGAAAGGTTGCTAAAGACGTCATTGTGCTTTTGACGTACAACCAGGAAAGTAACCCAAAAACACAACAAATTATTGGTTGGTGGACACTTGATGATGAAAAGGTACAACTTTAATCATCTCAACATGATTATTATTTAATTAGTAGAGGAAAATGTAATAATAGTGAAAAGTATCAAATGAAGATGTAACCAGAAAAGTTAGGTCAAGTTTCAAGTGTCATCCATTTATTGGTAAATATATTGTCTTGGAAGCAATAATAACAATATTAAGATATAATTTATCGATTGTAACCATAAAACTGATATCATCTTTTGATCTGGTTAAAGATATCAATCAGATTAACCAGTTGGTTAAGAGTTGAAAGATGATCAATACTTGTTGAATCTAAATCATTTAATCTAAAGATGAACAAATAGGTTTAAACAAAGGAACCAGTTTTGGTCATTGGGTTTAATGGTTAAATTGTTAGAAACCAATGGTTTTGGGTTTTAACCAACAATCATTCTGGTCAAATGTTCTAGTTGAATGTTAATTAAAGCTGTAAATTGTCATCAACAACCTTTTACTGCAATTGAAGTTTCAATTCATTTCTTTGAACCCTTCAAGTTGATCATCTCTTGTCTCAGATGGTTCAGACCTTTCAATTTACATACCAATTAGGCTGATGAAGCAAACCTAAAACTGTTGAGTCAAATGAAAAGTCAGCTTTTGTCTCAAATTTAACCTTTCAAAAGACAATTGAGACTCTATTTTGAATCATTTTGAACCCAATATAACCCAAAGTATCCATTAAACATTTACATTTGGTTAACATTAATGAGAGTCTCAACATTTTGCAATTTAATCCTTTTCCTTCCATTATTACAGAAACCAGATTAACATATCTAATTGTTTCATCCTTACAAAGTATAATGAGTTGATTTACATTCATGAAACAAATTTTTTCATCGATTCAATTGTTATTTTCAATTCTGTGATTGTACCATTTCACCTTTTTAATTTGGACAATTAAATTTACAGATTAATTGCCGAGAAAATTTAGCGATATAATCATTAAAGTTTAAACTGTTAGTTATTCAAAACATGTTATAACATTTATGAAGGAGTAAACTGTTGACTCCAATGAAAAGGTAACTTTAATTTCAAGTGTAGACCCTTTTATCATATTATTATTCAAATGTTCATCATGTTCGTCTCTTCATCCTCTCCTTGTCTTCAATATACAGTAAATAAGAAATAAATTCCAACAATAGAATCAAAAATCAGTATTAAAACTTAATCCGAATTGAGTTTCTAATAATTGATTGACAAAAGCGAAACATTACAATTGCGAATTAAAAAGTATATAAATAAATATCGCTTTTCTCGTGAGACTTGTGTGTATCTCAGAGTCAACTTGACTGCCATTTTACATTTACGTGTAAATCACAGTTCTGAACAAATGATCAAATGATGAAGTTTCGTTGAGCTCATTGTGTTCAATCGAAAAGCTTAAAACAATGGAATCATTTGATGAAACAATTGGCCATCATCAAACAGAATCTAATGAATAAATCTAAATGTAAATTGAAAACTGAATTTCTTAAAAAACCTTTGACTCAGCAGGATTAATGTTCAACAACTGGATCAAATTTCAATGAAAATTCACTTCCATAGTCAAAGTCTTTCAGATAGCTTTTAGTGTTAAAATTATCGACTTATTTTGCATAATTATTGAGACAAAGTTGCTAGTGAAACACACAAGAAAAAATTTAGGCGAAAAAAGAACTTTGGGTTTAAAGTTTCTTCGAAAGTCGATTGAAGATTGTTTAAGCTTCAGTTGAATGCCATCGAGTTATTCATTGAGTTACTTTGCCTTATTAATAATTAGACATCCATTAAACATTGATCAATATTGATGAGGAAAAGATGAGAAAGCTCTGTTTGTTGAAAGCAATTACTATTTACTGTTGATAGCCTTTCATCTTTTCATGTCAATGGGTTAGTGGATCAAGTAAAAGTTGAGGACAATTGAAACTGGATGTCTTGGATGATCTAATAAACCAATCAGTTCTAGTTTCATTTAATTGAATAAATCAATAAACAAGAAGCTGTTCAACAATTGAACAACCAAACAAACAACAGATTAACCGGTGCATCAATTTCAAGTCCAAGATTAAAAGAAAATCTTGAAAGTAAAGAGATTTCTAGTTTATCTTTTCAATAAAATATTTATCAACTCAGTGAACCAACTGAATGAACCAAATTTCAAGTGAAAACTCAGTAACTTATAGGAATAAAAGGAAGCGGAAGTTGTTTTATAGGCCATGAAACTATCAGAATATCAACATTAATCTTTCCAGAACTGATAAGGGAAACCACAAAACAGTCAAATCTATCACCAAGAGCATCAACTTGGTGAATTAATCAGATTCAAGCATGAAAAATGAGCTAAGTGTAAGAGGAAAACATTAATCCCAATTCAGAAAGAAAAGGAAGAAAAAGTTTTGAAAAATTTCACATTTTTAAGCTTTCCTTTAGACCAACACAATGAAAAGGTTGAACAACTCGGGTTCCGATTAGAGTCTTGAATGAATGTCAATTTGAAAAGAAATTCAACTTTATTTCTGTTCTTTTTCAACAGAAATTCATTTTCTTGGCCAACTTTCCCAACATCATCATGTACTTTTCAAGGAGAAAGAAAAGTTGAATAAAGTTATCTTTCTCTTGATCAAGTTATCACAACATGCAATGGAAACTGTTAACTGGGAGTTAAATGGTAAAAGCAATGACAATATTCATACCTTGAACGATGATTGAAACAATGGTTATCCAGAATAGAATCATGTTGCTGATTGGAAAACTTGTCAATCGATTGTTTGTCATCATTATCATCATTTTTTGTTATCAGTTTTTTTTGTTTCTTTTATTTTGCGTTTTGAGGTTGAAAAGTTGAGATGAGAAGCAAAAAATGAAATAGTAAAAAGCAAACCAAGAGATGAATTAGACTAAAGTGATTCAATTTCCTTCTTTTGCTTTTGATTTTGTGGATAAAATTGAAAAATGAAACAATATTTGAAATGAAAACAGTCGACTTGATGGTTGGACACTTGTGAAATTGTTGACAGAAGATGCGATTCTGTTGGCTTTATCTTTTCGTATTTCACTTTTGTTATCGAGTTGAACGACAACTCTTTCGCCTAACTGTTTGCAACTGTTCACGGTTTTATCTCGACTATTCAATAATACTTTTCTCACTTTCCTACTCATCATCATCTTTATCATCTTCAATTCAACTCCCATGAATAGTTGTGTCCATCTTCAAACTGCGCATTCATCAAGATCTCTTTCATTCTCATGCTTCTTCCTCTTCAGTCAAATATAAAAACTTTTTGAACTATATTTTGCTTCAACTCTCTTCCCTGTACTCTTCAACCCTAATAACAGACTCCAAATGGTATAAACGTGATGAATATTCTGTCTGACTTAAGTATATAATTCTGAATCTTTATTTAGCTTTTCTTTCAACATTTTCTTTCTTTATTTAAAAAGCTTTTTCTCTCAATTATTTTCTTCTTCTTTTTTTGAACCTAATTGTTAGTTCGCATTCAAATTCTGACTCGGAGGTCAAAATTTTCTGAAAATTCTCCTTTTCTGTCAGCTTCAGAGCTTCTTTATGTTGAGTTTCATTCTTCGTTTTGGATACATTTCTCTTAGATTTTGGTCTTTGAATAATTTTGAAATCTTCTTCCCTATTTTGACAATTTACTTTCTGACAATTCACTTTGGTTCTGATCTATTTGCCAATCAATCGCTCTAGAACTCGCAATAAAACTATGAAAGTCAGTTCTGTTCAAAAATGACAAAGCTAAATGTGTAACTCTGAAAGCATCAAGTAAAATGATGTATAACCTTTGGCTCATCAGAGAAAGTTATTGCTGTGCTGTTGCGATCCTCAAAATAGCCAAATACTTTTTGTTTTTTCGATTGAAAATTTAGATTAAGAAAACGAAATTTACGTTCGCTACCTGACATGCAACGTATCCTGGTTTCATCATGTTTAGCCTTCGAGTTTATTTTAAATTCTGACACGATCGATTTTCGACTTTAGACTTGCATCTAAAAAGTAATTTTTACAGAGAGATTAACATTCGATGGACGCTTATGGCTAAGAATAATTACTCATCACTCATTCGGTTCAAAAATGCTAAACTCAGTAGTAATACAAAGAATTGTGCAAAGAAAGTGCAATCAAGTTGAATAAAATTATTTCAACTTGGTGTTTAGTAGATTGGCATTTTTACTCTAAATTAAACACTTTGAAAAACTCTCGCCGTTCCTGTGTGTGTTGATGAATACCATCGGTACTATTGATGTATAAATTAGAAATATCAATCCACTTGACAATCTTTTAACTTACCTGATGTGTCAAAACTTATCTAACCAATCATTTGAAACTTCATGGTAATTTTTCTCCCAATGCTCACTTTTATTGTAACTAAATATTATAAAATATTTATTTTAAACTGAAAGATGAAAAAATAGAACTTACGATTAACAAAATTAAGTTAGATTACATTCATCTTACGACAAAAAGTTTATATTTTTGGAGTAACTTATATAAATGCTCATTATGAAAATGAACATTTAAATTCTCATAGAATCACAAAAAGGTAGACAAAAGTAGAAACCAAGATCACTTGACTTATGAATGTTTGTCAAAAACATTTTGGAAGATTGATTTAGAGTTAAATCTAACAAGAATTCGACATGAACTTTTAGTCGAGTCTTGATGTTTACCGATCCCTTGTCACTAACTTATTTCCCATTAACCATGAGACTACTTTTGGTGATTAGTTGACTTGAACTGGATTCGATAGCAAACTTCAGACTGTGATCGCAATTCCTAAACTTGGTGTGGACAACAGGAATAGTGCAATATACATATTATCATACTTCACCAGTATGGAATCCCTTTCTACCTGAAGAAACACTTCTCGCCGTGGTTAACAATCAACTCGAGTGATGAAAAAGGTTGCAATTTGAATGCTTATTTCTAGATAAGAAATGTAAACTCTTCCAACCTTGAAACATTCAATTTCCATAAAATTTTCACCTCATTTTGTTTGAAACCTTTGCTTTTTATTTCCATCATAATAAACTTTGGTTCAAGTTTTCATTTTTCATCAAAACTTTGTTTTCATTGAACAAGAAAAGATTCGACTCTGAACCCTCTAATATCGTTATCGAGCACAGACAATAATAAAATTGCTTTACGTGATTATGAATTTTTTTCCAGCTCAACAAAGTTAACCTGAAAAGATGAACAACAAACGACAAAGAAAACGTTTAAAACGTTTTCCTCTTTTCTCTTGAGTTAATAGAGTTTCATTTTTGTTCATAATCATCATCATCACCATCAACATGATCATTTATAACAACAAAGTTAATGACCAAAACTAGAGTTTCTTTGGTTATCATCTTGTTTAAAGAAACACGTCTGATTATATTAATAATAAATTGTCAACATCATTTTTACACCTCTTTTAGTACCAAAGGTAAAGTCACGTAAAATTTGCGTCTCAATTGAAATTTTTCAAGTCAAGGGTGAGACTAAACATGATAATCAATTCAACTCTGATTTTGAACCAATAACCCAAACTTGATCAAGTGAAAGCGTTAACCAAAAAGTGAAATAAAAAATTGTCCACCAAATTTTTATCCATCAATAAATAAAGTAAAATGAAAAAATGGGAAAAATAAATGATGAACTGAAACAAAATTGAAATGAAAAGCCATTGAAATGTAACTCAGATAACGTTTCCAATAAGTTTCATGACAATTTAAAGTCTGGTAAAGATGAATTTCCTTGAATCAGAGCAAATTTCAACGAAACTCGTGAGGTGAACCTTTTCATTACCTTTTGATCCACATTTCAGTAAATGATAATCTCAGATTACAAACTTGTTATTGCAACTGTTGACCAAAACTATTAAAATATAAATGAAAAAGTAAACTGTTCAACAGATCAAGTTCAATGTTTTTTGATACATTACGACTTTGGTTTTACAAGTTTCATTGAGAAAAGTTTCCCTTTTTTATAATCGAAATCGAAATCGAAAATTAAAGTAAATTCTCGAGTTTATTTTCTTTCCTTGATTGTATCATTAATTTCAATCTTCTTTTTGCCTTTTATCTTTTCCTTCCAAGGTAATCTGTCTGTTTAATATTTAACAACATTCAAGTTGGTGACCACATCAAGTCAACCTTTACTATCAATTTCAACCTCTTCAGGGATTGATACATTATTATATGGATAAAAGTGGAGAAAGTTCAGTTTTTTTCTTCTTCTTTTCTTCCTTTTTCCGTTTTCTTTGCTTTATCAATATCATTTTTGTTTACTTTTCATAATTGACTGTGTTGAAACAAAAATCTCATCTAGACGAGTCAGGAGAAGAAGGAGGAAAAGTTCATCTTTTGAATGCTGCAAATATTACTTATCCTTTTAACTGTTATTTATTATCATATTTGATGATATTTATTTAGATATTATATTAGATGTTGATTCCATATTTGTGAAAATCTTTGATAACCTACTTTTTCCCTTGAGCTGAAAATTGAAAGGTGAAGAGAGAAAATGAAATGTTCTTGATTGATGCTCATCTATTGTCATTTATCTTGTTATCACCATGATACGGTCAAATGTGTATCCATCTATTTATCTGTATATTAATGGGTTTGCAAAGTGCAAGGGTTTAATTTATCAATGATTAAATCAGTTGTAATAATATCATGTCGAATGTCAGGGAAAATGTTTCAGAATCCAAAAAGTGTTTACTGATATTAACATATTGAATATTATATTAAGGTTGACTGGTTGACAGCACAGTGTGGTAACAATTAATGGCAGCTTTTCATTTTCATTTCCAGTCATTCAAAGGCTGTCCAACTTTGAGAATTTCATTTTCTCATTTTTACATGAGTTTCAATTTCCCATTTCAAACTCAGGTGAGAGGGTTATTTCTGCTAATCATTTTGAACAAAAAAATTTGTAGCAATTTAAATGGTTGAATAGATACGGATAAAAAATTGATCAAAGATCAATTTTTCAATCTTTTTGGTATTGTTTGATCTTTTGTCTTTAACCATCTTTGGTTTCTTCGTCGTTCTGATTCCAATCAAAATGTTGATGATGATTTCGTTAATAGGAAAAGACGATCCAATGATGATGCTGAACTTGTATCAACTAGTCAAACCAAAAAATAAAATTCTTAGCTTTTGGGCTTAGCTTTCTTAACTGTGCTGGTAACTAGGAAATAAAGATGAAAATGATTCCGAGTGACCAGATAGATAATATTATTGTGGACATTTCAAATATAAAATTGTTTCTCGAGGTTGGTATCCTACGATGCTCTGGAAAATACGGAAATACTTATTCCACCGGGAATGAATGTTAAAGGTTAAAATTGTAAATTGAAAAGTGAATAAATCTTGCAATCTTTTACTATTATTGTCTATCGATCATTATCTCAATTTAAGTTGGACTTGTTGGACTACTTATTACACCATGTCTCAACGATGCCTTGAGCAAGTTCAGGGTGAAACATGAGTGTTGACGAAAGGCTGTTCATTAAAGTGTTTTATTAAATGATTATTGCACAGAAATTGATCCGAAAAGTCAATACAATACGTCGATGAGGTAAAAAAAAATTAACCTTTGAAACATGCTAGTAATAAGAGAGGTTCAATAAATGAAAAAAGACAGAAAATAAGATTGTATGAGAAGAAAAAAATTAATATCAAAAGGAACAGAAATGAGGTAAAAAAGCAATGTAATAATACTTGAAACATGATCAGATAATGATCAATCTAATGTGTACACTAATAAATCAACAATAAACAATTATTGGAACCGCAAAAGACAAAAGGACGGGAAAAAGCCAGAAATCATTTCTAAAAGTTTAGATTTAACCTGCAAACTTGAAATCAAACAAATGAAAAATGATCACTAATCGAGTTGGCGTCAACTATATTAGCCTCATCTGTTTTGGATTGACTACTTGACCCGTTACCTTGAATCAGATGAATAACCAGGAATTGGTCACCGAGGCGAGGAATATTCGTATCGCATCAAATTTTCAGAAAAATACTCAGTTAAAGAGTTAAAATATGATCTAAACGATAATCAAAATCGAGATTTGTACATTATCCTTTCGGTCGTGAGTAGCTATTTTGATGGTTTGGGTTCAAAATAAGCCGAATGAGCGACACGACTAAATAGCAAAAGTTAATACGAATTAAATTGGCATTGCTCATAGAATTTATCGAAGAATTAAGTCTGATTCGTACTGATTAAACTGAAAATCAGACATTCCGATTTATTTACCTCTATTTGCGAAAAAGTCGCCCGTTTTAATTTTGAACGAGTGATTTAATCGAAAATAATGAAAAGATAAAATTTTTCAATCATAATTATATTGCGTGTATACTGGACGCTTTTATTTTTTTTCTGCCTGTTTCAGGTCATAACGCACGTACGGTTATGCTGCAGAGCTCAGCTTCGAACACAGAACTACCGCAGATTGATGAATCACTAGTTTGAACCCTCAAGGTCATTCAATGCCACGCTTGAACTTTGAATAACATTTGAAGGTTGTTTTCTGAGAGAGCAAACTTTTTCATTTTTGTTCCTCTAAGAAAAGGACCTTCAAGTGTCATTTAGAGGTCGAATAACTGAGTGACATTAAGCTTTCAAACTTGTGATTCTTCAATCTGAGGTTCGAATCTGAGGTCTGTAATATAAACAGTTCGTTAGTTCGTGAATTTTTACCATGGTTATATGCTCTACAGGTTACCACAATTCAGCAAACTCGGTAAAAAGTCACTAGGTCTGATGTGTGTTGCGCTAGTTGTCTCAAATCAAACAAGGTTTCGATGACGGACTCTGTGTCATTTTGGCTTACAGCACTTTGTCCTGGCTTCATGGGTTGTAAATCAAAATTTCTAACGAGTTACTCAAGCAAGGCCATTCTTGCAAAGGGCCGTAAAATTAAATTGACATCGTTAGCCGAAAAATCTATCGTCGGTGTCCTGTTTGAATCAAGGCTACTAACTTGACACAGACCTTTTAACCAGTTTACTAAATTGTATCAACCCGTCTGTCAAAAACCATGGAAAAATATTCACCAATAAGACGAACCAGTTTAGGTCGCGGAATTCTTGATACTCTTAATAAAAGATAAAAACTTTGCTAACTTTGGATTTAACAAAAGACCTACAAATAAATATGCAAACAATTAAACAACGCACATACAGTAAACCAAAATGACAGTGGCAATGGCTCATTGCTATATCTGTCTTTTGCTGTTTTGTCCTTTGACTGATTTGTTTTGACTATTACGAGGTGCAACCTTATATTCAGCAAAAATGTTCATACAGTCCAAGGTATCATAAAGTGCTTGATGCATCTTGTCTTGAACCAGATGAATGTAAAATGAATTTTTGTTGAAACAAAAAAGTGTTGATCAAACGAAAAAGTCTATCTTCGAAATCTTATCAATACGATTAGACATTGTCTGCAATGACTAATTGTGAGTTTGACTTGAACAAGAGAAATCAAGAAATTGAGAAATGATTGAAATATAAACAAACCTGATTCACCCAACAGCAATCAAGGTTATGAGCAACTTCTAGTTTTCTCATTCCATTCCTTATTTGATGATTTACTATGAAAAAAAATCTGATTGATTACCAAAAGGCGAAACTCTAAACTCTTTTTTTATACACATTTAACTCTTGAAACGCAATTTTCATGAGTTACTTTTTTTTGTCTTTTGTCTTTTCATTCCATGTGAAACAAAAAGTCCTTTTCCATGGTTCTCATGTTTTCTCATTGAAACTTAATTGATTGTCTGATTATCACCAGACTTTTCATGAAACAAGGTCTTTCAAATGCTGTTGAACAACTTTCTCTGTCAGTCAAAAAAAATTTTGGGCAACAATTTTTTCTCTTTTCTTTATGCTTTTTTTTCACTCAACATCATTTTATACTTTTCATCGCAACTCATCGACACTGTGGGTGTTGGTTAAGCTTACTTCATTGATTCAACATTGAAATTGTGTTTAATTGTGTTGTGATTAACTTCACCTTCTTGTTGTGCTGCATTTAAACTCGTCATTTGTGTTTGTTATCATTTGCGGTTCTTTTAGTTTCTTTCATCGGTTGGTAAGCCTTGGAAAGACTCATTCAACCACAACCCAATTATCAACAATAATTCAAGAATCTTTACTCTCTTTTCAGAGATAGAGACGGAAATAATCAGAGAAGAAGAAAAAGAAGAGAGAGAGAGAGAGAGAAGAAAACAGAAAAACATTTCTCTTTTTTTACAGTTAAGATGTAAGAAGAAGAAGAGGAAAACCATGGTAATCAAGATTAATCAGTTTTGATTGCATTGGATTGCAAAGTGAGTCTCACAATGCAGCTCAACAAGTTGTCTTGGTGATTATGTGATTAAATTCATTCTCATCAACTTTCATTTTATTAACACACAATTGGTGCTACTTTTTGCTAATATTTATCAACACATCAAGATAGATCAACAAGAGACTGAAACATCATCGTAAACTTTAACTGTGTCCAGCAATGGTAATCAACTGTATGGACAAAACAATGTCGAGAACGTGAACCAAATGTCTTCCAATTAACGAGTTTCATTTTTTTCAGTTTTTTCCTTCATTTCCTTCGTTTTCAAATTTTCCCTTATTTTACCTTCTTTGTGACTTTGGGTTCCAATGGATATTTTTATTTTCACCAGATTTGATTGTTAATTGCTTATCAATCAAGTTTGATGTAAGTTAATCTTTTCATTCATCTTAAGATCGCTTGGTGTAACCTGTTGATAGATTGTTTTGCCAAAATTGATTGACTTGATAAACCGTTCGATTGTGATCATCAATTAATCAATCAGTTGAATTTCAAGCAAAGTTACCAAAAGACTAGAAATGAGGAAACCTTTTATATTCATTTTTGGTGCATGTTAATGTCCGCAGATTGAATAGAGTTTAATGAGTTTCCGTTTAATTGTTGCAATAAAATTCAATGGAAATAATAGAATCGTTGAAAAATATAAAATAGATGATTCTATTCAATTGAATGCTGCTAATAATAAAATGGCTTGATACACGCAAAAGCACTTGAACAAGCTAATGATGATAAAGCAAATACGTAAGTCTTTTGATAGTCGAGATTGTGGAGTTTAATGTTTTCAGGAAAATCTTTTTGGCTTTTTTTGTCCATTTGTCAGATGTTTCAATTCCAACTATGAAAATGAAGCTGTAAATGATTTGTAAATTTGTTGAGATTATTTCCATTCGATTATTGATTAATCAAAATGCAAACACGTTTTCAGTTTTGATTTATTAATTGGTATGGTTATTTATTAATGAAGGCTGAAAGCAATGTTGAACCACAATGTTGACTTGTTACTTAATCTAAATCATTGATCTAAATTTTAATGAATCTGAAGATGATAATGATGATTACTCTTGGTTAACGGGTAAACAAGATGATAGGTTAAAGGTTAGGTAAACATGATTTATTTAAATTAGATTCACCTGTTAATTGAGACTCAAATAATCAATTTAAATCGGTTTACTTGCAATTCTCATAGACTTCACCATTTTTTTGCAAATGCCTTTTCTCAACCTTTTTAGGTAACTGAATTGAATCAATTTAATGTAAACATTTCATTCTTTACCTTTCATTTACAGTTAAATTACATTGTAATCAAGTGGTAATCAAGGATTGTTGGCGTTAATTAAAAAAGAATAGCAATTTTCGTTTTAAAAGTGATTAACCAAAAGTGCCTTTTGTGTTTAACAAGTTGACTCTTTGTTTTGTTTTGTTTTTCCCATTTTTTGGGTTTCATCTTTACCAGTGTTATGAGCCTTTCTGGTTCACAGTTTTCCAGTGGATTAACCAGAATGACCAGGAAAAAAAAGTCACCTTCTCCTTATGATCGGATAAATATTGATGATGATGATGAGATGATTATTGAAGGTTATTTATGGTCTTTAACAAGATCATTTGTCTTCTGGTTTTCGGGTTTACTTTCAGCTGGATTTGTTTTCATGTTGACAACCTGGAAGCCAAGTTACCTGATCAAGTTTACCCATAAACGATGTACTCTTGATCAAGCGGATCGAGTTATCTTAAGGGTAATCAACATTTTTTTCCAATCAAAGAGTCAAACTAAATCAACATTCATCCATTCAATCAATTATCATTATTAATGTCAATCTATTTTCATTTTTATTTCATTACAAGTACCTTTCTTCATTACTGTTTATCATTCAAACTAAGCAAATAATGAGATTGAATGAAAGTTAGATTACATTTCATTTTTATATCATTCATCTTCACTATCATTGTAAATTATATTCACCAATATAGTCTTCATTTCATGCATTTTACTATCCACAGGATTCATATGGTGAAGAGTACGTTGAAAAGGTTATCAAGCCTGACTATACGAGAAAAGAACGAGCTCAGTTTTCACATTTTTTTCACAAAAAACTGAAATACCTTTGGAGGCCCGAGTTGAGCCAATTTAGCAAATTAACTGGACTTGAGAAGGAAAAGTGCGGCTCAATATATTCAATGAGCGATGGTTTAACCAATTCAGATGCTAAAATACGCCAATCATTGTATGGAATCAATTCAATAATAGTTCAAGTTGATTCAATAACAAAGCTAATCTTGAGCCAAGTAAGTCTAAAAAATGTGTAAAACAAAAGCTGTTCATCGTTTAAAGAAGAAATGTTTTCAACTTGAAATTTGATGAGCAAAATGTTGTTCAATGTTGTATCATGTGTTAAATGTTTCAAAATGAATCAGTCAGGAATAAAACAAAGTATCAAGAAAACAAAGTGAATCCATTGCACTCTCTGGATGATGAATCCAGTGAATGACCTGTGAATGATTGGGAAATGAAATTAGATATAAATGAAAGGTCAAAACTATGGAAATAAATTTGGTACAAAAAGGTCAATGAAACAAAGAGTCGCAAAGGAAAATTAAATCATCAGACGCATTACAATATTGGCTATTAAATTATAAATAAATGCCATATTTAATAGAGTTACTGTTATTATAAGCAGACAAATTAACCAGATTAATACTGAACCAGATTATCCCTTAATAGTGATTAGTTGATGGAATTGAGTAGATGCAAGATGACCCTTTTCAAGATTAAGTTTTTTAGCTCTTAATGCTTGTAACACTTCAGACTCTAGTCAATGCACAGCCAAAGAGCTG
This sequence comes from Tetranychus truncatus, assembly GCA_028476895.1. Taxonomy (NCBI): domain Eukaryota; kingdom Metazoa; phylum Arthropoda; class Arachnida; order Trombidiformes; family Tetranychidae; genus Tetranychus; species Tetranychus truncatus. The sequence goes on from CM052062.1 coordinate 10,049,391, forward strand.
TTTAGGTTTGGCTATTGTACTTGAGTTAACTTGCCACTTTAATGTAACAATCAAAGATCATTTTGAAGTAGCAAGTAATTTGAATTGATTGCAAGAATCAATTTATTAACCAGAAACTATGTGTTAATTGTTGTAGATTCAGTGAACCATTTACTTTGATTGGTTGCGATTTATTTCAAGTAAATACTCAATTCTCTTTCAGCTGTTTCGCTGTTTCACTTGACCATTGTGAACCAACAAATTAGATTAACCAGAAAGAATCTTTACTTAAATCCTTACTTAAATCTTTACCAATTTACCTGATACAGAAACCAATTAAGGTAAAAGTAATTCTAATCATCATCTATTGAGTCAACTTTTGTGGTTCAATAAAAATGGTTGATTGAAACAATTAATGTAATGTTATCCAAATTGACTTCTGATTAAAGTTGAATGATATTATCTTTCAAAGAGGCTAATATTGAATGTTGAGGTAAAATTGAATGTTCAATATTGATTCCGATAAACGTGATCAATTAATGATTACAATTGAAGTAAAAAATTTTATTATTAATAACCATTTCAACTAAACATTAATTGCAATTTGATGAAATGGTTTAAAAATATTTGCTTCACTTTTGAATATTCAATTTTTTTTTACTTGAAGTGTAAAAAACTTGTTGATCATCTTAATGATATTATCAGCTTGTCAAAACTCCCAGTTAATATTGATTACAATGATTACTCTTTTACTTTGACAGATAAGCAATCCATTTTACATTTACCAGATATTCATAATACTTGTTTGGATGGTTCAACTTTACTATCAATTTGCTGGATGCGTTTTATTATTTTCAATCATCTCGATCACACTTCATGTTCATGAAACTCGCAAGGTATTATTTTGATTTACTAATCATTGTTAATTGGCTATTTGATTTTAAAACAAAAGATGAAAAAAAGAGTAAAAAGTGAAAGCAAGAGATGAAGACATTTCTGGTTTTGTTCAACATTTTATATATTCATTGAAGTCCATCTCTTTGAACCCTATTATGTAAAGATATGAGTTTAGATTAATCAAAAGTCGGATGAAATTTAGATTTAAACTTTCATTTATAATCAAAGTTTGGACAAAATGACTTTTATTATGTCGACTATTTATTGTTGAAACTCTGTTTTGTTTGCCTGTTCATATATCAACACCAACTCGTTGCTCCATTCAGTTAATCAAACATGTAATGAGATTCATTTGTCTTAATTTAAATCTTATTCTGAGATAAGGCAAATGGTTATACTATTGTTATCATTATCATCATTATCAAAGTTATCCTCATCATGAAATGGTCCAACCATTCCAAATATAATGTTATAATATATTGTACAGGGAAACCAGCTAAAGGCTAAGGAGAGAAGATGAAAATAAGAGGAAAAATAAATGCATTAAATAAATGTTATAATATACAATATAAACAGAATGGAAAAGTTAAGAATAAAAAAAGGACAATTTGGAATGGCGAATGATATAACCTTTATTATTACGATTCTTGCTTCTTATCATTACTGTATCATGATTATGTATTATCTTTGTGAGTAGGCAAAAAATGGCTTTTTATTTTCATTTTGTTTTCACTCTGATTATCTAAATTGTTATATCTTATTAACTGTCAGCTTTCGTTGATTCCTTCATCAGACTTTCATGCTGAAATAGATTTGTTTCAATTTTTTCCCCTTTTCTTCATCTGTTGCACTATTCATTTCAAATCATGTAAATTATTGGCTTTCATTGACAGCAAATTGTTGATATTGAAAATGGTTTGTCAATGCAACAAATGGACATATTATGTTCAGTTGAACCATTGTTATGCCAATATTTGCTATCATTCATTTTCATGTTCACACACTTGTTTCATGTAAATATCAACCTTTTCATGTTGCTGGGAATGTTTAATGGAAAGTGAAATGTTAATCAAGTGTTAATTTGGTATCTGATTTGAAGAGACAAATGGATGATTTAATATCAATCAAGTTACAAATTAATAGAGAGGTTTGGATAATAAATGAATAACAAGTAAATGAATTTTGGACATTGGACAATTTTTTTCAAGGCATTTCTTTCCTTTCAACTTAGAACTCTTCTATCAAGGCAACCTTACTAATTGTTTATTGGTTTCGAATGATTATCTTATAATTGAGGTAAAAATGTCGAACATGACATTCATAGCTTTCATCTTCGAGTATTTAGTTTGGGGCGACGACAGTCTTTTCAGTGATTGCATCTAATAAATGTGTACAAATTTTTCTAGAAAAAAAGGCGATGAAATACCGAAAGTGTGGAAGCTGATTCCATGGTCTTCAAGAAAAGTTAATATACCGACAGCGAAGCAAATCTCGATATCGATTTGTCAAGTCGTGAGGTTCCTTTGTAACGCTTTAGTCTAGAGTCTTGAATTTCAAACTTAATTCGCACCTTACTTGGTTTATATAATAATTTATTGAATTGTTTAAAGCCTCAGTTTATAATGGCAAGTAAAGCAATTGTAAATTGAGAAAGTAAACTGGATTTAACGTTGAAATTTGCTTGATGGTTTGAACTAAATCTTTCTCTAGTAAAAGATTTTGCTTATCAAAAGGTTCGATTGATGGATTCAATAGATGTTCAATTTTTTGTGAGAAACTGTTTGTTTGAGTGAAATGATTAATATGAAGATTTGATCGGGAAATTTGAAACTCATTTTTTGACTTTAATTTGCAAATCACAAATTGTCAGAACCTTTGGTTGGTAAATATTAACTTTCATATTGATATTGTGTTTGGCAATGTAAGATTCTGATCATTTCTGGTTTCTATCAAATCTATCAATCTATTAATCAAGATTAATGTTTCAATTTTTAATAATTCATTTGTAATGAACAATTTATTCGGAAAAACTCACCCAGTAAAGGTTTAACAATAATTTGGCTTGGAAAACAAACGATTAATGAATGAATGATGAACTGATAAAAGCAACATTCCTTTTTGTTCACATTAATTGATTTAACCCATTCATTGGTATTAAACGTGATCCATTAAACATAATGAATGGTAAAATAATCAAATCGAAATAGGAAACTCGAAAACATCAACAAATGATAACAATAACAAGTTGAGATACAAATAACATGTAATCAAATTAAGGTGATCATTACTTTTGAAAATACAAATGATGCCAATAATAAAGGCAAGAATCAAAAATCCTCTTTTTTTATTCAATATTAAAATTAAATTAACCCTTTTTTTATTCTGCTATTTGTCTTTTTTGCTGAGGTTGTTTTATGTTAACATCATTATTATGATTGTTGCAAATTGGTTTGGTAAAAACGGTTAAATTAAACTAAATGTAGTTAAACTGTAGTTAATTTATTTGATTAAAGCTATTAAATAGTTTGCTAAAGCTTTTGGTTTTCATTTTTTCCCCTGACTCTGCCTTTATTTGACATAAAACAGGTAAAACAATTTAATAACAATAACCATTTCAAATGGTTAATCCTGTTTTATTTAACTATCAGCTTGCCATTATTGAGTCTTAACCATATTTTTGTGGTAACAATCAAATTTTGCGGTTTAACCAAACTACTCATCAACTATCAAATTGTTTTCCGTTTGTCTTTTGCCATTCACTTGCTGTGTGTTTTTAAATGTATGGATTTTTGTTGTCAGCTCATTATCACAGCAATATTCAGTTTCACATGAAATCCGTTAATTTGTTAGGCTTTGAGTTGTTTGTCTTGTGAAGGCGAAATAGAGTTGATTAAACGGTAAGTTAATTGTAGCTTGTTTGAATAACCAATGGTTGAATCGATGTATATTATTAATAATCTAATCAATGAGTTAGAATGGTAAAGCAAAGAAAGGTAACTTAATAGTGGATAACTGAATTAAATTAACAAAAGTTAATTGAACAGGTCACATTGAAAATGATGAAAGTTAATCATGGAAAGTTAAATTAATCCTTCTTGAAATTTCACGTTATTTACGGTCAATTGGTGTATCATTTGGTTGAATTTGGATTGAATCTTGTCTGATGTTTTCCTGAAATCAAATAGCCAATTTGAATTGCATAAACACTTCAATTTCAGTATTTTATCAACTAATTTCGACAATTGGTAATCGGTAATTGTTAATTTAGATTTTTCTTTTCTTTTCTCCTCTTTTTTGGAAATTTCATTTTATCACCAATCTTTTGTCCTGCATTTCTCTTTAAACCAAGCAAAGCATTGCACTCCGTCAAAAAGTACATTCAGAATCTGAAGTGGTGGTTCTCCGTGAGGGCATCATGACTTCTAAATCATCCACTGAACTGGTTCCTGGTGATATAATTATCCTGGCACCCAACTGTTCATTTGTCATTGAGTGTGACGCAGTCCTCATATCTGGCTCTTGTACCGTAGATGAAAGCATGTTAACCGGTGAAAGCGAGCCTATCAGTAAAGTCGCTCTAACTGATGATCCAAATATACTTTATTCACCCAATACTCATAAGAAGAATACCTTGTTTTGTGGAACGGAAATTATTCATGTTCAATCATCTGATAAGATCCATGTTAAAGCATTGGTTGTCAGAACTGGTAAGTGAGCAGTAAAATATATAGAAAGCCTCTGTATAGCTGGAGCTCCAATCATTGATAAATAATGGATGACTGTAAAGAGAAAGAAAATGTGAAAAAAGAAAATAAGATTATGAAAACAAAGTTAACTCGATTACTTTTAAATTAGTCTTCTTATTGAGATGTAAAATTTTAGTTTCGACAATTTTTGATAACAAGAAAATTGTAAAATAATCATTCACCTGAACATTTGCCAGTTTATATCATCATCATCTTTATCATTATATTCACATTAATATTCAACTAATCCTTGGAGAGATTCAATCTTTATGATGATCAAAGTATATAGCCCATGTAAGCACAGGACATGTCAAGACAGCAATCCATTTTATGTTAACATCATTTTTTCTTCGTGTTCTGGATCAACAATGCAAATGGATTGTCACCAATTCCATCTCGCATTATTAGGTTAATCAAGCAAAGTAACAGTTGATTAATATTGTGTGTGTGTGTGATTACAATTGACTATAGCAAGAAACTTTAGAAAGTTACTTTAATATAAGAAAAGTGTAATTTGGTTAGACTTTTTTGTTGATCGTTAATATTGACAATAGGCTTTAAAAGCCTGAAGCACTAAATGTGGTCATGATTGTTGAATAAGATGAATATTATGAAATTGAAAATAAAGAGGCCTAAAGGTGTAAACACTAAAGGACAAAATCTCATTGAGATTTACTGTAAATTTACCGAAAACTGTAAATAGTCAAAGAGAGCACAAAACACATGGGAAGAAAAGCCAAAGTAAAAAGCATTTTATAATAGTATTTATTCGCAAATAACCACAGCTTTTATTGTAAATAAAGCCGACTATATTGATTCAAACACAGCTAGGAAGTAAATTAAATTGGAGTTACATTTAACATTTAAAACAATCAAATACTGATTAATAAAAAAAGACATTAAAGTAGAAATAAAAAAAGGGTTTGTAAAGGACGATCAGTGAACATTTGTGATTATGTAATGACCCCTAAAACTTATTTGCGGGAAAAATCAGACATGTTTACTGTTAATAATTGACTATTATTTTAATCTTATTTTAATGGCCTTACTATTTTAATCTGAGCTCTTATTTTATTCAAGTTTATTTGATTATTTTTGTCCTTTTCATTGATTTAGGTTATTCAACGACCAAAGGTGAACTGGTTAGAAATATATTGTACCCAAAGCCGGTTAACTTTCAATTAAAACAAGATCTAATCAAATGTATGATACTCTTTTTCATCTTGGGAATACCTTCCATGGCTTACACTGCTTATATTTTTGTCTCTTATGGAGTAAGTATTACTATTTTTACTTTTGTATTTCATTAATATCATTCAATTCATGTTCATTATTATTCTGATTAGTGTTAATGTAGTTGTCACGTTGTTGAATACAATAAGCCAAGTTTGTTTCGATTATTTATACTTTCTCCATTTCTATCTTGTTTCTTGCCAGTTACAATTGCAATTCACGGGATAGACATATCATGCATTTATCATGTTTACCAAAAACATTTAGTTCACTTTTAAAGCATGAGTTAACCCATTCCATTTTCAAATCAACACCAGCAATCTTTACACTTTATCGCTTCTTTTTTAATTTTTTGTTATGTGAAAGGCTGACTGTCAGCTATTGTGCGATATAAGTGTCAGCGATTGTGTTCCAGTAAACTTGCATTAGTTTTTATTTACAGATTTTATCCAAAGATGATTTTTGCAAATTGTTTTTACAAAGCGCTACTATTGTGTTTATATTTCATTGTTATCATTCCAACTTTGAACTGTCTTTTTTTTGTTTTACTCTGGAATACAATCTGACTCTGTCTACTTGAGTATGGTTAAGGTTTACAATCAACTCTCAAACCTATTATTAATAATGTAACACTTGAATGAGTTTACGTAAGAATGAAAGTAATCATCGTTTGAATTGATTTTTATGATAAACAACAAAATATTGATGAAATTTTCCATATTTTTCATTTAAACATTTTACAATTTGAAAATGTTTAACATTATTTTTCCTTTTGGTTAAGGTGTCAAGATTTAGCATTAACATAATTTTATTTGCAATTTTTTGCCAATCATCTTCAATATAACAATAAAAATAAATTAGCATTTACATTTTTATTGTTATCATTATTACATTACGCGGAGAGAATCTATGAAGGAAAATAAAATAATAACAGATGAGATTAAATTGTAAAACATATTTAAATTAGTACAGCTCTGTTGATTGTGGTAAACAAGCAAACAAAATTAGCTTCATTCTTTGTCATATTTTTTGTCTCATGTTGATCATTATCATTTTAACCATTTGTATCATATTTACTCCTGATTTATCGTTATTAGGCATCTCTTTATGACACAATAATTATTGTGGTTGATATTGCAACTTTTTTGGTTCCGCCACTTTTACCTGCTGTGATGACTTCAATAAATGGCTATGCTCAAAAGCGTCTTCGTAAAGCTGACATTTTTTGTCTCGATACCAATTTTATAAATGCTGGTGGAAGCATTGATATGGTTTGCTTTGATAAAACTGGTACACTTACTGAAGACAGCATTGACATTGCCGGTGTTGTTCCCTCTTCTAATGGACTCTTTGGTCGTCCAGAGAGGAAAATGACAACTCTTGACCGTTATAGTACTTTGGTTGCTATTCTGGCTAATTGTCATTCCTTGATAGAACGTTGTAGACGAATTGATGGAGATAGGCAAGAGATTCGAATGTTTGAGTCAGTTGAAGCAGAATTTCGTGATGATACCTTTGTTAACGAGAATGGTGCCTTTGAAAGGTTACCTGATCGTCTGATTGGCTTTAAAAGAGGTCCCGATGATTTGATTTACGGTCTTATACGATTGTTTCCCTTTGATTCGACCCTTCAACGAATGGCTGTAGTTGTTAAACGAGCCCATACAAATTCATATTCAGTTTTAATGAAAGGCGCTCCTGAAGTGATTCGCACTTTTTGTATTGATGCTACAATACCTAATGACTTTGATTCCATGTTAGCAATGTACACTCGAGATGGGATGAGAGTTATGGCAGCGGCTTCACGGTCAATTGATGGAGATTCAATCGATCTAGCTGGTTTAATGAAAATACCTCGTGAAGATCTTGAGCATTCAATGATTTTTGAGGGTCTCATTGTTTTTCAAAATCAACTCAAGCCCGAAACTGAATCAACCTTGTATGCTCTTAAAGAGGTTGGCATACGCTCCATCATGGCTACAGGTGATAATATATTAACTGCTCTCTCAGTTGCACGAGACTGTGGTATGATTGATGAAGCTGATTCGGTCGTACAAGTTGAAGCAAACCTAACCGATAATGGAAGCCTCGAGACGCTTTATCGGTACGTCAAACTGCCTGGAATTTCAGAGAAACTCAACATTGACGATTCAACTATGAAGTATAGTGAAGAAATTATCACCCCCATTTTAAAGAAACGCTGTTGGCACATTTCAATTGAAGGAAAATCATTTGAACTGATTCGTAACTATGATCGTTCACTTTTGGCTAAAATTGTGCATCGTGGGACAATTTTCGCTCGCATGCTACCTGACCACAAGTTACATCTTATTGATGAAATTCAGCGACAAGGACACCAGGTTGCCATGTGTGGAGATGGTGCCAATGATTGTGGTGCCTTGCGTTTAGCTAATTGTGGGATATCTCTGTCAATGGCGGAAAGTTCTGTAGCTTCACCATTCACATATACCAAGAAAAATATTGAATGTGTCCCCATATTGATAAGAGAGGGTCGAGCTACTTTAGCTGCCACTATGGGTGCCTTCAAGTATCAAGCTTCATACTGTTTTGTCCTTCTTTCCTCAGTGTTGATCCTTTTCTGGGAAGGAGCCAAGCTCTCTGATGGTGGATTTGTATTTATCGATATTATATTGAACATGTTTCCACCTCTTGTTTTCGGCACTACCAAAGCTTATCCCAGACTAACTCGACATCGACCTTTACTCTCATTGTTTGATTTCAACCCACTTTTCTCAATATTTTCATTTGTTTTCATTCAAGTCATTATTTATTTAATTGCAAGAGAATATCTTCTAATTCAAGAATGGTGAGTATTCATTTCAATCTGATGAATAATTAACATTAAAACCTTTTCTTATCTTCAAATTGCATTCAATATTAAAAGAAACAAACAGAAACAAAACTCTGTACAAAGTAAGCTTTTTGCTTTTCTTTAGTTAATAACTTTGTTTTTCCAATCTTAAAACTCAACAATCTATTAACTTAATCACTGAAACAATGATTAATAATAATAGTTAACATTAGCTAATCAGGGATACGATTTAACAATTCAAATAATATGTAAATAATGCAATTACAAAGTATGTTTGATTGAGTTTAATTAAACACACTACTTAAAAATATGGATTGTTGGATGTAAACAAAAAAAATTGTTTGAACAGTCATCAAGCACTAATTTATTCAACAGATTGCTGTTTGTAATGGAAAACAATTAATGACAATTATAACTAATCATTAAATTGTCTCATTTAAAACTAACTAAAAAAGCAAATTTGATCAAAGTTAAAGGTTACCATTTGTAAACATGATTGAACATCATTTTTTGATGATCAAATTGAGAACTCAAAGCATTAATAGTTTCCTGATAGCCCTTGAGTTGTATTATGAGATAGATAGGGGGAAATGTTTTATTATTCATTAATTATTTCTATTCATTAATTAAACTCTTTAAATTATTCAGGTTCGAACCATTTGTATTCAATGCCACTCAAATTCATAGGCCTGAACCTTCACATATGACTCTAACCATTTTATCAGTTAATACAATGTCATATGTGATAGCAGCCATAATATTTGCCTCTGGTCCACCTTTTAGGATGAGTTTTTTGTCAAATAGTAAGTCTTGTTAACTCGTTATTTTTTACCTAATATTTCATCAAAATTATTAATTAATTGTTCGATTGCACTTGTATCTTTTATTCCATAGAAATTTATACTTTTGTTGTTTTTTTAAACCTTTTACTGGTAATCATCGTTACTGTTTACCCAACTCCTGGTTTTCTGTTGGATTATGTAAATGTAAGTTACTCATCTTTACCAACAAGTAATATTATCAACTACAATTAACTATTATTTATCAAATTATTATAATTATATTGAAACTTGTTGATGGTTTAACTGAAAAGCAATTTCTACTTTTCCACCAAATCCACATAACTCGGGAGTAATCATTGAAAAGCTATGCTAAAACATCTTTTCACTTTAAATGCAATTTACACTTGAATCTGTGTTTAATGAGGTGAAAAAAAACTGTAATTACTGGTACACAATTTGCGTAACAATGATGACAATAATCAAACTATTATATGAGAAAAAAAGATTGCAAGCATTTGTTCAATGCTTGCTCAGCGCTTGTTGCATTTTCTCAAGAGTAGCAAGAAAAAGCAAACAAAAATTATGTTGTAAACAATGAACAAAATGAATACGTTGTTGTAATACGTTCATTTAATTGCTTTTTCTAACTCAGTTAGTTACAAATTTACAGTTAGTTAACTGTTTATCGATCATCATTTATCTCCCTTTGTAATTTAACATTCCTATTGAGACAGCTAACATCAATAAATTAACACAAATAGTGTAGACTAGTGAAAATGTTTTGATGCTTGTTTATTCATTTATTTTATTTTTTTTCTTTCATCGCAAACAGTTTAAAGATGTTCCGGATTTTGAATTCAAATTGACATTATTTTCACTGGGATTGGCAAATCTTGGCATCTCGTACCTTTGGGAAGTCGTTTTCCTTCAAAGTGGCCAATCTCAACAATTTTGTACCAAATTTACCTCATGGAGAAACAAAAAACCCTTATACGAACAAATTGAGACTGAATTGCAATTACAAGACGACTGGCCTCCAGTAATTAAGGGTAATATGGGTAAACGAGATACTAGTCAATCATTATCTTCAACTGACAATTGGATTCATCATTGTAACACTTTACCTGTTGATCATCGAATCAGTTTGGATTCCAAAAGGACTTTAGTAACATTTACTAATCAAGAATATAATGTAGAGGCTAAAATGTTTGACTAATTATTGTGATATAATATTTTTGATAATTTACAAGAACAAATTTATTACTGTTAAAATTGTTTTCTCTCTGGATAACATTTATTCATCGTTTTCATCATCGTGATCTTCATCTCTAACATTGCCAACACCATTACAATTACGATGACCACTACCATCAATATCATCATCATTACCTTCATCATTCACAGTAACATCATGCAAATAAAGTCATTCAACTGTGATGTGAAGATGCAAAGCTGCCATTCCATTGAAAAGATTGGAGAAATGCTCAAAAAGATGTTCATCCTTATCTTTATACAACCTCTTCATTCCCTTTGAACTTAAACACCATTTAATGATCAATCTATTTTATAACTGTTTTGGATGAACATTTTAAATTGTAATTAAGAATATAAATTATAATCTAATTACTTTCGATTGGAAAATGATGATTAAACAGCAACTTGAAGTGCTTCGTCGTGCATCTTCTTGCCAGTCTAAAGAAAGATGTCTCAATGAATAATCAAGCCATGCTGTTGATCCAATTTTTTGTTCAAATTATGGAATCTTTCAATCTTTTTTCATTGCAATCATTGAATGATTAAGAAAAATGAAAATTACGTTAACTATTCGTCTAAAAATGGCAACAAAAATGAACGAGAGTCGCTTTGATTAAATATAACTCAGCAAAGAAATTACAAGAACTTATAAGGAGTTAAAGTTGGAAGGCAAAATGAGACTCTAAACTGGTTGCAATCGGTTAGACGGTAAAATTGAAAGTTGATCAGTTTTGAATGGAAAGACAAGTCAGTTCAATTCAATTGGATGAATTGTGTGAATAAGATTCACATGAGAATAATATTGGAAAAATAGAAGAAAAGTGAAGACAAAAATAAACTGTAATGGCTTAAGTTGATGTATTAGGAGACAAAGGAGTATTAAAATGAGGAGGAAAAGGGACGTAAATTAATCATGAATCATATGAACAAGCAAAAGAACTGAACATCTTTGTGACTCTTCATCTAATCATGTTCATGATTACCATTCATTGAAATAAACAGAGCAAAGCTTTTCTCCAACAAAGGTTGAACTAAGGTTACTGAACTTAATGTCAACTAACAACTTATTTCCATCTTTACGCGACTTTCATCTTCTGATTAGGACAATCATTATAATCATCATGATAATGATTGGATTCAATTTACTTGAATTGTATAAAGTGATCATAAACGCTGATCAGTGATCACAAAAGGATAAACAATCAATTTGATTGTGAATTTCATCAATTATCATTCAATCAAATGTTGAAGCATTATCTGTTGCGCTTGATTCAATACAATTATCTTAATTGATTTTGATACAAAATTACATCATGATCCATGAATCATAATTCATAATTATTTAGTCATTGAAGATAGTCAAAAGATGTAAATTGGTTAATAAGGTGAAACTTAATTTTCTGCTCAAATTGATCGTTTTATTCATATTAAGATAGTGTTTTGAGTGAAATTGTGATCAAAGGAAAACCTTTGAGTACATAAACTTGAAATAAAAATATTTATATCAACAGATTTTAATCAATAAAACCTCAGTTATTTTCATGAAAAGTATTTATCATCATTCTATGAGAAAAATAATTTCTTTTGCTTTTTTCTGTCAATAATTTTCCTTATTTTACCTCAAAATACATGTAAATTGGCGTAAATAGCTATTACCTGTTCAATTAACTAGACTTTATTTTTGTTTTGTTTTATCTTCATTTTTCCAATTAATTGTAACAAAAACAATATTCTGATGAATTTTTGTTGAACTTTACATTTGAAATTGCCATCAGCCTGGTAATGATGTATTATGAAAGGATAGGAATTGCGAATTCCCAGAATATTTTGTAGAAAACAAATTCTCTTGATTCGTTTTGAACCTTTTGTTGATTTGTTCAATTTTTTGTTTTTTTATTCCATCAGTTGTAACTTATGATTTTACTGTAGTTTTCTGGTGATCATCAATATTGCCATATTGATCATCTCGATGATCAGTAACCAGTAACCTGGACAACTGTTGATTTAACTTTTCTTCGTTCAAAGACTAAACATTCCATCCTTATTATATCTCAACTTCTATTGAAATTATTATCGCTCTATTATCAAACTTTACTCTTTCACCTTCTATGTTTGGTCAATTTTCAGCTGTTTCACGCTAAAAATGTACAAAATAATAGCAACCAGGTTAAACTTGACAATCAAACAACCATTTTAACACAGATTATTAAGGTTGTCCGCTTTGTACCGGTATGATGGATTTAATGGTATCCAGTGAACAGTATTGGTATTACAGTATTCATTTAGACAAATTGAACCCTTTTCGGAATATTCTGGGAATAGTTTTTACTACTAACCAAGCTTGGTGATCAAAATATGCAGAAAAGGTTAAAATCAGAAAAAATGTTCAATTAGGCTCAATGTTTCAACTGGAACTCGATTGCCATCTGTTGTAAATTGATCAACTTAACCCATGAGCAAAACCTATTCAATAAAATGTAAATCAACAAATTTTGACTAATTGAAATGAAACACAATAAAACCTCACTGAGAATAGCGTAAATATTGTCAATTCGTTTAATGATTTATGCAAAGATTTTGCTACCGATTAATGATATAAACCAAGTTTCAATTGTTAAATTTTTATCATTCACAGTAGTTTATATTGATGAAACCCGTTTTCTGATACAAACTTGATTTTTAACATGAGTACAACACAATTTATTTGGAGTTGAACCAGAGTCAGGGTTGAAATTAAGGGTTTAAAAAATGCACTCAATCATTGTTAAGCCAATACATATTTCACTATTATCGCTACATCTGCCACACCTTGGATTATATGATTATAATATGAGTAATATGTTATTAAAAGTATTTTTAATCTAAATCAATAATTTCTTGATCCATGATCTTTTCTCATTAACTGATTGGATGGCTTCAGCAATTTATAATTACACTGACATTACACAATCGACTGAAACCGCTAACCAATAATCTTATTCATCTCTTCAAACTCGTTTCGATGTTTGAGAATTCTGTTTCACAAACTTAATTAAAAACGCAAATAAATTTAATATTATTATAAATTAATTATTTATAATGATAATAGTCTGAATAAAGGACAAAAAGGAATGGATGACGGAAAAATTCTGGGCCTTAAGAGATCATTGAACGATTAAAAAATTTAATACAGTTTAATAGACTAAAAAACTGCTGGTTAAAAAAGTTGTTTCATTTTAGCCGATAAACTCATGATATATTATATAATGTATATATAATAATAAAGGGTGTTAAGGTTTATTTCTGACAAATATATCTGAAGATAAAGATGAATTCACAAAAGTAAAGGTTGATCAAAATACAAGAGCCAATACAATTGACCCATTCACCTTTATCGTCATGGTATCACAATTTTCATCTTTATCTTCAGATAATTTTGCCAGAAATGAACCTTAACACCCTTTAAAAGATAATTCAATGAAATTGAAACTAATATTAGATCATTAGGTAAGTCCCGATTCTCGATATGTTCTGAATGTCAGAAAAAAAAACACCAACGATAAATTACAGCCTGACTACCTTACCTTAAGTTTCCTGCACTTTTTATGCTCTTATTTTGGCCTAAGTCTTAAAAAAGGCCACAATTTTGCGTAAATTTTAGCGATAAAACAGTATTTTTTTGCTCTTCCATAGACAAAAGTCTTTTCAATTTTTGATTCGAGGCCTGCCAATTAGCATAGAAAAGTTTGATTTCGATGACCTTTGAATAACATGCTTGCACATAATCTGCTAAAAATGATTCTGGAAACGAGCCAAAAATCAATTCTTCATATCGAGAGTCGGGACTTACCTAAGCCCCTAATAGATCGATTCACATAAAATTGTCGATTTTATTTTTCGAATCTTGGCGCCAGGCGCCTTTCGTAACTACAGTCAAGCCTCTCAAAGTTAGTCGTTGCTAAGACAACAGAGTAGACAATTGTCCAATCATTTTTGCCCCAGACCCAAAGGGGATGAGGGTATTATATCATTTGGTTTTATCTCTTATCAGTTAGTTTTTATAATAAACGTGAATGAAAAAAACTAAAAAATGTAGGAATGTGCGATTAATAGGCAGAGAGCGATAAAAATGATAAAAAATCTTATTTAAAGTAGGCTTCAGATGGAGCCTCTATTCATTAAATGCGATTAATTTAAATCAATATGTTTTAACCAGATTCATATTGAAAGCATTCGGATCGTCAATGTTATTTCTATGTGAGCTCAAATTAACATTGGCAACGTCACTAGATGACGCTAGGCTCGATTTTAATGTTATCAACCTAATGGTCTGGGGCAAATCTTTGTTACCAACAAAGTACTTTCTCTTGTCCCTCTTATTTATGAAGTTTCAACATGCCTCGTCGTAATTTGAATTACTGTGAAAAAAATAGAGTTTTGATGGCTAAAGATCAGAATCTTAATTCTGAACAGATTGCCTTAAACTCTAATCAATAAAACAATAACAAAGCCAATGTCGACTAAAATAAGCGTATCGGACTGTAAAATAGACTTTTATCTATTCTCACTACGTCCAACTTAGAGAGGCTTGACTGTAGTAGTAAACTAACCATGGTTACTATGGGCTTACTAACGGTGATCATCAAAACCGGTAAACGTGAACTGTTATTAATTTATGGTTAATTGCAACCTGTGTTTAAGAAATTTTGATTAATTTGACATTTTCGTCACACTTATGATCTTTAGTCGATTCATTTTGAAAAAATGATTACGACCTTAACTTCGACTGTGCTTTGTTTACTCGGCAGTTTCTCAGTTAGAGAGAGTTTTATTTCAAGTTTAACTGTGTCTAAAATAGATTGTGACTAACAGATAATTTGTATTGATTCAACAGGTTATGAAAATTTGATTCAGTAGGAGTTAATTAGAGGATTGACACATTTTTATCTCTAACTCATTGAATTTAAACTAAAATGATAAAAAATTTCAATAATCTACGCCAACTAGATTCTGCGGAACGAGTCAATATTAATAAGAAGCAGCTCATCTCAGCCAAACGAAAATTGCCATTAACGGTAAGATTATTTTTGTTTCCTGCATATTTATATTTCATCAATCTAGTGTAATAATTGATCTCAAACAACCCTGAATTGTTTATTGGAGAAAACAATTGAATCAATAGTAGATGTGAGTTTTAGCCAATCAAAGAAAAGAAAAATAAAAATTGCCCAATGAGTTTAACTGGAATGATGAACTTTTTAATCCTCTGAGATTTCTTATTTCCTTTGACACATTGTTCAAACCTTTGGTCTCTATTTATTGCACCCTTTCTAGTAATAAGCCATTTTTCCAAGAATAGATACTTCAATTATCAAGATTTTATACTAACTAGTAAATTAATCTTTCACTCGTTTAGAGTGAAACATCCTAGCGGGAGTTGCTTTTGGTATCAGTGCAATTTAAGCTTGAGTCTCATTTAACCATGGTATGTTAACATTCACATGTAAGTAATCATAATAATGCAAAAATCAATCTAAATTTCGATTATCGATTGATTTATCTGAAGATATATTCCATAAATGAAACTACTAAACCCTTATTACTTACAGTTGTAGTTAAACAAACACCACTTTATTTATAAACCTCAAAACCTTCAATTCTATTTTGTGATAATTTTAGCTATATTTTATGCCATTCATCCAAGTGATTAATTACATTGTTGTCCGTGTTTATACTTTTTATTGCTTCAACAATCATCATAAACAGACTGTTTAATTACAAAAAAAAGGAATCAAAAAGTGTATTTACGAGTTGCATTTCAATATGGCATCTCTACTTTGGGAACAATTGAAAGCCATGTACAAAAAGGATTGGCTTATTAGAAAGAGACATTGGATTGTCACAATATTTGAACTATTTTTACCAATTTTAATGGTTGGTATTCATCTTTATTCATTGCCTGATAAATCTAACCGAATGCCAATGTCATCGTCACCTAGTACGAAGTTGGAATATAACTCACCAATGGTACAGCAACTTTCAAAGCATTCAGATGAACACTTCTATTATGATGGTACATTTTACTGCAACATCTTTGGACAACTCTTTTACTATTCAGCTACTGGGAATATTTCAGACTTTCTGAGTCCAGCTGTCTCAAAATGTGGCTTGCGTACAGTTGCTGAAAAAAGTGAATATGACGTGATTAAAGATTGGGGTGATTCATTAGAAAACATTTATGTAACAAGTCCAGCTCTTTTCATCCATGAACTTGATCTGGATAAAGGTATAGCTAACTACACAATTGGGACTGGAAGATTAACATACCCTGGACCTTGGTCTCAGAGTTCTATTCCACCATCTTATGAATCATATGTGAGCCCCCAGTCAATACTTAACATACTATTGGCGAGCTACCCGGATGGAGAAAACCTTACGTCTGAAAGTTTCAGTTATCACTATACCAACAAATTGTTTGATGAAGGTGATCCAAGTAGTGAGCAAAATTATGTAGATCATAAAAATGGTGATCCAACTCCAGAGCCAGGTAAATCACCAAATGCCGTGGACTTTTATCAGGCTTATACTTTTCTCGAAGTTGGCTTTCTCTATGTATCTACAATTATAGCGCGTCGTATTATTCAAGAGAAAGCGACTAATTCAAAGGAATTACTAAGAATTATGGGATTATCTGATCTCATTTATTGGATTTCTCACTTTATCAATTATTTATCCTTGAGCATTTTCCATGCATCTGCCATTACAATATTGTATTCCGTTTCTAAGAAGAATCCATATCCTGGCTGGAATGGTGGTGTATTTTGGTTCAATTATTCCTTCCTTTCTGTGGCCAATATTCTTTTTACATTTACATTTTCAACGATATTGACTCGCCCGATAATTGGTGTTTTGATTGTGATTGTAGGCCGTGCTGGACTATCTTATTTAGCATTTGATGCTAAAACAGATAATTTTAATCTTCTCTGGATTTCTCCAAAAATATGGTCATGTTTGATTCCCGAAGGTCAACTTCATTATTCAATTTACGATATGTTTTACTTTGGCGAAACCAAAAAAGTTTCTTTCTCAGATTTGTTCTCTTCATTTGATGTTGCTGATAGTATCAGTTTTCGATCAATCTATTTGACAGCTATTATTTCATGGTTAGCCTACCTTGTATTCCTTTGGTACTTAGATGCTGTGTGGCCTTGGCAAACTGGAACACCTAAGCCATGGTATTTTCCAATTTCACGATTCATAAGAAAATCAACAAATAATGAAACCCTTGATGACATGGCACCATCGTACAATTTGGATGAAATCAATGCCAATGCAGATAAAAATGAAGCAGAACCAAGCGATCTAAAAACCAATATTCAGTGCAGCAATTTATATAAAGCGTTTGGGTCAATGGGCAATAAAAAGTTTGCTGTAAACGGACTTGATCTGAATATTTATAAAGGTCAAATAACTGCTCTTCTTGGTCACAATGGAGCTGGTAAAACGACGACAATGTCAATGATAACAGGATTACTCCCACCTACATCGGGTAAAATTTTGGTCCACGGTATGAATGTTCATCAGGATACTGCTACAGCTCGCCGTTGCATTGCTCTGTGTCCACAATCTGATTTGTTGTTTGAAGAACTCACAGTAACAGAAAATCTTGAGCTTGTTACTGGTTTACGTGGCTTAAGTACGCAAATGAAAAAAGATATAATACCGTTGAATATAAAGCGAGTCAACTTAACAGATAAAGCAGATACACTGGCTTCCAATTTATCGGGTGGTATGAGACGTCGTCTTCAACTGGCTTTGGCATTAACAACTGCCTCTGAAACATTGATTCTTGATGAACCAACATCAGGTCTTGATCCAGAATCTCGACGGCAGTTATGGAATCTTTTACTGGAGTTAAGAAAAGATTTGTCCATTTTACTGACAACACATTTTATGGAGGAAGCTGATGCTTTAGGAGATCGTATTATTATCATGGCTTCCGGTAAAATCAAGTGTTCGGGAAGTTCAATGTTTTTGAAACGTAGATTTGGAGCTGGAAACTCAATCAGAATAGCCAAAGATACTTGGTCATTTGAGCTTAATCGTTTAGATACTCAAATAAGGTTTCACTTTCCCAATGCTTTTGTTACTAGTGAGAGTAGTGAAGAAGTCATCTACCAACTTAGCCTGGATTCTGATGGATCGGACAAGAAGTCAACTTCTTCTTTGATTAGCTTATGTGACTATCTTGATAACAATTTGTCAGCACTTGGTATCACTTCATATGGTATTTCCGTTACAACTCTTGAAGATGTTTTCCTGAAGGTTGCTGAAGAAGATAATGAAAAAAGACAAACAAATATTCAGATGGAAGATAGATTATTTGAAATTAATAAGATACTCGACTACACAAAATTGACAGGATTTGCATTAACTTTGCAAAGACTAAGAGGTTTGATAACGAAACGTGTGCATTACATTAAAAGACATTACAAAACAATTGGATTTACCATTATCCTGCCAGTTCTGGTTATATTACTAACATTTATGGCGACTAACAACGTGAAATCTTACATTACCGATTCATTTCATGATTATCCGTATCCAATTGAGCTGGATTTGAAGTCGATTTATGGTGAAAATGCTAAAGCAGTTATACGAGCTTCTTTCAACAATAAAGAGCCTTTCATTGAAGCGTATCGTGCCATCATGAAAGAAGCGGGAATTGAAATCGTTGAAATTCAATCTTCCTTGTCAATGGATGATTACATGAAAACAAGTAAACAAACTGGAGAACAATTTATGAGAGAAAACATTATCGGAATAATTGAAGACTCGAGTAGTCTATTAAACTTCACTATCTGGTACAATCCAAAGGCTTCAATATCTCTTCCATTAAGTGTTGACGCCTGGACCAATACTTTGATTCGAATAAGTGACGAAGCTAGATCAATGTCAAAAGTAGTTACAACGTATCTCCCAATGCCTAATCGAGGCGGAGAACAGCCACAATCACTCTCCATGGCAGCTCGTATTTTGTCAGCATTATTTTCACCGATCGCTTTCAGTTTTATTGCTGTATCATATTTCCTCTTTCCATCCACTGAATCTGCAAATAAGGTAAGAAATAAAGATCAAAAAATTTCCTGAAAAATTGAAGGAGTAAATCACAAAATATAACTCACTTTGAAGCCTTTTCTAAAAAGGAGTCTAAATCTTGAGATGCTTGCATAAATGTTTAAAATGCATTGCGATCCAAGCTCTTGATATATTTTCTCCATTTTAATAGTAGATTTTATTCTGAAGCTCACTATTTTTAATTTAACTTTAATCAGAGTTAAGATTAGTACCTTTATTGAAATAGCTGTAGATTGAGATATTGCTTTTAATCCAAAGAGTAGAGCCATCTAGTGGTTCTTTCAGTCATGAGAAATATCATTGAAATTTTCAAGTTTAAAATGTTTATATTTGTGAAAGACTGAGACAAACAATCAAGAATTATTATTGATAATGAGTCATTTTCTTTTTGATTTCACAGGCTAATTTGATTCAAAAAATGAGTGGTATTAAAGCTCCAATTTTCTGGTGCAGTCACATTATCTTCGACTTTTCTTATCATATTATTGTGTCGCTAATGATGATTTTAGGAGTCACAATAATCGATCGCTTTCTTTTCACAAGCGTTGAAGTATTTTGTAAGTAAAGCTGTCAATTAACAATTTTGAAATTTAAGAGTTTTTATTCACTTATTAACATTTGCTTTCTATTACAGTTTCTGTTTTCATACTTATGTTACTTTATGGTTTGGCATCGATTCCATTGTTTTATTTATTCTCATTTCTACCGGTAGAACCTGCTCGTGGATTTTCATTATTAGTTACCATTTCACTAATTGGTACTCTTATTGGTTCAGGTTTAGCTGCCATTTTGGTGGCTGTGGACCAAATTAAATCACTTCATGTGTTTCTTGGAGATCTTTTTCCGCCTTTTGCCATGTCCTTTGGGTTGTCCAAAGTTTATTCACAAGTAACTTTGATCTCCGAATGTCGTAAATATAATGCTTGTAATCCTGGTAATTTGGTATCTCGTGTCATCTGTTGTGATGAAAATTTAGAATTTAAAAAGTTTGAACCATTTGCGTGGAAAAATGATGGAGTTTTACCTGAAATTGCGATACTTTGTCTGGATTCAGTTTTATACATACTCATTCTAATCTTATTAGACACTAATTTACATCGTTTTAATTATTGGTATGATTCGATCCGGAAAAGGTTATCATCTTCACCTCAAACCCAAGGTGAAGTTGAAGATGATGATGTTACTTCTGAAAAATATCGCGTTGCCCAGTTAATAACATCGGGCAGAGTCAACACTGAAGCTCTGACTGTCAGTGAATTGAGTAAAGACTTTGGTTCATTCAGAGCAGTCGATAAAATTAGTTTTGCTGTTCACAAAGCGGAATGTTTTGGATTACTTGGTGTCAATGGAGCTGGTAAAACGACAACATTCCGAATGTTAACTGGTGATTTGATGGTTACTCAAGGCGATGCTTTTGTTGAATCATATTCATTAAGGAAAGATTTATTGAATTTCCAACAGTCTATAAGTTACTGTCCACAATTTGATGCTTTGCTTGACAAACTTACGCCTCAAGAAACTTTAACATTATTTGCTCGAATCAGAGGTAAGTTTCATAGTTTACTCATGCATGCATGTATTTACCATATTTTATTGATTTACGCATTTCATTTGCATTTAATTACAGGAATGCCTGAAAATAAAGTTAAAGAAAATGTCAACTATATAATCACATCTACTGATTTAACACAATTCACAAAAACCTGTAATGAAAATTTAAGTGGTGGTAATAAGAGGAAATTATCATTAGCAATTGCTGCTATAGCTAAACCTAAGGTTATATTTCTGGATGAACCAACTACTGGCGTTGATCCGGCATCAAGACGTAAGATTTGGTCCACGTTAATGCATCTACGTGATACAAGTGGCTCATCAATAGTATTAACTAGTCACTCTATGGATGAATGTGAAGCTTTATGCTCTAGGATTGGTATAATGGCAAGAGGAAACTTTAAATGTTTAGGTGAATATAGAATGTTAACAAATGGATATGCTTTTTAAACATTATTCAACTGTTAATTAACGAATTTTATTTTAATACTTAGGCTCAGCTCAACATTTGAAACAAAAATTTGGTCAAGGATATACTTTGGTTATCAAAATTAATCAAGAAGCCTTGAAAAAAGATGGTGAAGTTGAAAGAATCCAAAGATTTATCCAAGAAAAGTTTCCAAGTGCAATATTACGAGATTTTCATCAAACTATTCTTCATTACCATGTAAAGAATGCTTCAGCTCGATGGGGTGAAATGCTACGAGCATTGGAACAAGGAAGAAGTTCATTAATGATTGAAGATTTTACTTTAACTGGAACAACATTAGAACAAATTTTCCTTTCATTTGCCAAAGAAAGTTGATTTTACAAATGATATATTTTGTAACTTATTATCAACATTAAAAAGTCTTTATTTTGTCTTATAATTCAGTCGATGAACGATTCTCATTGAATGTCATTAGAACGAATCCTTTCTTATTTGTCAATTATAGTGATTGTCATTTACATTTGTATTTGATAATTGTAGACTTTTTTGTATCTTTTAAATTCCATCTTATCTATTTATTTATTTTATTATTAATATAATTGCAATAAGACACAATTTTATCAACTCTCCTGCCTAGTCCGTAAGATATAAGAGTTTCCTTTGAATATATGATCATTGAATTTTTAGCTGTAAAAGCTGTCTTTGGAAATAACAAGTTAGCCAGATTAAAAAGTCCACAAAACGCTTTTTGAAGGAAAGTCGCAGCTAGAATTATATGTTGAGAAGTTGCAGAGAGAATGATAATCTTGAGAACTGAGTCTGGGGTAAGGAGGAGTACGAAATTCATCTAAGCAATAGATTTTTAGATGTGAAATCCCATGAAAGGCAGGGTGGTGTAGACCATTTTTATATTTGTGAAAATGGCCTTAAAAGCTTTTTTTACTGTAAAATTTAAACCAAACTTTTGTCCATTTCACCTTCACTCTAAGCTGAAGTTATTTTTATGTCTACGTTGTTCCTCTTTCAAGATTCACATTGATACTTGTTGAAATGGAGCAACAGAATTATGTTGATAAAATTAATCAAATTGCTCCATTAAAAAGTTGAATCGGCAAAGTTCGGCATAATGTTTTAGTTTTGAAAGGAATTGAGTTAATTTATTGTATGCTTAATTATGTAATATTTATTGAATCGTTATTTAGTACAATAGTTCATGTAGACATGTAGATTCAAAGGTCTATTTTCTCAAACAGCAATTCAATTAGTTCAAAAACAATATCATCCAAAGTTTTGTCACCACTGAAGCCAGGGAAGGGAATTTTCGCAAAAATTTTATCCAAAGTGCTTTTGATGAAGTCTTTCGGATCCGAAACTGGTATTGGTCATGAAAAGAGTGAAATACTTAATCTAATTGAATTATTGTTACTTTATTAAATTATGATATAATACTAACCTTTAGCATCATCAAGGCTGTCGAGCCAAGTATTAACAGCTTTATCAAGAGTCTCAGCGTTAATGTTATCTATTGGAAACAGAGCATCAAAACGTAAAAACAATTATAATACAATTTTAATAAAGAAATTAAAAACAATTTTCTTAAAAAAATTTACTTACGATCAGAATGGGCTTTTGTGATAAGCTCAGTCATTTTGTTGACAATCTCTTTTTCTAGTTCATTTTTTGGGTACAAGCCTGATCATTTGTAGATTAATAATGAAACATGAAATTAAAATATGATTCAACTTGCCTTAATTATTATACTTACTTGGAATTGGAAATTTATCGAAGTATTTGCGAACAATCAATTCCAGATTTTCAGCAACAGATTTATTTCTAGCTAAGCCTAAAGATATTGTTAAGCAATGTTTATAATAAAATAAAATTCATATCAGATGAAAATATTTACCATCGACGCCAATAAGAGCAAAGTACTTTTCAGCATTCTCCTTGGCACTGATATCAGGATTCCATGCTGATACATGATAATAATTGAAACATAAAGGTTTACATTCGTGATTGAACAAAAAAGTCAATAATAAACTCACCAGGAACCAAATTGTTGTCAAAAGGTCTTGAGAGAAGAGCCATGAGATTTGACTGAAGGGAAGCTTTTGGATCCCAACCTGAGAATGATCAATAAGTACATTGAATATAAAGTTTTTAAATGTATCAAGAAATCGTTTAACTGTTAACTAACCAGGAATCTTTTGTTCCCATTCATTAACGAGTTTCCGGTTATATTCGGCAGCGGCTTTAGCAAGTGGAGTCGGTTCTGAAAAAATAAAACGACATTAACAAGACTGGGTGAAGGTTAGGTTAGGAAAAGATTTACCTTTTGTTGGAGCAGCACTTATGGCTGAGAGACAAAAGACGGCACTTAAAACGATCAAGAACTTCATTTTATTTTTTATTTTTTATTATTACTACTTGTAATATTTGTAATATAATACTTTTATTTTATTTTTGTTGGATTATTGTTTTCACACAATTTTCAATGAACATACAAAACTGAATGAAAACTAACCGAGTTTTACAGACTTTTATATTATTCGATAAAGATCAACAGAGCTATAATTGCATGATTTATCACAACAAAATCAACAATCAATATCACAATATTTGGGAGAAACAATAAAATCTTAATTTCCCTTTAAAAATATCGCCTCTTCATCAATCTCCCGATAAACTTACTTTTCAGACTCAAAAATAATTATAGTACTTTGTTTTGATTTAATCATTTTATTTCATCTAATTAATCCCAATAAGTACTCATCAATTCCCTTTAACTACCTGTACTAGCGCTAATTTGTAGTACCTAACAGACAAAGGCAGTTTTTCATGAAATCAGATAAGTGAGATTTACAGAGATTTCCATGTTTCTATTAAAGAATAAGATATTGATTGTTAATTTTGTTTTGATGAATCACTTAATTAAATCTTATTTAATTACCAAAAATTGGTCGAATCGTGTCAAGCTTGTCGTCAAGCTCTTGAAATATACTTTTCATCAAGACATTGACAAAATCAGTGAAAATCTTCACCCGGGGAATTAACAATTTTACTGATTTGTGAGTTTTCTGGTTTGAGTTTGATAAAGGACTTTGTATTTCGAGCTAAGAGCTGTGACTTTGTGGATTTGCGGGTACATGAAACTGAGTGCTATCAAAAAATTTCTTCGATCGACAGTTTTCAATCGACAGAAATCGAGGTCAAAGTTGAAATTTCAACAGTTTTTGCAATTAGTGGAGCAGATTTTTTCATCAAACTCATTGCTCTGATGTAACTTTCATTGGTTAACCATAAAATGCACTTAGTTCGAGAAATGAAATTTTATGTTCTTGAATAACAGATAATTTCTGAAAGAGTTAGAGAGCTGGCCATGGGTCAAAAACTTCAAACCCTGCTCATTATAAACTGCCATTTTAGATTCCAATTGCAGGCTGATTCATCTAACTTATCTGATTTCATGAGAAAAAATTATTTGTTAATAACTAGTACAGACAATTGTAATGAAATAATGAATTTAAAGTGAGTGCAGATAAACGTAAAAACAAATGATGAAGTTATCAGATGAAAAAGAAAAGTATTTCCAATCGATTTCTTTGAATTTCGTGATGAACTCTAATATTAAAGGTGCTATTCTAGTGAAATTAGACAGAACAAAAGGGAAAATAGTGTTAGTCACACAAAACAATTGTCTAACAAGCACGGAAACGACTGAATTCCTTTGATAAATGTGGTTCTGTTGTACCTATTCAAGTCTTTTCACTTATTCTTGAATATTCTTATTCTATATATTTCTTTCATGAAATTCGTGAAAAATCGGTGGTAAAAATTCTGTAACCAAAATAGCTTTGGCAATGCATGTTGCCAAAATCTAAAAGTTAAGGCAAAGGACCATATTAGTCCTGTTTTAAAATAGAAATTGTACTTCCCCTCCCTTCATGGAAAATATATAAATAGAATAAAATAAGGGAAGAAGGCACCAGAAAGTGCCCAAAACCTGAAAAAACTGAACATTTATGGAGCAGATGCCGAGTATGATTCAACATGTGAAAATCTAGTTTTCATCAAATGATATTACAAAATAAAACAGTGCAAAGTGTTTAGTTTAAAAAAGTGAATAAAAATTAAACATAGTAAACGTTTTGATCAACCTTGTGGATTAAAATTATCTACAATTGTGTTCCAATCAGCCCCAACTATTTAGATGCAGAAATTACAGTTTTACATGTGAGTACAGTCACTTTAAACCTAATTCTTATTCAATAATGAGCCTGACTTTAATTAATTAAAATCTTCTTTAATATAATATTAATAAGCAGAAAATTTTTTTTTTGAATCAATGAAAAGATAATCAACTATTGGAGTCATTGACTAACAATAAAAACCAAGTTATTGTTATTAAGTCTGCTTTCCATTCTTTTCCGAGATTCTCTTTATTGATCTGAGTATCAATCACTATTTTTCACCCCATAGAAGAGAAACTCGGATAGAATCAATCATTAATATAACTATAATAACTCGTTAATGATCTAAGTATCAATCAATTATAAGGTAAACTACATCAAATATATCACTTGTATTGTAACAAAAAAATACGATTACCTATGACAAAACCTGATGATAAATTAAAATTAAGCATTGTTGTTACACCACTAAGAAATCATATCATACGGAAGTAAACAACCAGTTACTCTAGTTTATTCATATTGTAACACACCCATTAAATTGTTACACCCTATCGATCGTAGGTGTGCCTCGATCGATAGGGTGAATTCTTATTGTACTAAGAATGAATTGTAGAAAGTGTAGAAATAAAAGTTAGTTGGCAATCAACTCTCAACCCGAAAGGGTAACTTGAAAATCTTTTCAATTGGTGCCCGAAGTGAGGCCGCTTTGAGCGCGCAAATATCAACAATTTCAACAGAATGTTACTGTGCATCAATAAAGTTTAATTAGTGTAAAATTTTGAAATAGTGCCATAAATCTACGTACATATTGTTGGTGAAATCAAATTTTTCATCTGTTCAATCGTATTAACTGTAAGACAGGCTTTCAGACAGTTAAGGACACACTCATCTATTAATCAATTTGGAATATTTATGTTGCCAGCATTTAAAAATTGATTCTTAAAGCGACTTAAGCTTTAATTGTGAGTTTTGAGGAAAAAGGAATCAAACCAATCATACTGGTGATTATTGGGTGAGGTTTGAGACCGGCTCAATGGACAAGATGCAAAGAAAGTAATCTTAAACTCTAACTCGACTGGACTCCTTTCAACACTTCCAACACCATGATTTAATCAAACATCTTGATCATCTTACCAAAATGACAATTCTGGTTAAAACAAATTAATCCTAATACATAATGATTTAATCCTTATTTTGTGGTGATTCTAAATTCTCATTCAACAATCCAATTTTTTGATTAAATTTGATAAAAGCAGCAAAAATGCATCTCAATGGGTTCCTCTGGCTATTTGGATCTTTATTAGTTAATCATGGTTCAATTTACAACCAATCATAGAGAGTTTTCTATGTCTAGTAACTAATTCTGGTCAACTTAGTGGTCTTTGTTGTCCGCTACTCGCCAGCATCACAAACACATCATTAACTTTACCCATTAAATCTTAGTTTTATATCAATAACCATATAATCATCCAGTCACAAATTCGTTTTGTCGTTCAAACTCAGTAAGTAATTAACAAATCTTGTGCAATATGCATGTTTAGATTATTTAGAGCCTAATTTTGCCTGAAAATAATTTCATTTTAACACCTAAATTGTATCGATTAATGGTTTAAGAACGCTACAGTTCGCCATTCTTCATACATTACCTGTCAATAGTCCTAATCTTGCCTGAAAATAATTTCATCTTACTACCTAACTTGTTAAAGATTGATGGTTTAAGAACCTGAGTTCGCCATTTTCAATCATAGTGATTAATTAAGTCTACAAAAGACAACACCCTACTTAAATAAATTAAATCTAGAAAAGATTGATACTTTCTAATCAAATTCAAGTCTATAAAAGACTACACCTTACTTAGATAAATTAGATCTTGACAAGATTAATATTTACTAAAATAAATCAAGTCTAAAAAGACTACACCTATTCAATTAGATTAAGTTCAGAGGAACCAAACCTCACTTAGATAATTACATTTGAAAAGATTGAATCTTTACCATATTTTTCTCATCGCAAATTGAGCGTGATTTCAAGTCATAATTCTCATTTTAACTCAAAGAAAGACGATTCTTAGATGGTTTAAGAACTCAGTTCCCATCTTCAATCAATTCTAATCATAAATAAATGAAAATAATTCAAAAAATTGAATAAATATATTAGTACTTATTAAAGTAAGCCATTTGCTGAGTTTCACTCACACTCTTGAATATTTCTTGGTGATCCAATAATAATAAATATAATAAATTTAATAAAAAAAAATAAATCTAAAGAATTAAATATAATAATCAGCCCTAGTGCTTCTACAAATATATTGATCACAAAAGAATAATAATCAGAATAATATTACAATATACATTGTTAATAATCAAATCGATAAAAACAAAACAAAAAGGCTTATACGCCCTATTGATTAGACCTAATAACCAGAATATATTTAACTCAAATAAATCAAACCCAAAGAGGTTACACCTAAAATACTTTGCATTAATAAGATTACATAAAGAGAAGTCTTCAGTGACTACACCTTCAATTAATAGCGAGATTCAGTCATTACTGATGTCAGATTTAATCTATAAATAGATAATACCTAAAATACTTAGGATAGATATTATTAAACGAAAATAAGTCCTTAGTGACTACACCCTCATAATAAAATTCAGTTATCACTTATGTCAGATAAAAACAAAGAGATGTTCATAGCCTACTTAGCTATGGCCTCATAAAAACATTAAGTTTCAACAGAATATAAACATAAATGCTTAATTTACAAAATGATGAAAAATAAAACTCACGAAAAAAAAATAATAATAAGAATAATCTTAATACACCCTGGATAAAGGAAAAATTATAAAGTAACAATAATAATAGAATTAACAAAAATAACCATTCTGCATATTATAGCTTAAATAACAAATAGAAGTATCTGCATTTATCAAAATTGAATTACTAATTAACTTATCTATTATTCAACTTTAATTAAGCACTATTTCACTAAAATCTTTAAAAAAAAATAAAAAAAAAATAAAAAATTTGAGAAATACTTTGACAAATCAAAATGGAAGAAGAAGATAACCTATTCCTTGTAACAGAAATTAAACTCGTAAATCAATTAATCAAAATAGGTACAAACAAAGAAAAATTGATTAAATTGTATGACATTCTATATGCTGATAGCCCAAAGGCTAACGTCGACGCAGATAACGCAGAAGAATGGACGAGTGAAACTCATCCAGGCTTAAGTCCTATTCATTATAAAGCTAAGCTAGCACAAGAATTACAAGGAACCAAACAGCAAGTTGGTCAATCTACTGTCGATTTTATCTACCAAATATATGGCGCATGTAAAATCATAGATAGAACAACGCCTGAGAGTTTTATCGTCAGTTTAATAAAAATAAAATTATTAACTCAAATCAAATATGAGATTATCTCAAAGAATCCAAAAACAATACATGAATTAATTGCAGCAGCTAGATTGGCTGAACAAGAAGTAAATAGTTACTCATCACTTCTTCGAACCGTAAACGAATCAGAAAAAGAAACGGATAAATAGATAAACAAAAAAAACATACAAAATTAGCGAAATTTTAAACAATTAAGCAAAAAAAAATAAGCCAAATAAAAAAAAAATGATAATATTAACAGAGTTTAGTGTAATAATAGTTACGATTAGGCTAAAACTTAGGAAAGAAATAATAATTTATTTCAGATTAACATCTAGATCATAGATGGGAATGAACGTCTTATCGTGTTGGCAACAAATGTAACTGAACAGAGACTGTTCAGGATGGCAGCCGATATATTGTATTAAATCTCATTTTACCCAATAATGTTCCTATCTCTTAAAGCATAAAACTTCACTAAAATGTCCCTCATCCCATTTTGCAGTCATGCTAGACAAAGCGTAGTATTTCGGCAGTATATACTGTATTATGCTAGCGATTTAAATGTTGATCATACTTTTTGGGATGGAATCATCCAATACGTCGGGATAGTTGGTGGTGCCTTCTACTCCTTCTGTTGCCCTTTTAAAGGTGGACTTAAGAAATGTTCTGATGAAGAATTTGCAGATAATGCAGACTACGCTGCATTAGGACTCTTTGTTAATCTTGATCATGCTATTGACGGATCATTTCATGATGCTAATGAATCTGCATTTGTACAATCCATAAGATCTCAATGTCAAATTGATGATGAATATGTCGAACCTGACTACGATTACCTTGAAGATTACAATGATCCACCAGAACCAGTTAGCTCTGCTTTCGTAGATGTTGCTCTTTCTTTCCAGTCAGTAGATTGGAAAAATCTTGGATACAGTTCTCAATTGCGAAAGTCCTTTGTCATAGAGGCACTCCTACAAATCACAATCAGAAAAAATTTATCCTGGCCAGTGATGCAAAGATTAGCGAGTTTTACAAATATTACTCCGAACTTGCCCATATTGCTCTTTCAACGCCTTCTTTCGATTTCGAAGAGTATCCTGGTTTTTTTGAATTACGCGATAAACCATTTAATCATCTTTTCAGTAAATTTGTCATCATCTGTAAATGGTGTCGTGAAGAGTGGAACAATGAATACGACTGTATACAAATCCACAGATCCGATTACAAAGGATGCTGCAAGAAATTCCGACCAGACAACCCAAAAAGAAATAAAGGATGCTGTCTTGGTCCTCCCCTCACAGAGGAAGAAAGTTACCAACCCGAATTTTGTGGATTCGGACCCATTTGTTGCCAAAATTGTGGAAGTGAAGACTCTAAAAGTTTGCACCAAATCATATTACATAGTAAATCCTCTGTAGGCGAAATCTCATACACCACAGGGACTGAAATGAATTGCCCCCTTTTAGAACTTGAAGGATGGTACTCCTTATCTGAAATTAGAATTAAAAGCTTAACCAATAACTAAATTATTACACAAATTTCATAAAAATTATCAATATTAGCACTAAATTATACTATCTTAATCATATTCCTACATTAGTACTTCTACCGTTAACTTTTAAAAAAAAACCATATAGAACTAATATATTCTCTAGTACTAAGACGTTATATACACAATTTAAATTGTATTTTTTGACTCCAATTAATTCTCAGGTTCATTAACGCAAAAAAAAATGGAACGCACACCAGAAGATGAGTTCAAAAGAGACTGGGTCGATCTGGAAAGTTCTCGAGATTTTGAATGTTTTGTGTGCCTGAAAATTATTCCAGACCATTTCCAAAACCACACCTGCGTATATTGTAGATACTGCATGTGCCCAAATTGTCAATTAATGTACGCATTAGAAAATAACCTCAGAGCTCCTCACCCAAAAGAATGTCAGGCTTGTAGAAGACCATTTAGATATGGAATTAGACCCAAAAGTGGTATAAAATCCATAGAAGTATGGGACAAATTACAAGTTTATTGTCAGTTCCCATCATGTAGAGAAATTTTAACTAATGAAGATTTTAATTGGCACACTAATATTTGCCAACATAATGTTAAAAATTGTTCCTTATGCATAATGTATAAACTACCACAGGAATTTCATTCCAAATTTTGCATAACCCTTAGCTCTACCCAGAAGGAACTACAATTTAAAAATCAAGAATTAAGGAGAATGGCTTCACAATTAGAAGATTATAAAGAAATGTTAGATGAAGCTAAAAATAAATTACAAGAATTAGAAAATCATTAGAATCAATTAATGCTTCCCAAAATGTAAACTAAGAATAACCTCAAACCTTAGATTAACGTTCCAGAAATTCAAGATTGTTGTAACTGAACAGTGGCTGTTCAGAATGGCGGCCGGTATATGTAACACACCCAAATTAAATTGTTACACCCTATCGATCGTAGGTGTGCCTCGATCGATAGGGTGAATTCTTATTGTACTAAGAATGAATTGTAGAAAGTGTAGAAATAAAAGTTAGTTGGCAATCAACTCTCAACCCGAAAGGGTAACTTGAAAATCTTTTCAATATAATAACAAAATAATAGTAGATCGTACCGTAGCTGGTATACAGCCAACAGATAGACTTCTGCCACCTAGATTTAGATAAAATAGACCAAATATAATCTCATTAGAATGAAACCAGGCCAACTTATATAAATTATAAATGACTAAAACCAATGACAATATAGAGATTAAGGCAGTAAGTACTACATGAATAACTCACCCTAGGTATCATAAACAACAACCAGTAATACTATTTTATCACCATACCAATAAAATCGTAATAGATTACACTCTTCTATGTTACGAAACAAACAACGCTTTATCAGTCGACATGAGACATCTATAATCTATGAATATTTATAGTTATCCAATCATCAAACCTTCAAGGCGTCAAGATATAATCATCGAAATAGACTCTGAAAAAGAGGACGAGATACAAATAATAATGAAAGAATTTTTTGTAGGCAGCAGAAGCAAGTTTATTATTAGCGATACAACTGTAACTTACAATTTCTACGGTAATTTGAAAAGGTAAAGGTTGAGAAGTGGGTAGGATAAGGTACCACCGGAGTCAGACTTTGACTCGCACGGTGGCTGGAAACTGGGAGTTTTATTGTTTGGGATTAACTCTAAACATCAACTTACAAAACTCTAGTGAGTTTCTCACCTTTTTATATTGACCAATGCTCTCACCAATCAATAATGGACAAGAGATAAAGTTAATTAGATTTGGTGAGAGCAGCATTAATCATTGTCACCTGTTTTTTGTAACAATAGCATCAGAATTGATATTGGTAGTTTCACCGTTGATTGCTTTTGCTCTTTGGTTTGGTATACTCTTGATACGTTTCGCCATAGATTCCAGAGACTCTGGCCCAGCAAAATAAAAAAAACCAGCTGTTCTGAGTAACAGTATGACCCCAGTAAGCCCACAAGAAACACAGGAAGTAGCTCCCGTAGTCGCAGCAGCTCCAGTAATAACAACAAATCCCTTACCTAACATTTCCTTAACAAAAATTATTTCTCTGGTGACGATGATGAAAACGTCATTGATTGGTTTCAAAATTTTGAGTTCTCTGCAAAAGCTTTGTGGTGGAGTGAGACGGATATGTTTAACGCTATTCCAGCGTATCTACAAGGTACTGCTAGACGATGGTACTATGCTATTTCTGGCCAGGTCATGCCCGGAGATGCTCCGACAAACTATATAGACTTGAAAAATCGAATGGTCGAAGATCTTTGTTCGGCAGATTATAGATCATACCTTTCACAAGAACTTTACAAACCTACACAAAAAGTTGGACGATCAGCTGTTGCTTTCATTTATGAAATGAATGAACTCTGTTTACGGATTCATAAGAAAACTCCTGAAGTTTTTATCGTAAGTATGATAAAAGAAAAACTATTGCCTCAAATTAAATACGGAATAGCACTATATAATCCGAAAACGTTACACGAGTTGGTAGAGAGGGCGCGTTTGGCAGAACGAGCGCTGTGCTAATCCTTTTAATCCCCAAATAAAGAAATCGTTCGATTGCAAACTCAGCTGCAGCAGATAAAAGAGCGAATGGAAAATTTCACGAAACGGTGTACTATTTGTAAACGACTTGGACATACGGAAGAACGTTGTCACTAGGTAAATCGAAAAAATCATAATCCCATTTACAATACCAATACTAACCAATCAACCCAAGCTCACCCTATGACCTTGCAGCACTACCCCATACAGAGCTATGGCCAACCAACAATCATAAACGATTACAACTATCAACAAGTAATTGCTCAGGCAAACAATAATTATCAAACCGCTTTGGCTTCAGGTAATCACCAGCCTGGATGATCGTCAATTACAAATCAAACTTTCGCGGAGAGGAAATTTCCACCAAAGGAAAAGGAAACTGAAAATTGGCGTGATAAGCCTTCAACTTCTAAAAAAGAAACTGAAGCAAAAACTGTTGAAACCCCAAAACAAACACGTCGAGGAAAATCGAGAGAGAGATCAGCAACTCCTAAAAGAGGCAGACCACCTAGTCGTAGACGGGGACGTGGAAGAGGTAAAAATGCCCAAGTTCACGTTATGGCTTATCAAGATGAAGAAACTGAGGAAGAATCAGTTTCTGATTACGAATACGAACAAGATGAACAAAATCTTGTAAATCCTGTTGTCTTTATATTACACAATAACTTGATTCAGCAATTTGTTAAAGTCAATGGAGTGAAAGTAGATTCGATGTTAGATACGGGATCTGAGATTTCTCTCATCACTAAAGAATTGGCTGATAATCTAAATTTGAAAGTCAAAAATTATAATGGACCAGTCCATTATGCAGCGAACAACAAACCCCTACCTATATTAGGAAAAGTCAGGTTGCTGTGATAGAAACTAAACTTCAAGTAGTAAAAAAATTACCACGAAAATTCAATGTCCTAGTTGGACAAGATTACCTGAGTGAAGCAAAAATAAATATCAATTGTGGTGATAAAACGATAAGCATTTGAACTGAGAAACATGTTGAATTAATTACTACTGATGAAGAATCCGCATTAGAATCACCCACAGCTAATACAAAGAATGAACAATCACATGAATCACATGACTTCGTCTCTTCTAAATCAGCTGCTCAATCTTCTGATTTAACGAAAAGTGAATCGGATAATCACCCTCTATCATCAACCGTAGATGTAACGGAGCTGCCTCTTAATATAGAGAGTGGCATGCCTGGAGGTATAGAGTCAGAACTGGTAAATTCATGCAATAAATACCGTACTGCTTTTGCTGTTATGGCTCAAGAGTTAGGAAGAACTGATCTATTTCAACACAAAATAGAAACAGGAAACCACCCACCAATTGCTCAATCACCTTATACACAAAGTGAACAAAAAAGAGAGATAACAAAACAAACCATCGCAGAATTACTAAGAGATGGAATAATTGTAGATTCATTCTCACCTTGGTGTTCTCCTGTTGTTTCAGTCAGCAAGAAAACAGGAGATTGGAGAATGTGCGTGGACTACAGAAAATTGAATGCGATTACTGTAAAAGATTCATACCCAATTCCAAATATCAATGTTTCATTGGATGCATTGATACATGATGCATGGATGTTTCATTCAGTTTATTAGATCTTCGATCGGGTTATCATCAAGTTGAACTGGCTAAGAAAGATCGTCAAAAAAGTGCATTTGTTACTAGTTTTGGCATGTATGAGTATGTAACAATGCCCTTCGGTTTATGTAATGCTCCGGCTACTTTTCAAAGATTGATGAACTGTTGTTTGTCAGGCTTAAAATTCTCTTGTTGTCTCGTCTACATCGACGATATAATAGTTTTTAGTAAAACTATTGAGGGAGCATTTTGTCCGTCTGGAAGCCGTTTTTAACCGACTTAGAATAGCTGGATTGGCTTTAAAGCCTGATAAGTGTTTCTTCTTTAAAAAAATACTTTACCTTGGCCACATCATTAGCTAAGCTGGTCAAGAACCTGATCCAGAGAAAATACGTGCTGTTAAAAACTTCCCTATTCCATTAACATTAAAAGACATAAGACCTTTTGTAGCGTTATGTTCCTACTACCGAATATTTATAAAAGACTTCGCTAAAATTGCCCAACCATTAACCCAGTTAACGAAGAAAGAAAATCCGTTCGTTTGGGGACAAGAACAAATGGAAGCATTTGAATATCTGAAAAGTTGCCTAATAAAAGCACCAGTATTAGCTCACTATGATCATACTCTGGAAACACAATTGAGAACTGATGCTTCAGATGTGGGTTAGGTGCCATTGCACTACAAAAACATGATGGTAAATGGAAACCAGTAGCTTTCGCGAGTCGCCAGATTCGTGGTGCAGCAATAAACTACCCAATATCGGAAAAAGAATGCCTCGCAATAATCTATGCCTTTGAAAACTCAGACACTATCTAGAAGGAATAAAATTTGAAATAGTAAAAGACCATTGCGCTCTCTGTTACATGCGATCTAAAACTAAATTACCCCCGAGACTCGTGCGTTATGCGATGGTACTTCAATCTTTCGAATTTATCATAACTTATAAATCAGGGAGACTTGGAAATTGCGAACGAAATTGTTTAAGTCGCTATCCAACTAATGATCCTGAGTTTAACAACATTGGGAATGATGATAAAGAACAGGGAGACGACATTTTCGCTCTTTTTATAAGTGAACAGGAGGATGAATCAACAACGAGATGACCCACTAATTCAACCTCAAATACAGCAACTGAATGACATCAAAAAACTAGAACCGAAAATTCGAAATAAGATAATTCGTAATTATAAATTACAAAATGGTATCCTGCAAAGAAAAATAGTAACTGAAACAGGCACGAACTGGGTTCCAGTAGTCCCAGCTTCACTCGTAAAAACAATTTTACAATCGTATCATAACGATGGTGTTTCTGGACACTGTGCCCTTTATCAAACTTATGCGAAACTTAAACCGATATATTATTGGCCAGAAAGGTTCTGGAAATGCTGTTCCACCCTTGAAGTCAATTTATGTGCCTGCTCCTTTCGAGAAAATTGGAATCGACATCCTAGGTCCTTTAACACCATCTGCTGGAAACAATACATCATCGTGGCGACTGATTACTTTACGCGGTGGTTGGAAATGAAAGCAATTGCTAAAAAGGACACGATCAACACAGCAAAATTTCGCGTTAGAGATCGCGTTATTCATGAATATGAAATGGCAATTGTCAACTACATATCATCCACAAACTAATGGAATGACGGAACGAGTCAACCGAACAATTTGTCAAATGCTAAGTCATTATTGCCAAGAAACGAATCGTCTTCGATAGTCGCAAATATTACCATTGATGAATTTCGCATACAATACTTCGACAAATCGATCGTCAATTACAAATCAAACTTTCGCGGAGAGGAAAATCGAGAGAGAGATCAGCAACTCCTAAAAGAGGCAGACCACCTAGTCGTAGACGGGGACGTGGAAGAGGTAAAAATGCCCAAGTTCACGTTATGGCTTATCAAGATGAAGAAACTGAGGAAGAATCAGTTTCTGATTACGAATACGAACAAGATGAACAAAATCTTGTAAATCCTGTTGTCTTTATATTACACAATAACTTGATTCAGCAATTTGTTAAAGTCAATGGAGTGAAAGTAGATTCGATGTTAGATACGGGATCTGAGATTTTTCTCATCACTAAAGAATTGGCTGATAATCTAAATTTGAAAGTCAAAAATTATAATGGGCCAGTCCCTCATGCAGTCAAGGAACAAGCAAGATTGAATTTTGATGAATCAAAAGAAAAGCGAAGTAAAGATTATGAAAGAAGGCGCAGATTGAAAACCTTCAGCATTGGTGACTTAGTCTTATACGAGAAACAAGTCCGCTTAAATGTATTAGACTCGAAATATGAAGGTCCTTATGAAATTATTGAGAAATTTGAGAAACAACCTATTTAGTGAGGAGAGACGGACAATCAGAGACCAAAAGAGTGCATGGATCTCAAATCAAACCTTACTCTACTAATACTAAAACTTCAAGACCACAAAGTTAGTGCGATTTTCTCCAATACCGATATTTTAATGTTTTAACTTTTTTCATAGCGATTGTTAATTCTTTCGAATTTGGCGAACCGCTAATCTGGAAAGATTCCGAAAATAAGTTTCTGAAAGGGATAATTTTAGTTAATGAAACCATAACCATGGTAAATCCCTCTAAACTGATTCTTGAATATGAAAGTTATTTTGATGAAAGGATTGGAATGATGAGTACTAATAAGTCTGATTGTGAGTTCGTATGGCAAACAAGCTTTACAACCCAAACTTATCGTGGTTGTGTTAATGGTTTGAAAGCATACAATCGACCTGTTTGTGATGCGATTGCTGATCAACTTTGTTTTCAATATACTCATCGAAACGATATTTTTTACATAGCTCGACAAGCGTGTTTGAAATACATTAACGACAAATTGGAAAAGATCAAGGAGTTATGTACGCATACTAACGGACAAATTGTAACTAGGCAAAGAAGAGATTTTGTTGTATCGGCCACCATCCTGGGAGCTAACGCTTTTTATAATAATTTCACTAACGACGCAACCGAAGCTGACAGTATCACGAATAAATTCATGGCACAGACAACCAAATTACTGTTCGACTATAAAATTTACAAAGGATATTTTATTTCTCAAATTAACGCAAGGTGAGTCAGGTTTCTCACTTTATTCTTTAGATATTCACAGAAAATGAGAGTCCAAAGACGATCTGCCAAAAGCAGACGGTACAATGTTAGGCCACCCAGTCAATTGTCCGCCCAATCTGAACCTTCGCAAGATAGTTCTTCTCATCAACAAATGAACTTTGATCCGATCACCGACTCTTCCTCAGATAGTGAATCTGTTTTCCATCCTATAGTAAATATTCCTCGAATATCTACAAGTCAGGAAGCTGGTCCTTCACCAGCAGGTCCAATTGTTGTCAATGATGTCCATCCAGTCATCCCATATCTTACAGACAGGTACCAGGTCCTTCACATGGTGGACCAATAATTAATGAGCCAGAATTACATCCTTAAAATAAAGATTGCGCAACTATATTGTATTCACCAGTTGCATACTCAGCTTATCGAGGTGCCCCGATTGAAAAGTGTGCTGCAGAAAAATATCCTAGAGCTTGGGTTGATATTGGTATTCAGTTCGATAAAATTATGTCTAGAATCGAATGAAATACATGCGAAACATGCAGTCGAAAATTTCCAGATCTTCTTTTGAGAAAAGTTAAACACTCTAACTCAGTTGTATACTCATGTAGTTTCTGTATTAATAAGAGTACTCATGGAATGTTCTCCAGTGATAATGAAATGACTCCTCCTAAGTCTATTCCTAAAGTTTTGCGAGATCTAACACCTACTGAAGAAATGCTCATAGCCAAGATACATCTAGTTGTCTGTTTCTATAAAATTACGGGGCAACAAATGGCTTATTCGGCTCATATTATACATTTTAAACAAGACATTGTTAATTTGTATAACAAATTACCAGTTAATCCTACATCATCTCAGGCAATGGCAATTGATACACGGACTACACCGAGTGGTGTTGCAAATTTGAGAGTCAGAAGTGAGAAAATCAGGAATGCTCTTATATATTTGAAAGCTAGTCATAGATATTATAGAGATATAATAATTGATGAAGAAGTTCTAGCTAGCTTACCACTAGATGGAAATACTCCTATCAGGGAATTCACAACTCTGGGTTACCTAGCGCAAGCTTTTCCAACACTCTTTTCAACTGCTGAAGCCGACATCAAACAGCCTAGACGCAAAAAAGTAGAATTTTTGCCCTATTTTCAATATTTGATGCGTTTTCATGACAGAAGATTTGCTCGCCATCCACAGTTTCGTTTTGTTTCCATTGACTCTATTATGAGATGGCAAGCCTTGAAACAAGGGAATATTTTTGTTAGACGCAATGCATTAGAAAATTTAAACGCTGATACCTTTAAAACCATGCTACAAGAGAATACAAATCTATTATATAAAGTTATGTACGATATCAAAAACTTCGTGCATCACAAAGTTTTTGGAGTCAACGGTGCGGTGAGCTATTAGATATGGTATAACAAATCGGTACTCCAACTATCTTTTTTACTCTCTCAGCTGCCGATTATGATTGGCCTGATCTTTTCAGACTTTTAGCACTTTACGACTTCATAGTTTTTTAGAAGACGTGCGGAAACTTTCATTGATAAAGTTTAAAAAAAAATTGCCATTAAAGACTGGTGGTATAGATATGAGTGGCAGTGGAGAGGTAGTCCACATATCCATGGTGTATTATGGATTGATGGAGCTCCAGATATAAGTAAATTAGATGAGCTTGATTGAAATAGTCGTCAACAAATAGCAGACTATTTTGGAGATTTTTGTTCAGCCTGGAATTTCGACTCCACTGCGCCTCAGCTAAGCACTCATCCGTCGCGTTTCACTTTCACCGATAAATTGAATGATAGCTCAGATTTAAATTATCTTCTTAATTGTTTACAAAGCATGACACGCCGTGGTAGACATTGTATGCGTGCAGATAGAAGAACTAAACTCTTGAAGTGTCGTTATGGTTTTCCGAAAGATCTGCACGATGAGAATGTACTGAAGAAAGATAATGATAATTGGATATATAGCTAGATATGCAACTAAATGTGAGCAGGCTTCAGTAGTTCATAAAAAAACATTGTTGGATCTAGCTCTCCAAGCTACAAATGAAACTGTTGAGGAAGTGACATAAAAACAATAGCCATAAATAAACTCGCTCAGGGGGTACCGATATTTGAATCAAATTAACTTTATTAAGGGTTTTGAAATTAAATACTGAGGGTTAATAAAATTATAAATAAATTTGAATAATGAGGGGTGACAATTAAATGAGGAGAGAAGTTGTTATAACAAGTGTAAACTTAAATATGAGTAAAGTAATAATGATTATGAATCTAACTTTGATTGAGCTTTTTTACTGAATTTTATCTATGACGTCAGATAGCTAGCCATTGACTTAGATAGCCAAGTGATGAGTAAGCTAGCTAAGCTGACCCTTACTAACCATTATTAATAACCTATCCCTAACAAAACCATGGCCAAAAATTTGATTAGTAAGCTTATTATAAGTTCTACAGAAAGAGATTTTTCAGCGCAGGAATCGTGTCATCTCATGATGAGTTGGCCTCTTTATCATTCTTCTCGGCCCATAGGTTATCTTGTCAATCGAGATGATGCATGGGTCAATTTATTGCATACTGACAAAGAAAGCCTGAAGAAGAAATTCTGCTATTCTCGTCCGCTACATCAATAGGGCAACGAACATGGATGAACTTTCTCTGTATAGTTTTGCTGCAGTGTATACACTCGGAGCAGGTTCCATAACTCAGCGCAAACAGAATGCCATAGTTCGCATTTTTCTTAGACTCAAATTAGGAACATTATTGCGGGAGACTGAAAAGTATTCTAAATTGTCGGCAACTGTTTTTCTTCCATGGAGAAAATCTTCTGAAACGTTGATCGAAGGCTATAGGAATGAGAAGCCTTGGTGTACTGTATGTGCGCATTTACCAAATGATACTCCCAGTGATATGAGACTAGACTTTCCTTTACCTGATGATCTTTTTGAAGAGGAAATACCAGTAGACCCAATAAGAGAGCAACGAGATCCAGCTCAAGCGATCTCGAGAGCAGCTCCAATCTAGCATGAAGTTAGACGTTAAGGAAGTAGTGAGATTGACGAAGAATACAATTGGGAAGAAACAGCAGTTACAGAAACTGAAAAAAAACGAATTGACTCATGGTTAGAAGATGAAAAAAAAATCAGGTCAGGTTTGCGTTCTGAATCACGAGCTTCAGCTTTCTCAAAAGATCAGCTAAAAATTATTGATTTGACTAGAAGACAAATCATAGCTATAAATTCAAAAACAGAAATTAGAGTCAAAAGAACAATGATTCAGGGTAAGGCCGTTAGTGGTAAAAGCTTATTGATTGAGCAAATTTCTGATGAGTTCAAATCAAGTTTGGGAGAAGATTCAGTTGTTATTCTTGCGCCCACAGGTGTAGTAGCAGTCAATATCAATGGTAAAACAATACACTCTTTTCTAAATATAGGGATAGTTGGTTTTAGTCCTCTACAGGGAGAAACATTGAGAAATTTTCAGTTGAAAATGGAGAAAGTGCAAGTTCTGATCTTCGATGAAATGTTGATGGTAGGTCTCTCGATGCTAGCAAAAATATCGCAAAGACTTCAGGAAGGTAAAGGGTCATCTGATGAAACATTTGGAGGGTATATTGTATATTTCTTTGGTGATATGCAGCAATTGCTACCAGTCCAAAATAGTGCTTGGTATAGTGAGATAGAAAACCCTAAAACCGCGATGGGAAAACTTCTTTTTGGAACGATTGAGTGGTACTTTAAAATAACTACGTGTCATAGACAAGCAGGTGACGATCAGCAAAATTTCAGAGAACTATTAGATGGTGTAGCTCTTGGAACTATAACCGATAATATGTACAGTCTTTTAATGTCTAGAAGAACAAGTGCGTTAGATGCATCTGAAGTTGCAGGTTTTAGAAATGCTGTGCATATTTACCCAACAAAAATTCTTGTGAAAAAGTACAATGAAGAACACTCGAGAAAAACTGCCAATCCTGTTGCGAAAATACCGGCTCGTCATAATTATCCTCAAGGTGCAAATGCTACAGAAGATCAAGCTCAAGGTCTAGCAAAAGAATTATATTTGTCTGTTGGTGCAAGGTAATGTTGAGATCAAATTTGTGGACTAAATGTGGTCTTGTAAATGGCTCTATGGGTATTGTACGTAAGATTAGGTACATAGAGGGTGAAAGGCCAACCTCATTGCCTGCGGTAATAATGGTTGAATTCGAGAAATATAATGGTCCGACATATGT
Source organism: Tetranychus truncatus (assembly GCA_028476895.1). Classification (NCBI taxonomy): domain Eukaryota; kingdom Metazoa; phylum Arthropoda; class Arachnida; order Trombidiformes; family Tetranychidae; genus Tetranychus; species Tetranychus truncatus. The sequence goes on from CM052062.1 coordinate 10,091,780, forward strand.
TGATGGGTATGTGCCAATAACACCATTAAAAAGATCATGGAAGGTTGGGAAAGATACGGTTACACGTACTCAATTCCCTTTAGCAGTTGCACATGCTATCACAGCACATAAATCACAAGGGTTTACACTCGATAAAGCTGTTGTTGATATTGATGAGACTGAAAAAATATTAGGATTAACTTATGTCGCACTCAGTAGAGTTAAGACGCTCGAATGGCTAATGCTTATTCATCCATTTGAGAAGAGTTGGATAGATTCTATTTCTCAATGCAACATGATGGGTCCTAGAACAAGATTTCTTCGGAAATTCATCTGAAATTTCAATATTAGACTAATTCCTGTGAATATCTAAAGAATAATTGATGAATACTGAAAGCCTGATATTGTTTTTTGATCATTTATAATAAAATATTTTCATACATCATACATTCACTTCATTTGTAAAAATCATTGCACACTAAATCGCGACGCAAGTGCAGACTACGACGCTTCACGGCTGACCTAGTATTAGACGGAATAATAGATAGAATAGATAATCATGGCAATCATGGGTATTGTTGCAAATTCTGATGTTAATGAATGGGCAGTAGATGAAATTTGCATTTTTTGAGAATTTAATTCGATATCTATTTCTTGGATGGTCTGGATTTTTACTCGTACATTCATCACGCCCCCACAATTCTGTGGCATGTTTGTTTGTTTTCAAGCACTGAGCATTTTTTGTATCGATGTCGATTTCTTGATTAAATATTTTGATATTTTTTTGTTTTCGATCGCACAGTTTTTTGCTGTATCATAAATGACTTCTTTTGGACCTGAATATTTCTTGCAGCAAACATGTGTGTTGTTATGATTTGCAAGGAGACCAAACGCATCCGCTTGTAGTAGATGCTCGGATCGCGAAATCAATTTGATGTAGAATTTCAGGCTTAGTTGTTTTTTTTTGGCATTTACATTGCATTCATCCGCTTCGAATAAATCCTCCGGACAATGATAACCACAACTAAGTGAGATGTTAAAGACTTCAATTAATTCCGTTGTAAATTCATTCTTATACCATTTATTGTCGGCATTACTTAGCACATGCTTTATTCTTAGAAATTGCGAGGTTAGCTGCGATACCAGGTAGAGGGAGCTGGTAATGAAGATTCTTATCCGATCTTGCTCGCATAGTTAAAACATTTCCATTTAACTTTTTAAGGTTTGTGTCGATGAGATGCATTGCTTTTGTGTTTAACAATTGAATTGTTTCAGCCAATTTTCTTCATTATCAATACCTTGGGTTACTGATTGTAAGAAACGTTCAATCAGAAAAATTGATTCACGACCGTACATAAGATAGAAGGGTGAAAATTCAGTGCTTGCATTTACTGCAGATTCACATATATTGCGTAAAAACATATACGAAGATATCAAGTAACATGGACCTTTTATGCCCATATGAGTACCTTGGCTTGTTTGCGCTATGATTCCAGCACTTATATAGAATGAATGATCTTTTCTTTGATAATCATTACCATTGAATGGATAACACATAGTTGAACCTACTTTCAGAGTTCTCATGGATTGCCCTGCATGTTGACAATATGGGCAACCATATGCACCATTGAATTGTATAATGTTCATGATTTTTGGCTTAGCCACTGAATCAGTTACTATAACTCAAGATCTAACAAGGCAAGTTGAGTTAGTCTCATTCAGTTCAATATTGAAGCCTGCATCTTTCAGTGTAGCCAGTTCTTCTTCAACAGCAATTTTCCAAATGTCACTATATTTGGCCTTATTATGGCCCCACCATAAAGCTGCCAAGAATACATTTTCCTTGCAATAAAGCCGACTCTCAGGCAGTTCTGATATAATGAATGAAATTGAAGTCGAAGTTGTTTTACTTGACTTGACAAATGGTGCATCATCGATATTAAAAATGAGAGTGAGTCGAATCACATCTCTCTTTTTGGTGTCTTCCCATGAAGACTGGTAAACAATTAACAATTAACATAATGGTTTGTTAACAATTAACTTCATCCGTTTTCTAATCAAAATCATATTGTTGACCAAGAAAAGAAAAGAATGTTTAGATTTAACAAAAATAAGAATTCTCATTTTTTAAACAGGAAGCTAGAGCTCCAAACAATCCCTCCAATAGAAATAATGCTTATCTAACATAATAGAAGTCATGGTAACAGTTGACATAGAAACATACACGTTTATTTTAATTCAATGTTAAAATGGCCACAAATCCAAAACCGGTTTCTTTTTCATGTAATTATGTCAAAATAGTTTTGCAAATAACCAAAACCTACGACGGCATGAACCCATTTTCCACGGACGCGCTCAAAACCGTGTTTTGTGTTGTTTTTGTGATACTAGCTGCAACAGTAATATGTGGTATTGTGAACATCTGACGGATAAACATCAAATTAATATCGAAATTGTGAATTTACATTTTAATAGTTATTCAGGTGTAGTCCCGATCCAAAAATAATCAAGAGTGGGATCAATCGAGTTAGTGGTTACCATGGTTAATGCTTAAAAAATTGGTGTGGTACACGAGAAAGGCTTGCAATGTAAAGGTAAAAACGTAAATGTGTATTTGTTGCTCATAAACAAGCAACACCCGTTAATCCAATCTTGAAATGGCAACCACAAGTTAACTTAACATGTAAACTGATGGAAAAAGAAAACACATGAATCACAATAACCAGAATATTTTAACACTACAAATGTTGACAAATCAGTAGTTAATTGTTTAAATTAATATAAGTGTAGTCCCGATCAAAATAATAAAGAGTGGGATCACTAAAAAACTTGAATTTATTAAATTTACGAAGAGCTTCCGCGGCTGGTCCATCCGACGACAAAACAATAGAAATGTCGGCCATTTTATGTAACCTGAGGGAGAAAATCTTCTCTCTCAAAAATGGCCGACCCGCAAAATTTTAACCATTTGTGGCCTTTCCCTACCTACTTGAGGTAGAGAAAGGTAGTGACAGCCAAAGCTGGTTTAAACTAGTTTTTTGTTACACAGGTATGTTTTGAAGAAAGATATTCGTTAAGACAATGGCTTGTAAACAGGCAATTGCCCTTGTTGTCTTTTGATACCCCTACAAACCCCTACGCATCTTATTGATTTGTCATTAAGCTGAAACTCATTTGTTCCCTAAACCAAAAAATCTTCTTGTTGCTAACTTAGAGTTCCAAACATGGAAAAATCAGATGGAGAAGGAAACTTATTCTTTTTACATTAAAAGAACCATGGTAAAAGACAAAAAAATATGGTTCACCTGTAATCGTTCAGGGAATTTTGTTTCTAAATCTACTGGAAAAAGACATATCAAAATTCAAGGTTCACGAAAGACTGGGAAGAACTGTCCATCTTCTATTTTTCTTTCTGAACTAGATGGTGGTACTTTTTCAATGCGTTTTGTCAAAACTCATGTTGGACACAAACAAGAGCTCAAACACCTTGACATTCCAAAAGAAGACAAAATTCAAATTGCCAGTCTTCTCAGTGATGGTATTCCAAAACAGGTTGTTTTGGAAAAGATCAGGAATACTTGGAATGAAGACGATTCTCAGAGAATTCATCTTACCACCAACAAAGATTTAGTCAACATTGCAAATCAGATGGGACTTGCTTCTTATATCAAACGAGACAATAATGATTTGACTAGTGTTGAATCATGGATCGAAGAAATGCATTCGTTTGACATTGATCCCATCATTATTTATGAATGCGACGATGTTAATAAAACTTTCATGCTGGGTATTTCGACATTGGCTCAACGATATATGTTGGAAAAATTTGGTAAGGATATCGTTGCAATTGACTCGACTCATGGTACTAATAACTATGACTTTCAACTAACAACGTTGATGATTGTTGATGAGAATCGGTGAGTTATGTCGGGGTATGTAGGGGTTAGAATCTTTTCTCATCACTGCATTTCATCTTTCACAGAAATGGCTTCCCAGTTGCCTTTTTTTACTCATCCCATGTTGATAGGTGTGTTTTATGTTGAATGTATATACGGTAGATTTTGTAACTTTAATGAATCCTTGTCCGTGCAATCTAGTTTGTGATGAATGCAAAATCTGTGTGCATAGCGTGAATTGTGATTGCTATAGGTATAGGCTGATGCTATGATTGGTTTAGGGAACAAATGAGTTTCAGCTTAATGACAAATCAATAAGATGCGTAGGGGTTTGTAGGGGTATCAAAAGACAACAAGGGCAATTGCCTGTTTACAAGCCATTGTTTTAACGAATATCTTTCTTCAAAACATATACACTGTATATACTATATACACTGTATACACTATATACTGTTTATGAGCAACAAATACACATTTACGTTTTTACCTTTACATTGCAAGCCTTTCTCGTGTACCACACCAATTTTTTAAGCATTAACCATGGTAACCACTAACTCGATTGATCCCACTCTTGATTATTTTTGGATCGGGACTACACCTGAATAACTATTAAAATGTAAATTCACAATTTCGATATTAATTTGATGTTTATCCGTCAGATGTTCACAATACCACATATTACTGTTGCAGCTAGTATCACAAAAACAACACAAAACACGGTTTTGAGCGCGTCCGTGGAAAATGGATGCCGTCGTAGGTTTTGGTTATTTGAAAAACTCTTGTGAGGAAAACTAGTTTTAAACTGGTTTCTTGTGCTCCTACCTTTCCCTACCTCCAGTAGGTAGGGAAAGGCCACAATTGGTTCTTTTTTTGTGGGTCGGCTATTTTTGAGGGAGAAGAAATTCTCCCTCACGGTACATAAAATGGCCGAAAATTCTTTGTTTAGGTTGCCAATCTTGGACCCCGCGGAAGCCCTGCTCGGCAACGGAATGATTTACCTTTAAAATGTGTTCGACAAGTAACGTTTACCCTTGTATTAAAATATTGACTAGATTGGTTTCTTTTAATTCACACCGGAATTCAACTTACCAGTGACGAGTTCAAAGTGACAACTGTAAACCCAACAGTGACTGTACAACTTTAAATCTGACTAGAAAAGGTGATTTAAGTGAAATTCATAACATCATTATTTGAAACATTTCACGGACTAGATTGGTATTCTTATTTAAAATTCTGGAGGCAGAAACCTCAGTCAGTGGAACTGGAGCCCAAATCTTTTATTCTTATTTACATGTGTTTTTTTTATATAAACTTTCATTGTAACAACATTAAATATTATTCTTTATTAACCTAACTATTACATTGCGACCGCAAATTTGGCGACCACGGCAGGATTTGGAACTTTGGCCATCCTGGTGGAATTACTAGAGTTAAGTAGTTTTAATTATATTGAACCTCATTATGTTTTACTGGTGATAAGTTTTAACGTAATTCAATTCAACTACTTATAACCAAGTGAATTAATTATTCATTGAAAATCACAGATGATTGTTATTTGTTATGGAATATAGTTGAGAATATATTCAAATCAAAGCAATTGAATAAGAAATATATAGAGGATTAACATTTTTAGTAAGGATAGGTTAAAGTAATCACGTATGGGTTTAGTAAGTAACATTGTGAAATAAATGACCAGATAAATAAATAAAAGTAAAGAATAAATCAAATTGTACATAATAAGTGTAGTAAAAGGGATATTCAACCTTACTTCATCAACCTAAATGTCTGACCTAGAATAGCAACCTATATACTGGAAGTTAATTAGTCACCTCAATTCGGGTTAAATAAGAGAACTCATAACCTTATTCAAACTCTACCTTAAGAACCAAGTGCAAACAAAATTGTACGTATTCATTCGATTGAACAAGTAGTTGAGAAATTATTTATGTTCATCAATAGTAAGAACCTTTAAACAAACTAAAATCCGGTGACTGGATTGAATTGAGGCCAAATAAAGACACTTATTCATAACTAGCTGAACTAGATTTATAACCTCATTTAGCAAATTCAATTGAACATAAGCCGTTCAAGTAAATGTAGTATTTGACCTGAAATTAACAGGATAAGAATATTGTGCTGAATTCAACTGAGTTAAATAGGTCAATTGAATCAAATACACCAACAAGCATTAATGCACTGACCTAAGTTAAACTGAAATGAAACGATTCGAATAGATTAACTAAAGTAAATTGATAATGATAGCTACATCAAACTAAACAAACGTATTGTATTTATCTGAATTAATATGATTAACAGGAAAATTAATAACTGAATTGAATTAAGATTAACTAAAACAGGAATGAGACAAGATTATTGATATCGAATTGAGTTTACTAATTTTTCTCTACTTGAACTGAATTAATTGACTCTATTGAATAATTATAATAGAACCAATGATAAACTAATCCGGATTAAAGCTTGATTGAACTGAATCAAGTTGATTAACTCATCTAATTAAACTGATTACAATTGAAGTGGATTAATACTGAATTGATAATTAAACTGAATTAACTGATTAAATGAAACTATAATTAAACTGAATTAACTGATTAAATGAAACTGAATTAACAGATTAAATGAAACTGATTTAACTGATAATTGACTTGAATTAACTGATGGTTAGTCCAACTACCATAATATTTTTCATTGACAACGAAATAGTTATTCAAATATTTCTACCTTTAAGTGTATTATTAATAATTTTGTACTACTTAATGAACTTAATTACAGTAGAATCAAATTGAACCCGGTGATTGGGTGCATTGACTATCACTCGGTAATGAGTAGGCAAAGTAAAATGTGTAAAACCTTTTGTTGTTTTATCATTTTAGTCTTTTGGATTTTAGTAGGAATTCTAGTATGGAGGACAAAATATATGAAATTCAACTAAATTCGTATAGTTCATTAGAAGATCCAGAAACTGAAGAAAACCATTTAACTTTTACTATTAATGAATCAAGTATTAATGTAATAGTTTTAATTTTTATAATTTCACCAATCTTAATACTCATTTACAAGATTTTTGCTGACATTTACTACATGTACACAGTTTATCATCAGCCAACTTAAGGATAAATTAAATCAAGATGTCAGTACCTCAGAACAAAGAAACGCAAGTAAGCAGTATGACTAAAAAGTCAAAAGAACGTCAAACAGTTAATCAATTTATTCACATAAGTAACTTCTCTGGAGATAATGAAGGAGAAGATTTACTCGAATGGTTAGAATCATTCGAAGCCTCTGCCGCTGCTTTAGAATGGGATGATGAAACAAAATTAAAAGCCCTTCCAGCTTATTTAACTGGAACTGCAGCAAAATGGTATAGATGCTGCATTAAAACTCTCAAAGAAGAGGAAAAGCCTAAAACTTTTGCTGAGTTGCAAGCAAAAATGGTTAAGGGACTAGCCCCTTCAAATTACAGAAATAGTTTAATGAGAGAATTAAACGAGAAAAGGCAACAGCCTGGCCAGTCGGCTTTCGCTTATGCTTATGACATCAGGGACTTGTGTCGGAAAATAAACCCACTCATGAATGAAGAGCTAGTTCATAGCTTTATTCATAGGGGATTGAACCCTGCAGTTAAAACCAGAATGGATTTATTATCAACCAATGAAAATTCAGACTTTGATACTCGACTATCCCATGCCGAAAGATCAGTCGGAGAAATTAAATTCTTAGAGGACAGTGGTGAAGATCACCCTCTACACAAACAAATCAGTTCATTAACCGAACAATTAACAAATCTAACTGAACAGTTTGAATGTATTCAAATGAATTTAGAGTCTAGAAGAAGAGAAAGAGATTACAGTCGAAACGATAATCGATTTCGACAGACAACCTATCAGTATCAGGCTTCTCAGCCTCGACCAATCTATCAACCACCACGTTATCCAAACCAATCATATCCAAACCAACCTTATCAGAATAGGTATCAACCTCGATACACGCCTCCATACACTCAAACTGAACCTAAAAGAGTAAATTTTACTCCAGAGGAAAACTCAATGAACCTTAATCAAAGCTTACACTGTTACCAGTGTAATGGTGTAGGACACAAGAAAACTGATTGTCCAAGTAGACCAGTAGCACCTAGAAGCGCTGGTTGGTCAAGAGAAAACAATGTGGGAGAATCTTGGCGTTCTCCACATTATTCTCGAAGACAAGCTTATGAAGAACAACCTCAGACTTCTTCTGGTTATCGAAGAAGGGGTTACACCCCTGATAAAAATTTAAGTAAATCCCCTCCGAGATCGATGCGACCTCCAAGAGAAGAATCGCCTTCAACTCCTATAACACGTAGACGATATCGATCGCCTAGTCCTAGATCTAGACGTAGATCTAAATCAAGATCTAAATCTCCTACCAATGAAAGGAAAACAAAAGTAGTAAAAGCAGTTTATAGAGGATACTCAGATGAAGAAGATGGTGATGACGGTGATGTCAGAAGACAAGTTTTGTCCATCATTAGTAAAATCCATAAACGCAAGAGAGATCTGACCTTCACAAACATGAAAATAAAGGTAAAACTGTTGAGTGCCTCGTCGACACAGGATCACAAATCACAATCCTCACTAAGAAAATAATTAATAAATTAGAACTAGACTATTCCAAATATAAAGGTCCAACAAATTTAACAGCAGGAAATGCCCCTTTGAATGTTCTAGGTGAAACTTACCAGAACATCATTATTTATGATGCATTAAATGAAGTGGAAATAAAAACTCCAATAATCATTTTGAATCAACTTCCTTGCAACATCAAAGGAATAATTGGATTTGATGTTTTACAAACAGGTAAATTCTGGATTGATTGTGAAAACGCTAAGTTGGTAATTAATCAAGCTCCAGCAAGGAAAATCAAACTGCTAGAAAAGGCCTTGGCTAAATTGTTAGCTGAAAGAGATGATAATTCTACAGTTTCAACAAGAATGAGTGAGAGATCAAGTATTACGTACCCCGGTGATTTTGGGGACAATTTTTCACTTAATAGTGAATCAACACCAACAGTAAAAGAGTTAGTAGTTAGTAGCATGATAAAGGAATTAAAACTCGAAGTTAACAATGAAATAAAAAGAGAAACTAGAAGACAATTGGAAGAACTAATTCAAAAATATAGACCTGCTTTTGCAGCGACTGCAAAAGAATTAGGGTTTTCTAATGTTTTCGTCCATAAAATCAACACAGGTACGCATCCTCCGATTTCACAAAAGCCTTACAGAATGTCAGAAGAAAATAAGAAAATAGCAGAAAAATCAATAAACGAGTTAATAGATGAAGGCATCGTTGTTCCTTCTTGTTCCCCTTGGGCTTCAACAATTGTATTGGTTGCTAAGAAGGGAACCGAAGAAGTTAGACTTTGTGTAGATTACCGCAAATTGAATGAAATCACAGTCAAAGATAAATTCCCTTTACCAAACATTCAAGATTACTTAGATAGCCTTCAGGGAATGAAATACTTTACTCTACTAGATCTAAGATCAGGTTACCATCAAATGGCATTAGATCCAGTAGATCAACCTAAAACAGCTTTTGTTACTCCAAGTGGTCTTTATGAGTATACTAGACTTCCCTTTGGTCTAGCAAATGGACCCTCGTCATTCATGAGAATGATGAGCATTGTCTTGGGAGGATTAATTTATAACACCTGTTTGATTTTTATAGATGATCTACTTATTTTTTCGAAAAATGAAGAAGAACATTTAGAACGACTTGAAACTATCTTCAGACGATTAATTAGGGCAGGATTAACTCTCAAACCAAATAAATGCTCATTCTTTAAACAAAAGATACTTTACTTAGGACATATTGTTAGTGAACAAGGACAAGAAGTAGATCCCGAGAAAATCCAGAAGGTCTTATTATCGGAGATTCATAAGGGACTTCGCATTGATCGCAAGACCGCTCACTAATTTAACTCGAAAGGATTTACCTTTTGAATGGGGTCCTGCACAGGAAAACGCTTTCAGTGAACTGAAAACAAAATTAACAACACCCCCTGTCCTTGCCCATTACGACCCAAATAAGCAAACTCAATTAAGAGTCGATGCTTCAGGTTATGGTTTAGGCGCGATTCTTTTACAGAAAACTGATAATGGATTTCATCCAATCGCTTTTGCCAGCAGAATCCTTAGAGGAGCTGAGCTCAATTATCCGATCTCGGATAAAGAATGTCTATTTAGAAGGAATTAAATTCGAGGTAGTAACAGATCATTGTGCACTTTGCCACATTCACTCAAAAAAGAATTTACCTGCAAGATTGCAACGTTATGCGATGGCTTTACAGTCATTTGACTTCACTGTTACTTATAAATCAGGGAAAAAACACGCAGATGTAGACTGCCTTTCACGTTACCCCATTGCAGACATTCCTGTAGACAATCTTAAAGATGAATGCGAGGAACTATTTACTATGTTAGTTGAGGAAATTACTGCAGAAAATTTTGACTTGATTACAAAACAAAGACAAGACCCTAGATGTAGTAAAATATTAAATCAAATGGAGAACTTAGCTAATTTAGCCCCTAAGGAAAGAAAACGAATGAATCGTTTTAGAATAGAAAATGGGACCTTATATAGACTGACAACGAATCATTATGGAGAAACCTGGAATATCGTTCTCCCTAGAGAATTAATTCCAAAAGTTCTGGAAGAATACCACGATGCAATGATTTCTGGTCATCCTGGTCTTTTTTCAACATACAATAAAATTAAACAATTTTACTGGTGGCCACAGATGACGAAAGACATTACTAATTATGTTAAAAACTGCTTTACTTGTCAATTAGACAAAAGAGGGAGCGGAACTTTAGAAGCTCCTTTACAATCTATTGTGGTTAATAATGCATTTGATAAAATTGGAATAGACTTGGTTGGTCCATTACCAAAGTCTTATGGCCAGCAATACATTGTTGTCTGTACAGACTACTTCACTAGGTGGATAGAAGTAGAAGCTATCGGTGATTTGATGGCTGAAACAATCGCAGAATTTTTAGTTAATAAAATATTCCTTCGCCATGGTTGTCCAAAGACAATCCTGAGTGATCAGGGTAGAAATTTTATCTCTTCTATTGTTGGAGAGGTTAAAAATTTTATGGGAAGTAAATGGTCCTTCTCAACATCTTATCATCCGGCCACAAATGGTTTGACTGAAAAAGCTAATCAAACCGTTTGTTCAATGTTAACGCATTATTGTCAGAACGAAAATCGTAAAAAATGGGCAAGATTAATCCCGGTGATGGGATTTGCTTACAACACCAGCGTAAATAAATCTACTAAAAGTTCCCCTTTCTACTTGTTGTATGGAAGACAACCTGTACTACCAATAGATATTATTTTAACTACAAAAACATTCAAAAGTTTACCGAAAACAGTTAGAGAATCCATTACACAATGGCCTCAATTGAGAGATCAAGCAAGACTTTATTCAATAGAATCGAAAGAAAACCAGAAGATTCAACACGACATAAAAAAACTCAGAGACTTCAATGTAGGAGAAGAAGTAATGTATAGGATTTATCAGGGATCAAAGAAGTTAACTCCCAAATTCTCAGGTCCATATAAAATAATCGAAAAATTAGGAAAAACAACCTACAGAATCATCCCATTAGGAGAAAAGGGAAAAATAAAAAGGGCTCATGGAAGCCAACTTAAGCCTTTCCATAGAACACGAATTTCACCAACAGTAACTAGTATTAACAGATTAGAAAGAAATACAATAAAACTTTATCGCTCCCCCTTGTCAACTGCACTAATTCTTTTAATGGGACTAATTTGCTTAGTAGCTGGACAAATTAATCCTTTTATAACTGGAGATACAATTTTATGGAAAGAAACTGGTTACAAACCCAGAAAGACGACCCAAGAGATAAGATTGCTTTTGGCTTTCACGAACCCTTGTTCAGAAATGATGAACTTTAAAACAGATGACTTTGGTACTATAGTCAATAGGACACACCCTGGGAAGGGATGTCCTATCTTAAATTATACATGTGAAGCTACTAGAAAATACTTGTTTTCATTGCAGGATTACTGTTCGAACTTTATTGAAGAGAAATATATTAAGCCAATTAGATTTATCCCAACAATCAGAACTAAAGAAGAGCGATCTCCACAGTTAATAAAAAGAGAACTACTTACCGCATTAGCTGTTGGAACAACAGTTATTACGGTGGGCGGTGTAGTACTTACAGGAGTAGCATGGATCTATAAAACTATAATGACACCTGACATTGACTTCAAACCAGTCTTAGATGCAATTACAGCACAAAATGTAGAATACCAAAAAGCAATAAAAAACAAAATGCTCACTTGATGGATATTGCAAAAACTCTTTATAATCAACGACAACAAATCGATTTGATAAAAAAACTAATACCTATTGTGTCCTTTCAAGCAGCTGATATCGTGACCTGTTCAAATGCTCAGCTAGTCACTATGCGAAAATTCAACGAAAGTATAACAAAACCAAAACCAACAATAGATCCATATTTCTTTAAGTCCCTAAAAGTTGATTTAAATTGTGACGATTGTGACTTATCAGTTATTGAAAAAATCTCAGTAACTATTCATAATGAAGAAAGATATCCGGTTTTAATTCTAAATTTCACGACATTTAGGCACGACCAAATTATGAAAATATTCCAAGCTGACCCGTTTTTGTTGTATAAAACCAATTTGACACATACATGTAAAAGTAGATACAAAGGACCAGAATATTTATTAGTAAATACCACCACATATCAGTTCTGTGAAATTGATGAAAGTGAGTTGAAGTCACCAAACCCTGTTTGCACTAAAGTGTCAACCTGTCCAAATAAGTTTAATAGAACACAACTCTGGAGAGATGAGCATTGTGTATCTAAAAACGTGAACGAAACAATTGTGGCAGAAAAAATCCAAGTTAAAAATATGGGTGATCATTATTTGATTCATTGTGCAGGACATAAAATTGAAATATACTCAGGTACATACTCATGTCCGAATCAAGTTATCAAATTATCAAAATATACCAATTTCAGTATTGATGACATGAAGTATACTTCCAACAATTTTTTCATTTACATTAGAGGTCCTAGAGTAACAGAACATACTCAAGCAATCAATTTAAAACTGTTTCAACCAGCTTACCAAGAAATCAACATAGCACCCTTGGAATTTGAACTCCTAGATGCAGCTCACGAGAAGGTACTTTCTAGTTTCGAGAAAATCACTCTTACTTGGAAATTTGATTACATTAAATGGATTTCAATTGCACTGTTAGTAACAATTTGTTTCTTATTATGTTCTCTTAGCGTACGCTTCATGTATACACCAAAACGAACAGTATACTCAATAGTTTACGATGAGAAGGATAACAGAACAAACAGAGTAGATAAAACAAAAGATAAAAGACAACCAGAAATAATACCTTTACATAAATGCTATTAAAATAAATTTTGGGAAATAATTATGGTAATGGGAAATGATAAAATAAAAAAAAAATCACAAAATACAAAAAACAAAACAAAAAACACTAAAAAGAAAATAAAGAAAACGCCCGGTGATTGGGCTACAAAAAAAAACTTGATAAATTCTATTGACAGAACAAAAAAAAATGAAAGCCCGGTGAGTGGACTGAGAAAAATAATAACACAAACGCCCGGTGCTTTGGGCTGACTAAACCCAATGATGGGTCATTAAGTCCCGGTGAGTGGGGCTAGTTAATCATATTCTTTTCTGCTTTTTATCTAACAGGATGGAGAAAATTCAACAGAGAGGGAGAAATACTAAGTACCAGGAGGAAGATAGAAGACCAAGATCAGTTTTACTATATCAACACTACCTGATCTTGTCCTGCTATGCTTGGAATTTCGTCAATAGTTATGGAGTTTTTAAGAAAAAGATAGAAGGATGTAAAATGTCTGGTACACCCCCCAAAACGCATCAATATACTAAATTAACAGTGACGGCACATACAAAAGGAGCAATAAATCGAGCACACAATTATTTGATTAAAGAAATCAGAGAGATAGCTAAAAGAATTAAGCAAAAAACAGGAAGACCTCGATGGATTTCATTAACTCCTATTCCCTTACTCCATTGCAGTTTATGCTTTAAATCAGACCACCATAAGACTAAGTGTGAAAATTGTTCCTTTTGCTCCGAAAACACACATCTTAGGAAAAACTGTCCAGAACTAATGAAAAGAGTAGGACAAGTTACTCTACAAATCCAGCCTGTTATCCAACCTGTTAATGCACGGAGAGAAGAGAGAAGACAATATCGACGAAAACTAAGAAAAGAATTCACTGGTAATTCCTGGGGAAAATTCCTGGGAAATATGACCTAAAAATGCTACAAAAATTAGAACCAATAGGTTCTCCTTCTTTACCCACCTTATCACTAGATATGGAAGGAAATGGAAGTGGAGGTGTTGGTAATATTCACATATCTGGATGGTTTGGTAATATAATCCGAATTCAAACCATATATTATGCTGAAGTAAAATCAGAAAATTCATTTTACTCGAATACAAGAATAACTGGATTACAACCTATTGATTTAGCAACAGGTTTGCCTTTTCATCAGGTCCGTTCAACCGTACTTAATATCTTAAGAGGTAAACGAGTAATCACCCAAGGAGATGGTGATTTAAGATTATTGAAATTGACCCCAACTCACTTAATGGATAATGAAATCACTTGGATTGATTTGCAATCGTTATGGCCTGGCCAACAACCGTTAGGATTAACTTATGTTGATAAATTCTTTTTTCCTGAGAAACCTAAATTGAAACGTGACGATCCAACGAAACCTATCGCTGGACATTCACCAGAAAGAGATGCTCGAGTGACCTTACGAGGATATATGGAATATTTAAAATTAGCTGATTATATTAATTACGTCCCTTCTTCTGAGACCATAAGAAAAATGGTCAACGCCAATTTATCTATTAATGATTGGTGAAACTTATCGAACTTACATTCTCATATACATTATTTTCATATTATTAATCCATATTTTCAGTTTATATTTTCAGAACGAGGACGTTCTTTTGGTGCCCGGTCAACTGTGAGGAAAACTAGTTTTAAACTGGTTTCTTGTGCTCCTACCTTTCCCTACCTCCAGTAGGTAGGGAAAGGCCACAATTGGTTCTTTTTTTGTGGGTCGGCTATTTTTGAGGGAGAAGAAATTCTCCCTCACGGTACATAAAATGGCCGAAAATTCTTTGTTTAGGTTGCCAATCTTGGACCCCGCGGAAGCCCTGCTCGGCAACGGAGTGATTTACCTTTAAAATGTGTTCGACAAGTAACGTTTACCCTTGTATTAAAATATTGACTAGATTGGTTTCTTTTAATTCACACCGGAATTCAACTTACCAGTGACGAGTTCAAAGTGACAACTGTAAACCCAACAGTGACTGTACAACTTTAAATCTGACTAGAAAAGGTGATTTAAGTGAAATTCATAACATCATTATTTGAAACATTTCACGGACTAGATTGGTATTCTTATTTAAAATTCTGGAGGCAGAAACCTCAGTCAGTGGAACTGGAGCCCAAATCTTTTATTCTTATTTACATGTGTTTTTTTTATATAAACTTTCATTGTAACAACATTAAATATTATTCTTTATTAACCTAACTATTACATTGCGACCGCACTCTTTTGACATAAATTACATAAAAAGAAACCGGTTTTGGATTCATGGCCGTTTTAACATTGAACTAGGTCAGACGGTCGCTCGTCAAAATCGGAGCTTTAGCGAATCTTGTTCATCCCTGCAAATAATATCTAGCTAATACATCGTCTTCAATTTTCTATATTTTCCCGATTAACATTTCAATCATTTAAAATACTAAATTTATTCCGCGAGAAAGTTTAAACCGAGTAAAGTATATATGAGAAAAGAACAAAAATTCATAACGATGAATTCTAAATTATGTAAATTTTATTAACGTGTGCGTTTGGGTTACTAATTCTAACTTATAAAAAAGTTAAGAAAAATTGAATTTGAATAAATTTAGCCAGTTTTAGCAATAAACAAACACAGGAAGTCTACATGAATCATAGAAATACAATGGACATAAAACAAAATAAAGGAACTTTTTTAACTCAATATTGAATTGTCTATACGATAATTATGGAATTGTAGTTAGACGTTACAAAAATCTGCGTAAAAAGTTTTTTCTTTGTGCGCGTTGAGGGTTTTTAGACAGATTATTTATCCTATCTTTAGAAATAACTTGATCAATCATTAAACTTTGCAGATTTTTGACTCTGCTGAATGCAACGTATGATGAACCTAGATCGGTTTCTGAATCACCAATATTAACAACTGCTTGAGGAAGTGTTAATCCTTGTGATTTGTGAATAGTGATTGCATGCGCGACATTTATTGGGAACTGTCTGTGTCATTGTGGTTTTCCTACTGTTTTCCAGTGTCTTGTTATTGGTGTTATTGGAATAGTATGATCAGCATATATTGACCCTTATAATTGTCAAATTCAATCATCAAGGCAACTGGAACACTTGGAGGTCGTTTATTAGGCTCGTAAACAATTGCTCGCAATGTATCAAGAGCGCCATTAACAAGCCCGACTTCCGTTCATAAATTACTTCGTAACATGACACGACAACCTTTAGTCGATTTCAAGCTTTGTTCTACCGCTTGCGCTTTGTCTGATTTTTGTTTCGATGCTAACTTGCTACTATTAACTGCAGGTATGAGTGCAACTGGATGGCCGCTACTTTGTAGAATTTTCATTGTATTCATCAGCCATTTTATTCTTAGGTAATAATCGTATCGCATTGTGAAAGTTCTCGTCTCGAAAGTATACCACTTCGTCTCGAATTAAGAACTTCAAACTGTTGGTCGGTCAGATGGCCATCTGCGATTGCATCTAATATCTCTCTGCGCTTGTTCTTGACCAGCCTGTCTGTGGTTCGATGTTAACATGAAAAATCTTTGAAAACTTTCTAAGATAATTCTTCCCATATTTGCATTTGTTGAATTCGAATTACTGTACAGAGCATTATTTTTGACAGTTGGCAGTTGTTGAATATCACCAAAGAAATAAATCAAATGTTTCATCAGCGTTATCTGCAGCCGCCTGAAGTCTTCTTGAAATCTGGGAGAACACACGGAGTCCTATCATAGACGTTTCATCTACAATAATCAATTTTATCATTGACATTTTCAACTGAAAATTTCTTAATTTTTCGTCAGTGAGAGGCTTGAAATCCTGTGGAGATATCATAAGCCCAGAGTGCACTGTTTTACCAGAAATATTAATAGCAGCAGCACCAGTTGGGCCCAAAAGCATGACAGAGTCAGGACCGAAATTTTCTCTGGATTCTTGTGTGATAGCGCTTATCAAATAACTTTTACCAATTCCCGCTTTACCTTGTACCATGACTCTTCTGATATCTGGATCTTTTGATTGTATAAGAAGGATTATCTGTAGCATGACAATGTCCATGACTCTCTGTTGATCATCAGAAAGGAAGTACCTTACACGACCAGTTGAATTTGTTGCAACATTGAATTTTGAATGATTTAACATCATTTCGCTTTAAAAGTGTATATATTGACAACTGTTACTGCCACCTAGTTGATTCTTCGTGTCAGTGATGTTTATCATGCAAAAAAGAACTTTTGACCTTCAAATGACCTTAAAAAGTCAAAGGTCAAATTCCCGAAAAATCACCTCCGATGACCTTGAAAATTTGATCGTTTCACCGTCTCAATATTTTAAAACTTATTATGTAATATGAAGTTCCGATGCAGTTTCGTTCATGAGATATCTTGTGCACAGTGAAACAAAAAGTAGATTTTCAAAAAGGCATATCTGAGTTAAAATCTTCGCTCGATTTACTGCAAAACAGTGTAGTCTGAGCGATTGATATGATTTTTTGAATATTCTTTCGGTATCCTTTTGAATATACAAATGTAGATGTTTATTGTTAAACCCTCAACCAATTACAGTATTTGAGGGGGGTGCCGATCTCTTAAAAGATACTACTTGATAGAAGGTGTTAATTTTGTTATTGGCTCTATCTAGTGACAATTCAAAGCCCTAAAATTCGGGAGTAATTCAATCTTTACCAAAAACTAATCAGTAACTTTTGACGCCTGTAGGAACCTATTCTGAAGATTGCATCAAAATCGTGATTTTTATTTTGAGTTATCGTTGAAAAAAATCGCAAATTCACCGTGTATGTCTTCGCTTCGCTCAGACAAAAATAAACGTGTGTGTTTCTATGTCAACTGTTACCATGACTTCTATTATGTTAGATAAGCATTATTTCTATTGGAGCGATTGTTTCGAGCTCTAGCTTTCTGTTTAAAAAATGAGAATTCTTATTTTTGTTAAATCTAAACATTCTTTTCTTTTCTTGGTCAACAATATGATTTTGATTAGAAAACGGATGAAGTTAATTGTTAAAGATAATTTAAACAAAATTAAACAATTTTAAGCAAGATGAGCAATGCAAGTTTCTAAATGAGAATGAATCCACTTATGGTTACTATTACATATAGTTCATTCGATAATTGAAAGCTAATTTTACCAATTTCTAAGAATAATAAAATTTTGAGATCCTTACAATATTTTGATTTGTTTTGTCATGATTTTTATGGCGGCCGATTTTAATCAGCAAGCAATGATGAATCTGTTTCGGATGAAATCAAATACAGATCCAAATTAAAATTCACTGAAAAATTATTCGCTTGGGCGGCAATATCGGCTAACGGGATCTCGCAAATCTATTTTCATTTTTCTAAGGGTGCCGTGAGTTCGAAGTTTACATCGAAGAGTGCATAAAAAAGCGATTGACTCGCTTCATTAATAAGAAACATACAAGTAAAAGGATAATATTGTAAGGTGGGAAATTGGTGAGGAAGATAGGAAAGGAAAGGAAACTTGGTGATATTATTGTCAGACTTAGGATAAAAACAAATGAAATAGAAATAACTTTACTCTTTAGGTTAACTTTATTACTTTACTTTCAAATTGATTCACTGTTACATATTACTAAAAATGATGAGCCCAAAAATCCTACTAGATTACGACTAACTTCTTTTTGCTTTCTTTCTCTTTTTAGTCTCCTTGGTCTGACCTCATTTTGGCCTGACCTGGTCTACGTGACCTTTCATTGCCCTTTTTCTTCTCACATAAATTGGCTTTTAGTTTATGCATTGGTCTGACATTTTTATGGCATTCTTTTTAATTCTTTTTCAGGATTTGCATTTTATTTTTATTCGAGGTAAACTTATAATCCCGATTTCTGGGAAACATTTTATATCTTAAATCAGTTTTTATATGCAGGCCGATTTCGTGGAAATCATAAATTTTCTTAATTCTTACATCTTTCCCAACTTATTTAAGCCGAAGCCTCTTTCGGCAATAATTAAATCATCTTATTGTATTTGATTAAACATAATTACTTTCTTTGAACATTTGAATTTCGCGCAATTTCGTTTTCACATTATATTAAACAAGAGTCAATAGATGGCGCCACTGTATTGGTCAGCCATATTGGTCAAAGGTTCTGAACTTCCAAATTTTAACTTCCGTTTTTTTTTTATGCTTTCTTTTCTTCAGTATTACAACATTTAACCTCAACAATTCTTTTGTGTTATCAATTAATATCAAATTATTTTTCCTCTTTCTCTCTTTTTTTTTAAAATGGATGAAGTAAAACAGGTAAGTCTGACGGGGTCACGTTTTTATTTTTCGTATCTTCATTTTTTTTTCTTCTTTTTTTTTGCAGCTTTTAGATAACCTCGTAGGACTGACGGAATTCGAGCAAGAAGCAAGACTTCTAGACTGTGTCTTGCTTGACAAATTGGACCTCACGCCTAAATCAGACGCGGAAAATTTGGAGTTAACGATTCAACGTATGAAACAAAAATTCATGAATTCCTTTTTCTGGTTAATAAGATGGAGGCGAACCCGGATTGGGGCATTTGGAAGGGCTTCGATATCAAGGGTGACGAATTAAAATGTCGCTGGTGTCATTTTACATGCAGCTTTAACTTGACTAAACGCTGGTCAAATTTGGCCCAACATTTGGCCAGAATTCACCCTTTCAAAATTGGCAATTGTAGAGGGCTTCCTCAATGCGAGAAACATATTTGGTTAAAACGTCTCCGCAAATAAACTTGAATGCTTCTTTTTATTTCAAATAAAGAATAATTGATTTAGAACACATTTAAAATTGTTTATTCCATTTCATTTATTTGTATTGTGTTTGTCCTTGTTTTGTTTTTGTTTTCGTTTTTGTTTTTTTTTTGAGTATTGATATTGGATCTTGATACTGATACGGATCCCGATACAGATATCGATGTTCGATAGTTGAATGTATTCGATTATCGAAAATTTAATTTTTCTTAATTTCTCGTTCAACAGTCAAGAAAAGACATCGTTGATCCTCATCACTGTAAATAATGGAGCAATCAAGAGGAACTAGTCCTTCTCCATCATCGTAATGAAAACCGCACTGATGCACTTGGGTAAATTCAGATTGGTTAATTAAAAAAGAATCAGACTTATCTAATTCCATTTGATTGGTCTGAGGTCTGACCGTCATGTTTTGCCAGTCCAATTGGATATCGGTCATACGATTGTAATTGTTTCCCAATAATAAAGGATATGAGAAGTTATCGCTTGCTGAAATGAAATTGGTCCAGATTGACTGCGCAACTCCGGTTACTTTGGCTAAGCATCTGGTTTTTCCAAGTATCTCTAGAAAATGACCCGTTGCTGATTTTATCATTGGTATCGTTGAATGGTCTGAGGATTTTTCAAAACTGAAATACGGATGATGGAAATAGCAGATCCAGTGTCGATAAAACATTCCACTTTTTGATCATTCACCCAAGCTGTGGTGATAATGTGATTTTTATCCGGCGACAAACAATGAACTTGAGGATTGGTAGCTTGGCCTGACGGAATTTGGGACTGCGGTTGAGATTGAGTGGGTTGGGAATGGAAGATGTGTTTTGGTTGAATATTGGAAGGTGGATTTAGTTCAGGATTGACTCTCGAATCAGGCATTTGATTAGGATAAGTTCTAGAGTAAACCTGATTTGTTCTGTTTGGATTGGAATTATATTGTTGGTCAGACCTAGGGTAAGTCTGATTGGGATAGTTGTCAGACCTATTATAAGGCTGATTGGGATAGTGATCAGACCTATGATACCGTTGACCGTAAGTATTGTCAAAACTATCATACTGTTGGTTCTGACTCTGGTCAGACCTATAGTAGGACTGATCATTGTAATAATTTGGCCGAGTATAATTTCGTCGATTTTGTTGATTATTACGTTCATCATATTGCTTTTTACGGCAATTGATTTGGACATGTCCAGTTTTATTACAATAGTAACAGATGGGACGATTATCAAGTGTTCTAGTGTTTTGCAACATTGCGGTCTGATAAACTCGAGGTTCACGGTATCTAGTTCTATTTCTATGTCCATCATACAATTCATTCACCATTTCTTTCAATTTCAAAATTTCATCATCGCTAGAACCAGGTTGATTTCCTTTTTCTAAATTTTTCATGTTCCCTGAATTCAGAAACAGTTGTGGGCTTAGCAGCATAGAGAGCTGATTTCAGGCTTGGTTTTACTCCTCTAAAAAGATACCGAATAATTTCCGACTCTTCCATATTAGCATTCAGTCTTAAACAGAGGTCTTTTATATCAATAATAAATTTGGTAACTGGCTCATTATTTTGTTGCTTTCGATCGTTTAACTGTTCAATTATAAAATATTCATATTTTGATGGTAAAAATGTATCTTTTAGTTGTTCTACAAATTCAGGCCAGGTTATCTTATTTTCTTGAACTTTTGGCTCGACTTCTTGCTTATACCTATCTTTAGCTGAATCTTCTAAATAATTTACTACTCGTTTTACTTTTTCTTCACCAGTCCACTCATAGGAACTTGAAAATGTATTGAAATTATCAAGAAATTTTATAACCTGGGCTGAAATTTGCCCATCAAAAGGAGTTATTTTTGGAGGTCTGAGGACAGGAAATGCGGATCTCATGGCTTTCAATTCTTCGGGAGTCAAAACACAGAGTCTTTCAAGGGGACTTTCAGAAAGTTGGACAGGAATATCGGAGGAAGTTGCCGAATCTGGCATTTACAATCGAATAAAGGATAGAGTATAATGGGCATGCGTGTAGATATACAAATGTTTTGTCAGACCTAGCTTACCTTTTTTTAATTGGAAATTGATCATTGAAATGGTTGATTAATGATTACAGATGAATAATAGTTGATTGGTTAATTAATGATGATTAAATAATGACAGTTAAAATGAGGTCCAGAATGTCAAGAATAGTTGATCGTTAATTACTATGGATATTCTAAATGGTACACAATTGTCTTTGTTGGTGAATAATGGATTTGGGTGATGGAAATGGTGAATGATGTCCAAAATCTGAAAACTTAGTTCGGTTGATGATAGTTAAAAACACAGAAATGTTTCAAAGTCAAAGTTGGAATCAAAAAGAGTTCACGATTTCAAGAGTTCAGGTTGGTTCCTTAAAAAGGCGGAACCTCCATAATTGTAAGGTGGGAAATTGGTGAGGAAGATAGGAAAGGAAAGGAAACTTGGTGATATTATTGTCAGACTTAGGATAAAAACAAATGAAATAGAAATAACTTTACTCTTTAGGTTAACTTTATTACTTTACTTTCAAATTGATTCACTGTTACATATTACTAAAAATGATGAGCCCAAAAATCCTACTAGATTACGACTAACTTCTTTTTGCTTTCTTTCTCTTTTTATACTCCTTGGTCTGACCTCATTTTGGCCTGACCTGGTCTACGTGACCTTTCATTGCCCTTTTTCTTCTCACATAAATTGGCTTTTAGTTTATGCATTGGTCTGACATTTTTATGGCATTCTTTTTAATTCTTTTTCAGGATTTGCATTTTATTTTTATTCGAGGTAAACTTATAATCCCGATTTCTGGGAAACATTTCATATCTTACATCAGTTTTTATATTCAGGCCGATTTCTTGGAAATCATAAATTTTCTTAATTCTTACAATATTCTGGCCAGATTTAGCACTTAGACCATTTAGACTTCTCATTATTCAGCAAAAACTTTGAATGCATTGAATGAACTAGAAATCAAGTTCGTACCAAAGGCTTCTAATCTCCCAATGTGCCTTAACTTCGACCAATCGAAACATTTTGGAGTCATCTGAAGTCTAAAGTCTATGCTGGTGGATTTGTGGCCAAAAATACTCGGGAATTAATAAAAAAGATGAAAAAGGAAGTGAAAAAATTTGAAATTCCGTATTTTAAGAGCCTCATGGAAAATCTTTAGTATAAGGTCGATTCCGCTTCCGAGAAAGGATTAACTTACATAAGGGAAAGCCTCTAATCCCAGACAATACATTCTCGAAGAAAAAAATTTTAAACACTAAAGATGAACCAGTTCAAACAATTTGTCTAGAAATACTTCCGCACATGTTAGGATGTTAAATTTAAAATCTGGTTAAGATTGGTCCAGTAGTTTTGGCCCTAGCGTGGGTAATTTACCCACATTTTTCATAATAAAGGATTCACTTATGCTCACATAAAAAAGCATTCAAATTACATTTCATTTTAATTAAAGTATTGAAGAGAAACAATTTCGATTCGACACAAACGATTTTCTTCTTTTTTTATTTTTAATAGTTTGACCATAAAACATGCTCAAGGGAAACAATTCTCAAAAGAAATCCAGATTCAATTAAAAAAACTGTTCTTCTTATGGATAGTTCAGATAGTACAGAAGTGACATCAATGTTTGTTCGTTGCTTTTTTTGATTATCATCTTTAATGCTGATTTGCATGAATTGGAGCTCGTAAATCAAATAAAGTCAGTCTTTTCGTGGTTATCTACAGTGGTTTCATTAAATTTTCAACCTTTTCGTTTCCCCATCAGATCGTAACAATACATTTATATATATTTATTGAAATGATACTTAGTTTCAATTATTCAGCCAACTTGTGAAGCTTTAGAATATTTTTACCAGTTGATGGCTACAATCGTAATCGAAGCTCATTCTTGACAATTATTTCAGGGATCGGTATAAAATATTCGAGTTTTGAGCTTTTCTCAATATCTTATGTCTGTAATCTATTTTGCAATTGAATACACTTACAGTTGAAATCCAGGATTAACACTCTGTACTAGACGACCTTTCAGGACTCAAGAGAGTGCTTTTATAGTCTAGATGATTGCAATAGTGAAAGAACCGTGTAAACCTCAAGCAAATTTTTCACCTTTGAGTTCGAAATGAAACAATATTGTGTACATTAGTATCCATGGTTATAATAATGATAAATACAAACGAAATGTCTGATTTACGACCAGAAGAGCTTGTTTCATCTGGTCCAAAATGAAATCTGATGCAGTACGAAATTACTTCAACTTCGGAAAAATTAAAGGACTTGGCAAAAGAAGGAAAAGGATCTCCAAGAAATACATGAAGTGATTCACTTGGAGTCTTGTCATTAGGGAACAGCAAATATTTACGAACCAAGAATACCAGTGCATATCAGCTTTGTATTAATCAGAGCAATTCTAATATCAAATGATGAATTTACTAAGCTTAAAAATGAATACACATGAAGCTCAGATCGTTGCTAGCCAACAGAATCAGAAATGCGAAATGACATTAATGTCAGTTTAAGTGCGGGATTTTAAATAAATTATTATGCATTTAATATTTGCAACATCATTAAATTCAATTTTCCTGAAAACATCTCTAATCAATTTAATCTGCATTGACTATTTATTATCGTGATCGCGGTTTAATGATCTTTGGCCTAAACTCATGCTTGTCAAACTTATATTAATGTCGTTTTAATTTGTATTATTTAAATTTTAATGTAAATTATTGACCGCAGCAACACAAAAGGCTTTCAGTTAACACCTTCAAGTTGGATCCATTTAATCTGATTTAAGTTTAGGTTTAACTGGTAAATAAATTTCAAGGTAAACATGAGAAGAGCTTTTAATTCATTTATAGCATTCATATCTCATAGTCTGTTTTTAGTTACAATGAAGTTATGGTATCATTTGTTTTTCAATGCGATAGCAATGATCCTGATAACTATAAACTACTGGTTCATTCGCACTTGAATTTATCATGTCAACTGGATTGCAATCTTTGAAACCATTTGGTTAATAAATAAAAGCAATTAACAGTTTGTGCTTCCAATCAACTATATAGCACATTCACAACAGACAGTTTCATCTTAAGCCTCATAATGTTTGACTTATCAAATCAATGGTTTGTAGTTGGTATAATCAGTATCATCAGCTGGTTGTTCTAGTAAGTATCATATGCTTTTTATTGACAATTTTTATGTTTAATTATAATTGAATTTTTACTGAATTGACAGTTACATAAAGCAAAAACAATCTTATTGGGAAAAGCAAGGTGTTAAAGGGCCGAAGCCACTTTTCCTTCTTGGAAATGTTGGATTCTCAAAGCCAATAACGGACAACTTGATCGATAATTATACTAAATATGGCAAAGTTTACGGGTAAATATTCAATGAAAACAAATTTCTTTAGTCAACTAATTGTTATTGTTTATATTCAGAACTTATCAAGGAACCAACCCTCATCTAGTTGTAGGTGAACCTGAACTTCTCCGTCAAATATGTGTCAAAGATTTTCACATTTTCCCTCAAGGATTCGATCAAAACTATCTTGGTCCAGTTGAGCGCAATTTTTTGACCGCCTTGTATGGAGAGAAGTGGAAGCGTATGAGGAGCACATTGTCGCCTACTTTTACTACTGGAAAGATGAAGAAGATGTTTGACTTGATCAAAATTTGTAATCAAGAAGCTCAAAAAGAACTGGTTAAACTGACTTCTTCACAGGATCCCGATTTTGATCCCAAATATTTCTGGGGTCGATACAATTTGGATGTCATAACCAAGTGCTGCTTTGCTACGAGTTTTGATGTTTACAACAGTTCAGATGATGAAATATTACGTCATTTCGTGGAAGTATTTGAACCTAATAAGCTCAAAATTTTCATTCTGTTGACGGCGCCTAAATGGGTCTCTAGGATGATGAAAATAAGTGGCAGTTCAACCGAGAGTTTGGATTATCTCAAACAATTGACTTTACCAATTATTGAACAGCGTAAAAAAAGCGACAACAAAGGAAATGATTTCCTTCAACTTTTGATTGACGCTGAAGTTGTGAGCAAAGAAGGGGAAGAGCTCAAAGGAGAAGCTAAAAAACTGTCTCCAGATGAAATTGTTAGCTCAGCTGTTATCTTTCTCATAGCTGGATATGAAACGACATCAACCCTGTTGACTTGGGCCTGTTATAGACTCGCTACCAATCCAGATATTCAAGAAAAGTTGTACCAAGAGGTTACACAGGCCAACATTGAGGATTACGAAGTTTTGCAAGATCTTCCTTACTTGGATGCCGTTATATCGGAAACTCTGAGAATTGATTCTCCAATTTTATTATTCCAGCGTGTTCCTCATTCTGATTATATTTTACCAGGCACAGATATTAAGATACAAAAAGGAACCGTAGTTACAATACCAGTTTATGCTATGCATCATGATCCAGAAAATTATCCTGAACCAGAAGTTTTTGATCCAAATAGATTTTTGGAAGGTTCACCGAAACCATTTACATTCTTACCGTTTGGTGCTGGACCTCGAACCTGTATCGGAATGAGGTTTGCTCTGATTAATGCAAAGCTTTCACTGGCATCGTTGGTACGTAACTATCAGCTGTTCCCTAATGACAAGACTCCAAGTAAAATTGAACACGTAATGGGCGCAATCATTAAGACAGCCAAGACTTTGACATTGGGAATCAAACCGAGATGTTGAATGTTGCCAATCATATGCAGTTCAGTTATTTTATTGAAAACAATGCAAACAAATGATTGTTGTTATTTCTTATCGTATATCGTTATTATCGATCTTAAAATTTCAAGTTTTCAATGGCAATGATGGACAGTTTCCATCGCAATTCTTTAAATGTTTGACTCTTTAAATCTAACTATTTTTAATGTGAGTCTAAATTCTAGAACTGTACATTATATTCAAATGAATCTATCTTCTTAATGTTTCAGTGATTGGGAAATTATTTCGGTTTAAAATTCTCAAATTATCGCTAGGCGAGGCTGTTAATGATTGGTATTTTAGCTGGAAAACAAGAAAACTGTAAACTTACTCTGCTCTTATGCTGTCTCGCGGTTAGTGATTAAATGACACCAATAGACCCATTTAACCACATTTAACTTCAATTAATCAGGGAGTATATCAATACAATTTCCCTTTCGAGTTCAGAGTAGTAACTTTGTGGGCTGTAGAGGCACTGAAACTGATTGTATTAGTGGCATCAAGTATTTATTTCGAACGATGTTTTTGAGCATGTTTTTGAGCAAATAGAGTCTAAGTGAAACTTCGGTGACAAAATGTTTTGGATGACTAAGGAACTGATTACTGCGGAAAAGCAATTATCGACCCATGAAAAAACGTTTTTTTAAAAACATCTGAACATACTAAGTGCTGTCGAATAGCATCAATTGGAATCAATCAAATTTGGGCTTGTATCATACGAGCGAAAATCATTCTTTTTGGGCGAAAGCTCTTTCAGCGAATTACTTCAAATCTTTTCAACAATACAAGCACAATCACGACATTGTCGTCGAAACTTTGAGCCTAAATATTTCGAGTATGGCAACATTAGATTTCATTATGGGCTATAGCAGTATATGACTGAATACCGAATAAAATCTGAGCTAAAAAGACGCATTCGCTAAATCGGACCCAGATCTCAAATTTTTCATTTCATTAATATTAATATGTATCAATCAATCTTCACATTTCAAAGAAACGAGGAAAGGAGGAAACGGTCATTTGTTTCATTAAGGTTCCGCTCAACATTAACATTTTAATTGGAACATTAGAACAAATTTTCCATTTATTTTCCACAGCAACGATTTCGCTTCCTTAATTATCAACTATGGCCACCTCTAGTTTTCATTCACATTCTAGTATCAACATTTGCTTTCTAGTACAGTTTCTGTTTTCACATGCACGTTACTTTACGGTTTTATATCAATTCCATTGCTTTATTTATTCGCATTTCTACCGATGGAAGCTGCTCGTGGATTTTCATTATTAGTTACCATTTCACTAATTGGTACTCTTATTGGTTCAGGCTTTGCTTCAATTTTGGTGACTATGAAACAAATTAAATCACTTCATGTATTTCTTGGAGATCTTTTTCCGCCTTTTGCCATGTCCTTTGGTTTGTCCAAAGTTTATTCACAAATAACTTTGATCTCCAAATGTCGTAAATAAAATGCTTGTAATCCTAGTAATTATGAATCTCGTCAACTCTGAAGCCCTGGCTCATTAGCGATTGCTGCTATAGCTAAACCTAAGGCTATATTTCTGAATGAACCTACTACTGGTGTTGATCCGGCACGACGAGATGTAAGATTTGGTTCACATTAATGCATCTACGTGATACACACTCAATGGCTCATATAATGGCTCATCAATAGTATTATTAACTAGTCACTCTATGGATCAATGTAAACCTTTATGCTCTAAGATCGGTATAATGGCAAGAGGAAACTTTAAATGTTTATGTAAATATAAAATGTTAACAAATGGATATCCTTTTTAACCATTATTCACTTGTTAATTAACCAATTTTATTAAAAATTCAGGTTCAGTTCAATATCTGCAACAAAAATTTGGTCGAGGATACATTTTGGTTACCAAAATTAATAAAAAAGCTTTGGCAAATCTTTCATTCATTGAATTCAGTTAAACACGACTTCTTGGATAAAGCTCTTTTTGATACCATACACGTACACCCTACGCTTATATACGAAATACTGAAATACATTTAACTGTACATTCAACTGTTTGAGAATCGTTAACTGCTCAGTAAACATCGAGCATCCAGCGTAACGCCTAAAAGATTGGAAAAGCAACGCAATTTTCGAATTGGGTTTCTTGTTATTTATGAGATCCTTTATCTTGTCGAAGAAAGTTTTATTATTTCTATATTGACAGAAAACTTTGTTGCATACTTCTTCTGGAACCAGATTTTCAGATATCAGGTGGTAGCGAACAAAAGTATGATCAAATGAAACGCTCCAATCAAATCAACCTCCCAATGGAGAAGAAAACGTCCTTCAGCCTCCAAAATTAACTCAAAGGGACGGTTATGATATTGTCACCGAGTCGGGCTCCAGTGTAGTATCTTGAAGATGGTAAGGTTGGGTCTGACGACCAATTAGATAAATTAAAAAGGGACAAGGAATAATTTTCTTGATGGAAACACATTTATTCTTTATTAAAACTCTACGGGTTTTGTAGGAATACTGTTAGGCATAAAAATAAAGAATACAATTAAGGTTAACACCAAGCAAAGGTTCAAAGATGTACTTTTCTCGAAATTAAGATGAACAAAAACGAGACTTAATAATTTCAAAGACTTAAACTTCTTGATCCCAACTAAACTTAAGGATGATGACCAATTTTTATCTTTTCTTTATATAGTCCCGTTTGGGGTATGGAGTCCGGAGTATGGTTTTTGGATTGGTTTTTCTTTTTCTCCACCTGATCTCAAGTGCACTTTTTGTGCGAAAATTATTTCTTTCAAGGCAGCCAAACGGTGGGCCAATTTTGCTCAACATTTAGCTCGCCTTCATGCAAAAAAATTACCAAACGGTAATGGATTGCCTATGATCGAATTTCAAAGATGGAAACAGGCTAACTAAATTTGGACTCATTTCTAAAAACTTTTTTTGCCAATAAAGAATTTCAATTAAATACGGTTTCTCTCAATTATTTCACTATTTTTTTTCTGACACTTTGTTTACTATGTTGTATTTAGTCCAAATCTTAGATTCCAATCCCGATATCTGATACAAATCTAAATCCGATGATCGATGATTTTTACTATTCGATAATCGAATGAATTTATTTTATTTTCTCCTAATTTTAAGCAAGCAATCAATTAAATCACCATTGTTTTTTTTATTAAATAAATTAATTTTTATCCAAACAATAAGGGTCTGACTGTTTTACTACTTCATTTTCAAATTGAATAATAGGTTCACAGCACAAGAACATATATTTTTAAGGATTCTAGTTGTAATTAGAGACTGGAAAGGTTACATTATGAAAGAACATAATTTAAAATGATTTTTAAACATACAAGCATTCCATAATTCACCTCTAAACAATCTAATTTAACTTAATTAAATTTTGGGTCTGATGGATTCCATTCATCGATATTTAATCCCGATATGAATCCGGATCTGGATCCGATGTTCGATGTTTTCATGCATTCGATAATCGAACCACACAAATTTCGTTTTTAAGCTAATTTAAGTTAATTACTGATTATTTCTTGGTTATTTGAGTCTAAAGAAATTATCCAAATGGTTCTCTACAACTAATTTAATGCCCTGCGTCAATAACTAACGCCTAAGTATGGATTTCCGGTAATTTGATAGCGTCAGACCCTACTTTTCGGCTACTATGCATGGTTTAAGGCAATGAAATGATTATTATGGCAACTGTGATGATTTACATTTATTTCACGTGCTTGTAACAACCGATTATCGAACAAGCTAATTCCATTTATTTCTTAATTTAAACATTGATTATTGATGTTTCTTACTTAAATTTAGTCATTAAATTCATTAAAATACGTGTTAACATAATAGGATAATTTCGGAGTATACTAAATTATATTTCGGCACTAAATAGTAATTAATATTAATTGTTTGATTTATTTTTGTCTCTTTTTGTCACATTTTTTTTAGCTTTTTAATTTAGAGGATAAATGAGAGTAAATGAGATATTAATTTAGGTCTGATTGATTTAAGCAAACCACAGTCGTGGTGGAGGAGGAAAGGAAGGAATTCTTTCCCGTCTGTCAGTAATGCTTCGTAATTTTACTCTGTCAGACTTACGTTCAGACCACATACAATTGAACAGAACAATCAGGCACAAAATTGTTAAAATAGATAGTGAAGTCAACCAAGCATAATAAACAAAAGGTTTTTCAATTTTCATGAAACCAATAGTCAATTGTTGACATCGAGTATCTAAATCACAAAATAAAGGTTTAAGTGCCAATTTAGGTGAACCAATTTCATTCCTTGTGACATTTTCTACTCCTATCTCATTCAACATGTTGGTTGACATTTCACCGGAGTTCCAAGCAGAAAGAAATCGAGTGACTTTTTCTTTGATTATAATTAACTTAGTCTGTACTGCGACTAATTTAATCTCGATCTTCTTTTATTGTTAATCGAAGGAAAAGTCTCATGGTTCATTAGTTGAAGTTCGGGCTTCAAAGAACAAACTGAACTCAAAGGCCTGACGAAGGTTTCATTAAGTAATCGATGACAACTGATCTGTAATTCAGATAATTGGAACTTCTGACAGGGATTTCCGTAAGAAATTTGAATTATTTCGATATTTGACTCATTTAATGGGAAGAATGAACCTGGTACTGGAAACATGAGCAAGATAGATAATGTGACAAATTTATTCAAATTCCCTTTCGTTGGTCTCTCGTTGGTAGTAGTATTTGCATCACGCTTATTCCAGCCTGAGGTTGATTCTAGAGGTACCTCTTCAGGACTTGATTGTGCATTTGGCGAAATTACTACCCGTCTACGAATTCTTATAGCATACAAACAGAGTATAGTTATGGAAAACAAGAGTAATATAGTGAGTAAATTAAGTGTCAGACCAAAAGATCTGGGTGTCCAATCATACAGTTCAATGGGTTTTAACTGACTCTTCAGACCATTGTATTTTTCTTTTAATGAATCTAACAATTCATCAGCATCAAAAGTGTGTAGATCAGGCATGAGTTGAAAGTTTATCTTTTCTTTAAGTTGGAAAGGATATTCAGGACATTTGACTTCACGATCATAGGCTTTCATCGTCAGACCGGGACAATAAATGATGTTAATATCGTTAATTGGTTTTATTTGTAAAAGTTCGTTCTCCTGAATGGAGTGACGCACTTCACAAGTATGACCTTGCCAATTTAACAGAGTGTTGTTACTCTCAATCAAATTACAATCTGAACTGTCAGGGACGACTACAAGAGTGTCAGTCTCTACCGAGTTATAACTATTTACAGGAATAGTACATTTTATTCCCTTCCGATAAATGACATATTTTGGTCCAGTATAATGTAATTTACATAATTTACCGGTAGTTTCATTATAGTCTAAAAGGGTAAAAGAATCAGCTACCATCAATTTGGATTCTGTGTCTATTCTTCGGAATTTTAGAACAAATCGCAGCTTTTGGGCCATGGGATTATGATAACAACTCATTGAATAAGCTGACTCTACCGGACATTGTTCTCCACAAGGTAAGGTTAGATTTAATAGGTCAAAAATAGCTGGATCTAATTTATTTTTAGCCCAAGCGCGATTTATGGCTCTCAGTTGTGTCAAAGTGGTTTGTAAATTTGAAACTATACTGGCAATCGTAAAGGAGGTGACTGGAATAGTATTCCTCATCCGAGCTAAGATTTTATTTTGTTTGGCAACCTCAACCTGTAAAATTCTAACTTGTTGGTCAATTGTGTCTAACATTTTCTCAAAAAGTCTTTGATTAGTAGTTAAATTTTGAATGATGGAGATTTGTTTCTCAAGGTCTGATCTCAAAGAGTTCACCTCAGTCCGTGTTTTTGAAGTGACTGCAAGACTGACAGCGCCAATTCCTAATGAAAGGACACTCACTACACCAATTATTATCATGACAGTTTCTATCACTAAAAACCTTTTATCCCTGACTTGCATTTTACTTTCAGCTTCAGTTGTAACATCCTTACACATTTGAGAAATCTGTTTCAGAAAAGAGACTTCAAAGGCACTTTTACACCAATTGTTTAAGAAATCTGGTTGCATATTATGTTCCATTAAGGCTTCAGACAATCCTGCGCATGGTTCATAATACTTAGTCCCAATATCAACCTCGATATCTCCATTAATTATTGGAGTAGTTGCAGGTCTCCAAATAACTGGATTTGCCTTTATAAAAGCGGTCTGAATACTAGTCATTTGGCAAATCAATAGTAAAAAGAGACTGTGAGTAAGTAAATAACTTAACCTATTTGGGGCTCGTCGTTCTCTCTGACTTCTTCTAATTGATAACTCTGGTTCAGGTGAATTAGGCGGAGTATTTTGGGGGGAAGGAAAACGATAATGAATAGTTTCTTCAGAGTCTGACAGTTCACTTTCGCTATCATGAGCATGAATGGGTGACGTATTATGCTTTTTATTCTTACTAGAAGTGTCAGACCTACGATTGAGATGCGCAGAAAGATGGTCTGAGAGGTCAGACCCAGGGTTAACAATGTCCGACATGGAACTTGGTTGAATAGGTAATTCATCCCATTCAAGTTCAGGTTCAGAAATAGGAGCAGGAGGATGGTCAGACTCTTCATCTAATTCAGATATCAACTCAAGAGGTCGTTCTTTATAGGGTTTCATGCGACTTATATGAACTAAGTCCGATTTACCGGATTGATTATCTTCCTTGACTCGATAAACATTTAACCCACAACGCTCAATTACAACATAAGGTCCATAAAAGAAGTGTAACAACTTTTCGGATCTCCCTACTTTTCGCCTTGGAGTATAAACCATTACTTTATCTCCAGGTTGATACACAGTTGGTCGATGTTTTGCATCGTATCTTATTTTATCGGCGGTCTGACTTTGTTCAATGTTCTGAGCTGCTAACTTACGTTTTTCTATTAGCATACTCTCCAACATCTGCGCATAATCTTCGGCATTATCGCAGCCCATTGAAATATTAGTTACCTCGGTAGGTAATCTTGCTTCATAACCGTGTAATAAAAAGAAAGGAGAAAACTTGGTTGAAGCTTGAATTGAAGTGTTATAAGCAAAACAAACAAAAGGAATATAAAGATCCCAATCTGAGTGTTTATTATTAACAAACATTGAAAGCATAGTTGCTAAAGTCTTGTTAAAACGTTCCGTCAGACCATTAGTAGCAGGATGATAGGCGGTCGTTCGTGTATGTTTTGAGGCGAAAATTTCATAGATCATTTCAATAAATCTACTTTCAAAACATTTCCCTCTATCAGTAAGAATTGTTTTTGGTGCCCCATACCGACATACAATTGATTCAGCAAAGAAACTTGCTACTTCTTGAGATGAACCATTAGGTAAAGCTCGACATTCTGCCCATCTTGTTAAATAATCAGTGGCTACTATGATGTTACGATTTCCTCGGCCTGACGAGGGAAAAGGTCCTAAATAATCCATACCGACCATTTCAAACGGTCCTTCTGTTTTAATAGGACATAACAAACCAGCTGCCATTTTATTTTCAGCTTTCTTTCCTTGACAAGTTCGACAAGTTTCAATATATCTTTTAGTATCAGACCGAATGTTAGTCCAGAAATACCGAGTTTTAATCTTATTATATGTTTTATCAAATCCCAAATGACCTGAAATTGGATCATCATGGCAAGAAGAAATAATTTCTTCAACCAAATTAGTAGGAATACAAATAACTAATCCAGGTCCTGACTCTTTCTCGACTAATTTATATAATAAGTCATCAACCAAAACAAATCCTGAACAAGAAACTTCAGGAAATTCTTCGCAGTTATTTAAAACTCTAATAGTCTTATTCAACATGGGATCTTTTCGTTGTTTCATTTTAATAACCTGGTCTGACGTTGCAATTAGATTGATTTGATACGAATCTAATGGTTCAGTAAATTCTTCCATTGATCGAGTTGGATATCTAGAAAGGTAATCGGCAACCAGGTTCGATTTTCCTGTTCGGTATTTAATATCGAAAGAATATTGTTCTAATTGAATAGCCCATCGAAGTAAGCGGTCTGGCAATTTCTTTTTAGTTTTTAACCAACAAAGGCGCGATGGTCCGTGTAAATGATAAAATGTAAGCCTGATAGAAAATGGTGTAATTTAACTAATGTAAAGACAATAGCTAAACATTCTTTTTCGGTAGTGGAGTACCTTGTTTCTGCATCTTTCAATAATCGACTGCCATACCGGCTTTTCTTCTTTATCTAATTTATGTACTAATACTCCACCGATACCAATTCCAGAAGCGTAACAATGAACTTCGATTGGTAGTGTAGGATCAAAGTGAATTAATACTGGGTCTGACAGCAATTTAGCTTTAATTTCGTGAAAACTTTTTCCTGCTCTTCATTCCAAATAAAAGGAACATCTTTTCTAGTCAATTTAGTTAAAGGAGCGGCAATCTCAGAAAATTTTGGAATGAATTTTCGATAATAGCCAGCCATACCAATAAAACTTCTAATACCAGTAACATCGCGAGGAGCTTCGAAATTTTTAACATCCCTGATCTTTTCTGGGTCAGTTTTTATTCCTGACTCATTTATTATGTGTCAAAGAAATAACATTTCTCTCACTGCCCATTTACACTTAGTAACTTTGATCGTCAGACCGGCTTCTTTCAATGCATTCAATACATTTCTGCTTCTTATTATTAACTCATCAAAGGAAGGAGCGAAAATAACCACGTCATCCAGGTAAACTAAACACTGATTATACTTTAAACCAGCCAAAACTACATCCATAGTACGCTGAAAAGTGGCAGGAGCACCTGTCAGACCGAATGGCATACGAATAAATTCATATAAACCATCCTGTGTTATGAAAGCGGTCTTTTGGCAATCATCTGGGTGGACCATTAATTGCCAATAGCCGGAATTTAAATCAAGAGCAGTGAAATAATCACTTTTCCTTAATGAGGACAAAATAATGTCAATATTTGGCAATGGATAAACATCCTTTTTAGTAATTGCATTGACTTTTCTGAGGTCTACACACATGCGCTTACTACCATCAGGTTTAGAAACAAGTACAATGGGGCTAGCCCAGGGAGAAAAAGACGGTCTGACGACTCCTTGCTCTATCATTTCTTCTATCTGTCTATTGATTTCCTTTCTCTCAGCCTCTGACCTTGGATAAGGATTACTTTTTATGGGTGGATGATCACCCGTATCAATAATGTGAGGAAATAAAGTGCATTGACCCAGGTTTTCTTTCCCGAAAGCTAAAGCTGGAAGAAATTCACTCAAAAGTTGTTTGACCTGCTTTTGTTGGGAATAGTCCAGATGGTCTAGTTTTAAAGTATCTATATTTTCTCTTTTTAGTATGTCAGACCTATTGTCTATTCCACTTCCAGCAAGGGAATTATTATTTTGAGGTTCATCAATAGAGATTTGAAAAGATAAAATTTGATCATCAGACGAAGCAATATGAGCCGCATTTAAAATGGTCAGACCTAAACATCTAAGGTTGCCTGGTGTTTCAACAATATTTAAGTCTAATGGGATAAAACCATCAGTGGTTTCAAATTGGTATCCTAAATTTAAGGAATACTTAGTGCAATCAGAATTAGAAATAGAATCAAAATGATTAGACTTAGCCAATTCTTCCGTTGGTCCGGTCTGAGCTTGTACTTTCATTGTGCGCAGATCCAATATTACCCCGGCAGCTTTATTAAAGTTGTTTCCTAACAACAAAGGATAAGTAAAGTCATCCGCGACCATCAGTAAATTTGTCCAAACAGCAGTGGGAATACCAGTAACTTGAATAAGACACCTAATTTTTCCCAAAATAGAAATGTGATGACCACTGGCTGAAGTGACGTTTGGTCCTTCATAATGTCGAATGTGGTTTGGTTTGGGAACAGACGAAATTCTGATAGTTGAAACAGCTGATCCTGAATCAATAATACACTTTAATTGTTTTTCATCTACCCAAGCAGCAGTAAAGACATAGTTTTCATTTTCGTCGCAGGTTTCACTCAAAGTAGAAACTCTATTAACAGTTTGGTCTGACGTAGGTGGAGGTGCGGGAAGAGCATTAGGTGGAGACGTACGAGGATCATTAGATGGGTTGGGATTAGGACCTCGGGTAAAAGTATTCCCAGTTCGGGTCGAATTGGCGTCAGGTCGGACATTTCTCGAATAGTTAGGTGGATAATATTGAACCCACTCTCCTTGAGTAGAATTAGAATGTTGATCAGGGGAAATAGGGTTTCGAAATTGATTAAAATTTGGATTGTTATTATCATATCGATGATTTGGATAACTCTGTCTGACGATTATTTTGGTAACCGGACTGACGATTATTTTGGTAACCAGACTGACGATTATTTTGGTAACCAGACTGACGATTATTTTGGTAACCGGTCTGACGGTTATTTTGGTAATTATTTGGGTTATTATAAGAGGGTTGGTTATATTTTGATAATAATAATCTACAATTGGACTTATAATGTCCGGGCTTCTTACAATAATAACAGACAGGTTGGTTATCAGTAGTCCTTTCAGGACGAGATTGGATGGCATTAGCGTACCTCGGTCTGTGAATTGGAACTTTTGATAAATTATTAGATAAAATTTCCTTTACTAAATCTTTTGATTCTGAAATTTCATCAGATGTAGAGGTAGTAATCTTTCCTTTCTCAAGGTTTTTGGCAACCTTGCTAAATTTATCAATCGTTTCAATTTCAGCTGCATAGAGTGCAGACTGTAGTTCAGGTCTGACGCCTCGAAAAAGATGTCTAAGAATTTCAGATTCCTCCATAGAGGGGTTTATCTTCAAACATAATTCCTTAACATCAATAATAAATCGAGTTACTGGTTCACCAGTACCCTGTTTTCTATTATTTAATTGTTCATGAAGGAAATCTTTATACGAGGAGGGTAGGAATGTTTCCTTAAATGATTCGAGAAATGTAGACCAAGTGAGTTTTGGATCACCAATTTTCGGTTCAATTTCTTGTTTGAACCAGGAAAGGGCAGAATCTTCAAGGTAAAGACAAATTCTTTGTAATTTATCCTCGTCAGACCATGAATAAAATTTACTTAAACTCTCATATTTGTCGATAAACTTCAAAACTTGAGAAGAAATACTTCCATCGAAATAATCTAATTTTGGTCCTCTAGGTAGAGAAACTACTTGTTTGATTGTCTTTACCTCGGTGTCAGTCATTTTTAATGTAACAAAGACAAGACTTATTTAAAAGAACGAAATAAGGCACAATAGAGTAGAAGGAAGAGGAAAGGAAATTTTTCGTACGTCAGACCTTGAATTTGTTAAAGATGAATGAATAATTTTGATGATAAGTGGGTGATGCTTGATGTTGAATCCCGTCAGACCGAAAATCTCCGAAAGAATTAAGTTGATGAACTGGATTATTGGTGGACAAGATGGATTGAAAGTCCTGTCAGACCAGAAATATCAATAAGGTTCAATGAAAAGTCACGAGTGATTCACAACACAGTCTGATGAACTGATTATTGTTAAATGATGAGAGTTTAATTGTTAAAAAGTACAACACATAAGAGTCTGATGAGAGTCTGAACTGAAATTTTGTTTTAATGTATCAAACAAGATGAGCTTTTAAAGATGACAATTAAATATCGATTGTCCAGCACTTTACACAAAACTCTCGGTGGAACCTCCATTTTGTCACCGAGTCGGGCTCCAGTTTAGTATCTTGAAGATGGTAAGGTTGGGTCTGACGACCAATTAGATAAATTAAAAAGGGACAAGGAATAATTTTCTTGATGGAAACACATTTATTCTTTATTAAAACTCTACGGGTTTTGTAGGAATACTGTTAAGCATAAAAATAAAGAATACAATTAAGGTTAACACCAAGCAAAGGTTCAAAGATGTACTTTTCTCGAAATTAAGATGAACAAAAACGAGACTTAATAATTTCAAAGACTTAAACTTCTTGATCCCAACTAAACTTAAGGATGATGACCAATTTTTATCTTTTCTTTATATAGTCCCGTTTGGGAGATCAGAGTACGTGACCTTAAGTCACCAGATGGTCGTTTGACCTTTTTCCCGTTTTGATAGTTAAGCTTTATCAATTTATGATCTGGGAAAGCTGGGTCTGACGGACCCTTAAACCTATTTTTAGGCTTTATTCTTATGCAAATCTTTTAATTTCTATTAAATTCTCAATAATTTACGAGTTAGGTTACAATTTCTCAGAAACATTCAACTTCTCAGGTAATTCTTTTAAATCATAAAATAAGTTTGATTTAACCGTCTTCAAATCTCTTTCCTTGGAAAATTTGCTTCTTAATTCTTTTGACTTTACATAAAATAGATAATCGTTTAATTTCAATTTTATTTATTCCAAGAAATCCTGGGTCTGACGCACATTTTATTTCCAATTCTTTAGTCTGACAATAAATTTAGTAATCAAAATCCAGGGTCTGACAATATTATGATGTTAGGTCATGATATTCATGTTATTGACATAAAAACTTCACTTTGAATGTAACTAAATATGACAAGTAAAGAGTTGATTGAAAAGAGTTAATAATTTTAAGTTCAAGTTAAAATATCAATTGAACTTACATTTATCATACAATTTGTAATTTTCATAATGTTAGTAATTAGTCACATGAGACAACTAATGGTTAATCATTTTCTGATTGTTACACTTGGATTTGCGTTTATTAAAAGTCGAAAGGGCAACTCTAGTCACAGCATTTTACGTTTAATGATTAGACAAAATACTAGAGTTGACTTGGTGGATGCAACAAGTACCAATATCAATATGTAAATGAATCCTGAAACAGAAAACACGTGGACAAGTAAGCGACTTCAAATTAAAGCAAAAGAAAAACTGACAAAATTCCTAAAGTTTTGGTTCACCTCAAAGGAATGTTTAAGGTCAGATTATTGACCAAAAACAAATTTCTACCCAAAACAAAGCAACAATGTTTAAGGACTAAATCATGAATATCTTCTAGTGGAAGCAAAATGTAACACTGAAATCGGCTCTAATTGGTCTTCAGTAAATAAACTATTAAACTAAATTATGATCGTCAAGTGATCTTTTCATTTCTAAATTTTTGCAATTCTCAATATACAATTTACTAAGCTTGTCTCATTAAAGGAGAAACAGGATTACCTCGCTCATCTATGATACAGAAACCTAACATTCTACCTGTTGTTGGTAATGCCACTCGAATTGGAAACCTTCTCTTTCCAGATATTGCTTCAAGAATTGCCGCTATTTGCGAAATCTTTGAAGAAACAGATATATAACCATACATAGACCCCGAATACAAGATTTCTTTTTGTCATCGCTTGTATATATTTTTTTCAGTCCTTTCAAAGTTTAAAATAAGGAAACTTTACCTGCTAAAAGTAATCACTTTAATAGATTATAATAAATAAGTTGTCTGTTGAAATAGTTTTTTACTTTAAATTCAGTAAAGGTTCAAGTTTTAAGTTAAATTTAGTTTATATTGCATTGGTTACTATAAAAGTTTTCAATTGGTCATGATGTTGAGTTGAAAATATCGACTTGAAAATTTCTCATTGTAAAATCAAATATTTTATTTGCTTCTTTGTGAGTAACAGCAAAACAAAAAACTCTTAATTAAAAGCAAAGATTAAAGACCTGAAAGCAATGAGCTGATAGTCTCAACTGCAAACAATCGCCATATGTTTATCACGTGATTTTTAGTTTATACACTGGTTTTTCATTTGTTTCAAAAGCAGTTTTAACGATCACAATTCCAATCAAATGGCCTGGAGAGAAGCTGCTACGCTGATAATAGCTGCTAGATCGGCTAATACAAGCCTTAAGTCTTCGATTGGATCTGTGTTAAAAAATACATCTTCAGCAGTTGATAAACAAACCTATGGTGATGACCGTTCAACTAAGATACACGCTGATTATGGCGTTCTCATGGCAAAAAGAAGTAACCGGTCATCATTTATGGCTTCAACCTATGTTTTTCCAGGAGGTGTAGTTGATCCTTCGGATTACTCTTCTAAATGGTGGTCATTGTTTGATAAACTAGGATACAAAAAGGATAACCTAATCAAGACCATGAGTTCAAGAGTATGTGCACCACGTCCGCCAATGATTACCCATCCTATTTCTAGTACTCATAATGATGGACTTATTCCAGATATTGCTTTAAGAATCACTGCTATCAGAGAAGCTTTCGAAGAAACTGGTCAGCTAATCTAGTTAATTAACTCTTAGTATTAATCTTTGACGATTAAATTGTCTTACTAGTGGTTCCATTTTTTTCACAATTTCAGGTTTACTTATCCTGGTTGACCCTCAATCCAAACCTGAAGAGAGTCCCAAAACATTACTTGATGATAATTTTAAGGAGGAATTGCTTGACTGGCGTTCCAGAATAAGACAGAATGGCGAAGCTTTCATCGAAATGTGTCACCGTTTTAAAAAGATACCCAACATTTGGTCAATTTACGAGTGGTGGAACTGGGCAACTCCTAAACTAGAAGGTCCGAAACGATTCGATACCATGTTTTACATTCATTGTGCAGATTATCAATCTAAAGTTATCCTTGATAACACCGAAGTAACCAATTTCAAAGTAATAGACAAACTGAGAAATGCCAAAATTCTCGATTCAACAAACTAATATCAATATAATCTTTCTTTTCAGTGGGCCACTCCTAAAGAAATTTTGCAAGAATTTGTCGAGAAAAAGATCATTCTTGCGCCACCTCAGGTCTTCGAATTAGGTCGAATTGCTAATTTTGACAATTTAACTGAGTTACAAAAATTTTCTGCTGATCGAGAGAAACAAAGTGTTGAAAAGTGGCTTCCAGTCATTGTTAAGCATCCTGAAGGTCGAGAGGTTTACTTGCCTGGTGATATCCTCTACCCTGATGACCCTGAAACTGATCTAGAATTGAAAAATCATCAAAATGAAAGTGAATTAATGAATTCAGGGGTAACAATCAATCGCATCAAAAGTCATGAAAATTCTTTCACTTATATCTCTAATTACAAAAATTACGGACACTTGAAGCCGATTTTTATCACATAATATTGTGATATTTGGTAAAAATTTGTTCATTTTTGTTTGATTGATATTTCGAGTTATTGTCAACAAAAGTTCAATTTTACTTTGTATATTAGCAAAAAGTTGATGCTAGTCAACTGCAATTATTAATATATTTTTAATAATGTTAATGTAATTTAAAAATATAAAAATGTAACAAGATTTACGATTTTATAATGCCGATGCAATGATTGAATTGTTTCTATTTCATTTCAAATTTCAATAATTATATTCCAACGGCCAAGTGGTCCAGTTAAAAACTTATGGTTGAACATTAATACATTCATGCGGTTCATACGTTCAAATCTTTCTTTCATGCAAATCTTGAAACAGTTATGCTTTGATTATCAGAATATAAACTGAAGCATCCAAGTCCTTAAAAATTCTTTTTAATTTGTTTCTTTTTTGCAAATTGAATACAATTAACGGCAGCATATGCTAGTTATCTATAGGTAAATAAAATGAATTACATGTAGATTGAAGCAAGCTGTAACTCTCAGTCAGTCATTCGATTATCTTTCGGCTAGCTTTAGTATTTGCATTATATCAAAGATTTCGTTTAAATTCTGCAATTAAAATGTTAAAAATTCAATCGAAAATCAGATAAGCTG
Source organism: Tetranychus truncatus (assembly GCA_028476895.1). Classification (NCBI taxonomy): domain Eukaryota; kingdom Metazoa; phylum Arthropoda; class Arachnida; order Trombidiformes; family Tetranychidae; genus Tetranychus; species Tetranychus truncatus. The sequence goes on from CM052062.1 coordinate 10,134,282, forward strand.
CTAGGATAATTTAAGTTCTGAGTTTGAAGCTTGAACTTCAATGTTTGTAGTAATTTATTCATTCAGTCTTTTGACTTAAGCCATTCACAAGTACAGCTGGCTGGCTAAATAGCTTGCACTTGCCACTAGCTTGAGGACTGTTGTTTGTAAACTTGACATTTTCACATTTTTACATTAATGTTCATTTTTAAATTTTATTTTGTATTTTGTATTTTCAAGTCGTGTTAATTTATTTGATTTTCACCATCTGTGATTTTATTTATCAACTTTATGAATGGCCTGTACTGAAAGGAATGTCAAGCTCGCCCATAGCTGAGAGGTGATTTGATTACCTCTCAGCTTTCATCTTTTTTGAAATACTTTTTTTTTAAATTACTTCCAAAGTTGGCCGATTAAGTATCTGCTGTTGAGTTTTTTTAATCATTTGTAACAATCATCTGGTCATATTTGCTCTTTCCATCACTATCTTAATCTTATTATTTATTTAGTCCGATAATTAACTGAAACTTACCAGCTTTTCTTCCTCATCTATACATTGTGATTATCAAAATCCTTGGTGTTTTGCAAAATGTATGTATACTTTATTTGATACATAAGTCACCTATTGCAATTTTCTGTACTGATTCTCTATGATTTTCTCTATTTTGCATGTCTAGATTGCTAGCGCCAATCGATCAATCTATTTCTTAAACCTTCACGGAAAATATTTTTAATCAACAGCTATTGGAACAAAAATGAAGATAAACGAGAAAACATTGATCAGATATAGCACCAGTAATATGGTACCTGCTGATATAGAGGGTTATCTGTATAAAAGGGGTGAGGTTAATCGTAATTTTCAAAAAAGATGGTGTATATTGAAAGGTAATTGTCTATTTTACTTCGAAAAAAAGAATGACAAAGAGCCTCTTGGTTGTATCTTATTGGAAGGATCCCGAATCGATATTGATGATAGTGAAGCAGATTTATTTGCCTTCAAATTGGTTTTTTCGGGTCATGATTGTCGAGACTATATTTTTGCTACCGATAACTCTGAAAGTCAGGAGAAATGGATGAAAGCTCTTTCTCAGGCATCCTATTCATACCTTAAAATGGTCGTGGCTGAATTACAGAGACAGCTTGATGAGATCAATTTGGCAGAAAGGAGAAGAATTAACGAGAATGAAGATGGCAATCATGATCGTCCACAAAGAGCTAACCCTTTCAACTCGTCTCGCGAAGATCTCATCGATTTAGAGGAAACAAATTCATCCAATCAGGGTAAAACGCAACTCTTTTCAAGAAGACCGTTTATCGAAATCCATCAATATTATGGTTTACAATTCAGAAGCTATTTTAATTTGATGAAAGAGAAACAGGAACAAAATTATCATGCGAATAAAATTCCACAGCCGAAAGTTGATCTTTTATCTTGAAAGGATTGTCAACCGATAAATAAATTAAACTTCTTTTGATATTCCTGGTTAACTATCACATCCTTTCATGCATGTTGATTCATCTTGAACCTACTTACAATTTATGTCCTCAATCATTCAAACAACCAATTCATCTTCCAACATTTCCTCTTTTGAAACAATTTTGTTTAATCAAGTTGTTATTCAATCTCTTGAATCTTTCCATAATTGTTAATGAAAAATTGATAATAAATTATACGATATCATTTATTATACATTCAATTCAATGTAAATTTATTTAGAGTTTTTCAGCTTCTTTACAAGGGATCTTTTGAGTGCTGCTGCCTTGTCTCTAAACGATCTTTTACGCTTTTGGATAATTTTGGGTTTAATCATAGCGAAGGCTTTATTCTTTCTTTTTTCTTTCTCATTTTTACTTGCAAAAGGATTCATCTTTGGCTTTCGACCGCCAAACTTTTCTCGATCTTCTCTGCCCTCCATAATGGTAGACAATCGACTCTCTTTGTTGTTTCTTGGTTTTTTATACAATCTTTCGATATCATTAATAGAAACAGTTTCTTTCTTTTTCAAAGCTGCTTCAGCTAAAATGCGATCATCATTTTTCTGGAAACGTTTGGGCTTACTTGCTTTAATTTGCTTTGCTAATTGAGCAGCTTTAATCTTTTCAATTTCCTTGCCGCTTAAAATTCTAGTCGTTGAGATATGACTCGCTTTTTCTTTAGCTTCTTGAAGTGTCAAATTTTTCTTTTTACCTCCTTCATTATCTTCCTCATCCTCGCTGGTTTCAATTTCAATATCACCTTCGTCACCACTCACATCGATCCAACCATCGGAGTCATCATCTTTATTATCAATTTCATATGAATCATCTTCCTCTCCAGATGAATTTAAACATTCTGCCCCTGGAACAAAATCTTTAGCATCCAACTCTCCATATAGTTTAGCTCTGAACTCTTGACTTGCCTCCGTAGGTTTACCTCGATCTTTCTTTTTCAAAAGTTCCGGATTAACAGTGCGATATAACTGGATAAGCGATTTAGCAGCCATGGACACGTTTTTATTTTTGTAAGATTTATAGTCGGTTAAATCTTGAAGAAGATCTTCATCCATTGCTAAAGGACAACGTGAGCAGATTTCTCTGATGGAATTCAATCCAACACACATACATTCAGAAGAGTTTCGTTCAGTAATGAAATTATTTGCAATTCCTTTCACAACTGGAAATATTATCTCTGGTGGAACTAATTCGTGGGCCGATTGTGCAGTGTAGAGTAAAATTTTAGTAACTTCTCTCTGATGCGGTTGTAAGTACCTTTGAAGGTAAGGGTAAAAATTGAACACAAAAAGTTGATGAAGACCTACTAGTCGAGAAATTAAATTCATCGTCATTAATTTGATTTCGAATCGATGATTAACTTTCTCCAGCAGTTGGAATAATTTTTCAGCCATTCCTTGAGGATCATAAATGAGATGGATAGCAGAAAAATTGAAAGACACAGGCTTATTACTTTTTCTTGACTTTTTAACTACTCTTTTAGTTTTGTCCAGCATTTTCTTCCTTTTACGGGTGCTTTTGTTGACTCTATTTGCTAAAGACAGTTCTTTTATTACATTGCCGTTGGTTTCACCATCCGAATCTGAATCACTATTATCTGAATCATCATCTTTATTTTCTTCTTCGTTACCGAGGAAAAATTTTTGAGCAGCAACAAGCATCTAAATTAAAAGAAAACAAGGTTAGAATGTAAAAGCAAAATATGGATTGTGCTTACTTTAGCGTGCTTTGAGAAACAACAGTTTGCGATAACATTAACGCACTTAGCATCCTTCCAGATATTTTTATGATATAGTTCGATCAATGTGTCCAATGATGCTTTAGCTACGGTCAGGTTGTTATCTTTGATAGAGGTAAATAAAACGTTTTGCAAAGCCTGTATGGTAAAATAAATGTTTAGAAATTAGTTTTACCATGCAAAAAGTTACTCTCACACTTACTGAATTTTGTTTCATGTCATGATGTTTACTATTCATATTTTTTATATCTGTAACAATATAAGTTTTTATGAAATCTCGAAGTTGCTTATTTTGATGTCTGAAAAGGTCGATAAAGTGAGGTAACAAATCCGCTGGGGAAAGTAAAGATTTATTTCTCAATAAAATTAAAGCCTTGCAAATGGTCTGTAAAAGAGAAATGAATTAGAAGGATAGAACCAAGATTGGTCAATTCACAACATACCACTCGGACATCTGGATGTAACAATCCACCATAATTTTTCAAAATATTTATCAAATCATTTGGAAAATCTTTCAAGCTATCAAGATAGCAATGGCTAACTTGAGCTATAAACAAAACCAAATCAACAAAATTTTTCTCGTATAAGGCTGGATTGAACTGGAAAACTTGAAGAAGGGCCTTAAAGTGATTAAATTGTTGAAAAAACTGAAAAAATAATACATAAAATTAAAAATTGGGTATAATCAAGTAAAAATTAGGGTAAAAAAAGGGTAAACAAACCTCTTCTTTATAAGAAGCTGGATCTCTTTTAATCAAATTCTGTAATTGTGGTAAATTTGTTGGTAATTGATTGTTAGTTCGCCGTCCCATTTTTCTTCGATAATTAATTTCTCATTTACAATTAATAACTTAACAAAAAATAACAAAACAAATGAGTAAATGTTGAGTTTAAAAACGAGATTTACCACATGTAAAAAAAATTAGTTTGTAACTGCACTCAAAGATGGCTCTGAAAAATAACAATGAATAAAGCGCAGAGTTTAAAGTCAGCAAATTACTGACTACAATTGTTTAAATTTATTTAATCTTTGATTGTTAAATAACATCAACAGTTTATGAAAAAATTTAAACGTCTAGTGTATTTTAAAGTCATGCGAATTCATCGTTAAATTATCGTGTTTAACTAAAGTATCGGTACTATAAACAACAATAATAGATAACTGTTTGACAAGTTTTGTTGATTCGTTAGGTTGACCTACTCTCAACTGCTTCCAACTTTCTACCTGTAATCTGGATAAGTTCACTTTATTTTGGTAGTACGTCTGGATATGTTAATAACTTTTACATCAAATTATCATTGCCCTGTGATTTCCAGATCATCGTTTACATTCTAATTCTTATTCATTATTTTATTCATTGTTAATTAACTCAGTCATAAATGGACTATAAATTCATTGTTACCACTTCTATCAGTCTTTCATTTTGATTCATCTTGTCTTTTACCTTTATGAATCAGTTTTATTCGTCATCATCATTTATTTTGTCCTATTTACCTAATTTTGGCTCAAAAATTCATTCATCTCTATTTGATTAAGAAGTATCTGTGATTTTCTTAAACAGCTTCAAATGTCAACTACTCCATGGAAAGAAGCATCAACTCTTATCATAGTTGCCAGAGCTTCATTAACTCAAAAGATTGGCCATGATTTGGGTCAAAATTTGGTTGTATCCAGTCGTGTCTTGCCCAATGATGAGAAATTAAAGTCGCAAAAAAAACAAACAGCCACTGATTACAGGATACTCATGGTTAAACGAAGCAATCTTTCCTCTTTTATGGCCTCAGCCTATGTTTTTCCTGGTGGTCATGTTGAGCTATCAGACTATTCATCGAAATGGTGGAATCTTTTCGAAAGATTAGGATTCAAGCGAGAGAATCTTACACGTGAAATTGAATCTCGAGTTTCCGGACCTCGCCCATCTATGATTCAGAAACCTAACATTTTATTAGATGTTGATAATGAAACTCAAATCGGAAATCTTCTCATTCCAGATATTGCTTTAAGAATCGCCGCTATTCGTGAAACCTTTGAAGAAACAGGTATATAACCATGCATAAAACATGTAAAACAAGATTTCTTTTTGTCCATTGTTCCTCAATATTTTCATTTTCAAAGTATTTTAAAGTCCAAAATAAGGAAAAATGTTGACACTTCAGTTCATCGTTGATTAGTTTAAATTTAACTTGCACTACCATCAACCACCATCTTCCACTTAATTGAGGGAGCCTTTAGCTCAATCATCCTTGTTAATGTATTTTTGTCTAATATTAACTAACACCTTCATTTATCAACCTGTATTTCTATCCCTCACTTAATTCACTCACTCCTGTACTACTCACTACCATCTTGAAATAGTAGCTAATAATTCCCCTTCATCATTAACTCATAATAAAATGAATTCAGCTAAGTGATACAAGTAAGTAACCATGCTGCATAGTTTCATTCAAAAATGTACTTGAAAAATTGTTTTAACTTGATATTTCCCTTCATTTGTCTAGCAATCAGTGTACAGTTTTATCATTTCCTTTCAATTTTTGCATTATTTTCTATAAATTAATATTTCGATTCTTGTGTTTTCAGGTGTAGCATTATTGATCAGTCCAAATGGCGGTAATAAACTGGAAAATGAGATTGGTAACACTCTGAACAATGAAAATTTGGTTAAATGGCGACAAAAAGTGAGAGAAAATGGTTCGGCCTTTCTCGATCTGTGTAATCAACTCAATCAAGTGCCCAATATTTGGTCTCTCTATGAATGGTGGGATTGGCTTACTCCTATTTCAGTTGGACATAAGAGATTTGACACCATGTTTTACCTTTGTTGCTTGGACAAACAACCCAAAGTTGTCCTTGATAATACTGAAGTTACCAATTTGAAGGTGATTCATTCATTCAAAAATTACATTAAATTTGACTATTTTTTAATGTAGGAGGTTTGCTTCAATGTGTTGACAGTTTTTCGTTAAATTATTGTTGGGAAATTCAAAAAGAAATTTTCAAATATTCTAATCAGTTTTTCTTTCTTTTCCAGTGGTGTACACCTTCTGATATAATTGATGAGCACACAAATGAAGGTGTTTTTCTTGCTCCACCGCAATTTTATGAGCTGTCCCGGTTGAAAAATTTGAATAAATTTGATGAAGTTGAAAGATTTGCGAAACAGAGAGAAATTATTGGAATTGAACGATGGATGCCTGTCATTTCAACCTATTCTGATGGCGCAATATCACTTCTCCCAGGAGATGATGCTTATCCTACAAAGCCAGACATTATTGGTCTTAAACCTGTTCCAGATTATCCACAAACATTGGCCCAAATGAGATCTCAAGTTGTGAATTTAAATAGAATTGAGTTGAGAGGTCCAGTTTGTACTTGTTTATGCAATTGTAAACTTACTTGTGGTCATCTTAGTCCCATTTCCAATCCATCAATGGCATCTGGCTATTCTAAGCTTTGAGACAAATTTATTTCAATTTCTTGTTTATGTTTCGGAAAAAAATATGCTAAAGAAAAGCTATTTTTATGTATTCACGATGAAAAAAATAGACAAGTTTAAGTCAAACTAGTTCGCCCTAAGAACTTATCATTTCAAAAATGATAGAAAGAAAATAGAAGAGACAGTTTAATTCAATATGCAATAAAATCAAATTTTATCATTTTTATTCAATTTGATTTTTATACTAAAAGCTAAATATCTGAAGGTCCAATGTCCAAAATACAGCAGATTAGGCTAGCAGACGCACACACAGATCTTTTGATCTGAATCTCCTGGTTTTAGCATAACACATGTTGATCTGTTTAAAAAAAGTAATACAAGTAGAAAGATTATTTCAACTGATTGTCTTTAAACTATTCAGCCAACACATTTGTATTTACTTACTCAGTTAGAGCGCTCAGCTTGATGCAAACACAGTCACCTGAATCGCAATTGCCTGGTTCACAACAGTTACCAACTCCAGAATTTTCGGGTTTTTCAACCTTACTAAAAGTTGGGCAATTAAAATAGATATTAGTTAAATTAATTATAGTTTTCTTTGGTCTCTGTGTTGTTGAGCAAAAAATATTTAACACTGAAACTTTTATCGAAGCTCTTTGAACTTTTTTAATAAGAACGATCTCAAATGGTAGTACAAAGTGATTATAGCTTCTACATAGCTGAATCTTAGCTAATTTATTGGTAATGGTTCAAGTTATGAAAGATATCAATCAGAAAATTTAGATTTCATGCTGTCAATAAATTCGAATGACCTGTACATTTCTCTAATTAACTATTCAACATTCAATCGTTTAAATTTAACATCACCAATAAAAAATATTTAGTTAGCAAAATTATTATAAATCATCTTTGTTTGATCTTCTAAACTACTCAAGCCACCTATTCCAATAATCTTAAAGATTAGAGCAACAAGAATAATCTACGTGTATATTGACTAAAAACTTGTTTCTTACTGTTGATCACAACAAAATGAGAATAAGGAGGATCTGCAAATGAATAGGGAAAATCGCCTCTCGGAATATTTTGACGAATCAAACTTTTTTAAATGTAATTTTTTACGCTCATTCAGAATATTTGTTTCATTTTTTAATCACCAACGCGTTCGGAAGGAAAGTTCACAATCTGATTCGAAGTTTGTATTTTTTATCACGTTAAAAGAGGTCGCAAAGCCAGCCGATCCCATTCATGATCTATGTAATCAAAGATGCTGAATAATATAGTGAAGGTTCGTTTTCTGAAAAAATCTCCATACAGGGTTAAAATTGTCAAAAACCAGATTAATATATGGATTTATTAGTTGCCTTTTAAACACAATGAAGATGCCGTCTAAGCCAAATCTAAAGCTAAATCTTCACATAATCAATGTAATTGAATATAGTGATGATTTCATCTTTGAAAAAATAGGCAAACAGATTTGAAAATTGCAGAAAACTGGATTTCATTAAATTTTACTAAATGTAAATGCAGCACCCTGTTTGGCTATTTTGAAAAGTATGATACCATCACCATATTATTCAGCATGCTCGATTACATTGATTATTTGAAGATTTAGCTGGCTTAGACGGCATCTTCATTATGTTTAAAAGGACGCTAATACTATATGGTATTTAGTTATTTTGACCGATATCTCAAAAACTATGCATACTACTAAAAAAATCGATTTCTTTATTGAAATCAGCATAATATTTTGTGTCTAAAAAGTATGATTTCAGAAAAAATCGAGAACAGGCGATTTTGCAGATCCTCCTTCATCAAAGAAACAATCAAAGTGTCTCTCTAATTGAATTTACTCACGATTGCATCTATCTTATCAATTATTACTAGAAAATTAATACCATGTAGAACACGATAACAATGAAAATGTCAATCATTAAACACATTTATTAATATGTACAACAATGTCAACTTACTTGGGCGGTCCACATGGTTTGATTATCAAGCATTTACTTGCAGAAGCAGGGCAGCAATCAGTTGATCCTTGACCATTGCTTGATTTCTGTTTCAATTAGGAAGCGAAATGAAAAATATAAATTAATGGAAAGAAGTCGGACTTGATTTGTAAAGCTCATACTTTAACATCAACCAGTTGAAGGCAGTAAGGCATGACTTTTAAACAGGATTGAACAGTAAATCGTATTCTTTGATCACCTAAAAGGTCACAACAATAATCAATATACACAATCGTTAATCGGTCGGACAGTTTTTATAGTGGCCATAAGTTAAGAAATTTCTGTGAGAAAAAGTTAGTTTCGTGTGCAATTAAGGGTTTATTCAAAGTCCAAAATAGTTGAGATAAAGGCCAATTAATTTTCAGTATCAGTTAATCGTGATCTTGAAATACATGGCATCTCAATTTATTTTTGTTCAAAAAGATATGCTTATTGTGCTATTTACCCGTTCTCTTAATCACAAAATGCTATCTTACATTTACTGAGAAGATGAACATTTTCTAGTAAATTGTGATCAATTAATAGAGAGTCACTGATTTACAAATGATTTGATCACTTTCCAGATCTCTACAAGTAACTAATCTTGATTGATCTGATTCATCAAGCACACTTATGCAGTTTTACTTCATGTACTTATACCTAACTTATACTTAAAACCAAAAAACTGAATCAACCGAATTAATTTAACAACCTTTTCCTTGATTTTGCAATAAAATTTGAATCATTCAAATGATATTATGATGAAGTTAACATAAAGTTAATAGATGTACATTGTAAACCAAATTCACGTATCATCAATAAATCAATCAATCAAGACATTAACTGTCTGGCTTTTGACAAACAGTTTTTTTATTGTAAAATGATTATACCATAATTAATACATGTTTAATAAACACAATAATCAAAAAAGGTTGCATCGATATATTATTCCGAGTTAACCCAAATAATTCACCATTCAATGCGTTATCCTTGGTTTTGAAGTAGTCCAAGTATCGAGTGAAAATGAATCTAAATCGATTGATAAGTTAAAATATCAGGCAATATGGATTAATTACCAGTCAACTATCCAGTTGAATGAACTTTAACATTGGATTTAGTGAATGACTGAGAACTGAAATGTTTGATTGCAAATTGAAGGTGTATTTGTCTGTTTACTGGGAATGACGGTTAACGAGAGTCAATTTTTTAATCTTCAATTTCAAAATTCAGGAACATCTGGAGCAAATCTACAACTTCTCGACGGCATCGAGGATAATCCGATTTACACATGTCACAATGTTTAGCATGAGCTATTCCTTTGAGTTCGGCGTCTTTAAACATGGCAATATCCTTGGAATGGGTTTCAGGAAGTTGAGTTGAGTTGCTTAAATGATTAAAATGAATCAACTTGGAGTAAGTTTCATCTCCGTCTGGTCCATAAGCATGAGGATCACAGGCAAGTGTACAAATAATGAGAGCCACGCAACTTTGCAGCTTTTGTCGTCTAACCATTTTCAGTGCTTCTTGGAAGGTTATTTGGATCCGTCTCGCCACCTCAGACTTTACTCTGGGTTTAAATTGTGCCAAATCAACAGGATTATAAGGTGGGTGATAAACAGGCACCTTCAAGGGTAATCGACCATCATCGGAACTAAAGGTGAGAGCAAAGCTGCACGAAAAGACGAACAAAACACCGTAAATAAACTTCATTGTCTTTGATTCGATATCTATCAGGTTGTTATTGTTATTGGCCATCAACTTCCCCATCAAATGAATTGTGTTTCCTAGAATGAGTAACCTTTTGATTGTTCTGGCAAAGAATCATATTTCAACTGATTGGCATTAATGAACGAGAATCATTTGAATTTTATTTTTTCTCCTTGTTTTTTGTTTGATTGAGTTTTTTATTCTTGCTTTTTTTTAAATTCAATCAATAGGGAGATTAAATTTATGACAAAAGATATCACAATTATGCATATTATTAACGGTTTGCATAAAAATCGATTAAAAAAAGTTTAGAAGACGTAATCCGACGGTTATTAAACATTGTGCAGTTATTAAAATAAACAAAGAGATATAAAATTAAAGAGTTGATCTTTGATCATTCAAAATGATATTAGATTATATCACAATAACTTAGAGAAATCAACTTTCATGGTATTTAAAACGTTAACAAGCTTCATCAGTTTTTCATTTTCATTTACTAGTTTTATGATTTTTAAATAAATTTGAATGCTTATGATTAAATATATATATTTATATAAAAATTTATCACTTTGCCTCAGCTGATAAGTCTCTTAATACGAATTTTTTTAGTACTAGCGTGGGGATTTAGACTCTAGATAAATTGATTAAAATATATGCAAAGATTTAAAACAAGGTATGAAGATTTGATTAACGAATTGATGTGATGAGATGAGATTCTTGAGAGATTTTCTTCTTTTCCATTGTCTTTACACTTCTGCTTTTCCTTTCAAATCTATCGATGACTTGATGGTCCTTTCAAGATTACAAAACGGTGGGTTAAAAATGTATCTCGTTAATCGCCAATGAGATAATCGACTAAGAACAGCATTTGCAAATTCTGTTCTAGATGGTTCATGATGTTCAAGATGGTTGAGGAAACGATGAGTGAAATATGATAATGGTTTGTTAAAATTGTTGAAATAGAAAGTTTAGTAAAACTGCAAACAGCTGTTTTTGGTTTGGTTTGGTTTTCAGCTTAGTTTTTGTTAATCAGCTGAACGTTCAACTAATCTTAGATGTATCGGAGACTCTGGAGTCGTAATCATTCGTAGTTTAATACCAATGTCTTCTTTATTTCCGGGTTCGAAGTAAAATTTTTGAATGATCTGAAGCAAAACAAGAAAACAAATAAAATATTGGTCAGTTATTTAGATGAATTGATAAGTAAAAGAAAGAGATACTAAGACGCAAAAACAGTAACATAAAAGGTTGCTTTCCAGATTCGTTTAGATTTTTCTCGATTAAGTTTTGAATTTTTCCTTTCTTTTCCTTTCCTTAAGCTAAAGATTAAAAATATTTAAAAAATTATTAATTAACTATCAGCTAAATCTGAGAAAAAGAGCAAAACATTTAACCGTTAAAATTTAAAATTGCACTCTTATTCACAAAGCCTTTGTTACTCCTGATAACACTCACTAATTCACAGACTCACTCAATGGTTATTGGTTATATTTTCTATTGTCTTTTTCAGCTGTTTCTTTTCTCAGTTTTTATTTTCTTTATACTTACTCTTGAAAGAAGAAATTGCATTTGAACCTCGGCAACTCGACGACCAACACAAGATCGAATGCCTAATCCAAAAGGTAAGCTAGCGTGACTGTTAATTATTCTTTTATTTGACTCTTCTCTGACCCATCTTTCAGGTTTAAAGGATTTTGCATCGGTCCAATACTTTTCATCTCGACCAGTTGTGTATAAGGATATGGCAAGTAGTGTCTAAAAAGTTAAAGTTGATTAAAAAATTAGTGAAATAAGCAAAAAAAGAGATTTATAGAGAATCAAAAAATCCGACAATAAAATTCAACTTACATTTGCTGGAATTTGGTATCCGCCTAATACAATATCACGATCAAGTTTTCGACTTATAAAGGGAGCAACAGGATACAATCTGAAAGAGTTAAGAGGTAAGGAAAAAATTAGCAATCTTAACGTTTATCCAAAATTTGCATCTATCTGAATGAGTATTGAGTTTGTTGAATGTTACACCAGTATTTGGTGTATCTAACTAGAAAGATTTTGACGACTGACAACCGAATTGAACAGTAATTCTTATTCATATAAGATTTTAATTGCTAACATAACTCTTTGATTTCTTTCCATAGATTCCCATTAGCTAACTGCTGCACAAAATGAATAGAATAGGCGGTTAATAATCACATTGATGAGTCATTATTAGTCAACCCTATCCTGATTGGCCTCAAGGAGGACGACCAAAGAAAAATTCCTTGTTGGAGCAAAGAGTAAAGAAGCTGATAAATAATCTAAAATTGAATTATCATGAGAACCTTGAAAAGGACCGTTGAAAGCTGGAAAAAGCTAAGGAAAAGTTCAAGCTTATTGACATAGATTACTAAGAAACGTCAAACGGACTGGTTTTCCGTATTAACTCAACAGCGTGGGCTCGCCAATATTCAATGAGTATGTGAATTTTAGCTGACAATCAGGCGTGGAAACTAAGAAGGTGGAGTGATTTCAATGATTAACTATCAAATGGTCCAAGTTTCACGTGACGCGTTAAACGTACTCTTGGCAAGATCTTCTCCATAATCATCATAATATCGTTTTTATCATAGTCCCATAAAGAAAGAAACCTTGGAGATGATTATTAACAAGACTAGCCAGACCTTCTGTCTAGCAGGTCCGTAAATCGCTTTTTTAATCGGCCTCAGGGAGCCTCCGGCTGGGCTTGGATTTCCTTTAGCTTTATTTCTTATCTTTTCATGTCTTAAAAATCACCTTTCTCTTTTTCCATGATAGGATCAGAAGTCTACGATGAAAAGATGATTTTTTGATACGCCCATGACGATGATGCTAAATTGATGAGTTACTTTTTCAAGATATTAGCTGCTAAGGGGATGATGGTAGAAATTCAGTATTCAGAAAGCAAAAGAAAACCAGAATGAAATGTATGCCCGGATACGGATGCGGCTCGATTCATTTGAATTTGACCATGAAGTGAAGGTTTAACTGCTTCAACTAGTGTTGTTTCCAAGGGGCTAAACTGTCTTCTTTGTTAACACCATGAAATGTAAGTGTTTTATAAACTAATTTATGATGTGCTGAGAAAATGATCAGTCGATGTCAGTTCAAAAGTAATGAACAGTCTGCTATCAATTAAATAAATTAATGCAGATAATTCATAAGATCTATTCGAGTCACTTAATCTTCCTTAATTTTAGATAAAAGAAAAAGTTGAAAAAATGAGATCATTTTCCTCTTGGAGCATTCACTGACTGCGTGGTTTACTTGAAATTGGCTGATTAAATACTGAGCTTCATCCAAGTTTCTGGCTGAATCAAGTTCTAAATACTTGATTTCTCCTTCAGAATCATTATACTTTTTTGCACTTGAACACTTTTGATTACTAAACTCACCCCAGATCACGTTAATCATTGATTTAGATATCATCATCACTTAAATTTCTTTTCTCTTTCTTCGTCCAGGTATTTAATTCTATTTACGGACCACCTAATCAAAAGCTCATCTCAAACCATCACTTGACTCATTAGTTTCATCTTCTCTTCCTACTCCTCAAAAAGTATTGGTACTGGAATTCCCTCCCTGGGAATCTATTAACTCCAAAGGCATTCTAAGTACTGATTCATTTATCAAATTGCTCATCTCAAACTTAGCTTGCTGTTGAGATGCATGATAGTTACCTTTTGACCCATATTAACATCCAAATTTTTGTAAACCTTATAAATTCATAAGTGGTAAAATGCATTGTTAACTCCTCTTTTCATTAACCATCAAAATTTATTGAAGAACAAGCTTTCTAATTATTGTCTCTGCCTTTTCATTAGTAATCTATTTCAACTTTAAATTATCAAAGAGGATCCTGCTTTAATGGCGATTAATGTGCTGATTCTATATGAAATAGTCTTTTAAGTAAGATAGTTTTTACTTGTATACACCTTTAAAACCGAAACATTCTGATTCCAAAGTGCATTTGAGCAAATGAGACTTTCAATCAAAGTAAGGGATTCTCCCTTACTTTGGACAATAAATCTTCCACCTCTTTCTTAAATTGAATGATTAATTGTTTAATATTTTTTGCTTCATTTTAATTTCAGAATAATTTAAAACTTCGCTGACTATGAGGGAACCATTGACGTAAACGAATATCTACTGAATTTTCTTGATTGGATTCTATTTTTAGTGATTGAAATAACTTTATACGCTCACACGCTTGATTCAAATCTCGGCCTAGAATATATCTTTGAAAAGTGAAAAAAGGTAAACTCTTCATGTTTGACTTTTTTGTCCTACTAAATTGCCAGAATCAGTGTTATTTAGGGTATCGTGTTAGCATTAGTTTTTTTTGATAGACATGAGCATGTATAGTACATTTGTCAATTATATCCAGCAATTTATCAACAGTCAATACTTGAAACCCTTTTACTTTCAGTGTAGCAACAGAAACTTAGAGCGGAACCAGATTGGCGACATTGAGGGAAAGAAGCTTTTACAGGCGCTGAAAAAGCAGCCAGATCTCATTCAAATTGATGATTTAAAGTACAATTGGATCAACTAGTGCCTGATGCACAACTGATGTCTGAAAAACTTACCTGAGAGTTTCCTTAATTACTCCTTTAACCAAGGTGAAATGTTTGAGATGCTCTTCACGAACAGTTCCATTTTTTCCAACAACTGATTCAACTTGTTTCAATATCTTCTCTTGATATTCAGGATTTTTTGAAAGCAAATAGAGAGCCCATTGAGTTGCATGTGAAGTCTTCAAAGTTAAATGCAATGTAAAAACAAAAAAACAATAAGTTTCTGATTTGACAATGATTCGTTGTAATGTTGAGATATTAACTCTTATTTTCTTACCGTATCAGCAGCAGCCAGAAACAAATCTACAATAATTCTAATCAATTCTTCTTGGTCAATCTGTGGTTGAGCCAAGAGCATTTCTAAAACTCCCCTGGATCCATTTGCTGGATCATTCTGAGTTGCTTTAACATTCTCTTCGACATAACTTCGAGCTGTATTTAAATTTAATTATTGAAAAACATTTAAATATTAGTGATGGTAGAGTTGATCAATTAAACTATTGGAAAATTACCTAATCTGAGGGCTTGATCTGCAGCTTCCATAAATCGTTGCCAAACTGGAAGATTAAAACGTTGAGCCAAGCGTGCAGGAAGAAGAGTCATTTTAGCAGACTCTACAAATAATTGTTGAACACACTGGACAAAGAGGTGTACTTGCTCCATTTTATGAGTTTTATATCGTAAATCATGAGAAGTTTCGACGCAACCCAAACGACGACCAAAAATCATTGTAGATAACGCTGTTAAATTGATAAAAGATAGAAATATTGATTATTGCTTAACATCGGGTAATAAAATTCAAAGTTTAAAAATAAATCATAAAAGACTGTTCATATGAACCATCTTTCTCACATTAATTGCTAATAATTTTTTATTTTATCCTTTCATAGGAATTAGTAATTGGAAAGTCTATCAATCATTTAACCATCTAATCAAATATGCTTTTGGTAAAACATCACTAGCCTGGGATTTTACAAATTGAAATATTATGGAAAAGGTGATAATCTTAAATGTATGCTCGGTAATCGACTGGAAGCAAGTATATTCTAATGGCTTTTCTACTCAATAATTATTGAAAATTTGAATCCATGGTCAAAGAAACCCAGAAAAGAAAGATAAGTCAAGCAGAAAAAGAAAACCAGTGAAAGCAAGTGTCCCGAAAAAGGAAAGAAGCAATGAATAGCAAGGAAAGAAGGAAAGGAAAGTGAAGAGAAAAAAGAAAGAGAAAGTAATGGAAACCACGACCATGACCATGACCTAGAGTCTGGTAAAGTAATAGATTTCCTCTGCTAGACGGTTTCCCCAATTTATCTTCTTCTTCTTCTTCTTCAAAATTACCTAGAGAAGAGCTTCTTAGCCTTGAGAAAAAAAGGTTTTCTTTATAACTCTCACACTCACAAAAGTAGAGCCTAAGAAGAAAAGTTATGGAAGATTGAGAACCATATAGAGAAAAGTAACCAAGTTATCCAATGTTTTTGATTATGGACAGTAAATCGATATATCAAGTAATCGATTTCAAGGTCAAGTTTACGGTTTCATTGTTTGCAAAATGAGGCTAAGTCAATAAACAATATGTCAATATTTTATCTATCTTTGCTTAGACTAAATCTATTCTTATTCTTATTCTTATTCTGATCTTTCTCAGGTTAACTCTAAAAGGACATTCTCTCTTTGTCTCTTCTGTGAAATTCACTCATCACGCACTAAATGTCCATTTTATGTAAAATACCTGTTTTATTTTGTAACGTAAGTTTATGTTTTTCAATGAAGGTTACTGCATATTCTTAGACTAATTTAAATATGTTCCTCTTTTTTTGTTGCAGCTTTGCATTTAATTTACACAGATTTACTGTCAAGGCGAGGATTGGTCAGGAAATACAAAATTAAAATCAAGTCAAGTCAAGACGAAAAGTACAAATATGTAAAGTTTATCTGGGAAGATTGTCACTGGGTTAAGATTTGGTTGGCATTTTAATAACAGGTATTGCAAGCAGGTCGATGTGAAATAAATAAGGCCGCAACAGAGGAATACAAGAATGAGTAAACGCATGGTTGGCCTAATTGTTCCTAGAATTTATAAGACAAAGGTCAATTGATAATGATGATGGTAATTATGATGATTTCGTAAGTGGATATCATCCAGGGTTGACCTTGGATCTTATCACTGGGTGAAAGTTTTCTCTCTTCAAGAAAATTATGTTTGAATAGTAATAACATGCAATTTGAGCACATCGAATTTACAAAAATCTGAGAATCAACGAGTTTGGCTTTTCTTATGCCATCATCACAATTATCATCATCATTATCATCTTACAAGTCAAGGTAAGGTAAACCCAGTCTTCACTAAACAGTTGGGTTGCAATTTTTTTTAATATACATCACTGTTTCTAGGCACTTCTAAAAAATTCAACCCTAGATTCATATGTCCATGGCTAAATGAATATTTTCTTATCTCACACTTCTTTTTTTTCAGCTCATTGCTTATAAAGAGATGATTACCTTGGATTAGCTTTCATCCTTTGCACTCAATCAAATACTCATAAACTGCGCAGCAAAAAAGGAACCAAAAAAGGTAAATGAACAAAAAACTTCATTTAATCAAATTCAATTCAGTTCAATTTTATATGAGAATCATTTGCACATATATCGTTTATCATTATCTGAACCTCTCAATATATTTTTTTGCTTTACTCGCCTCTCGAATTTTATTTTCCTTTCTCTTTCTTTTCCAGTCACTCGATAATTTTCTCCCCACAATTCAGTTTCTGTTTTCTGGACATCGAACCAGGTCACATTGTTGCCTTTAAAAATTTTATTTACCTAAACTTTGACATGAAGCTTTCAAGGTTAGTAATATTTATGCATCATTCACCTAAATCATCCAGAGCCCGAAGGGACATCAGAATAAATTTATCGCTTTTTAATGCCTCTATAAGTTCTTGGTTTAAGCTTACAACAGTGATAATCATTTCTTGGAACAATGCAACGGGATGAACTTCTATTTCACTAGAAGATAGCTAATCACTGATTTCAAGTAAAGTATCGATTTATCATCTCATTGCCTTCTTCTCATCTTTTCATTTCTTGTTTCTATTTTCAGGGTCTACAGAAAGAATGGTGATTACATTTTGAATCGGTAGTGTCAAGTATGGAATATTGCTTTTCACTTTATTCAATAACCTTAATTTGCTTTCAACTTGGACCCCTTTCTAGACTGAAAACCAGTTAAACTACAAACTCTATGATGACCAATAGCATTCAATTGACACACCTTGAAGTCAAAAGTAACTGCAGTGAAAGTTATGCAGTGGTTTGCAGCCTTAAAGTCAACCTTAAGTATTCTCATGGAAAATCCTGCTTAAGAAATACATTTCTTATTCAGAATTCTGTAAGCACATTCCAAAACAAAGGATTCAAATTGAGTTGAGAAATAAACTTACATTCAATAGACCAGTTATAAAGCTCTCTTTCTAGTTGAGTTAAAAGACCTGAGCGACCATTTTTGCCTGGTACATCGTTTTCGTCTTCAACCAAACTGCTCCATTTATTCAATACATCAGTTACGACTTCGTTGAATGACTCAGTATACTCCGAAATCACGGGCTGCGCCAAAAATATCTTGTTCATTCCTTTTCTTCGCCTTTCCCACTCTGGTCCATCCCTGTAGATCAAATTCACAATTTGCGAAAAGAAAAAAAACAGAACATTTTAGAAGCTGAGAAGGAAATTATAATGTAATGATCATAAAGTGAAATGGAAAAAGGAATGCTGGAGAATCTAAACGCGCAACAAAATTAATGATGAAGATTAAATTGTCTTCCTCATTATATCCAGTTATGGTATTAGGTCGAGATTTTTGTCAACATTACGTCCGTAAACATCAACCTCAACGTCACGTCAACAAATAACAGTCAAATATTGCACTCTCTGGACGCAAATAGCCGTAATGCTCGCCATAATCAATGATACGTTTTTTGATTATAAACATCCCACTAAATCTCTGCTTGTGCATTTCAACCGTTTCTTGCATAATCTGATCACCTGGAAGCATTTGATCAAACTTGAACAGTAATCATAATTCGATCGGATTGCTCTTGACCTTGATTGGCATTATCAGACAGACATCAATACCCATCTTGGCGATATTCATAGTCACAATCATTGTAAAATTCAGCTAACAAACAAATTATTTTCATCCTTCTTCTGAATCGCCATCTCTACATTTAAACCTTTTTGTTTTTACTGTTACAATTTAATTGTAAATTGTTCCTGTTTGACTACATCGATTTCAATTGGCTGTTGCGATCAAAACTTGAAAGATTATCAAATGTAAAGAGCTGCAACTACATCACTTGATGACAATTAAGGACTATTTATTTGTTTATTTATCATTAACGGTTTTGTAGACCTTGTTATCAACTTTTTATCGATAAAAATCATGTTTAAATACAGAAACTAATTGACTTATTATGTTTGTTTATGCTATACATAGGATACAGGATACCGATGGCTTTCAACAAAAAATTTCAAATCAAAATCCAGTTGTTATTGGAATCAAAATTACACAATTGAGCAACACTATCATTAATAACCTCGGCCCACTAAAACAATTAACAGACAGATTACAATATTTTATTATATACATGATTATGAGGCTATATTAACAAAAAAAGAATCCAAAAAACTTCTTTTTCTCCCCAATCTTCAGTATTTTCAAGGTTTCTCTTGAATATTTTCTAATCAATAAATTGCATAACATTTAATTGTATGTTTTGAGGTGTCAATCATCTTAAAAAAAGATTTGCAAAGATAAATTATCTCACCTGATCAGGAATAAATCATTTTCGAGAAAAATTAAAGAGGAAAAAAGAGGAGCGAGGAGAAATTAATGATTACTAATTATCCTCTTCTTCACATTGAAATCTATGGAGAAAACTTGACAGATTGACTGTGAACAACACATAAAAAACAGTTAACTTTGAATAGAAACTAAATCTGACAAGAAAAAAGAAGAAAAAATCATCTCTTCATTATCTTTTCCAAGGGCAAATCATCTTCTTCCGTGATTTTGCAATGAAGGTGTTCTGGTTAAGTTTACCTATGTAATTGACGTCAATTATCATGAACGAAAAAAATCCCTAAAATTCAGAAAATTATCCATTCGCACTGTGTACGAAAATTCATCATTTCCTTGTTTCTTTACGAACTAAACACCCTTTTACAAGTATTTTACTTGCATTTCAATCATTTATTACGTATCAATCAAGGTCACTTTTGGAAATATTTCCGGATTATAAAGATATTTCATTAAAACGTTGTTCTCCAAATTTCATTCATTTTTCTCTGTAAACCAGTGACCCACTGTGAGATGAAGAGAAAGTAAGAAAAAAGTGAAAGTGGAAAGCAAAAAAAGGTAATATTCAGACGCAAATATTTCTTCCTTCCAAGGTTAACCTCGGTGGGTGAGCTTAATAAACATGTCGTCAGTAGTTACGATCATTTTATAAATTTTTCTTCTTTTTTTGCCTTCTCTCGCTTTTTAATCAATAATTTTGACAAGATAAATTGTAAGATTCGTCATTTTTACTTCAAAAGCATTGGATATGAGATTCATCGATATACTCATCAATATTATGAATATATCGATATTAAACAAAACTAATGCAAAGTAAGTGAATGTGAAGTTTATGCGGACGATAGTTTTAGGCTGTCTTTTTGGCTGCTTTTAAGTGATGAGTATTTAGTAAACAAGTGATGTACGAAAAAGGAAGAAATGAAATAAAACTGTTTAACTTGATTAACTTGCTTAGTTCGGCCTTTCCAACGGAAGTTACCTCTAAGGCAATATTACAACAAAATAACGGTTTGGGACAGTTAAAAGAGATAAACAGGTAAGAGGTAAATTATTTGTTTACATTCAAAGTGAAAATGGCGTGAATAAAAGATAAAATGATGTAAAAAAGAAAAGAAAAGAAAATAGAAAAAAGAAGAAAAATTAAATAAAAACCGTAAAAATATGCTTAAGGCACAAGATTAACTGCACTGCAAAAACGTAAACAAATCTAAATGGTAACCCTGTTGATTATGATGAAGATGATGAAGATTATCATGTTGTTTTTTTCTCTCTCTTCATCGTCATGATCTAATTTTTTTTCGGGGTCGGTGAAAATAGAAAGAAAAAGAAAGTAAAGTATCAAAATTCAAATGAAAGGTGTTGAGATGTGTTGGGAACAGATGAAGAGTAAGAAACAGGTAAAAAAGATGATACTGGTGATAAACAGATTTGTAGTGAATTAGAGCAAATTGAATTTAAATGCAATTAACTTACATAAAAAAGAGGCCTCGCTTGACACCGGTAATCTCGTTATAAATGGTCCATGCCTCAGGAACCATATGATTAGGAAACCTTCCCTCATTGGAATAAACCTTTTGTACCATTGAACTATCAGCAATGAAAACACACTCAGTAGGTCCTAATTTTTCTCTATAAATGGGTCCTAGCTCTTTATGGCGTGAATCACAATATTCATGTAGATGTGCGGCTCCACCAAAAGCCATTAGAGTCAATGTTGTACCGACTACTGGATAACTTTTAGGTGTTGGCATCTTTTCAAAGGGTTGTGCACTCGAATAATTGGGACATCTTAATTGTTGAATATCTTTGTAAACTAATCTTCCATCCATTCCACTATTATTGACTGATGACTGAGCAAACTGTTTGGAACCTGAAAACGGACATTGGGATTGCATTTCATCTCTAACATATCTGGTTGAGGTAAAATCGTCTGTCGTTTCAAGCTGCCATTCTGATGGATCATTAATACGATTGACTGGACACGAGTCTGTCATTAGTTCAGTGGGAAATACAGGTGAAGATGGTTTCGTTTGGATTGTCGATGGAATAGCTCTTGAAGTGGATGACAATTTCAAGGAAACTAATGCTTTGGATGGTGATAGAAGTGTCGATGACAATTTTTGATCACAGGATTTACTGGTTCGGTGGGTTTGTGCCAATTTACACCAAGTTTGGGTTAACTGCTTTCGAAATGTTGGTGATGCCAATGAGGACGAAGGATAATAACCTGCACATAGAAGGCTCTGAGTTGTCTTGAGAGCCATACCATAAAACAAAACGTGTAATCACCGTAAAAAATTATCAAGAAATGAAGTGAGAAGAAAAGAAAAAGTAGAAACAAAGAAAACAGAGAAACAGAGTAAGATAGAAAAGTAAGTTAGTAAGAGTTGAAGTTATCACGTAAGTTGTTGGATGAAAATGAAGGTTTAAATATTTTGTTAATTTTTGTTTAGTTAATATTAATTTTTGCAGTGATGTGAACACACTGCAAACAAAACAATGAAAGAGATTTATTTTCCAATGGTAAGGAATGAAGTTAAAAACAAAGGCAAGATAAGTTTATCTATTTGTTGTTGATGGTCAATTAATGGTCAAGATTTGAGGTTGCAATGGTTTTGGAGTTACTGTTAAACATTAACAATTGGTAGAGTTGCAGGGAAAAAAGTTATCTGTTCATGTAACCAATAACATCCAATTTACAAATAAAATGAAGTTTACTGATATTGAAAATAAAACTGTATTTTCTGTCTTCTTCTTCTTTTTCTTCTTTCTCTTTCTCAAAGGTGATGATAACAAAAACAAACAACTAGTTCGGCTGGACAACCGATTTATTATACTTTCGTTTATTTACGGACTCACGATATAAAAAGAGAGATCAGGAAAGAAAGAGAGAAAGAAGAAGAAGATGATGAAGATGAAGATGAGGATGAGGATGAAAATGATGACGAAGACGAAGATGAGAATGAGAATGAAGATGAGGATGAAAATAAAGATGAAGATGAAAATGAGGATGAAGATGATGAAAACGAAAGAGAAGCTACAGTGAGAATGATAAGAAGAGAGGGAGGAATGAAAGAGAAAAGAGGGGATGGAGATTGTGAGAGAGAATGAGTGAGATGATAAAAGGCGAGAGTCTAGGTGTGTAAATGAATAAGAGTGAGAGAGAGAATGAAGAGAGATGATTTTGGGTGAGTATGGAAGAGATTCAGAAAGGTAAGTGAGTCAGGTTAGGAGGAAGAGAGTAAAGTGGAAGCTTTCTAAGAGAGTGAGTTAATTTTTCTCAAATAGCGAGGTAGCTAATTGCTATGAATTGAAAATTTATGTATCATGTTGCGTTTATTAAAAAAGTAACGTCAGTTTTATTGAATTAATCTCATCTTTTTCTCCTCCTCTTCAATCCTCTCTCACACACACTCTCTTTCCCCTTTTATCTGATTTTTCATTTGCACACATACACTCATTCTTGTCGCTTAATTGTTGGATAATTTAAAGACATTTACTCTTTGTTGTCATGTATTCCAGTCCCTAACTGAAGGAGATCCAAAAGTACAAGGAGTGTCAACTGGATACAACAATAAAACGTATCAACAGGTAGCAGATAAATTGCTGTCGATGAAACTTCTTGTGGTTTTGACCATTATCCATGGACTTTAGAGAAGACCTCAATACAAGGAGACATTTTAAAAGCCGAAAAATAAGTAGACTAAATAATCTGTATAGACGTTGGTCTGGTCCAAAATTAAAGATGATCAGATCAGCTATAGATTTTGCTCTTGTTTTTGTTTCTCTTTTCTGTATTTCCAGTACAACAACCAATGAAATATATTAATCACCGAAAATGGTATTATTGACTTAGATCCGATTGCAAGATAAGATCAACTTTTCATGTAAAAAATTGGTAAATGTTGAATGCATCTAAAAAAGAAATAAGAAAAGATGATGATCAGAATTTATTACAGGTGATTATATTTTCTCTTAACAAACTTAACTTGATCTTTTTTGATTGATTAGCCAATGGTGGTCATCATCATTTTTTCCTAAATGGTCATCTCACTGGTCAATTAAAACTAGATGATAAATCTAGAGTAGACAAGTTTAACAAGTTCAGTAACTATTGACAAATGAAAAATGAAAACAAAATTGACAAAACACACAAATTTAATTCAATATATCGATAGTATATCGAACGTATTTTTCACATCATTTTCAGTTTTTACAGTTTGAGTTTAATAAGTTGAGAATAGCGTTCTACATTTATTTATTTGCTAGTAAATTAATTTAACTGGATTTATCATCATTTTTAGCCTTATTAGCAACCTTATTATTAAAACAATGTAAGTTTATATAAAGTTTAACTTTATTTTTTTTTGCTTTTTACTCACACTGAATCGAAGCTTATCCAGCTACTGTTATTTATTTGATGAATGGCACATGAAAACTTGCTCTGAAAGATTTACCTTAAAGTCTTCTGATGTAAATGATTACAATTATCTACATTGGTTTGATAAATTGTACCTGATTAATTCACGCCAAGGAAAGTTAAAGCTGAAGTTAGCAGCTAAATGATTAGGACCAGTATATCAGGTTCCGCTAATCATACAAGTAAATGTTCACAAAACCATGATCAGGTGGAGTTTTGCAAAAAAAAAGAAAGAGATAATAATCCAATATCTCAGAATAATGATGATAAAGAAAGTAAAAGACAAGTTCATGGCAAAATTCAGCGGCAGGTTTCTTCATGAACCTGAACTTTGTTAATGAAAAGTTTAAGCTTTCATCCTTTCTCATCTTCATGTTAATATATATAACTCATGTTAATCACACAAGAATCTGACAAAGGGCAAAGAAAAGAAAAAGTGAAATTCACATGACCAAAGG
The DNA here is from genome assembly GCA_028476895.1 of Tetranychus truncatus. Classification (NCBI taxonomy): domain Eukaryota; kingdom Metazoa; phylum Arthropoda; class Arachnida; order Trombidiformes; family Tetranychidae; genus Tetranychus; species Tetranychus truncatus. The sequence continues at coordinate 10,158,950 of CM052062.1, forward strand.
TAAATCTTTACACTTTTTAATAGCACTTACATTACTTTTTTTCATCTCGTCTGTTAATAATGATGACATTCAAAATGACATTACTGATTACTCGTAATAGTGGGCAGAGTTGAGTTGAGGGTGATCTTTTGAACATTCACTAGTACTTTCAAGAGACTAAACTTGTTAGATTAAGGTCAATAAGGGAAAAATCACAGAGATTTTCTTCTTTTCTTCATCACTTATTTTACTTTCGCTTTTCTAGTCTTCAATTTGATTTCTCACTCTAATCACTTCACCTTGTGATATATATGCATTCATAAGTATACTATTGCATGTTACACAAAATTAAATTAAAGCGCAAAAGAAAGCCAACTTTGATCATTATCATCAAATCTGTTAATACTTTTTGAATATTATTCTTTGCCTCTTCTTTTCTCTTCTTCTTTTTTTCACTGTCAAGGTCAACCAATTTTTTGGTGAAAAAAGGCGGAAAGTGAGGCCACTTTTGCTTCTACACGAACTAAAATAAACTAGATTCAACCTTTCTTTCTTGAAAGTGATGCTCATGATAATGATGAAGATGAGCTACAGCATAAGTAGGAGCGTAATGCGTAAAAAAGTTAAATGAATTACTAAATGTGAATTAGTTAATTGGTCTAACTGATGGATTTTCACTCACTCACTCTATTCCTCCATCACTTTCTCTCTTACACGCACTCTTCTACTATTTTTTGCTGTTAATTTATCATTAATATTATCATTTGATTGATCTAACCAGTTTAGTTTGAGGACTTTCCTTAAAAATTATACTTGCATCCAGAAAAAGTAATTACTTTGCACTAGTGTGAATAAATGTATTTGAAAACTAATTTACTAGAAATTGATTTGTTTAAGATCTTCTGCTTCTTGCAACAATTAAAACATAGTAACAGAATAATGAATCAATTTAGAAAATTTTAACATTATCATGAAAATATGATTAGCTTATCTGGAAAAACTACGCCAAAACTGGTTAGAAGTTTATTGATTTTTCCCCAAAGTCAGCCTCATTCTGATTACCAGAACGTATTTCATCCGTTAAAAAATAATTTCAAAGATAAGTAAATATTTGTAGATCAGTAACGGCTCTTTCAGCATATTTATTGATGTGTAACAAAAGTACTTGATGCAAACACGGCCAATGACTAAAGTCGATAAATAATGCCAGTTTCCTCTCATCGGTACATTAAGCTTCACCTGATGATATAAGCTAGGTGTGATAAAACAATGAGAAATGAGAATAAAAATGTTAACCAAATGGTGAGGGCGATGATTACGCAAAGGTTAATTGACTGGATAATTTGACTTTGGTATCCTTAATTAGTAAGCTTTGAGATACTCCTTTAATCTTTTCCTTGAAAACCGCTAAACATGATTTGAACCACGAACTATTTGCATCCTCATCGTCAACATCGTTATAAATATTTCCAGTGTTATCTTGGACGAGTGTTGAAGGAATGAGATAAGAGGATAAAAAAAGAAATAAAGTTAAGCATGATGATAATTTGTGAGCAATAGCTACATGAATGGAAGAGAAAGAAATGAAAAGATGTTTCGATAAGAATCGAGAAGATTGAAATCTGAGCGAGATCATAGGTTGTTCCCCTGATTCCTAATTTAAAACATGAGAGCTGAGACTTCAAGTCTTTCAAGTTAGATGATGGGTGATTCCCAATGAGAGTCACCCTGACCTAGGATCAATTGAAGAAGAGTGAGAGAGGAAAAAAACATGATTGAAAGAGATATGAGAATGGGCTAATGAATGATAGCATGATAAAAGGAGAATCAGAAGAGAGATATGATGTAATGTAGATTATGATTTTGCTCGATCAAGAGAAACAGAAGAGAAAGACGAAAGAGAAAGAGAGAGTCAGAGCAACAAAAAAAAACCGTTCCAAGTGAGCGCAGGATTGAACGGATTCCGGTGTAACAAGTAAATAATTGTGCATATGAACATGAGAAACAGACTCTGATGACCCTAAACAAATAATCATTTTGCTCATATTTATCTTCATCTTCATCTCTCTTTTTCTTTATCTTTATTCTTTCTTACTTCTCCGTTGCTTTTTAGTGTTATTAGAGGTTCACCAGTTAGTTCAAATGGCACATTGAACTTGCTGCAATGATTATGAGCATCATTTGGCTGCTGTTGTTTAGTGTGCAGTTTTTAGTGCTTGAGACTTGATCCAACTTTCAATGATGGAGATGAGAATCATGATCATAATCATGATAGGGATAGATTCTTTACATGTCAAATCCCTTGATATTTAAAGGTCAGAAAAACGGGTAACTAAAAAAAGGATCATCAAGTGAGTGTATAAAGTGTCCATTTATTGAGAAACTGGAAACTAGATCTTGCAACATTCATGAATCAACAGGGTTATCCGGGCATTCTTGTTAATATTTAAAGAGATACGTCATTTTCATCATTCCCGTTGACTTGTTACGGATCATCATCATCACCATCATTATCATGGTAATTTCAATATGCTCAATAGTACTTATTTTCAAGTCATAAAGTTATCTCCTTTTCTCTTCTTGATTCTTTTCTCCTTCTTTTCGCTACTTGCTCCATCAACCCCATCAATCGTTTCTTCTCGTAGGGAAAGTGGCAAAAAAATAATGATGTTCATGTTCAGGAGTTGATGTAAGGATGAAGATGATGGTGATGGTGATGGTGATGATAAAATTACCCTCTAAAACCCTTGGAGCCTCATAGAAGGAGAGAGAGAAAAGAAAGAAAAAAATTACATACTTAATAGGATTGCTAGATGTTTCAATTGAAAAAAATCTTAATTTGAAAATTTTCATTACTTTTTTCATTGGTTTCTTGGCTCTTTTTTCATGCTTTTTCAGTCATGAAAAAATGGCTCATGGTTTTAAATTAACTAATTAATCATTTGTAAAGATGCAAAGGATGAAAAATTGCATCGACAGCTCGACAGAAATTAAACGAGCAAATAATGAGAGAAGCAAAAAATTCTGATGTTAAATGTTAATGTCGGATTAAAAGGTGGTTGGTTGATTGGTTGCTGTTGTGTTTTTGATAAATAAAAGGGTCAAGAAACTAATCATCTGATGTTTGTTGAGGTTATCAACAGCAAAAATGAAAAAATCTCAATCAATCCTGTGACTCTTCAATCCTTTTTGGTTAAAACAAAACGATAGTGAAAAGAAGCGGTACATGCAATAGGTAATAATGAATGGGATGGAAAAAAGGACTGAGATTCATATGAAAAATTTCATCGCTTGCAATTCCAAATTTATTATTCACAAACTATGCTTTTCTTCATTTATCACCATCTTTATTATTACCTCTTTATTTAGATTGACCTTTCTTTTTGAGTTTCTCTTTTCTACGCCATTGCATGAATTTCTTCTTTTTCTCTTTGGCCATTCTCTCTTTAAGAAGGTCAGCTTTGCTTTTGAGTTCACTCTTAACTGATTGACTGCCAGACCCTTTCCTTTTCTTTTTCACCATTTGCTTGCTAATTGCTTGATCCCGTTGACGAACTGCATCTTGAACTGATTTATCTTCCATTTCACCATCTTCTTCATAATCATCGTTATCATCTTGGCTCTTTTTACTCTTTTCTTGCCATTTCTTGTAAAGATTAGATTTATAAGAAGCTGATATCCAAACACCACTCTCAGTTTTGATTTTCTTCTTTTTAGGATCGTTTGAATTTACTCCAACAAATTTTTTCTTTTTACGGTCCCTGCAAAAACAAAGAAAAATAAAGTTTGTATCAATTAAATAAATCAGAAATCAACAATCTAGTTCATGCTAAAGTCAGTAAATTCAAAAGCAATAAATTGCATTTGTGTGAAAAAAATTGATGAGTTGTTTTGGCGTAATTACTCACCATTTTTGAGTTGATTTAGTTTTGTTTAAGGATTTTTGGTCATCACCACTAATATCAAAAACAGCATTATTCAAATCTTTGGTAAAACTGTTCTCAATACCAAGTCCCTTTTCAGAATAGTGGTCATTAGCTCGATAAGGCAGGTAAAAACTTTCATCATGAAAGTCTTTCTCTTCAGATTCTTGTATTTCATTATTCCGTTGAGCTTTGGCCACAATTTTATCATGTTTGTCACGCTTTGTTTTCATTATATAAGCATAATCTTTTTTGTTCGTTCCAATTTCAAAAATAGTTGCCTTAGGTTTATAACTTTTTAATGATGAAAGAAAATCGGCCTTTTTTTCTTCTTCTTGCGGAGTTGTTGAGTTAACTTTGAATATGGGGTGAATTGCAATCTGTTTTTTAGACAGTTCTTTGGCTTTCTTCACTGCTTCAGTAGTGGGAACTGATCTTGTCTTTATGTATTGTTGAGTTGCATTCTCACAAACCTTTCTCATACCTTGAAGATCAACATATGATTCATGCCACTTATTAACAGTGTCACATTCGTCATCAATGATAATTTGGGGAGCTTTACCTATCATGGAATCTTCAATATCTGATTGTGCAGTAGCAATCTTAATTGAGCGACCTAAGAAAAAATATAATTCCTGAAGGTAAGGTAGTTCTTCAGTTGAAACCAGAGAATAGGCTGTACCAGATCTACCAGCACGAGCAACTCTTCCCACTCGATGAACGTAAAGTTTAGGTTTAGCTGGAAAATTAAAGTTTATGACATTATCTAAAAAAGGAATATCGATACCACGAGATGCCAGATCAGTCACGACCATAATTTTAATTTTACCACTGCGGAATAATTCGGTGTTGGCTTTCCGTGCCTCTTGGTCCATCGCATTATAAACTTGAGTGCATTTTATTGCTGCTTTCTCTAATAAGCACGCAAGATATTCCACATGATGACGGGTTGATGCAAATACAACGGTCATTGAATCGGGTTTCACAACAAATCGCAACAGGTATAATAGCAAAGGGATTTTCTCTGAGTCACGACAATATACGAAACAAGAAGTTAAATTTTCGGACAATTTTGATTCCACATCCAATCTAACGAGAACTGGATCATGTAAACCAACTTTAACAAAGTCTACGACAGAATGAGGAAGTGTTGCGGAGAACAGTAGGGTTTGTCGATGCTCAGGAAGTCGGCGAATTATTTCTGTCATTTGCTCATTGAAACCCATCTCAAACAGTCTATCACATTCATCCAAAACAAGCATTGACACATCAGGTAATTTCATGTCCATCTCTACTAAAACATGCAGAAGACGACCTGGAGTGGCAATCAACAAATCTGGAATTGTGTGCATTGCAGTGAAATGTTTTTCTAGTGAATCTCCTCCGAGAATACATTCTGCTTTCAACTTTGTTCCTCGGTTGAGTTCTTTGAAGACTTTGAAAGTTTGCATGGCAAGCTCTCTGGTTGGAGAAAGAATAACACCTTTGATGCAACTTCTACCTGTAAATAAAATTATTAGATTAATTTTCAACGAGCGAAAGAAATGCAAAAAATAATTTTGCATACTTACCACTATCACGAGACAATTTTTCAATTAGAGGAGCTAAAAATGCAAGAGTTTTACCACTTCCAGTTCTGGACATACCAATCACATCTTTTCCATCTAGAATCAGAGGAATTGTTTTACGTTGGATAGGTGTCGGATTCTTATAACCTTTTCGTACAATGGCACTTAATAAGGGTCGACTTAGACAAAAACTCTGAAAACTACCAGTCTTTTTGGTACGTTTTTCAATCAATGTTTCTTCCACTAGGATCAAAATAAATAATGTAAAAACGTTTAATAAATTGATTTTACCATGAAAAACAAAGCCAAAGAAAATCAACAGCACAAATTATACTTACTTTTATCAATAATACATACAGATATAAATTAACTAATTATTACTTGAAATAAACAAATGAAAAAGTAAACAAAACATGTGAAATAAACCACGTGTTTAAAGCAGTTAAAGCAAGCATTTGAAGGCAGATCTTGATGCAAACGCGCTTAATTTGAACTTTTGTAAATAGAAAACTTTTGGAATTGAAATCTGAAAGGTTAAATAACAAATGTAAGAAAAATATTTATTGATAAAAAAAACAAAGCAATTAGTAATGTATTTTAACATTTTTATAAAGATTTGATATCAATGTTGAAGTTTTTTCAAGCTTTTTGAAGCTTTAACAGTGCAAAAAAGAGTAATGATTTATAACAAAAGAAATGAATGAAAAATGAAAGGTTGCATTGTTTATAAGAAAAACAAAGTGTTGGAAAGACGAGCATGATGCTCTTTGTGTAGAGCAGTTCCAGTAAGAAAAGCCAATTTATGAGCATATTGACATGGGGCTGGGACAGTGATAGTTCCCTGTAAGAATAAAATATAAAATGAATAAAAATAAAAGCATTAAATCTTCTAGAAAATCAAAGGTTGTATGAACTTTAGCTTAAAAGTAATGTTAAAGTAAAATCTATTTACCGCCCAATTGTAATACATGTGGCAAAGTTTGTAGGCCAATTGTTGATGATGAATGGGACGCCAATTGGTATTGTCAGCAATGATGTTGTACATTGTTGGATTAACAGTTCCTTGACGAACAGATTGGCTGATCAAATAGAAATCATATCGTTGTTTGCGAGTTACAACTGTATCAATGGCTGTTCCCGGGGGTGGATTCTGCAGTTCCCTCTCACCAACTCGCAAGAAAAATCGTGCATTCACTCTCTTGGTTACGATGATGAATACAAATGCAACTTTATCCAGTCCTTCTTTTTCCTTGAGCACATCTTGCAATTTTTTCATCTCAACATTGTAAACGTAGGGAATTTGTCCTTCAGAAACACCATCACGATAAATAACTATCCGCTCAGGCCAACCATTGTTCTTATCTGACCAGTTTTTGAGGCCGGCTGCAGAAAAATTCAGATTAATTGAGGCTGATGAGGATGAGGAGGAAAAACTTACCCCTGAAATTATTTGCAAAGTTTCCGCAGAGCTCTTCACGGGTTTCATGATAAGAACTACGAGAGAACCAACTTGTTGCTCCTGAATTTGTGGTACAAACAAAACCCCCTACAGAATAGCCTTTTCTAGTCGAATCGTGGTAAGTATCGTATCCAACAATCATACAAGAGCGTGGCTGAAATAAAAAATCGGTTAGTCATGAAATACTAAAAAAGATAAGCAAATGCTTACTGGAATCGAGATGCCCCAAGGCTCAGCTCCCATCTTTGTTGACATTTGGATGAGAATTTTTGTAGCAACCGACATCAGATTTTTTTTATTTGATAGCACTCGGGTGGTTATAACCTGTGAGGGGCAAGGTGAATCAACGCAAAAGTATCTTTTAACAGCAGAATATCGTTCGGCGTTGTTATTAGGTACGAGGATGACGACCATTTTTGCACCTTCTGGAATTTTTCTGCAAATTTCAAGGTACCCAGAAGGTCTATCACTTTCAACAGGCATCAGTTTAGGCTGGCCCAAGCCCACACCTAAGGGTCCGCAAATTTTTTTAAGAACATCTGTGAATTCATCAATAAGACCTTTATGCTGTCGCAGAGCAAGTATCGCCCACTGCTCCACACGGACAGCTGTTTTCATCCGTTTACTTCGCATTTCTCGTTCAAAACTGCCAGTTTTTTGTTGATATGGAACGGATTCACCTGAATCACCCGAAATAATGATTTTCTCTGGAGGCAACGAACGAGCATTTAATTCAACCAAGCTTTCACTAAAATGTAATCCCCAAGCACGCATTTCCTCCTTTACTCGGTCGTTTGCGTTGAGTCTCCTGATGAATTGTGTCAAAGCTTGTGCACGACCAAGTGGGTCAAGTCTGGTTAACTCGCCGAGAGCTCTTTTGAAATTGAAATCCACAGCCATTTCCTTGGTCAAACCCGTCATGATGCAGAACTCTGGAATCAGTAGGATGTCTTTTTTTTCTCCACCTCTGACTTGCTTCTCCGTTGGCTGCGCCAAGAGCAGTGGTTGTCGCTCCTCAGTGACACGCAGGTCATATACCTCGTTGTAATAATCACGCAGGCTAACTGTTTCTCCACGGCGTTCAAAGGTATAACTTACAGGATTACGATCAATGATGACTGCCTCAACCCGGTACGTTTTGTTGTTATATTGCGTCATGACGACTGATCCAGATAGTTCGTGATTGCAAAGCTCTTGCAATCGATTTTTGTCTGACGTCTGTTTGCTGATTTTGTTCAGAACGTCCAGAGCCTTTTCCTGACGAATGATTTTGTTTATCATGTCGTTCACCATCAAAATACCACCATCATGCTCAGCAATCGCAGTCAAAATACCAGGCCAAACTTCAATTTTGTGTTCTCGCATGATTTTTTTAATGTCAGGAGTATAATAATCACGACCCACCTGCACAAATCCCAAATATTCAAGATTACGTCTCATCTGCGTATTGTAAAGTCTCAACATTTCGGGATGCCCCCAAGAAACAGACGCAGTAGACTTTATTGTTATGGTGACACTTGAACCATCCCGTCGGGTTCCAGTTATGGTGCAGGGATCTGTTTCCAGTTTGCAAAGTGACTTGATTTCGCTTCCTCCATCAAAAACGTACGCTCGGTCGAAAACTTGACGGTTTTCGTAAATCAAACCGCGACGAACTTTAACATTTTCAACTTGAGGCTCGAAATCGACACGGTATGCGTAGACCACTTGCTCCTTGGGTACTACTAATTTGAAGTAATTGGTAAGGATCTTCAAGTTTCCTTGATTGTCACCTGTTGTCACCGTGACACCCGGTGGGATCGTACAAAGTGTCTCTCCGGGTCGATAAAATCCACCACGACCTCGCTGGGCTGGCTCAGTTTCAGCAACAGCAGCACTGGGTTCCCTCGCAAACAATCCGGCTTCAGTTTCAATCAAGGCACCTCTACCCCGGCCGGCAGCCCGTCCACGAGCTCGTCCTAAATCCATAAGATACAAAAAAGACGAAAAGTAAATAAACAGTGCAAAAAAGTAAAAAGGTATAAACTGTAAATAAACAAAGCAAACAATTAAAAATTTAAGGCAAAAAGAAGTTGATACAGTTTCGCAAAACAATGTTGATAAGACAAAATCGTGAGAACAAATACCGCAAGTCGCCCAAACATCGCGAATATATGCAATTCTCAAGTGGGATGGAGATAACAGTAAATCGAGAGAGCAAGGGAGAGAATGGAAATAACTTTGGGCGTTTGGGCGCCCAGTCAACAAGGCGATAATATGCTAAATAAGGCTAAAAAAATGCGAATAAAACATGACTAAAGTTAAAACTAGGCGATAAATATCTAAATTTTAAAATAGAATTGGAATAAGGTTCAAAATCATGTTTAGCGGGCAAGGAGGAAAAGGAAAGGAAAAAGAGAAGAAAATATTCCCTATAAAAGTGAATGTTTACATTTTGTTTACACTTGCATCATTTCTCTTGTGTTCAGTGCATTGTTTAAATTCCCTTACTTTTCTGTCAGAATTAATTATGTCCAACATATTTACACCGACCAATCAAATTCGTTTGACCAATGTAGCAATTGTCCGAATGAAAAAATGTGGAATCCGATTTGAAATCGCTTGCTACAAAAATAAAGTCGTTTCCTATCGAAGTAAAGTGTGAGTAAATAGTACGAAACATGTGATAATCAGTTTTTACCTAATTTTTTTTTACTTTTCAGGGAGAAAGATTTGGATGAAGTGCTACAAAGTCGAACTGTTTTCACCAACGTCTCTAAGGGTCAGGTTGCCAAGAAAGAGGATCTGATAAAAGCATTTGGAACTGATGATCATGAGAAAGTTTGCATACAGGTATTTTATGGGTTTTGATCTTTTTTTCATCATTAAACGATTTGTAAACAATGAGTTTACAAATCACTAAAGTTATCAATTACTCGATGGTCAAACTATAATTTGACCACCGAGTAATTTAGCGTGAATGTAACTGTTAACCGGTTGCTCACTTGTTTATGTATTAATCATTTTTTATTACAGATTTTAGATAAAGGTGAACTACAGATTAGCGAAAAAGAACGATCGGCTCAACTCGATGCGGCATTCAAAGATATTGCCACAATTATCTCGGATAAATGTGTTAACCCGGACAGCAAACGACCTTATCCTGTTACGATGATTGAAAAAAGCCTGAAACAGATTCATTTCTCTGTCAAACCAAATAAAAGTAACAAATCGCAAGCTTTGGTGGCAATGAAAGAATTGCAAAAAGTATTACCGATTGAGAGAGCTCAAATGAAGTTGAGAGTACTATGTTCCAAAAAGCATCAGCAAAGACTAAGGACATTATCTAAAGAAATTGAACATGATATAGTGCATGAAGATGGCCAATTGGAAATGGTAACTAGATTCTTTGAGATTCTTTGCTTTTGAATAAATAGTTGATTATCTTTCCCAGTTGCAAAGTAAACAGGATTTATCAATAAGATACATTAATCATACATCTAAATATTACCGCCGTTCTAAACAAATTTTTCATCTTGTTTATTATTTTCAGGTTATCCATGTTGATCCAGGACACTTCAGAGAGATCGATCATCTGATTAAATCTACTGCCAACTCTCAACTTCATGTTTTATCATTGAAGGAAGTAACTGAAGGTGAAGATTCATTGGAATGATATCCCTGGACAGTTAATTTGTACTTCCTGGGCTTGGAAACCTCCATGATTGATATCAATGAGAACATTTTCCACCAATTCCTCAGGAGCGTCTAATAAATTGAAATTAAAAAGTTCTATTTGTCAACCCATTAGTCTAATTATAATTTGCGGTTACCTTCAATGAAAATAAGTACACAGCCACCACCTCCGGCCCCAGTTAATTTTCCTTGGAAACCATATTTCCTTGCAGTAGAAAGAACATCATCGATGGCTGTGTGGCCTGCGCCTATGCAATTCAATAAATATTGGTTCATTTCCACCATCGTCTAAAATGGAATAATCATATTGAACAAAGAAAATATGACGGATGCATAAGTAATTTTTCTAGATTCATCTTTTCAAACAAGCTGAGTTAATTATTAAAGATGTCATAATGGTCAATTGTTCGTCATCCATTCAAACCTTTGACTGGGATTCTCACCTTTAAATCATAAGAATTATTTCCGTTTAAGTATTCCCAGGCTTTTGTGGAAATATTTCCAATGGCATCCATAACATTATTCATTATTTCTGGAAACTAAGAGGAAAAGAGAGTTTCATTTATAGCAAACATGGCCAAGAAAGGGATTTAAAATATGAAGAATTAGAATTGGTTATTGATCAAAGCCCATGCAACTCTTAAGCTCACCATTTTTCGCCTGGAAATCGTTCCGCTGACCAAAGTTTTCGTGTTTCTCTTCACCTTGGTATCAACAAGTATTATTTTTGTCAATCGCATGTTATGAGCTTGGCGAATAGAGTTATCTTTGAAAATTAGAGTTCCCCCAGCAGTTGCAATGTTATTATCAATTCCTGATGGCTTTCCGTGAAATTGTTTCTCGCTTTGAAAAGCCCACTTGTTTATTAATTGGTTGTCTGGTTTATTACCAAGAAAACATTTCAAGAGTGCTCCAGCCAGTGAAACGCTGAAAGCAGATGATGAACCAAGTCCCGCTCCAACCGGAATGTTTGATGACAGAGTTACATCAATCTCAGGAAGTTTTTGTGGTCTTTTCAGGGTAAAAATATTGATAAGTGTATGGAATTATTTCAAAAAATATGAAATCTGATCCCAAAGTAAACTTACCGATAACTTAAAGCCATTGAAAGATACAAGAACAAGAAAGATTTTGAGCTCTCGATTGCTGATAATATTACATCATTCTTTGATGTTGTATCGCTCTTTAAGCCGCCATTATTGGCACAATTTATGCCAGTAAGAACTGTTTCTTCCAATATTTTACCAATCTCATCGTTATAAGCACCAATTTTATCTCCATGATCATCTTCAACCAAGCTATCTATTTAAGTTGAGTATTGATCTTACTTTAAACATTGATAAAATTTAATTGAAGCTAAAGTTTGTTAAAATAGTCAAATGCGGAATTACAAACCCAATTTAATTTGCGATAATTGCTGTAAAGGCCATTTGATATGATAAACTAGATCGACCAAGTTTAAACTAACAAAATCAGACCCTGTTTGAAAATTTATCTCTACGGTTGTTTTCCGGTCAATAGCAGTGGCAATCGCTTCCTGGATAGCAAAATCAAAGCTTACTTCAGCAAACATATATGCAATAAGCAGAAATGACAAAAACTTACCTTTCCAAAGCAAACTGCATGTTCACCGAAGAGGATCACCTTACCAGGGGCAGTAACAGTAACAACCATTATCTAATTAGATCAATTTGTTTCAAGAAAATTCAAATATAAATTTTAAAAATACTATTGTTATGATATACTGAGTATAGTTGTAAACACAGCAATAAAAGATACAAGACTAAACAGGGAAATATGGAGATTGTTAAGACAGGTAGAACTATTTATAAGAGTTGATAATAACTTCCTTATGATCATGGTTAACCGACTTGCCCAGCCAGTAATTGAGAGTTATTTAAACTTGTATTACCAAGTCTACGTCAAGTGTTGTTTACGTTTAGGTTTCTTGAAATTTTTTCATGCTCACATACTTACATGTATGTTTGTATTAAGAGCATGTCAAGTAGAAAACTTGATTTCAAAGAAAAACTTTTTTTTACTTGAGAACGAGTTCCAATTACATGTAAACATAAATGTGGATATCGAGATGTATAATTGAAAATCATAAACACAGGTTGCAAAAGATGAATATTTGAATATCAAGTTTTTAATATAATATTTTTACATGAAAAAATCAGACTAAATTCAATTTTAATAGAGAGGACAAGAGAAATATAAGATTGCATATAAATAATCAAAATCAAATAAAGACTATTAGTACGATTACAAGAAGAATAAGGTGTTTGATAGCTCCTGACGGTGCTCTCTGTGTAGAGCAGTTCCAGTTAGGTAAGCCAATTTATGAGCATATTGACATGGGGCTGGAACAGTGATGGTTCCCTGTAAAAATGAATAAGAAATGAATGTATTAGATTTTAGTTTGAATGTAAAATGGGGAAATTTAATTACCGCCATCATTTTCTGAGCGAAGCGAAGACATATGAGGTGAACTTGGTTTTTTTTTTGTTCGACGATAACTCAAAAATAAAAATCACGATTCTGATGCAATCTTCAGAATAGGTTCCTATAGGGGTCAAAATTTACTGTATAGTTTTTGGTAAAGATTGGCCCACTCCCGAAATTCGGGGACTTACATTATCACTAGATGGAGTCAAAATTGGCTCTATATTATATACATATATATTCAAAAGGATACCGAAAGGATATTCAAAGAAACATATCAATGCTCAGACTACACTGTTTTGCAGTAAACCTAGTTTTAGATTTAACTTTATCATGATAAGCCAAAGAAACATTGCTCGTAATCGAATAATAAAAAGCTAATAGGCATGAAAGTTGAATACTTTATGAAATGCTGGATATTTATAATTCATATGCTAAATGAATAAAACGCTCAAAATTAAATTGAAATCAACTTTAATAGTGCATATAAGACGAAAATAAGATGGTTCATTGAAAATTTAGTACTGAATTAAGAATGTTGAAAGTTTATAAGAAGAATAAGGTATCTGATAGTTCCGGACGATGCTCTCGGTGTAGAGCAGTTCCAGTTAGGTAAGCCAATTTATGAGCATATTGACATGGGGCTGGAACAGTGATGGTACCCTGTAAAAATGAAATATAAAATGAATAAAAAATAAATGCATTAGATCTTCTAGAAAATCAAAGGTTGTATGAAACATGTAGTGAAAATTTAATTACCGCCCAGTTGTAATAAAGGTGACAAAGTTTGTAGGCCAATTGTTGATGGTGAACTGCACGCCAACCAGTATTATCAGCAATAATGTTGTACATTGTTGGATTAACAGTCCCTTGGCGAACCGACTGGCTAATCAAGTAGAAATCATAACGATCTTTTCGCGTAATAATTGAATCAATCCTAGTTCCTGGAGGTGGATTTTGTAGTTCTCTATCACCAACTCTATGGAAGAAACGAGCATTTACTCGTTTTGTAACAATAATGAACGTAAAATGAGTGTTTTTCAATTCCTCTCTCTCCGTCAAAAGTTTCTCCAATTGTTTCATCTCAACATTATAAACATAAGGAATCTGCCCTTCTGAAACGCCATCTCTATATACTATAATTCGTTCAGGCCATGTTTTATCATTTTTAACAACCCAATTTTTGATGCCAGCTATCAATTAGAATAGAAAAAATATAATAAATTATGCATTATTTCCTGATAATTGAAAATTGTTCAAATGAAATCTCACCTTTTAGATTGGTGGCGAAATTTGCACACAATTCTTCTCTGTTTTGATGGTAGGAAGTACGAGAGAACCAACTTGTTGCTGAGGCATTAGAAGTACAAACAAATCCACCGACAGAATAGCCTTTTCGAGCAGAGTCATGATAAGTATCATAACCAACAATCATACATCCTTTAGGCTGAAACGTATGAAATGGAGAATAAAAAATGCACATATAGTTAATCACATTTTCACAGCAATCAAAGTGTAATAAAGAAAAGGCATATTGAAACTTACCGGAATATTAACTCCCCAAGGTTCAGCTCCAAGTTTAGTAGACATTTGGATAAGTATTTTAGTAGAGACTGACATAAGATTTTTTCTGTTTGATAAAACACGAGTTGTTATCACTTGCGAAGGAATTGGTTTATCACAACAAAAGTGCTTTTTGATGACTGAATATCTTTCTGCGTTATTATTAGGAACGATAACAACTACTAAATTAGCATCAGAGGGAATAGCATTGCAAGCATCAGAATAATTTGATGTTCGATCTGAATCAAGCGGAAATATTTTGGGTGCTTCAATATCTATACCAAGAGGACCACAGACTTTTCTCATGGTATCAATAAATTCCTCTACAAGGTTCCTATCTTTTTTCTGAGCAATAAGAGCCCAAGGAAACCTAATAGCAACAGGTTTCCTCATCTTTTTTGTACGTATTTCTCGTTCAAAATTACCAGTTCGCTGTTGATAAGGAGTACCACCACTTTCAGGGTTTTCACCATAGGTAAGAATTTTTTCCCCTGGCAATAAAAGACCATTGACCTCCACTAATGATTCGCCGAATTGTAAGCCCCAACCACGCATCTCAGATTGAACTTTTTCATTAGCGTTGACTTGTCGAATGAAACCCGATAAATTTTGAGCTCGCTGTAACGGATCGAGTCTCGTCAAATCTCCAAGGGCTCTTTTGAAGTGAAAATCATCAATCATCAATTTAGATAATCCAGTCATGGTGCAAAGTTCAGGGATTAACAATATATCTTTCTTTTCACCTCCTCGCATTTGTTTTTCAGTTGGTTGTACCAAAAGTAGAGGCTGTCTTTTGTCACTAATAGTTTTTTTATGTTGACTTTCATAATAAGCAGCCAAAGTAAGGGTACCTTCTCTTCCTTCAAATGTATAAGTCTCAGGGTTTTTATCAAATATGATGTCATCTACTCGGTAAGTTTTGTTGTTATATCTAGTCATTACAATCGAACCTGCTAGTTCTCTACGGGCCTTTTCTCTCTTGTTGTCTCCCGGACCTTTGAATATATCATCAAGTACCTTGTAAGCAGTATCGTGGCGAATAATTTTATTGATATTATCACATACCATCATAATGCCATCATCATGTTCAGCAATGGCAGTTAAAATACCAGGCCATATATCAAGTCGATGATCATGCATGGTCTTTTTCAATTTAGGATTGTAATAGTCTCGGCCAACCTGGATAAAGCCTAAATGTTCAAGGTTACGTCTCATCTGAGTATTGTATAATCTCAACATCTCTGGATGTCCCCAAGAAACAGTTGATGTGTACTTTATGGTTATGGTGATACTTGCGCCATCGCTCTTTCGTGTACCAGTCACTGTAGTAGGATCATTTTCTAACTTACACAAAGATTTAATCTCATTGCCACCATCGAATACATATGCTCTGTCGAAAGTTTCACGATTATCGTATATCAAGCCTCTTCGGACTCTCACACTTTCCACTTGTGGATCAAAGTCAACACGATATGAGTGAACCACTTGATCCTTGGGTGTTATTAGCTTGAAATAGTTGGTCACAATTTTGATAGTTCCTTGATTATCTCCAGTACTTTGTTTAACTTCGGGAGGAATCGTACGTAGACTCTCAGCAACTCGGAAAGCTCCTCCACGACCACGCATTGCCGGATCACCCCCAGCTGCCTCACCTGGTGGAGCTCTACCACGTCCTCGTGCTTCCATATTTCGATGATGTTATTCAATTTAAACGATATAAACTGAAATGATAAAGATTGAATATTGAGATAGAAATTTAACTTCAATGAAATGAAACAAAATTAAACTGATTTGCAATAGAGTTAACTTTAGTCAGAGTACAGAATATTACAAACTGAAGAAATTATGATCCAATGAAATAATCACAATTGCAGGTGTGAAACAATTCAACCAATGAATAAGTAAAGAATGAACCAAAAATGGTCAATTAATTTAAATATATGTTTGTCC
Source organism: Tetranychus truncatus (assembly GCA_028476895.1). Lineage (NCBI taxonomy): Eukaryota > Metazoa > Arthropoda > Arachnida > Trombidiformes > Tetranychidae > Tetranychus > Tetranychus truncatus. The sequence goes on from CM052062.1 coordinate 10,175,512, forward strand.
ATTCCGTGGGCGGTTACCCTGATTAGATGACTAAAAGATGAATCTTTTGAACTGTCGTAGTGTTTTCGCACTTGAAAAATTAAGATAATAGAAAGTGTAATTAGCCAAAACAAAGCCTAATTGAAGCCACTTGAAATTCATTAAAGCTAACCTAGAGGTAAACTTATCAATAACTTGAAATATTGAAAGATACGTGAAGAAAGATGAATTTTTTGTTTTCGATTGCTTTGATAGAGTTTTATCATCTTTGTTATTTCCATTTTGATAATTAGCAAGCGCTAATTAAATAGTAGAACCAAACTAAACCAAACCAACCCATGTTCTGGTGGTCATTAAACATTATTTAGGTAATTTCATGGTATTTTTCCACGATAATAGCTTTATCCATAGCTCTCAGTGTGACTTTTGAGTCACTGAATCTACTATTATAAATAAGAGATCTTTATTACAATCGAGAAGTTTTGAAATTATTTATGTTTACTATGGTGGATCTGATATTCAAACCTTAAAAAAAAATTCAGTCTTTTCAAATAACTTATCTTTCCTTAATGCTTGAAAATAGACGGTACATATGAATATCGTGTTGATTGATGTCAACGGAAAGGTTTGAGTAACTTGTTGAAAAGTAACAATAGACTTTCAGAATAGGTGATATTAGGATTATACTAATTAATATGATAATGAAAAGAAAAGAAGAATAAAAGAAAAGGGAAAAACTAAAAGAGGATTTGGAAATAAATTTGGCTCTGAAGATTGGAGAAAACATTTGAATGGTGAATTAAATCTGTTGGTTGCTTGATCAACGTACATATTATATTCAACAACAACACCTAATTGCTGGCAAACCTTACCAATTACTTTGCTCCAAGACCTACATTTCGTAAATATTCAACCTTCTTCATCTACATTCTCAGGCACAATTCGAGTAAATCTGAGCGCACGCTTAAAATAAATTTTGGGAACAGAGAAGAGTAAAGAGAAGAGAACTGAAAGAAGACTGAAAAAGATGAAACAGTTTACTAATTTTTTTATCATTATTAACTAGCGACTGTACTTTCTTAAGCTGAGTTTGTGCTTAAGGCTCAAGGGTAACTTGAGGATAAGTTAACCTTAAGACAATTCTTATTGAATTGCCTTTTCTCACTCTTATTTCTTCTTCTCTCTTTCTCTCTCTTTAATGAAACCAGGAAAGTGTGCTTCCGATGGAACCTGCAAATGAACCTCGAACTTCGTTAATTTAGTTAACCCTTTTTTACTATTGATATATTGTTATTGTTAATTTTAATAATTCCCACAACAATCGTCATCGGTATTATCAAATAAAAAATATCACCAAATCAAACATTGTTATACTTTAAATTTGACATTACCTTATTTTTTCATCTTTTTTTTTCTTTCTGTCTCATCAGTTTTATCACAGTGTGTTGTGTAAACAACGGCTAACGGTTCAACAATTAACGATAACAATTTACATTCGAATTCAATAGTGAAACGAGATTATGGTTACACCGAGAACTTGGCCTTCGGTGTTGTGTCTACTTTTCATTGTAGCAGCCTCATTGACGACACCAGGTAAGCTTGTGATTCACTCAAGTGTAAGCCAATGTTAAAACAACTCTGAATCAACTTTCCTCCTGATTTTCATCATTAGGCCAAGTTAACAGCTCCGAAGTAGAGGTAAAAGACGATGCTACGAAAACAGAATGTCGAAAGCACATTGAAGAGGCTCTCAATAAATATTGGGATCACGGTAAAGTCTATTCTTTTTCTCATGATAATTTTTCTTCAGTATTCTAAAGATAGAGAGAGAGTGAGAGAGAGAAGGAGAGAAATTAATGAATATAAAATATTTGAAAATTGAAAGCGATTTCAAGTGCATTATCAGTCCTAGGCATCTGTTCGCTTAGTGATCCTCAATTTTTTTCATCTCTAGCTCAAGTAGCAAATTTTGTTTATTCATGATAAGAATAAGGTTCAAAAGTCACATATTTAACATTAAACTGTTTGTGCAATTTATGCTCTATTAATAATTACTTTGATTATCTTACTAACATAACCTTGGTCAATGTCATCTTAAATTTTATTTCATCTATCCACAGAATATGAGTAGAAATATATGAACAATGTATTATAATACGTATTGTAACAGCTAACTATTGTGATGACCGTCATACTAACATTGGACTGAAAATTAAATGAGTAGACAAAGCAACTTATCAACATCATTTGGACAACTCTTAGTAATTAAATCCATTGCATGCTTATCCTATGATGACCTGATTTCAATCGTTTCATTTTCAGCATTGTGATCATGGAGAGAAGGATTGAACCCCTGAATATAAAAAAAGTTCAATAATGTATAGACAAAAGAAATAAATTTAAAAGAAGGCAATCAAAAATAAACGCAAAATGATTGGAGTTTATCACTGATTATCTCATAGAAACTGGAACCTACCAAACTGTGGATGGATCTAAGGTAAACACAGAAGAAAAAATAGAAACGGACCATAAAACGACAACTGCCGAACAAAATGAAGGTAAAATGAAACCATTTCTTAAAGCAAAATATATGGAAAGATATTAATCAAATATTGAAATCATAGTGAATACGAATGAAAAGCCTTGTGAAGACGATGATAATGATGGTATCTGCAATGAAGACGAAGTCGAAGAGGTTCAAGAGCCAGCGGCTCAAATTCCAGAGACTCCTTCACAAGCACCTGCCGCTAGTGTTGATACAAAATCTGTCTGTCCAGATGATGACGGAGACGGAATATGCAATGAAGATGAGGTAGAAGAAGCTGAATCCCCAGCAAAGCAGTCAGATGAAAAGGACAAAAACAAGGAAGATAATGAAAATGCGGTTAATGATGATGAAGAAGATGACGAAGAAGAAGAAAGAGAAGCCAGAAAAGTATTAAAGAAAAAGAAAAAGGATCGAAAACGTTCCAAACATGACGAGGATGAAGATGAAGATGATGATAGCATATCAAGAAGAAAAAAGAAGCGAAAACAAAGAGTTGCTTATGATGAGGATGACGAAGAAGAAAATGTGAAAAAAATAAAAAGAAAAGGAAAATCCCGCAAGCATTATGTTGATGAAGATGAGGAAGACGAAGACGGAGAAAGGGAAAACTACGAGGATGAAGACGGAGATGATAGACGATCGAAGAGACGACATCGAGGTAAAGAAGAGAAAGATGATGAAATGGTAGAAGAAAAAGAAAAGGAAAAAGAGGAAGAACAAGTCAAAAACGAGGCCAAATCTACAAGTGAGCCAAAAGAGACACCAGCACAAACTGCCCAACCAACTCCTGTCGTTGAGTCTGTGGTAGAGCCTGAACCTGAACCTGAATCAGACTCGACTGACATAACATCGGGAAAATCGCATGTTGACGAGATACTCAGACTCGGTGAAATTGGCTCAAAAGAAGTAAGTAAACCCAACCTTGTTGTCAAATAACTTTGTTGCTAAATTTCCATCCGTCACTTCTGATCCACTTTCAATAGGAAATTGCTGAACAAAACTTGATTCTATCCATTTTCCGTGACCTGAAAAAAATTTATACAACATCGATTAAACCCTTGGAGACAATGTATAAATATCGAGAAATATCTACTCGAATCATCAGGTATGTTTATTGAGCTGAATGCATACTAACTTGAAAATAGCGTTTAAAATAGTAGTGAGGCAAGAGCGCTGAAAGGAAAGTTTGCGATCAGATTATCGCTAGTTGACTAATTTTTGAGTGTATATTAAGACTAGCAACTAGTTACACTTTAATTGTCAATCTTGATTCGACAAAGATCATTCCAGGAAACCTAATGATAACATCAATTCTTCTCTTGATTTTTCCTTTATTGGTTTGTCCAGTGACGCAGAGATTTTCGCTCGGCCAATGGTTCTTATTTTAGGACCCAAAGGAAGCGGAAAAACATCACTGGTTAATTATTTACTTGGTCTTCAGGCAACTCCTTGGCAATTAAATACAGGTAGGAACGGAGTCAAATTCAAATCGTAGAAATTATTGTTATTCTACGAGTCCACTTCTCTTGTCGATTGCTGAGATGTCAGATTTTAGGAGAACACTTTAAGTTGATTATAATTTAAATGTTTAAATTAAATGTTTGAATAATAACAATAATAATTAAAACTAAAACCGTTAAATCAGTAAAAAATTACAAGACAAGAGCGCGATTATTATGACGCAAGAATTGCTTGGCTTGAAGCTATTTTCAATAAGAGTTTGATCGTAAAATAGCACGCTGTTAAACTTCGAGATATTCATTTTCACACTTTCTATAAATTTATTGTTTATTTTTATTGTAACAAATTATCTAGTTATTTATCTTATCTAGTTAACATGAGTCTCATGAATATCTTCGAATCGTTTCTCCATCATCATGGTCAAATAAACAATTTATTGAGTAGGGTAACTTATACTTAAGAATAAAAAATAGCATTTTCCGCTAAAACAAGCCAACCGAGATTATAAGTTAAAAATAAAATGGATAAACCTATTTTAATATCAAATGGTTCATTGAATTCATCAAATTCAACCAAATTTTGGGTACCCTTAAAATCTGACTGAATTGCTATGTTAATTTGATCGAGGTAATAGTTAAAATTCATCAAATTAATCATAAAAGTCATTTTTCCATTGAAACACCCCGTCCGCCACTTCAACGTCTTTTCTCGTTGAAAATTTCGTTGTTTTTATTCCTATGTAAAATGCTTAATTTCTTTTTTTTCAATTACTCTTTAGGAATTTCAACGAGTTATCCTCATTTCACTTTATTGGTCCAGGGTGATACTTTCACAAAGCTAAGTCCAACTGAGCTTTCAGCTGACTTCACCTTTTCTGGTCTCCAACAATTCGGCCAACACTTTGTTGAACATCATCTTCAAGCTTTTAAAATGCCTCTTGATGTCTTACAAAAGGTAAAGATGCCATTTTCCTTTCCCTCGACTTTCAACAGAATGATTAACTTGCCAATTCTATTTTTAATTAACTAGGATGATTCATTTTTTCTTTTTTTACGTCTATTTCTATTTTTGACTTAATCTAGATGACAATTGTGGACTGTCCGGGTTTCATTGATGACAGTTTAATGCCTAAGGAGCCGGGAAAAGGCATTGATGGCGAAGTTTACCAATGGTTTATTGATAGAAGTGATGTCATTTACATAATGATTGACGTTAACCAGCTTCATTTAACCAATAATTTACACTCCCTCCTGGAACAATTAAGAGGTCGTGATGTTAGGTTCATTATTTCCAAATCTGATTCAGTAACTCATTCACAAATAGTTACCTTGATTGGACAATTATTATGGGCCTTATCTCCTCTTATGACCAACAATCAGCCTCCTCAAGTCTTTGCATTAACAAGTAAGATTTATAAACAATTGCACAATTCATAAACAAAATGAACTATTGCATGAACAGCTCAAGGGTACATTTCAAGCTACAGATGTTCAAGTGAAATATTAGTAATCAGCCTCTAAGCTAGTTTATTATTGTTATTGGCCTCTTACTAAAGCTGAACAAGTGTAAAATACACTTACTGCAGATTAACTTGTTCAACGCCATTGTTCCCTACAGTAAGGTGTTGACAAGTATTTATTGTTGATCGAGAAATGCTTTCTAGACTCTCTTTTGCAACCATATATATAAATTAAATCTTGATATTATCTTATGGAATTTCTTGGCCATTTCTCAAAATTTCACAAGATGACTTTGGATAGAAGCCTCTTTTCATCAGCAAGCTTAAATTGTTACTTCAATGAATTTAATGAATTTATACCAGTCTGATTTGCATTTTCTGACTTTTTACTTATTCACATTTTTCAATTTTTGACCGATTTATCTTGATCCAATTGCTTTAGTCTTTAGAATATTTCTTCATTTATAAATGAGAAATCTAATTGTACTTTTCTTTCCTCCTTGCATTTTCAGCTCAAATGGAAACTTATGAACCTTTCCTTGATCTTCAAGAACAAGAATGGCTAAAAGATTTATCAAACCAAGTTTCCGGGTTAGCTCGTGTTGAATCTCACATAGCTGAGGTTCGCCGTCATGCAGTGCGTGTACGTAATCATGCTAAAATAATTGACTGTTACCTGTCTACCTATTACCGAAATAAAGGATTATTCATGTTTGGAACATCCGCCAAGAAGTTCGCCTCCGAGATTACAGAAAATCCTAACCAATACAGAGTCTTTAGTGGAGCACTGGCTGCTCAGGCACAGAATATATCTAGATATGATCTTCCAGATCCTGAATTGTATCGTGATTTCTTCCGATCCAATAATCTCCTTGATTTCAAACAATTATCAGCAACATGTTCATTTTTCAAAGGTTGCCCATTGGATAAATTAGACGTTGCCATTTCATATCAACTTCCAGATCTTGTCTCTAAATATAAGAGGCTAACCAAATTCAAGACAAACTAAAGTAAAAAAGCAACAATATTGATTTACAAATTAAAAAAACAAATTACCACTTCTTTTGATCCTCTTTTTCTCCTTTACTCTGTCTCGAATCCTCTACTTTCCTCCAAATCTCAAAATCCTTCTTCCCACTCCTCATTTCTTCCTCTTCTTCATTCCTTATTCTTTCTTTCCTTCCCTCCTTCTTCACTACCTTTTCTCTTCTCTCAATCTTCAAATCTTCTAAAGTTTTGCATAGAGTGACAACTCCTAGACAACGGGACATCAATGCCTTCCAAAATTGAAAATAAATTATCTTTCTTCCTTATTATTTTACTCTGAAAATTTATTCCTGCTTACCAAAAATCAGGGTCAAATCGATTTTGTTGATCAACGTAAAACATGAATGAATAAAATAATATGATAAAAATCCTAAATAGGCAGATTGTAAGTTGTAATTATTATAAAAATTTATGTACACAATTAGTTGAGGAAACGTATGCAATTCAGCATTTAAATTATGGAAGAACTAAAAGAATTCTAAAATTTTTTTCAGATCACATTTATGTTACGATTGAACCACGACAGTAAAATGTGAAGCGAAATGCGAAATAAAGATCTTGAGGAAATCATGAAAGAAAAAATATTCGACAATCAATGACACTAAAACCGAATCCTCTTTAAGAAATAATTGACATCTAAATGTTACGATAGATTTCGCGTCAGTCATATATCAGAATTTTGTGGTTTTCATCATATTGAACAAGAATTGAATGATTTCGCAAAAAAAGCGGAATAAGTTTGATTGTTGTAAAACGAGTTACTTAAGGCTAATAGCATACAATTTTAATGTTATTATTGTATAAGAAAAATGAATAAATTGTAAAAAGTAAAATACAAAAACAAGTTTACATTATTGATTATTTATTTTTATGCGTATCTGTACGTGTTTTTGATTAGAGATGCCAACAATAGTAATCAAAGGATCTTCTGAACAGATTTAATGTAATATTCTGATTATGTAAATATTACCAACTTGGTTAGCATCAGAGAAATAGGCACTTCCCTTCAATCAAGATTAGAGCGTAATTATAGAAATTATGATTAATCTAACAATTTAATATTGTCCCAATGATTCAATTTCAACGTCATTTTATCATTCTAGGCCAACTTAACAAAAGCGTAAGTATCGACATTTTCTTAATTAATTTACAAAAATGATGATGACTTTGAGCACAATTGTTAATGAAGTACTCAATAACCACAAATAGTGAAAAAACGTAAAAATTGATTCTGTATCAACTATTGTAATTGTTTCTGCTTGAAAAACAGGATTTTGCATAATTGAGCAACAAATTGTAAACATGCTCTTGATGAACAAACTTGTCATTTTTGTACATAATTGTTCCCTTAAGTAGATTTGATTTATTTAGAGAAACAAATCCGATCCTGGAATCATTTGGCAATCAAATCTAGCGGATTTGTTTAATCTGGTTTATGGAGGACTTCATGGTGATGAAAATGAAAATATTATTTTTGCCACAAAAACAGTTCTCTCCCAGGAAACATCTGAATAACCTTTAGACACATTGTAATATGTAGAATTATTATCGTTTTTTCAGGGAATAACAGATGCTTAATGGATATCATTTGGAAAATGAAATGAAGTTTTTGTACGAGAAACAGAAGAGATGTAAAAAGCTGAATTTCATATTTCGCTAAATTTATCAACAGTTCATTAGAAATTTGCATCGAGTGTTGCAATGCTTTTGGCCAAGAGAAATAGAAGCTTAATTATGCGGATATGTCCACCCAAAGAAGCAAAATGGACATTTCACAAAGCACAAAGCAAATTTCAATCACATTGGAAGTAGATTTACTCTCTTGAACATTCATTTCATTTTCATTGCTAAAAATTTTATTCTCTCCTTTTTTGCCTTCCCTAACCAATTTCATCTTTACTCCATCCATTTCATTTTTTACTCCCTTTCCTTTTGCTTGGGTGTGTCTAGGAATTTAATGAAATTATTGATAAATCAGCAGATACTTTCATCTCTTGGATTTTGATCCAAGGCTCGGTGACCCTCATTGAGAAATGACATCTCCTCCTCGTCCACTTGAAGGGAGGTTCTCAATTCTTCGTAATCATATGGTGAATTATCAGACATTTCAATAGATTTATCCGTTGATTCCAAAGTTTCAATGAGACTTCGAGTAGGCCGAAGTGTTGGCCGAATAGTAGGATGACTCCGAGTTTGAAGGCTACTCGAATATGAACAGGTTCGACTTAAAGGTAAACACTGACTGGATCCCATTTGGATTGATGCTATTTCACACTTTTCCCCCAAACCGCCAGTTTCACATGAGACTAAACTGCGTACCAATAGATGTACATTTTCAAGCTTTTCGGATACATTTTTCTCCATTTCATCAAGCTTACTGCGAAAACAAAACAAAATATAAAATGAGAAGAATAGAAATAAAAGATTAGAACAATAATTATCTGAAGAAACGTAATAAAATTAAAATCAACATAATGACAGCAATAATCATCTGCATATTGCTAGAAGGATGTTCAAAAAGAAAATCATTGCACAAAATAAATGACATAAATTATATACATAATTTGGGCAAGATAACAGGCAACAAATGGTTATGCTAATTTATCAGGCAAAATTAAAGTCAAAATGAGGATAAAAAGGTAACAAAAAAGTTACAATATGCCAGAGATTAACTGAAATAATTCAATAATAAAGTAACTTCATAGAGTGTGGCATTTGGAAAGATTATTAATGAATAAAAGCTATTTTGGTTAAGATGTTAAGTCAATAAAAAAGATGAGTGAAAAAGCATCAAAAAGTGATGAAATTGTGTTAGATGATTCTCTAAGGTATAAAAGGTAGGTTTGATTAGATATTACAATAACTAGGAGAAATAGAAAGCAAATATAGAAATAATACTTATAATAATAGAAAGCTTGAATGAGGAATAATAACGAAAATTACATAGAAATTTTCTTGCTAATACCAAATCTTACATTGAGAGTTGATTAACTTTTTGAACAAGCCTTTCTTGTTGACTTTGATTTATCCGTAGATAGTCATTATCCAAACTATTTTCAGTTGTTGGCGGACAAACAAGTCGACCTTGTGGCTCCTTGCTCGATGGGCTTTTTGATTCATCTGAATAAGGTGATGAAGATTGATTATGATGAGCTGTTGTGAAAGCAAGATTATTCACACTGGACAAGGCACCTGAGAATGAAAAAGAAAAAAATACAATCAACATAAAACATGAAATTCAATATGTAATCAATTGGTAACTTGGCTGACCTCCATTCATCAAATTATTCATAACTTTTCTTTATTTACCCTCAAACATTATTATTATATTCATTCCATTCTCATTCAGAACAATACTATTGAACTTTTGCTTTACTGCATAATATTAAAATCTATTTTAAAAGCAATGCTAAAAATAGCAAAAAAATAGTCAAGATGATTTAAAAGGTCGAAGAGTTGTATGCCGATTATGACAAAGTGTCTTGTTAATTACCTGCTAAAGAATGATTAGTTGCACTTTTTTTACGCTTTTTACAAGCTTCTCTGAAATCATAATTAGCTGGAGTAACATCACGACCTGCTTTAGCAGGTGAAAATTCAAGAATTCCTGCACCCGAATTTCGTCTACGGATATTATTATAATAAACCATCAACGGGTCAGGTTCGTCATCTTCATTTTCAAGGGAACTCGCGACAAATGGTCCATAATAGTTTCGAGGCCCTTTTGCTTCCAGATTGTTGTTACCAATTTCCTCTAGATAATTTTGTTTAACAGGAAAATAGGGAAATCAAAAGGAAACAAAGACAATAGTTTATTTGTTTATTAGCTAACATCAGGAAACGTCTGAACCCAATAAATAATTGAACTATTATAACTACTGTATTTACGCACAAGTTTGTAAATTAAAGTAAACTTTACTTACCCTCATCTTCTTCGGATGGAGGTGATGCCAAACTTCGACTTGTCAAACATTTATGTGCCCTTTTTTGAATACGCCGAGCAGGTACACCTTTCTGACTTTCGTCTCTCAGATTAAAGGTTACTTTAAGGTTACTGTTGAAATTTTCAATAAACTCAGGATACATTTCAAGAACTTGAAGCAGATCTTCACGAGATATTTTATGCAGATCACAGTAGGTTAATGCACGAACGTTACACGATGATTTTCCAATTGTTGGATATCGCAACGGATTCTCTCCAAAAACATCATCTTTACCTGCAAGTTAGAAAAAAATTGATGAATATCTAATTGTTCTCACAAAATTGTATCAGAAAAATTTACTTAGTATAGCAACGACTGTATCTTCTTTGAGTATCTCAATTGTACCACGAGCGATAAAATATAAGGCCACTAAAACATCTCCTTTATGAACTAGAGTATCACCTGGAGGAGCATGAGTTGTTTTGAACTTCATTGAAAGAGCACGGAGGCAACCAGGTGATGCTTCTAAGACGTAAGGAAAAGGTTAAGTTATTTGAAATGATTTAATGTTCAATTGCTTTTTAGAAGCAGCTTGAATGTCTATGAGAGATAAATACCTTTAAAGGCTGCTGAATTATTGAGTAAATTACGATTTAAATGCAAACATATATCAGCTTGAAGACATTCAGGGAATCCTTTGAGCACCTAAATAATTTTTAAATTTAGTTAGTTAACCATGACCAGTTAATGTTTAGTAAACCAACCATATTCATATCAATCCCGTTTGTGTAACTCCAAGCATGTTGAAAGTATTCTTCTAATCGTTGTCGAAGTGGATTGGGCACTTGATGAAAACGAATAAATTCCCGTACTCGTAAAAGTTGAGTATGATATCGAGCAGTACCGGAATAAAGACGTTGAATAATTGCCGAAACATTACCAAAAATGGATGCATACATGAGTGCTAAAACAAGAGACCAGAATCACGTCATTTGATTAACCTTCAGGTTGTAGGATAAGGAGTGCATGATATAATGTTATGAAGACGAGGTGAAAAAAGTAACGAATAATGAACAAAAAATAACAAAAATAACAAAAATTATAAAATAATAAAAAAGTTGAGTTGTTTTTTGTATTGGAAATATAATGTAAAAAAATCAATCGAAAATCAATCGAAAACAGGGAAAGATGGAAACCAATGCTACTTACAACCAACTAACATAGTAATAACAGAGAAAACCTTCTCCATGTCAGTGGTTGGAGCAACATTTCCAAAACCGACTGATGTTAACGAAGAGAAGGTAAAATAAAGGGCAGTTATGTATTTGGTTCGTATTGAAGGTCCTCCAGTTCCATCATTTTCTGTCAAGGAAAGAATTTAGATGAAAAGATGAAAAGATGATCATTTAATGATTGATAATCCTACTTGAAACAACTAAAAATGTCACAGTATTGAAATATATCGCTTAACGGTTCACTCTGAATAATAAATCTTCAGAGTGACATTACAATTTTACTAATGAGTAAATTGGGTAAATTACATGATAAATGAAAGTAATTAGTAAAAAGATACAAGATAAACGTTTAAACTTACCATAAAAATGGTATGTATCATTGGCAAGTACGTATAACCAGCCAATCTTATAACGGTAATTATCCGCTTTAAGCCTCTCCGCATTCCCAATGGCATACCTGAAAGAGTAATTAATAAGTAATTAGTTAAACTATCCATAAGATTTGTAAAGCTTAATGTTTGATAGAGAAAGAGCGATCAAATCAATAATTAAAGATTATAACTGGCAATGAGAAGAGTTAAATAGCAAGAGATTAAAGGAATTGTAAAAAGGAGGGAAAATGAAGAGTGAACCATACCACAAATGAAAGCAAGTTTAATGAAAGAGAATAGTAATTATGATTTAGCTAAATAGGTACTAATGGATTAAAGTTAATAAGTCAGACAAGGTGGTCATTAGAATTGCAAACCAGGGTTGATCAAAGTGAGTAAAATTAATTACCAGATACATGCTAACCAATGAGCCACAAGAGCAAAGGCAGCAACTAGAAGAAGTAAAACAGCAGCTCCATATTCAGAATATCGGTCTATTTTACGAGCAACACGAACCAATCGAAGTAAACGAGCGGTTTTAAGAAGACCAATTAATGTTGTTGCCTAATCAAAAGAAGAGATGAAATTCAATTAAAAAATATGCAAGAATTCAATAAAATCAAATCAAAATCAGTTTTCAAAATTAATCCCAGTTGACATTTGATTAATCATAACTCTTACAATTGTTTTGTTCAAGAAAGCAGTTTTATTGATTTATACTCAGGCTATATTTGCAGAATTGAAATTGCAATTAATTCTGAAACAACTTGAGAAACTACTGTAACTATTAACTCTTCTTAACTGTACATTGTTTATTAAACATTGTTCAATGTAAGCAAATGTTGAGGACTCATTGACAAATTGCGAATCGTTATTTTTTAATATAATAAGACTGAAAAATAGTTTTCATAAAATTAATGAGCCTCTTCATAATTAAGATAATAATAAGTATAGTAAATGATATATTATGAATAATAGACATTTATCCCAACGCATGGTAATATTTGAAAGCTTTAATAACCAATCGATCGTTTATGATTGAATGGTATGAGTTATAAAACAAATAATCAAGAATATTATGAGAGCCAGTTCTAGCAAACTCAATATCAATAATTAAGCTTCTGGAACTCTCAATTAAGTCCTAATCAATTTGAGACAAAAACACCTAACTTATAAAATTGAACTGCAAAGTTAGAGACCTTTAAGGTTGACTAACATGTAAGACAACTAACGGTAAGACAATTAGAAGTCACACATTAAAAAAAGGTTGATTAAATTACAGTCCCTGACAGGTTGTAAATAGACTCTGAAGAATTGTTCAAGGAAATAAAATCAGCTTGAATCAACGATAAATTGAATTAAAGTAAGGTAAAAAAAGAGTTTACTTACATCATCAATATCAGCCTCAATAAAAATAAGATCAAAAGGAAGAGCAGCCACCAAATCAATTATAAACCAACCTCTTAAATAATGGGTTGCAATTTTTCCTGGATTTGTAACAACCTGGGAATCAAGGGGAATATCACAATTAGAGTCAAATGTAAAAAAGTAAAGGTAAAAATTGACAAATATAAAATTGTAAGATCTACTAAAGATTGTAAGCTTAATCTGATAAAGATAAATTGAGATAAAGATAAAATTGGCTCAAGCGTTATACATTGTTTATCCTAAAAAAAGAGTTGACAATTTAATTACCTCGTCACTGTGATTGACATAGGTTGTTCGAAAATTTATCACAATATCAATAATAAACATAACATCAACAACAATATCAATGATGAAGAGCACATCATATCGGGAACTTGAAAGATTTTTGGCTTCCACAAGAGTAAATTCTTCTGCATAAGACAAGGAGAAAGAAATATAATTAGCTAATCTGGTAAATAATGAAACAAAACAATTGGCTGTTCATTTTTTACGTACGTTCTTGGCGAGGTACATTGGGATCGTTTATATTGGTAACTATCCTTGTATTTGATTGTAATAAAAAAGCTGCATAGTATGGAGTAAATATTGCCGTATAAATTACAAGTATCAAAATAATCCAGTCCCAAATTGCTTTGAAAGGTGAATAGTGTAAAATAGTCCATCTAAGGGCTGCTCGATTGCCTCCTTTTCTCGATGCATAAAATGATTTAATCATATCATCTCCTTGGAAATCAGTTTCATCATATTTATATTCAGGCACAACATCAGAATTTAATGATAACACCTGGAAACGAGAGAGATACAGAAAGGAAAAAAAGAAATAATCAGTTAAAAATTTTGAATAGTTTCAAGTGGAAACAATTCTGCTGTAGTTTCCATTGTCAAGTGACAAAAAATAAGGGTTACACTCTTGAAAACCACTTTCACCATGATAATCATTTACCAGTATCATTTACTATGTATGCACACATGAGAGGTTAACTCTTTTAATTATTCATTGATTATTTTCCTTTCCCTTTCTTGATATACATAAATACATAGATGGTAGGACCACCAAGACAGGTTTCACCACCGATTAAACCATAATATATTGATTAATGTGTGTATGTTATTTACATAGATCAATATTTAATTGTCACTTTTTTCCTTGTTGATCTTTTTGTCCTTCTGCTTGTTATAAACATGTCTAGATGATATTAAACACACTTTGGTGGGAATATTGCTTTTTGAGTTAATTGTCACAATTATTTCATTAATCTATGAACACAAACCAGTAAATAAACGTAATTTCATTTAATTTTGACAATAGTTGCGGGTAACAATTGATTTATCTTATAAACGGTATATTTAATATCCTGGAAATAAAAACCACTGACACTGCAAATGGAAACATAATGATGAATTATGACGATCAAGTAGTCGAATTAAAATTGCTTGTGTCAACGGAAAGCTAACTAACAATTAACTCTTGAAATGATATAAAATGACTCAGTATATTAAAATACAACAAAATGTTAAACACACAATTGTAATAATTATGAACAAAGTGTTAATAAAATTTTAGAAAACGATCAAAAGCGCGGGACTTGATTATCTACTTGAAAGCTAATTGATCCAGATACTAACAATGGTACTCAGATAGCAGCTGAGGATCAATTGTTCCTACCCTTTTGCATTAAATTTAAATTTTCATAATTTATGTATACATTTAATTCATTGCTCAATACTTATTTACTTAATAAATTGCACTTCTGTGAATTGTTTTGTTGAACTAAATAAAATCAAACCCAATAGTGTTACAAAAAATTTCAATTTTCATGAAATATCAAAGAATAACTGCAAAATTAGTTCAACCTTTTTTGTGTTATCGTTTGTACTAACAAAATTGATTTATTAATGTTATTAACTCATCATTTATCCACACTAATGAACAATGATAATGAACACTCGTAGCTGTTTGCTTTGTGATTAGTAAATCAGTGAAAGCCATGAATTTTTTCTGCCAGCTGGGAAATAAAAACTTTCACCACAGCTTTTAACTGAAAGTTTTTGTACTGATTCACAATTCAATGGCGTTTGGATCTAATAACGCTGAAAAACCAAAATTTAAAGGCGATATTATTTGCAGTCGACAACAACAGTATCAATGACTATATCAAAACTGGACCAATTACCAGAAAATCATCAATTTAACCAAGATTCACGCTGATGAAAACTAAATTGAAGTTGAAATTTGATTAAATCAATCAAACTTTAAAACCTGATAAACTGTAATGATGGATGTGGAAACATTTAGAAAGCTTCTCTCAGCCTGTCAGCTTTATTGAAAGAATGGTTGAGTTTATTTGAATGATTAACCCAAATTTGGTTTTTATCATCATAATTATTGTAATAAAAGTTCATGGTAAAACAAAGATAATCAATGATCTCCACCCAGTCTTCATTTATATCATCATCTATTGCAAACTGGTTTCCTCGACAAAATTCAACAAAGTACTACAAAGAAATGAAATATTGAAGAATAAAACGCAGATTCAAAAGTTATCATTAGCAAATCAGCAAAAATCAAACCTACGGATAACCAAGGAAACAAAACAGAGATTTGGTGATTTCATGTGCGATTCAAGAGCAAGTTAAGAATAGACATGAATGCTAAAGAGTTTACACTCAGCAATCCCTACAACTATCATCCAGAATTGTTAATTGTGATAACATCAGTCAAGTGCAATTGGTGACCATCAATCCATTTAATAATCTGAAAAGAAAAGTCAAATCATCTTTTGGTTCTTCATATGAATTGATAATGAACCAATTTAAAGATTGTTACTTTGACAGGCCTTCTTAAATCAAAATGTTTACCAACCTTTCTCATTAACCATCATGATAATGATAATAATGCTGATGATGTTAATAGGCGTACCTTTATTGTCTAAAATGAATGTCTTTAATGATGGTAAAATATGAGGATGAAAGTTTGAACAATATCAATCCTTTTAAGGAGCAGTTGATGTACCAAAAAAGATATGGAACCCATGATAAACCCTGATGAGATGAAAAGTAGGAGCTTGAACCAAACTCAATTATTATCATTTTTCAACCATCAAATCCTTGACTAATCAAGATGAAAACTCCAAAAATGTAAAATTGATAAAATTGAAAGTAATTCCAAGGATTCAGTTGTGATACAATATTAACATTGTTAGCGTCAAAAGTAAACATCCAAAATGATTAAAGTCAACAATATACATGGTGATATATGTTTACATTTTGATTGAGTCAACTTTTTTATTTCATTCACATTATTTAATGTCAAGTTCAATAGGATTTTTCGCTTCTCACACCAAACCAAAGAAGCAAACAAAACCAAATCAACATTTTTCCCCTACAATAATCAAATGTAAATACCATAATATAGTGAATATATCATCATATAATTATCATTGTATTGAATGTGAATGTGTGTATAATGAATGCAGATAGACAATAGATATAATAATGGTACAAAAAATGGTGAATAAATCACAACGTTTTGTATGTTTTCAGTTTTACAATTTGTCCATTCAAATTCAAATCACATTGAAACATTTGAAATCCCCGGCAAGAAAAAGCTTCAGTGAGTTTCAACTATTGAATAAATCATTATTTCAATCATCATTATATTTGCTATTAATAAAGATCGTTCCGAAACAATATCCACCAAAAAATGGTCAAATTCAATCTCTCATTAATTTATTCCTATTAATTGTTTTTTTTCTGGTTTAGTCCAATGTTAATCCTGTAAACCATTGGATTAACTTGCTTCTGAAAAGTTATATTTAATCATTTGAATGGTTCAACACATTTATCAACATTAGATGAGATCGTTAATTGCCAACCAGAAAGGTAAATTAGCTGACAACCCAATGCTTATTAGCCTAACAGAGAAGGAAGACAATTAAAGTTAATCCAAATGTTGAGCTTTACCTGAGCTAATTGTTCGATAGTGAGAAGATTGATTACATTGATTAGTTTAAATAGCTGTTAACATGCGCACAATTAGAATGGTAATGATCATGATTATGGTCAAGCAAGTGAAACAACTGGAAAGGTTAACTGATTTGAGTTGGAACCAAAAAATTTGGTTTAAATAATCATCGAAGCGCAATAAAATGGGACAACAACCAAAATATTAACTGTAAGCCTAATAATAATGGTAATGATGAATAAAAGGTTAATTATTTGAAGCTGTTCTCTCTGTACAATCAAATTCATTGAAACTCGTGATCAACATTTCAATGTTTTTTAACCTCAATCATTGCTGTCATTAATTGTGTTCACTAAAACGCATTTCCTACTCATCTTTTCACTCTCACAATAATCATTATTACCGGTGTTTTTACAATTTATAAAATTGTCTAAAGCAAAAGACAATTTCAATTGAAACATTGGAAACCAGAAAGTACCAGATTGACACGTAAATTGATTCCATTACATTTAACTCGTCATTTGCTTTTCGATTCAACGTCCATTGAACAATTAACCTTTCAATTGATTCATTTTAACCATAATTCCATGTAAAAAAAGCAACTGAATAAAATCAGGTTGAGTTAGAAGTAAAAGGAAAATTGATTACAATTGATTGCAATTCATTTCGCTTGTCTTGTTTCATATTACACTTGATCATTGACAATTGATAACCAATCAATAACCAACAACTCAGTGAACAATTATTGTTATTACCAATAAAACCTGTTAAAATAAAATTCCAAATTAATCAACTTCTAATGAAACATCAACAGTAATATCGAAAACAAAAACATGCAGAATATTTTAAAATCCAATTTTGTTACCAAAAAGGTGGCATTAAATTTTCCTAATCCTAACATTAATATATTAAGAAATTGATTAATCTTATGATCACACAAAATATTGTAATAATTTCCATGTTATTGTACTGAACATTGATTCAATTCTTACCCAGCTTCTTATATTGATTAACACAATCACAACAAGTAAACAGTAATCCAAGGAAATAACGATCTGATCATCTTTTCCTCTCATCTGACAAAACAATTGAACAATTGATTGATTCAACAATATTTAATCATCATATCATCAATATCATCATAAATTACTGTGTAAGGCTTCGAATTGATTTGCTTCTTAAAGCTATAAACTGCCTTAGTAAGACATTATTTTTGTTTACAGTTTCCAGATCAATCAAATAGTCAGTCAATGGTTATCATTTAACCATCCATTGATTCATGATTTAACCCATAATATCAATGCTTAGGCCTAAAACATGAAACTTGTCAGCTGTAAATGCAACGGCAAAGGCAACAACATTTAATGTTTCACCTTTTTTACAACATTTGATTTTTTACACAAAAATGTTGTCTTTTTGTTTGTCAGCCTTTTCCTTGTATTATGATATCTTCATCATCATCATTTGTCTTCCCTTGCTCATCCAACTTGAAGTAACTCTTAATCAACAGTTTTTTTGTATTAAAATTAAAAGCTCAAGAAATTGGATGAAAAAAGTAGACAAAACTTGAAAGTTTTCAGCATTTCTAGAAATTCAAAAATCTAATTATTGAATTCATTGATTAACACAATTTCCATTGTCTTTTCAAGACATAATGAAAAATCATTTAACCAATAATCCAAGTAAAAGTTGGAGGAAAAATAGAAATGAGCAAAAAATTGATTGCTTAGTTTTGGACATGAAAGCACACTTTGTTGATGTTTCAAGCTTCAACTGATGATGAGAACAATTTAAAAAGTAATTTACTTTTCGTTGTTTATTATTTTCAGCTAATCACAATTTGATAAGTTAATAATTTCATTGAAACATTTAATAAACAATAAAATGTCAATAAATCAAATATTCACAATCATAATTCATCCAAAGGAAAAAAAACAGAACGAATTCAATCCTCTTTTTTCTCAGACTCAACATTTGACTATTTAATAGCTGGGAGGAAAATGTTGATGATAACAAGAATCAAAATTGCAAACAAATGTATTATTGATTATATTTTCTGGTTAAATCTGGTTGTCTTTCAAGTATTCATAACATGTCAAGTTGTAAGTCAAAAAACCAAGAAAAACTGGTTAGATATCAATATTAAATGAGCGATGTAAAGATCAAATTACATTAGTTGATTAACTTTTACCCTTATTTACCGAAACAGTTAGCTTCATCTTACTTCAACCCGATGAAATATTTCCGTCAAAAACCATGATAACAGCTATAAATAAAGAAATCTATAAATAATTTTACCTAAAAACACTGAACTGTTTTCAACTTGAAGAGCCACTAAACACATGTTTTGTTGTTTTCAAGCGATGACAATTGGAGACATTTTAAATCATTTGTTAATAGTTCAACTGATTGTTTGACTAATTGTTGACTTACATGAGGTAAAATACTAAACTTTCTTCTCGCTGATTCTTTTATTTCATGAAGTGAGCTTCGTCTTGATCTTGATTTTGTCGATGGATTGGGTAAATCACCATTAGATCGAAGTGAACTATTGTAGCTTGATTGGTGCTGTTTGGTTGACCATTGTTCTTGACGAGACTTCTGTAAACCTGAACAGGAATTAGAAACAGCTCGGTAACAATTGGAGTCGAGTGAATTGTCGGGTGAAAAAATGATTGTTGGTGTTGTTTTATGTTGATTGTTTCCTTGGGCACAACCAGTATAAGCATTGTTACTGTTTACATTACTTGTAATATTATTATTAGCATTCTGATTACTGTTATTATTAGTAACTTGGGATTGATTATCATGCCTACTAAGACTATTGCTGTTGCTATTATTTTTATTACTGTTACTAGAACTGGATTGTAGTCCAGTCACGGGTACATCAATGGCATATTGACGGTTAAGTAAACCACCTCGACGGACGGTTGATGGTTGAAGGGAAGTTGAACAGCAACCAGGTTTACTTGTCACTGACTGTTGATCCGATTGATCACAGGGTTGAGCTGAAGAATGAGCTGAAGGATGAACTGGCGAGTGACCCGAGGCAGGCGATGAACATGATACGGTTTCACTTGAGACATCAATCATTCCAATGGGTGCACTGGAGGTGTCAAGGGACGAGGCAGCTTGAGATAAAGATATGGATGTACCAACACTATCCTTACTTTGATTAGCTCTTCCATAACATTGATCAGCTTTAGTCGATTCCGAGTCAACTGTATCACCTTTAACTCGATTCAGTTGACTTGAAACTTGGGCCACATCATCTTCAAGTTTAGTAGCTGACAATTCTCGAGGTGATCGCTCCAGGAGAGGAACCATTTTTGTAAATCGGGTTCTCATTGAGACCAAGAATAGTACTAAAGATGATTATGGTCTGACAATTGTAAGGGTGAAGGTTATACTCCAAGGGTAAATAAAACAACACTTTAGCCGAAACTAACATCAACTTTTGTTTTGTACCAATGGATTGATTATCAACAAGATTACCAATAATATCACACTTGATATAATAATGGATGATCATTGATCATGATGATGATTATGATCAATATTTACACAGAAAGTTTCTTTGACACAATGATTAAAGTGATAACAAAAGTGATCATGTTTTAGGGTGAAAATTGGTTACACAGAAACAGTTAGAAGGCAGAAGAAGAAAAAGAAAAAGGTAAACTTGAATTGAAAATTGATAAACTGGTGAAGAAGGCATTAAAAATAATAAAGAAATGGATGAAAATTAAAGGAAAACAAAATACAATGTAACAAGTTTCATGTGCGTATATTTTTTTATGGCTTGAAAGACTCGTCAACTGAGTTTGATAATGTAATAATAAGAGTGTAATGCTAAAAAAAGAGTATCCACAAAGGGAGGTAAAAGTGAGTAAAGATGATAAAGATGAAGATGAGAGGATGATAAATAACATTAGAGTAGTTACTTTTTTTTCATGTCTCTTCACTCCAGATGAAAACTTACTTTAAGATGAAAAGTGAACATTTAGCTTTATTTTTTTTTTGGGTAAAAAAAGACAGTAAAAATCAAGGCTTAACCATTGGTAAACCTTTGATTGGCCCTAAATTAACACCAAATAATGGTCTAATCAAAGTTAATAATAATCAAAAATGATCAAAAAGTTGTTAAAGATGAAAGTTAATGAGATGAAAAGGTACTAAAGAAAGGAACAGACTAAATTCAAGTTTCAACCCAAAAGCTAATCAAAGGTTTCTCGTTTAATGTCTTTAGTGTTTACAATTTAATGGTTGCTCGTTCCTGATTATTATTGTAATAACAATCAATTAAATTAACACTCAAAGTCAAAGATAATCAACAAAAATAAAGAGCAAAAATGAATATAAAAAGACAGGATTAGAAATAAAAATAGCAATGTAAGTGTATAAAAATTGCAATGACCTAAACCAGAAAACCCAAAAAAATGTAGACGAGTAAAAATTTCTGGTTTACAGTTTAACTCTAAAAATCAACTGATTAGTCTATCTGGTATCATGATCATTATATTACAAATGATATTCATGAGGAGAAGAATTTTTTTTCCTCAAAATGTTGAGTAAAAAAACAAAGTGATAGCAGTGAACCAATATTCTGACCCTTTTTTATTTCTTGTCATGTCCAGTTGTGAGTCTTGGTTTTTTTACACTCAATGATGAAGGTAATAATAAAATGGAAAGGTAAAGAGAAGCTCATTACAAAGCAATCTCAAACCTGACCGGGCTGGTCCCTGAACAATATTTTTCATGATGATTATAATAGGGTAACGTCACAGAATATCGATTGTAAATTCTGTATGCAAGTGATGAATTGTACTTGAAATTAAAGTTCATGAGCATGTTTCTATTCATTTCCCATTCATTTTCAACTCTCACATTTCCCTCATTTTTACCTGAGTTAATTGTTATCATTTTTTTCTCTTCCTTTTAACCATTTTTCCACTTTGTCCCTGTGTTAATCAGATATTCACTTTCATTTCACTCTTTCCATTGTAATGTCCTGAATCTTTAAATTTAAACTCCAAGTGATTCCCTGAAATCTTCAGCAAAATTAAAATGAAAATTTAAGATTCAACTTTCACCTTTCAATTCATTATTTTTTTTCACCAGAAAATTATTTCACTGCAAGAAACAATTTACTTCAAGATTAGTTTATATTCAAGTTAATCATTGACATTGATTAACTCGTCTTAATGGCAACACTTGAGCTAAATAAACTTTAATGTTAATAAAGTACAATTTATGATTTGAAATTAACCTTTTCTTTAACTTTCTTTGGTTACACCTTTTTTTGGCCCTTTTTTACCTTTATTTTTTGTTACATCTTTTCCTCTTCTTCATTCGTTCATTGAACAATGAATTGATCATTTCCATTATATCATTACAATTATACATAAATATGAATATCTAGTAAATATGTAATGGTAAATGAAAAGCTGGTAACATTTTCAATCTTTGGGTTGATCCAAAGTTGAAGGGTAACTTAAACAATTACAATTACTATTTTTACCCGATTATCTTCCAATGTAATTATGTTTACATGGACCTCAATTTGACAACAATCTGAACCTTTAAATTATTAATAACCAAATGTAATGTAAAACCATTGTAATTTTGATTAAAATGCTGCCAATTGTGGTTTCCCATTGACAGAATGATTGATCATTTTCAATGTTGATATTGAAAATGTGAAATAACATTTGAGCAACAATATTGAACAAAAACATAACCTTAAATTAGACTTTTGTTTTCATGTTAAATTATAACCTTGTCATTGTGATTTGAAACAAATTTACTAATCAATCTTTATTCCCTAAATTTACCTATGGTTAACCAAATGATTTAAGTTTTCAAGTTTAACTCAATGAGTTTACTTGGTGAAATTGGTTTGGCTAACCAAACTCAGTTGGATATGCTTAGATAATTGAATCAAAATTAAACCATTAAAATGGTAATGCTGTTAGAGCAAATAAATAGGTTAGATGATGAACAAGATGAATAAGATGATGGATTGTATAATGGTGAAAACTGACCATAATGTTCAGGAAACATTTTGATAAATTAGAATAAATTTAATAATGTTTTTTACTATTCTTGAAATGACGAGGAAAGATGACATTCAGCACGAAATTTGGTCTCGCTTTGGTTATAAAGGTAATAACAATTCATTCAGGACTACATTATGATATAATAATAAATTGTTTACTTGATTTTTTCTTTGTCAATTCATTTTACATTTTTCTTCAACTTTTTATTATCAAAACATATCAAGTAGTTATATTAAATTATGTATTTTTTAAAGTAAAGGATGATGTAAATAAAGGTTCAACAATGAAAACAAAACTAATAACTGTAAATGGACTTGAAATGATTACTAAATTTAGGATGGACTTTTCAACAGGATAATACATTTCCTTGTATTTCTCATGTAATTATTATGAAAAATTGTAAACATTTCAACTAAATATATAACATAATAAAAAGGTTATCAAATTTAGTCCACAATTTTCATCTCTGTTTCAAAGTTATTCATATTTTTGTCTTTTTTTGGTAAAACTTGCTTATAAAATTGATATCTTTTTGATTGCTTTATTTTCTTGTCAAAGATTTGTTTAAGAGTCAATTTAATTGCAGCAAGGAAACAAAATAAGATATTAATTTGGTTGATATTAATAGTTGCAATTAAATTTTAAAATTGATAATTTTAAGTATGGTGTCGCCATCTAGTATTGTATTAAAAAAATATTGATGCAGTGAATTGCGATTTTTGTTTGTGAATTGCGTATTTTAATTGATTTGGTTATGAATCTTTTTGTTTTTATAATTATCATTTTTCTCAATTATTTCATCAAACATCACTGACCCTTTCTTAAGTATAACCTTCATCGAGTATACTTGTGACTCTTAATCGATACCTAAGCTGTGCTAATTCATGACTTTCTCTGACCAACTTTCCAACGCCATCGTCCTTAAAACGAATGTCAAAATAGATGTCTACTAGTGGATTTATGTTGTAAGTATTCCTTTCCTGATAAAATATTTAAGAACATGTATTTTAAATTATTAGCATTAGGTACTTTTGGTTTATATGGAAAAAATAATGTCTTAATTTTAATCTACTAATCTTTTATGACAGAAACGGCGATCGGAGAAAAATGCTTGGATAAAGTGTAATATTTAAGTCAGCTTACCATAAAGACAAAGTCAATTTATTTCAATATTTAAGGGATTTTTCAACAAAAAACTGGTAATTGTGGCAATTTCAAGGTATATGAGCATGGAAATTCTGTTTTGTTGGACCTTTGAGACCCATAATGATAAGATAAGAAGCGTTTAAGAACTGTGTGACGGATCACAATGACAAATTCAAGCGAAACACAAAGATTAGAAGAGTTTTCCGTTGATCGACGATGATTTAAAAAATATCACCTAATCAAGCTAATCCCATAATCTATCAATCAAAATCAACAATTGGATGAATTGTAAAATCAGAATATTCAAATTTATATTTCAATTGCTAGTCTAATGTATGTAAGTTTTAATCAAAAATCAACTTGGATTGGACCATTTTTGACCATTCATTATATCATCTGTTATGTGTTGACAATGCCAAGCAAATGTATTTCAAAGTCATCATTTATTTGCCTCAATGATTTCAAATGTACATGTTATTATTCAACTCAGAATATTTTGTGGTATCATTTGATATTCAGTCTGGATAAAAGTGGTAAATAATGAAAAAAGAGAGTAAAAGCTTTATTCAAGTGAATGTTGAGTATTCCTTTTTTTTGCAACTATTCATTCAGATTTAATCATTTGTTTCAGTTGAGTTGATTTTTAAGAGTCATTTGACCAAAAGGAAAAGCCAAACATTTACGAGTTGAAGTTAATACAATTTAACTGCCAGTTAATAAGTTAGTGAATGGAAGCAATAATAACATTGAGGCTTGAAAAAGAATGAAATATAATGTAAACATATCATTTTGTTGAACAGATACACAAAAAGCAACTTGAGTTAACTCACAAACCAATGGTCATTACATACTTGGGTCAATCAATTTTTTCCTCTAAATCTCTAGTAACTCCATACATGTTATTCATTTATTCATTCACTCACTCATTCATATTCTTGATTCCATTCATTCAATGTTCACTTTTTATCTTCATGAGTTTCTACCTTCCCTCCACAGCCATAATTATCATTTTGTATCCATTTAATTTCAATCCATATTATTTACACTTCTGTTACTTATCACTGGATTTTCATTGTAATATTATAATTATCATCTGTGTTGACGCAGTAAAAAATGCGTTCATTTTCTTTCAGTTTTTAATCTCCATTTGAATGCTTCTTGAATACTAAATCAGAGCTGAATGTTTAAGATATCAAATCAATGGTTGGAGGCTAAAACAAAAACAAAGCTTGAATAGCAACATTGGAATCATAAGAATAACAAATGATGAATAATTGATAAGTACTTGTGGGGATTGCTGAACCACACATGATTTCCATCAGCAATATTAAAGTTAGGTAAAAGGGAGCGAATTAAGAGATTGCTTTCGATTTATTATTAATCATCTTATAAGAAGAGAGTCAAATCCGTTAATCTTTTTACTCTATTCACTTTCATCTGATTATATTGAGATGAGTTGAACATTAAAGATGTTTGAAAGCAACAAAAGAGCAATTATTATAGATTTTGTATATCACAATAGGCTTTACCTGAAGTCACTCATCAATTATCGTATACAAACCTTACATTGACAATATGTTGAGGTAGAAAATAATCAATGACAATTTCTTTTGATTGTGTACTTGCTAGTGTTTAACCGCAGCATTTAATAGTCATGATAAAAGGTAAATATTAATGAAAAAAACGTAAAATTCACCTGAAGTTTAAAGTTAAGCTATGAAACTATGGAGTGTCACATGCTCATATAACAAAAACGCAATGTAACTCCAAAGGGAATTGTCAATATTAATTAACATATAGTTATTTAGATAATTAAATAGCTTTGGCGAATTTCAGCTTACCTGAACAACTTTTCCTCCAATATTATGAGTTGATTTAGATATTTCTTTTAAAATAACTTTAGTAGCTCCAGAAGTATTCCGCTTGAGTGAATCTCGCGATGATTGTTTACAATGTAAAGTGAAATTGAGTAGAGACGCAGCTCGCTTGGGGTCATTACAACTGGTGCTATTGCTGTTGTTACTAGCGTTTAACTCATTTGGACGTAAGTTTATTGAATTATTATTGGTAGAGTTAACACTTGAGCTAATCCCTTGGTTTAACATTTGGGCATCTTGGTCAAGACTTCCTCCTCCCAAGGCAGCATCATGAAGATCACGGTTAATGTTACGAATGCTTTTACGAGGGCGAAAACGATTACGGTGAGGATTGTCATGTTGTTGATGTTGAACATAAGTAATCCTATTGATCCTACCTTCACAATGGTTATCTTCATCATCACCTTCACCACCACCATCACCTCCACTGGTAACATTATTAACATTAAGATCCTCAGTTGTGGGCAGTTGAGTGTATCCAATTTTATTGATACTAGTTGACGAACTTGCTGTGGCCATATCAAATGATCGACTTTGGGCAGTCAATGATGATCTTAACATTGAGAAACCAGAAAATAAACAGCAATCAGAAACCCATTTTCACCGTCACCAGAAATAATATCAAACGAGATAACACCAGAAAGACAACAAATGTTTCAACTAGAGTAACTCAATGAGACTCAACCATAAACCAAGGTGAACAAAAGAAGAGACAAAAAACCCAAACCTTAATAGTAAATAGAAAGGAATTGAAAAAAAAGTAAAAAAGGAAATAAAAAGTAAAAAATAAAGATCGATGTTAACTTTTTTGTTGTACTTTTATCCGAATGGCAATTCAATGTTGATTTGCTTTGCTATTTCCACGCTTCTGTTTTTTTTCGGAAAAAATGTTTCTCTTTCCAATGATGAATGGTAATAATAATATTATTATTATATTTTGATGATGATTAGCGTAGTTATTGTTACTGTAGTTGTCACTAAATTTTCATGTTGAGGATGATCAAACATTGAGAAAGAGAAAGAGACGGAGTGAGGTAAGGGTAAAGATGAAGATGAGTGAACCTTTCAACAACAACTACTCCTCCTTTTCACTATGTTTGGTTTGTTTTCTTGATTCTCAACTGTCAGTTCTCTCTGGGTCCTTTTTCACCTTATAATTTCACGATACTCTTCTGTCTTTATCTTCTTCTTCTTCTTCTTCACCTCAACCTTTCTTTATCTTCTCTGTCGACTTTCCATTATTCACAGGTCTATGCATTTCCTCAAGCATGTTACCAATAAGATGGCGCCATTGGTTACACTAAACAATCCGATGAATCCAATTTTACATTTTCACTTGAATCCTCTTCCAGTTATTAGATTAACATTTGTTTTAGACGATAATAAAAGGCTGTAAGGAGTAACAGAAATGAATATAATAATAGGTTGCCATAACAATAAACAACTTTCCATGAAATGTATTGAAAAAAGGAGATATAATAATATAAAAAGCATATAAAAAAAACAACAACAATGCATGTACATTACATTATAAGGGCAAAAATATAATGAAACTTACCTTGAATCGATGAACTTTCATTGTTTTCCTCATTCTCTTGGATTCTAGTTGATTTTTTTGTTATTGCTTACCATTCTATTCAATAATGATTTGATTATTCACAATGTACAGTTATTAATTAGTAATCAGTGGAAACAAATCTTTACAAAATTTATATTAAACTTTGATTTATTGGATGGACTTCAACACATGTTTCAAGCTCATTGCTTTTCACTTTTGAGTCACTTTCTTTTGTTTAATTTTGCTGTTCCTTTGATACCAACAAAATCAATGTTAATCACGTTCAGACGAAACTCTCATGAAACTAATGTCAATCTGTTTCCGTCTCCTTGATTGGTTATTTCATTTAAATTATCATAAAAGTTACATTAATTGCAATGTTAAATATTTAGATATATTATTCAACCTCACTGTACTATGTTTTACCATTCAACTTTGTATCGTCATCTTATTGATTTGTAAGAAAATGATTTTGTATTCAATAATTGGAATAATGAACAGAACCAATTTAGTTCAACTTTATTTACCAGAATAAATCTTTATTTTATGCATAACATTTCACAATCAATCAATCACCCGATCGATTGTAATCAATAAAACGTATAGTTTATTGAAAAAAAGGTGATACGTTCATCTTTGAACATTTTTACAACCACAAAGGTCAGATTGAAACTTAACTCCAGTTTCATTCACTTCTATGGCAAATGGACTTTAAATTTAACCAAAAATTAGATTTGAAACGACGAGAAGAGGTTATTTACAAATTATTATCCAAATATCCCAAGTTGGATAATTGTAAATAGTCCAGGTGAAGTGAATTTTCAGGTTCACTTTGCATCTTCCTCCCACCTTTGTAATAATTCAACAACAGGCAGATGATTAAAGTATTTAGCTTCATCCAATGGAGTGTGATTCCATCTAAATCAATGAAAAAAAGGGAGGAAAAAAGAATTGGAAAATCAATATTTAGATTAATTGAATAAAAGTTAACAGATTGGTTACCTGTCCTTTGGGTTGGATTGTACTTTACAGACTTTCAACAGGAATTCAACACATGATAAATGTCCTTCTGATGCTGCTAAATGTAATGCTGTTCTTCCGTCATAATCAGTTAATTTCATGTCCATCCCTGATAAATAATGGCTATGTAAAGGGAATGAAATGGTTAAAATTTGAGTTTGTGTAACCAAGTTTGGGTTAAAATTGGGTTAGAGTTGATACAAACCGTCTAAGCGCTGAAACATCACCTGAACAGGCTGAAAATAATAAGCTAACAATATTTAGTCCTTTATCTTCGAATCGATGTCTTCGGGGATCTTTTTTATGAGGGACATGACGAAGGTTGTCAAAGTGATGAAAATTGAATACTGATACAAGCTCTTCGCAAAATTGTAATCCACGAACTGAGTTTCCATAATTATCTAAAGGAGGTGACCATAAAGCCAGTCCCATTACATTAGGTACCACAACCATAGTGCAGCCAGAGACTCCTAAGAGACCATTGATTAAAAGGTAATTGCCATGATTTTGATAGATGAATCAATAAAGAAAGAGAAAAGGATAAATTAATTTGTCATGTAAAAAAACCTTTCGGGAGTTTAAATCAGGATACAATAGATGGCAATACAACATAGAAAAATTGAGTTCTGGTTCAAAGATTCTGGTAAATTTGTTAAAATGAAAGCAGCTTTAAATTGCTGTTAAACTATCAAAGATCATGAAAGGTAGCACAAGATAGTACTTTTACATGAAGTGGAGTAAATATATGTTTTATCAAGATGAAATTGGTAAAACTTGCTTAAAAAGACGAAAATTAAGATTCTAAAATTAAAATTTACTAACCTGATTTAGCTGGCAAGCCGACATTGAAGGCAAATTGTCCAGAGTAATCATACATTCCACAAGAATGCATGAGTGAAAGCACATCTCTGACTGCTTGTGGCGATATAATCCGTTGACCTGTGGTTGGACAGATTCCGCCATTAGCTAAGGTGGATGCAATGACAGATACTGTTGAACAATTGACTTCTAATGAACACATCTGTTGTTAATAAAAATCATGAATAAGAATAGCTTAGCGTTAAAACAGCCACAACCTACCTGGAAATAAAAGTCCATGGCATCTTTGAGATGAACATTATCGGGGAAACATTTGTTTTCTTTCATATAATATCCAATGGCGTAATTACGATCATTGGCTTCTCTTTCAGACAAGAAAGTTGCGTTGCTGAAGCCAATATATTCACCACCAGCCATTGATTTGAAATAGTCACTGATCCAGTCAAACTTTTCAGAGGCTCTCATTCCAGGCTGTAAAAGTGATAAGTTATATCAAACATCGAATGCAAGTTCATTTTTAAAAATAAAAGCTCATTGTGTAATGTCACAATGTAGACTCACTTCAATCAGGTAAAGAAGAAGAGAACTAACGACGATTGCTCCAGCGTTAACCATTGGATTGTGGGGTTTATTGTTATGATCAAGAACTAATTCATTAAACATTCGACCAGAAGGTTCCTGGCCAACATAACCATGCACAGTATCAGCTCCTAATTCACTTAACGCAATTGCATAGCTAATTGGTTTACCACAGGATTGAATAGTAAATGGTATTTGTGTATCTCCAATTGAATACCGTTGACCATCAATTGTACACAAAGCAACACCCCAATAATCAGGATTGTACTTGGCCAATTGAGGAATATACTGGGCAACTTTACCGCCAGTTAGTGATTTACATTTCCAATAAAATGATTCAATTTGATGTGAAAACTGTTGAAATTCGGGTATCACAAATTGATATCGAAGAGCTTTAATGATGAGCACAATGTTTTCTTTGATAACTGAACCAAAAGTTTCTCTGTCCAAAGTTAAAGCTTCGAATGAACCAGATTCTTGTTTTTCCGTCCAAATGCTATTTAATTTACTTGTTATTTCTTTTAGTCTGGGATCATTAACATGTAAACCAGTGGCTGACAGGGCAGAGAAAAATTTGTTAACACGAACCCTTCCAGAAGAGTCTGCAAACATATCAAACAAAACGTCGGTTGTTTTCTTGGTCTTTCCGGTTGAGCTACGGAAGAAATGAGAGTATGAATTATAAGAATGAAAAGTTTAATACAAGAGTTTCTGGTTGTTACTACAAACTAGTGAAAAGACACAATGAACCCGATTTTAACATTTATGCACAGATTATAAACAAATTTTGGAAGATAAATGGGTTAAAACTGGCAAAAATAAATTTATTTGAAACTCGGACTCTGTAAGTTTGTAGAGGAATAGCAAATGAAGCCGTTTGTGTGATTTAAAAACTTCTCTGATCGATAGTTGTCGAGGAAATCGAGTTCGAAGCAGAAAACTTGAACTGCCTTTTACACAGTTTTGTGACCAGATTTTTTTATGAAACTCATTTACCCGATGTGACTTTTGATGATCAATTAGAAAATGAAATTATTTGGAGGAATTACATTTTCTGTTTTCTGATAAACAAATCAGTTCGATTTTCATTTAAAGCGACCGCATTCTGTAACCATAAGAGTTAGAGTGCTTAAGCTTATTACATGATCATAAAAATGATTATTATACTTCATGCTTTAAATACTTTTGCCAATTTAGCAACGTTTCTCTTGATTTTGGTCATTGATCTAAAAATTTTGCGCCTCGATATTTCGCGAATGGCATCACTTACAGTCATCATTCTTGTGCCAAACATTAGATTTCATTGTGGACTGTTACACGGCATAACTG
Source organism: Tetranychus truncatus (assembly GCA_028476895.1). Taxonomy (NCBI): domain Eukaryota; kingdom Metazoa; phylum Arthropoda; class Arachnida; order Trombidiformes; family Tetranychidae; genus Tetranychus; species Tetranychus truncatus. Next base: position 10,207,314 of record CM052062.1, read on the forward strand.
AATACCGAATAAAATAATTCATCAATCAATGATCCAAAGTTGTGTTTCCATATAACTTGTTACGAGGTAAAAAGACACAATTGTAACATTTAAACAACAAATTGACTCAAATACTGCAAGACAAACAGGTAAAAACGAGCAAAAAGGGATAAAAATAAATTCATTGCAAATTTAGAATCTGTCGATTGTTCAGAAATGCGAGCTGAGTTCATTTGTGTCATTTAGAAAATTCTCTGATCGATAGTTGTCGAGAAAATCGAATTCGAAGTTTAAACTTCGATCGCCTTTTTTACAGTTATGTTACGAGATTTTTTCATGAAACTCATTTTGGGGATGTGACTTTTGATATCAAACCAGAAAATGACTTAATTTTGACAAATATCATTCTCTGTTTTCTGTAAAACAGATCAGTTCGATTTTTAGTTAAACCTGTCGCATTCTGTGACCGTAAGAGTTAGAGACCTCGAACTTGTTACCGGCCTATTAAAACTGTTTGTACACATTATGGATCGAATCTTTTTACCGTTTTCTCAACAGATCTCTTGATTTTAGCCATTGAACTAAAAACTTTGAGCCTCGATATTTCGAAAATCTCACCACTGACAATCATCATTCTTTCATTAATTTAATTCTCAGCTAATTAAAATTCAGATCAATTTAAATAAATTTCATCAACGCATTTCAAGGCATAATTTTTAGGTTTAAATGTGTAAGCAATAACTGATTTAACAAGCAAAGCTCATCTTAACCCATTTCTTGGTAATTAAAACAATTTTCTGGTTAAATTCATAAATAAAATGCAATAAGTACTGCTAAAGGCTCGAACATTTGAGTAAAGGTTTGAGACTTTGGTGACTTTATAGAGACATAAAAACTACGTCCATTGGTACTAGTGAATAATCGATCTAACGATTAGTTTTGTAGAAAAATCAGATCGAAGTAACAACTTTGATCGCCATTTTTGCAGTTATGTGATCATATTTTTTCATAAAATTCATTTCAGTTATGTATCTTTTGATGGGAAACCAGAAAATGAACACATTTTGAGAAAGCACATTTTCTTGTTTCTTCTAAACAGATCAGTTCGATTTTTAGTTGAACCTGTCGCATTCTGTGACCGTAAGAGTTAGAGAGCCAAAACTTGTAATCAGCTCAGAAAAACTGTTTGTAAACATTATGAATTGAATCGTTTTTCCAATCTATCAACAGTTCTCGTTATTTTGGCAATTGGCCTGAAAAGTTTGAGACTAAATATATCGAGAATGGGATCACTTTAAGGCATCATTTTTTGACCAAATATTAGATTGCACTGTGAGCTGTAACTTAGTATGAATGAATTCCTATTGAAACTTGAACTATTTCAATGATTCTGATTTTCCTTCTGGCTCACAAGATTTGTGTTTACACAACCATTAAACTTCATAAAACAAGCTCAAATCTAATAACATAAATAATACAATGCTATAACTTTTTGCTTAGACTCTTGAATAATTTAAAATCACAGCAAAATATAGTCAATAATAGAATTTATTGTTTGTTTAAAGAATGATGATTGTCAGTGGTGAGATTTTCGAAATATCGAGGCTCAAAGTTTTTAGTTCAATGGCTAAAATCAAGAGATCTGTTGAGAAAACGGTAAAAAGATTCGATCCATAATGTGTACAAACAGTTTTAATAGGCCGGTAACAAGTTCGAGGTCTCTAACTCTTACGGTCACAGAATGCGACAGGTTTAACTAAAAATCGAACTGATCTGTTTTACAGAAAACAGAGAATGATATTTGTCAAAATTAAGTCATTTTCTGGTTTGATATCAAAAGTCACATCCCCAAAATGAGTTTCATGAAAAAATCTCGTAACATAACTGTAAAAAAGGCGATCGAAGTTTAAACTTCGAATTCGATTTTCTCGACAACTATCGATCAGAGAATTTTCTAAATGACACAAATGAACTCAGCTCGCATTTCTGAACAATCGACAGATTCTAAATTTGCAATGAATTTATTTTTATCCCTTTTTGCTCGTTTTTACCTGTTTGTCTTGCAGTATTTGAGTCAATTTGTTGTTTAAATGTTACAATTGTGTCTTTTTACCTCGTAACAAGTTATATGGAAACACAACTTTGGATCATTGATTGATGAATTATTTTATTCGGTATTCAGTTATGCCGTGTAACAGTCCACAATGAAATCTAATGTTTGGCACAAGAATGATGACTGTAAGTGATGCCATTCGCGAAATATCGAGGCGCAAAATTTTTAGATCAATGACCAAAATCAAGAGAAACGTTGCTAAATTGGCAAAAGTATTTAAAGCATGAAGTATAATAATCATTTTTATGATCATGTAATAAGCTTAAGCACTCTAACTCTTATGGTTACAGAATGCGGTCGCTTTAAATGAAAATCGAACTGATTTGTTTATCAGAAAACAGAAAATGTAATTCCTCCAAATAATTTCATTTATTAATTGATCATCAAACGTCACATCGGGTAAATGAGTTTCATAAAAAAATCTGGTCACAAAACTGTGTGAAAGGCAGTTCAAGTTTTCTGCTTCGAACTCGATTTCCTCGACAACTATCGATCAGAGAAGTTTTTAAATCACACAAACGGCTTCAATTGCTACTCCTCTACAAACTTACAGAGTCCGAGTTTCAAAGAAATTTATTTTTGCTAGTTTTAACCCATTTATCATCCAAAATTTGTTTATAATCTGTGCATAAATGTTAAAATCGGGTTCATTGTGTCTTTTTATTTATGGTACAAACAGAGTTTCTCTACTTTTCGACTAAAAAATAAATCGAACCTTCAAAGTTCCTATTTATCATCACATTTATTTCTTAATTGTAAATTTTTCTTATGTCCTCTTGATCAAATTCGGCTAATTTTAGATTTACTTACCTTATGATCTCTTGATGATCAACTTTTGATACAGAAATATTATAATTTCTATTTTTTGCCTCAAATTCCTCTGATGGCATGAAAACTCTACTCGACTGTGAACAAAAGTATCTTAAATTATGAATTCGTCTCTTTAAATTCATTACCAATTTCGGTCTGGATTGGATTCCTAGATAGTTGGAGTGTTGGCGCGATTCCGATAGTTTCCAAAAAATTGGTGGCATTTTGTAGCTTTTAAAAAGTGCATAACCAGATTTGGATAAAGCTGACATTGATGAATCAGTGAAACCAATTACTAACGCGATTGACATCTAAGGAAATAGAAGGTGATTCAGTCATATTAATCATTTTTTCTTATGATTCTTACAGTTGCTTTTCCACTAACCCAAGAATGACAAATTAATAAAAACAATCAAACTGTATGCAATAATATCAAGAAAATTTATAAAGGAGTGATCGAGCATGATTGATTGGCTAAAAGTCGTAAAGTAATTATGGTCTACAAAGGTTATCCATTTTTTCACCTTAATCCTGAAGCGAAAGGAAATCCACAGAAAAATGACTTACCAGAGTTTTTTGTTCAAAAGAAACAGTAAGATATTGAATTGGAATTATCGATGTGACCAAATTCAGTTTTTTTTATTGAACAAAAATGATATTACAATGTGAATGGTAAAGCAAAACAAATGATCACCGTAGTTACCATCGAGAAGGTTCAAGTTAATATACAAAGAAGCCACGAAAAATAAGTCTACAATTAGTATCCATCTAATTGTAATTTTGAAATTTGTGACAAAAATCAAAAACACAATTAGTGATGACAATGCAAATGGAAGCTGGTAAATGGTCAAGAAATTTAAAGTAAGAGTAAAATGTTTGCTTTTTCCCCTTTCTTTACCGACTCAACCATAAAATCTAACACTGAAAATGCATTTAAATGATTTCATTTATCCCTTTTTGATACACATTCAACAATTTACTAATTGTTTTGGATAAATTCAGTGAAGAGGTCATCAACGAATCAAATAGATCAAGGCTGATTGAAAAGCAAAGACAATTACTGGAAACCAAAAGGACTCGCCAACAGCAAGTTACAATAACATCAACTCGCCCAAAATCTGCTCGGTAATTTAAATTTAACTCAATCTAACCTTAATTATATTAATTATATCAACCTTTTTGTTTCAGAAGCCTGAGACCAGCCAGTAGTCTGAGTAGATCAAGTGATAAATTAGACAATAGAGATGTAAGCATAATTTCAATTTAGATCAATATTTATTGGTTTAAACTAGGTTAGACAAAGCAATTTACTTTTACACAATTTACTGAATTTTCGTTTTTCTTTAAAGGTTAATGGAAGGATTGTTAATACAACATCTAATCAATCAGTGAACAATGATGACGACTATGAGGAACATGAAGAAGATGAAATTGTCAAGAATCACTTTACTCGACCTGGAACACGATCCAGATCTAATAATAAACGGAATAATGTACCATCTCCTTCAATGTCCCCGAATGAGGTTACAGTTAAAGGACGAAATTCATCCTCATCAGTCAATCAAAATTCAAAAAGACAACTAGCAAATACTTCCTCAGCTGGTAGAGGTAAAAGTTTAAGTTCATCTTATGATGATTTGAAAGATGATGTGGAAACGATCAAATCTATGGATATCAATGATGTTGGAACGGAATTGAATCCATTAAAGACAATCTTGAACAGTAACGAGCTTCTTCTGTTTGCAACTCAACCCGTTTCACCGTGTAAAACATATCAGTGTATAATTATGAGAGATAAAAGAGGAATCGACAGATCTTTTTATCCAACATATTATATTTACTTACAATGTAAGACATTTGATACCCAAATTATACTAACAATTACATGAGGATTATCTTGATTCAACCTTTCTCTTCCAAATGTTAAGGTTATTCTTACTAGCAATTTACTGTTTAATCTTATTGGTTTGCCCTAATTAGGTTTATTACTTTAGGTAATTTCAATGTAAACCTAAAATCACAACAACAGTAACCATAACGATTATAACAGTAAATTATTAATCTATTGTAAACAAATATTTGTTTCAAGATAACCTCATGTTTGTCATTATTTTTGGGTATAATTTCCGTATTCCAATCAACCTTGAGCTATGCATATTGTATTTACATTTTCACCTTCTCTTCCTTTATTGATTCATCTCATTGTTTAGCTATAATTGAAAAGCAAAATGATCATGAAAATGATCATGATGATGGTAATGGATCCATTTCCTCTCCTGGTAGCAGTGATAAAGAGTTATCTCCCACTAATTCCAAGTCTCTATCAATTAAAAACTCAACATCAATCAAACCTGGAGCTGATCGACGTCAAGTATTTCTTTTAGGTGGAAGACGCAGGAAAAAGAGTAAAACCTATTTAATTAGCAATGATCCATTTGATATTACTCGCGACAATTGCATTGCTAAACTTAAATCAAATGTACTTGGTACTCTTTTCAATGCAGTCAGGTTTGTCAACATTTAATTTACTTAATTTACTAAATTTAATATTCAAATTTTTCCATCTTACAGGATTTCAGGCGAAGGACAAAGATTTGAAATCTCAACAGTTATTTACGTAAGATTTTGCTTCATTTGGTTAACTTAAACCTTAACACAATGTATCTAAACTTCGCTGGCAGTTTAATTAGACAACAATTCATTCAAATGAAAATTATAACTGAGAATCCGTAATTACTTACCTTATCATGGAGAAGATCTTTTCAAATTTTGTCCAGAAACAAGTTAAAATGTTAGATATTCAATGGAAACACTCAACGAAAGTTAACATTCATTTCTATTAATAACTAATACAAAAGAAAGTGTCTTTTGACAAATTACATTTTATTATTGCCATGATGCATGAATTCAACAACTAAATATCAAAAGTAATCTTGCATATCAGTTATGAATTAGTGACTTTGTCGTTAATTAGAACACAATCAATGTCATTTGTAAATTGGAAAGTCCCGCTTAAAATTAATGCTCAATCTGGTTGGTGAGTTTAGTAAAGTCCAGTAATAAAACAGTAACAACAGTTATACTGAGGGTTTTTCACGCTCTTCTTTGTGATAATGTTATATTTCAATTTTAATTGTAATTAATTAATCTTTGATGTCATCCATCTAAACCAGGAAACTAATGTCTTAGGATTCAAAGGACCGCGCAAAATGACAGTGCTTATCCCTAAAAATGACGAAGTAAGGAAAATATCAAAAAAGCTAATTTTTATAGAATCCATTGACAAACATCGGTGAACATCTTTAAATTGAATTTTCTCCTTATATTTTTGTGACAATCAAAAAGGTGTGTCCGTTTCCAAGCTCTTCGTTGATGGAACTATGGAAGGCTGATCCAGTAAATAAGTCACTCATATCGTTAAAGAATAAAACTCCCGTCTGGAATGAAGGTGAGTCTTCTATGATACCTTTGCTATAGAAAAAAATCATTTAATTTATATTTATCTTTCTTCATTCTTATCTCTCCTCTCCATTATTGTCTTCTTGTCTTTTCACGTTTAAGATACTCAATCATATGTTCTTAATTTTCATGGCCGAGTAACTCAACCAAGTGTCAAAAACTTTCAACTTGTGGTTGCAAAAACGAGTGATAGCAATGCTGATATTGATGACATAATTTACGCTGGAAATAATAGGAGTGGAGGGGATACAATGTCACCATCAACAAAGTCATCAACACCACCGACCTTTTTTCCAACTAATCCGGCTCCAAATTCTGGATCTGTTGGGCAACTTGATGATGACATTGCCATGCAATTCGGACGTATAAGTGACAAAGAATTTACTTGTGATGTTACATGGCCTTTATCCATTTTACAAGCTTTCTGTATCGCATTGAGTAGTTTTGATTCCAAGTTGGCTTGTGAGTAATTGGACTATGAATGAGGATGACAACAGGTTTAAGGATCAACGAATAACATCAGGCCATATGGATGATGCAATGAAAGCTTTTTCATTTCTTGCCGCTGAATGTAGATCAAAATTAGCTTGATCCGTTTCTATGTTGTAAATCTTCTAACATCATCCTTTCGTTATCAAATTACTTTCCCTTATCAGGATAATAATTGGGGATATTGAAACACATAACCAAGCAAAATAAGTCGCAATGAAAGTGTACGATAAATTAATGTTATCCTTTGCTAAGTTTCTGGAACGAGAAATTATATTTTATCAGTTTTATTCATTTAAAATTTAATTTAAATGAGAAGTGTATTTTGCTTTATCATATTTTCCTAATTGGATTACAATGAACATGTATTTTAATGTACAATCGTTGAGATCGAAAATATGAAGAGGAAATAAAATGGTAAATGAAACTAAAAGATAATTTTTATGTGACAAAAATTTATAAACCTTGAGATTTGAGATTTAAATCATAAATAGATATTTATAATTCAATGAATCATTGACAGTGATACAGTTTATTGCAATTTAGGTCTCAAAGAGCTAAACCAACTGATGAAATGATAAAATTGAAATGTCAGACAACAAGTAAAAAGGTAACAAATATCTCATAAATCTTGTTTGTCATTTGAGTGATCATTCGTTGTTGGTGTTGTTTCCGATGATGGTGTTGAAGTTGGATCAATGGTTTCACGATCTTTCTTATTTTGTTTCAATCTTTGCAACTTAATTCGAGACAATACTTCGTAGGCTTGTTGGATTTCGATAAATTTCTCTTGAGCTTCAGACTTTGCAATTGGATCTTTATGACGATCAGGATGCCACTCACGAGCCAATTTTCGGTAGGCAGCAGTAATCTCATCTTGAGATGCCTTTTGTGTAACATTGAGTACATTCAAAGCATTGGCCTCTCCTTGAGGGTCAAAAGCTTTTATAATCTCTTCTTTCAAACCTTTCCAGCCATGTACCTTATAGAAACTCCAAAGGTCAGCTAAAGTTCGACGGAAATCAACAAAAGCAGGGGACCGCCAGAAGTTAACAGCAGCATCTCTACACTTGATGGTTTCTTCTTTCATTTCTTCTCCGTGTTTCTCCACAATTGAACAATTGAAGTAAAACCATGATGCATATAGAGACATGTACAATAAACCAGCTACTGTCAAGATTATTATTCTTTTTCCTAATGGCTGTCTTCTTGGATAAGTGCGACGCCAACGTTTTGAAAATTTAGAGAAACATATTGAAGCACTTAATGATGTCCAGAAAACTGAATGAGAACCAAAAAATATATACAATGGGGAGGTGAGATAGGCGCCAATCAAGGGTGGCAAAATACTGCCCCGATGTCTTCCAACATTACCAACCAGGTGAATACCTAGACCAACAGAAATAAATCAAATTGTAAATATTGGGTGAAATATCATGCGTATTTAAAGCTGATTGAAGCTGGTTTTCACATAAGGGTGATTTGTACTTTATGAAGGTAATCCTGATAGTATTGTTTAAACTTTAAGTAGTGAATCACCAGCAAATCATTTATATTCAACTGTATGGTGTTTATATTGTTTGATGAGTTCAACGGGAAGTCATTAACATTATCAAATAAATGAAATTCTTGATTACACTAGTTGATACACATCCAATATCGTAATGATGATGTGTACATTCAAACCAATGAGTAGAATTAAACAATTACACTTACCTAGTGAACAAGCTAATGGAGCTATTGCAGCATAAACATATAATAATAGAGTTTCATTGTCTGCGAAAAATTCATAAGGAACTGCACTAATGGCCAGATAGCCTAAAATATCAGCAACAATAATTTTACCACAGTGACGAATGATACCGCTTCCAGGTTTATCTTGAATTTTCATAGAGCGAGTTAACTTTTTCATATATTCTCTGTCTTCATTATAATCAGCCACATATTCAGGTATCCTCCATAAATCTCTGATCCAAGACATACCAAAGTAGCCGCCAAAAGTTAACCAATAGATAAAACCATGTCGGTCTCGGTGAAGGTAAAAGTGATGTAAACCTGAAAAATACCAAAAAAGCAAAGCAAAAGATGTTTCAAGTAGGATAACACAACAAGGGTTAAGCAACTTACCAAATACTCCACCAATTAACCATAACAAATAAGTGACCGTCAAACTCTTGGCCATTTTAATAATTGTATTAGATGACTTTAAATAAGCCTAAAGCTATTTACAACACTAACTAATGAATAATCTAATTATATTTGTCACATCAAATTTAAAATAACAGTTGAAAATAATGAAATACTAGAGTTTCATTTTGAATGGTAAGAGTCAAAAGTGAACTGACATATGATTCAAGCCGGTTTGAAAGTTGTTGTTACACTCGGTTTGTTACTGGTAAATCTGGTTAAAAGAAAGGAAAAGATAAAAGTTACTTTCTCTCTTCAAATTATGCTGTAGAGGGTTAAATGATGATGTTACCAGGTTACATGTTTTAATTTTAACACAACTAGCTGTAAACTATTTGTTTAACTAACATGTGCAGCAGAATTTTGATTAAAGACTACTTTTTGATAATAAATTGAAATCTAAAGTCAGTCAATGACAGAAATGAGAAGAAATTAAATATTCGCTTTTCTTTACACCAATTTATTTAGCTTTGGCTGTAGCAAGGGTATAAAATTAATATTCTTAAATGATTGATTCAGTTCTGTAAATATTTAGCTATACAATTGTCTTCTATGTTGGTAAATTGATTAGATTACATTGAGGACAATGACCAGGATAATTATTATTGCATCAATTAAGTTACTCAATTGAAGAGAATCAAATTAATCACATGAATTACTCTTCAATCAATAATCACAATTAGATGTCTGCCTTCAACACATCAAAAGGATTGATTCTTAATTTCAATATCAAACCTATTAATAATTTAAGTTTTATATTGGATTTGAATTTGATGCTTTCAAATTTCCACTTGAAATTATCAAAGACCTTAATGGTCGTTAGTCAAGTAATCATTTGATTTAAAATAAAAATTCTTACTAATAATAACAAATATCAAAAGTATCGTAGACATGAGTCGCCATTGAAATGAACAAATAAATCAATCCTTGAAGATTAAACTTAATTATAAAATTATTTTGAATTGTAAGTAAAGACCAAAACACTTGAATGGTGCCTTTAACAAAATTGCCGTCAACAATTAAGCTGAATCAAGTCAACTTGTTAGAGTTCACAATCAAAAATGATTATATTAATAAATATTGAATTCAAGTTGAAATAACAAAGCAAATATTCAAAATTAAACATTTATTTCCACTATTAAAGACATGTTTATTTGACTCATTTTTATGGCTGAAGTGAAAGTAAAGGTTTAACAACAATTATACCAATTTAATAATCATTTATAAAATTCAATTGGTCTAAAGCTATCTGTCGATACTTTTATCCCAGCAGTTGATTAGTCCGACTAATCAGTTTGTAAATAATGAAGATTATTAGGTTTACACTTGACAACAGAAGGCTTTATAAGGATCAATCTTTATTGTTACGATTATTTACGATTATTACGATTATGTTTCATTAATTTGGCTGAGATCAGATCTAAATATGTGATTTAATCATCAATTTCACCTTTAATTGAACAATTTTATTAGCATCAACATGTAATCACAAAAAAGCCAATCAACATGTGCAACTGTTTTCACTGTTATTGAAGCACTCTCAATGAGCTGCTTTCTTTGTAACATTGTTTTTCATCCAAATTGTATATCTTTATTATATAATTTTGATTAAGATTTTGATCAATGATAATCTTAAGATTGGTAAATATCAATTGTTAAAAAGTGTAAAAAATATATCAATGGTGATTGTTTCAGCCAAACAATTGCCTAGACAGCAACACCATATCGACCAATGCACTGTCTCGCTCCTCATTGATCAAGATAGTTCAATTGGTAGTCTATTTTCATGATGAATATACAGCAATTTGAATAATCTAATTGTCTAGATAAGTTGATCAGTAATCTTAAAATCCTGACAACCTTGATTAAGACGATGATTTGAATCTGACTTGCATATTTACCATTCACTTTGTTTTGCAATGTTATTAATAATAGACCAGCCAAACCAACCCATTTGCACTCAAATGATCAGTAATCACACCTTCTTAATTGATTAAATTTAATTTTTCTCCTCCTTCATCAAAGCTGATCCGTTAAATCGACTCGTTCATGATGGCAAAAGCGGAATTGATTAACAAACAGTAACATTGATTGTTGAACAGATTTAGCAAATTCAACCTCTAATACTAGTCAATTCAATGTTACTTTATGGAACCCATTTTATTTAGTCTAATTGTTGACGGATTTTTCCCTACGTTAAGTCATATCTTTTTTAATTCTCAGTCTTTACCAAAATTCCTCATTAAATAACCTTATTTTGATCTGTTTAACCTCTTCTTTGGTTAATTAGTCAATGTTCAGTTCATCCATTAGACTTTTTCATCCTGTCCAGTGATCTACTTTTTCATATTTGTTCATCTTATTGCAAAATTTGTTGAATTATCTGATTGGAAGCTTCAGATATTTATTTTAATCAAAAATCTCAACATGGCAAATTGTCCACAAGATCGATCACCTTCGCTAGTTAATGAACAGTTGACTTGTTCATCAACATCGGTAACTTCAGATATGAAGGATATAAGCTTCAAAAAAGATTCAGATTTTGGTGATACTTCACTGGAAGAGAGTATCAGCAATAACGATAATTCAGTTAATTTAAATAGTGCACGAGACTCTTACTGGGGCTGGGTTATTGTCTTTGCCTCTTTTATGTGCAATGTAATTGTTGATGGAATCATCTTTTGTTTTGGTGTTATTATGCTTGAAATATCCAAAGATTTTAAACAACCTAAAGCAACCACCGCTTGGATTGGGTCATTACAAGCTGGATTTTACCTATTTGTTGGTAAGTAATTGATTTTAATTTTTAATTTATCAATTTATAATTTGATAGCAATGTGGTCACTTTAACCTCAATTAGCATATTTCCCCCCATTGTTTTGATCGCAAAATTATCCTTTTGTTTCAATGAAATTACTGTTTACTCAATTTACATAACGATCTCTATCTTTAATTAAAATTTTTCATGCTAATATTTTCTTCGCCAAAATTCGTTGATTATTGCAAAGAATGATTAATTTCAATTTGGTATTTTTTTCTAAATTAATCAAGCAATTCGATATGTATATTGTTTTCACCTTTTCCAGGTCCCTTGGTATCGACGTTGGCAAATCATTATGGCTGTCGAGTTGTAACCATAATTGGTAGTTTAATTGCTTCACTTGGATTTATAATTTCCTACTTTGCAACTAGTGTTTTATGGCTATGTTTATCCTATGGTGCTCTTGCTGGTAATTATTTCAATTTCACGCGGTCGTAATCTCAATTGACCGGGTCATAATTGGGAAAAGCAAAAGTGTAACATCAATTTTCCCTCATTTTCTATTCAGGAATTGGTCTAGGATTCATCTACCTTCCAGCAATTGTAATGGTCGGACACTATTTTGAGCGTCGAAGAGCATTTGCAACTGGAATAGCTGTTTGTGGATCAGGTGTTGGAGCTTTTCTTATGGCACCAATAATCCAATATTTAAATGATACTTACCATTGGAGAGGCTGTGTTTTAATTTTAGCTGGAATTGTTCTAAACTGTGCAGTTTTTGGTTTTTTATTCCGCCCACTGCCAAGTGATGAAACTTCCTCATCGTCTGGCGATCAAGAATCAGATGGTTCTGGTAAACCCCTTTTAGGGCATTCAAAAAAAAGCTGGCTTGATGATAGTGATGAAGAAAGTATGGATTTGATGGAAAGTGGTCGCCAAGCCACCGATTATTCATCTCAAGACCAACAGCAAAAGGATCCACAATCGCATCGGTACAAAAAGAATCGTCGTTATACATTTAGCGAAGGAAGTTCAGTTGTTCATAAACCTATTGACGATAAAACTAATCATCCTCATCGTAACCGCTATGTTCGAACTCCTATTCCGTCTCATCGCCACAATTATCAACATCTCCCTTCCCATCACCAGCATCATCGGCCTAGAGCTCATTCATTTGGCATCAACTATGTCTTTCAAAATGAGATCCTATATTCAACTTTGAGCTTACAGGAATTCAAGGCTAGCGTAAAACGTCCACTGGCTACATCTTTTACCCGAGAACAACAATCATTGCCATCTTCATCTCAACATCGGCGGCAATCAGTTATTGAAGAGGCAACTTCATGTGTTAAGTTATTAGACTTATCATTACTTCTGAGTCCTTCTTTTCTTCTTCTCGGTATCAGCGGTTTCTTAACATTGTCTGGTTTCTTCATTCCTTTCATGTACATTGTTGATCGTTCAATTCAAATAGGTATGTTAAAATTAAGTAATCATAATCCCATCCTTCACCATAAGCTAAAGTAATATGATAAAAAACAGATTCAGATTATAATGATCATATGCTTTAAGTTACAACATAGAATACAAAAAAATATCGTAACAAACCAACTAACCGACGCTTCAGGATCATGGCTAATCAACCAAATCACGTGTTATCCAACTAAATCATTAAGCCTTTTCAAGTGTTTCATATGACAAAAAAATGCCAATTGAAAAACCACTTTGCAACTTCATTATCAATTGGGAAACTAAGAAATTGATATTCTTAGATTCTGTTCTGTTGAATTACTTTTCCTTTCATTCTTCACTCTCATCACTGATAATTCAACTTGCTAATTTATGTTAATGAAAATTACAATGAGGAAAACCCTTTATATTTTAAAATAAATCAAAATTACAGTTTGGAGTCTCTAGACTGTTGAGATTCTCAATTCTTCTGAATATCAATCGTTAGCTTATTCTACTTTTCTTACTTATTTTGATGAATCGCATTTATTTCATCTAACATCGACCTGATCATCATTTTTTTTCTCATTGCTTTTTCACTCATTGATAATTTACCTTGATTCAGCATTTGCAATTTCTTGATAATTTAAGATTTGATTTTTAGCGGAAATCATTAACTTGAATCCATTTTGACTTATCCTTATTAAGCTAATCTAATTATATCACCTGCAATGAAATTGATTATCACTCTGTTTCTTGTTCACCTCCAAATTATATCCAACAAAAATTATCTTTTAATGTGTAATTATGAGGTTAAGAGGAAAGTTATAAAGGTCTTTACTTGCACAATCAAAAAAATATGTGATGATTGGAAATATTTAATTAACAACTCACCTCAAGTATATTTCAGTTCTTTAGATTATTGCTTTACTCCTTGATCGTCTAATTAATTTTCTCAAATTATTGTTTCCAAATTGACACTTCATCAGGTTTCAAGATATTTCGTATCTTTATCCCAAATCAGTTGTCTTCTCGCCTGATTTAATCATAAGAGGAGAACCCTGATAGATCTGCTAGAAAACTCTTATTATTTACTTGGGGTTTAGCGAAATTGATGAGTAAGCTTTAAATTGTTCAATCATTCTTGATTTGTTAATGTGTAAGCTGTTTGATTCGCTTTTAATCACCATCATCATAATAATGGGTTTGTTTCTTTTTTGCCAAACTAGATGAAAATTATCAACTTAATCATATCCCACAAAAAAAACTAGTCAACAACCACTCGATTAAATATACATTTCGTCTCATGTATTTTTTATGGAGTAATTTTACCTTGTATTTCCCTCATGATCAAAGTACAAACTTGAAGCAACAATTTAACACAAGTGTTGATATTTTCACCCGAAAAAATGTTAACAAGTAACAATTGTTTCAAACAATTTCTCAACATTTCTTAACAAGTCTTTTGAGCTAATTTTGCATAACTTTACTCTATCAACCCAAATCTTGATCTTTTTCAATTACAATTTCAACTGATTTTTTTTTCATTCTTTCACCAGGAACAAGTCCAGAGAAAGGAGCACTCCTTTTATCAATAATTGGCATCACAAACACTGTTGGTCGAGTCTTTTGTGGCTGGATTTCTGATAGTCCTAAGGTTCGACCCCTGATCATCAATAATATTGCCTTGGTCATCGGAGGATTGGTCACAGCACTTTCTCCTTTAATTTGCAATACATTCACTAGTCTCATTGTATACTGTTCATTATTCGGCTTTTCAATTGGTAATTAATCAAGCATTATTTACATTTTAAAAATGGAGCTGCATTCAAGTTTAAAAATCAAATCAGGATCATCATTATAAAAAGAATCCATCAAAAAGCGAAACTTATTAGGACCTTTTTATTACATTATCAGTTTTCTCACGTTTTAATAATGATATTTAAGGGTTGACTGATCAATTGTGAATTCACATGTTGAAGATTTAAAACAATTATTGATTAATCAATGAAGAGATTAATTGATTGGTATATCCTTGAATGCATCTCGATTGAAAATTTTGCTAAAAGTAACGAAATTCAATCTTGCTCATAACTGTTTTTCATTCATAGGGTATTAATATTTCACTATATACATTGTTATTATATTTAACTAATCTAACTCTTTTTAATTTCTCAATTAGCTTGTTTTGTTGCTCTTCGATCTGTAATTACTGTTGAGTTATTAGGACTGGAAAGATTGACAAGTGCATTTGGCTTATTGTTACTTCCTCAAGGGATCGCAACTATCATTGGTGGCCCGATTGCTGGTACGTATTCTTGAACAATCTCAATTGATTCCAAGTCAATAAAATCTTGCTTTTCTTGTCCATTTTTAGGTTGGTTTTTTGACATTACAAACTCATACAATGCATCATTTTACTTGGCTGGGTCAGTTATCATGATCTCCGGAATAATGTGTTTTCCTCTTGGACTCATCTCAAAATGGGAAAAATCTCGATCAACCCCTGTAAGCCAATGTTGAAAGGAATCCATTTCATTTAGAACCAAGTTCAAATTAATTTTAGTTCATCTAAAGCGTAATTAGCTTATTTTTAACATTTTTTTTTATTTATTTATAATAAATATGCTCTATTAAATATGAATATACACAAATTATACAAGTTTATCCACATAATCAAATGTACTTTATCGTCATTTTTCATTTTTAAATTAAACCAACTTCTTTAACAACAATGATTATATTCAAAAATTCATGCATAATAGCTGAATGTTTAGTTGATTCAGTGCAAACAATGTGAATGGTTCGCATCAAAGTGAATTTACTAATCGTAATTTCATTTATTAATAAACGCTGAAAGGATAAAACTTTCATTAGTCATTTTTTTCTATTATCTCTCATAACCGATAGATAGAGCTATTGGTGATGTACATGCTCTCTCTGATCACGTGACTAGAGTCACAAGCGTTAGCAACTGACAACAGAAAGCCTAGAAACGAGTCCGATTCCAAGTCTGAGACTCGGATTTGCTTAACTCTAATCGTCACCTATTAAACTGACAATATCACATCATCAAATCATCAGATCTCAACTAATTTATATACATTTGCAAATGATTCACTCTTAATTGTGATATTTCCCTTACCTCTTTTGTTAACCGTGGTTCACACAATCAAGTAAGCTATGGAGGATTTTCTCATCAAATGTCGCTTCAATTTAAAGAGATTGGTAAGTATCTTTATTAAAATTGATTCTATTCATTTTATTTTTTTCTCTCTACCTTTATTCCATCCATTTCATTGTCAATTAAATTAACGACTATTTGTGATGTTTCATTTCAGTTGGAAAATAAGCAATTTAAACATGTTCACTTGGTAATCGGTAATGAATCATGCGATCTTGATTCATGTGTATCTTCTTTGGTTTATTCTTATCTTTTATATGTAAGTGTATATTTATTTTGACAGCCT
This sequence comes from Tetranychus truncatus, assembly GCA_028476895.1. Classification (NCBI taxonomy): domain Eukaryota; kingdom Metazoa; phylum Arthropoda; class Arachnida; order Trombidiformes; family Tetranychidae; genus Tetranychus; species Tetranychus truncatus. The sequence goes on from CM052062.1 coordinate 10,224,031, forward strand.
TTATAGATTTATATTCAAAACATTAATGACTCATTTAAATCTGCTCTTATTCAACTTTTTACTCCTCTTGTTAAACAGATATCTAAATACTCGTCAAGCAAAGATCAGGTTACATTACCAGTATTAAATATCAACAGAGATCGTTTATTTTTGAAAAGCGAAGTCGCATTCTGGCTGGAAGAGACGCTACAAATTAAATTTGAATCGGTTTTGTGCAAAGATGAAGTTAATCTATTACGAATTCGAGAAAGTGAGTTAAATCTTTCATTTACCTTTCAATTATTTTTATGGCTTAAACTCAATGATACTGTTTATCTTTTCAATCTATTTATAGAGATTTCTATGATTTTATTATTTGTGAGTAACGATCTTTTCGTTACGACCGAACTCAAAAATTGATTTTCTGCATCTCTCTAATCAAAGATTGGTTGCTAATGATAACTCTCTAAGTTTAAACAAACAATTATTACCAACCAGTTAACTAAACAAGAAGCAGAAAATCCGGTTATATGCTGAATAAACATCCGAGATTGTTTCGTTTTAGATTTAGATTTATGTTTACTATGAAACTTAAGGGAGGAAATCAGTTTGTCGGCTTCTAAAAGAGTTTTCCCGTTCAATAAAATTTCCTTTCTTTTTCTCCATTTACAGATGTCGAACAGATATCTTTTACAATTGTTGATCACAATGAAGATCGAGAAATGGAAAATTTTGGTGAAATTGTTGAAATAATCGATCATCACAAAGTTTTGAATCCAAGTCATCAGATTGGAACTCAATGTGAAATAGATTTAGATGTTGGTTCATGCTGCACTCTGGTTGCTCGTCGATATCTAGATTATTGTGAAACGCAAAAAGTTAACCCTGACGTCCAAATCGCTTTAATGTTATATGGGACTATTATTTTAGGTAAATTTCTTTGATTACTATCCTTCATTTCTATTAAACTAAAAATCTTGATTCATTTTTTTCAGATACTGTTTGTTTCTCCGAATCTGCTCATCGTTTCAGTCAGCTAGATATCAATATTGCCAAACGTTTAAAAAATGTTATTGGCTCTGAAATGTTGACTGATCAAGAAATTTATTCACAATTAATAACCGCAATAGGCAAAGCCTCGTCCATGCTTGGCCTTACGGATCTCTTAACCAAAGATTTGAAAATCATCGACGGAATTGGTGGGAAAAAAGTAGCTCTCTCTTCACTTTGCAATATTCATCTCAAAGAAACTCTCAGCAAACCAGATATTTCAGCTCAATTGGGTCAATATTGTCGAGCAAACAACTGTCTTGGGAGTATTTTGTTAGCCATCAGGAACGAAAATCCAAATAACGTTGAAAGAGATCTTGCCATTTATTTTTCTTTAGAAGATTTATTGCGAAAGGTATGCGTTATAGCCATCCTTTTACCTTAATTTTGCTTTTGTTCTGAACTTATTCCATCTATACACTTTTGCTTCCATTTTTTTTATATTGATCGATTTACAAGGTTGCCAGTATTTTCCTTTTAGATTATAACATCATGAACCTTATTTTCAAGGGACACCTTTTTTCTTATTTCAACTTCTCTCCTATGATTGATACTTCATTGCTTCTTCATCAATATTTTTTTTATTCCTTGACAGTAATCTTATTTTTTGATGGGCTACTGAAATTGCCAGTCGTTCCTGTGTTCATTTTATAATACAAAATCTCTGCTTCTTTTCTCATTCTCCTCTTCCTCCAAATCTGATTGTGTTCAAAGTGTAATATTATTTTTCATGAATTATTTTTGTAATCATTTGTGATGTTTTCATTCCTCCTCTCATCATCGCCATCGTTCTCCGTTTCTTTAACTCTGTTGATTGTTAACTTTTCTCTATTATTATCATTCGATGCAATAGCTAAGCCCTCAGAACAAATCTGGAACTGGTTGTTACACTCCTTGTCTCACTTCACTTTTTTAACCATTACTTTTTTTAAACTCAAGTTCACTCTTTAATGGTTCACTATTACACTGCTGAGTCACGATTTCACGATGATGATTTAACTAAATAATAAGAGTATTATCATCTTTCATTAGACTTCAATTTAACTTTTAAAATGAGCATGTTAGCTATTCACTGTTACCATAGAATCGAATAGTTTGCCTACTTGAGATCGATTTTCTTTCCAAAAAGAGAAGTTTAAGAAAAAAAAATGAAAAATTAAATTAGAATAGCTATTTTGTTCCAGTTTAATTTGATTATCATTACCATCCAACATTATCTTAAATCATGTTTAAGTATTGTCTGTCCATTTTTGTAAATCTCATAATTCAATCATCATTGAGTTCACACCTTTTCTCATTCTCATTTAGGTATTTATTCAATTTACAATCATAATTATGTTGCAGCATGAAGATGCATCTTTTTGTTCCGCTTTTCATTTCAGTAATGAGCATTAACTACAGTCATTTAAGTCATCATCTTTTACCTTCTGTAGACCTGGAAAAGCATAAATAAAGCAAAGGGGTGACACATCAAAGGAGCAAAGAGAGGCAAATTACAGTAAAGGCAAGATTGGGGAGTTACCGAGAGAAACGAAAAAAAACAAAGCTCATATTTTTGCATGTTATTGCATTAATATTGCTAAACTCATCATCACACTGATGATCACCATGAGCCCAGTACTCAACGCAAAGCATTTCAGATACTTTTGCTAAAATAAACTCCCCTTGCTTCTCAGTTATTCATTTAATCTTTCATTCAATTCTCTCCATTTGTCAACTGTATCATTCTTTTCACATTATCTTTGCTATTGTCAATTTAGTTAGGATGAGAAACCTCAAAACTTCAATTCTCTTCTACTTATAAGTCAGCAATTGTAAACAGCAAAAAAATGTGAAAAAGACAATCTTTTTTCATATCTTTTTCACTCAATTATGACCAGAATGATTTCAACGATATGGTCATCTTCATTGGTTTGCTCTCATTTCATTAATTTCATTCATTATATTCTCATCATCCTTTTTTTATTCAAACTCCCCTCATTAGGTCTTTTTTTATCTGCATAGAGTCACCATAATTACCGTTGTTAAGCCTTTAGTCTATATTAATTGCACAATTATTATCTTCACAACCCACCTTTGCAGTTAGCTTTGGGACTTCATTCACCCTGTTCATGTTTTGCTGAAAAAAAAGAAAAGAAAAAATCTTCCCTTTTCTTTTCTCTCTTAATCCTTCCATATTTATTTTTTGAAAACTAACTCAACAACTTTTTCATTTATCTAACTCCTTAGGCCACTTACTACCTCATTGCATATGCTTGTGTAATTTGTCGCAGCTCTTCTTTTCTCTTCCCATCTTCAAACTAACACCAAATGACTGAAATGATTCACCAAACAACGTTTCACTAAAACTACTTAATCACTGACATTCCTTTTTAAATGTTGAACTAGATATTAGAAGTCTCAAAATTCATTGTTTTAACTTGATCATTTTGACGGTAACAAGTGCAATAACATCAATGTAATAATTGAGTACATTTACTTATGCAAAAAATGAAGTTGCAGGAGTATTACCAGCAATGTTAATTCTTGAACTTTTTCATTTTTCATCGTAAATATGATCTATTATTTAACTTGAGAACAACTTAAGTCCATTGACCTTTTAATATTGAACTTATTTAAGCCGGTGTTTTATGATTTTCTTACTTCAAATCTTATCTTACATTATCACGGCCTCGGAAAAGTCCAATATGAAATTAAGTTGGTCTATATTTCATTTTACGCCATTTTATACGTTACAACCAATTTATTTACGCATTGTTGAGATATTTACTCATTTTTCCGTTTCATCCTCTTTTCCATTCCTTTTTTCCTTCATTATATCATGTCCTTTATAATTTAACTCACCATAAGTTTTGTTTCTTTTTTTTACTATTTCAGGTTTGTAATCAACTAGAGAGTTCCGCTTGTGCCCTTGATTTGGAATTATTGTTTGAAAAGGAGAATCTCAAAGTTTACAAGCAAAATAATGTTAAAGCATCAAGAAAAGCCATTCTACCCATGATTGCCCAAATAATGTCGAATGAGCGAGCTGCCTTGGAAAGTCAACGAGGTACATGCTGATTTTTATCAATTTCACATAAAATTGTTTCTTTTTTCTCACTAACTGTTCTTGCGATGTATTTGAATGAAAAAAGAATACTAATATCTTTATCTTGTTAATCTTTTTCTCTCCATCTTTTTTTTGATATTATCATTAGCTCATTATGGTTCAAATAAGAAAGCTTCAGAAGATAATGATCCACTTAGATCAAAAGTATCAACAGCTGATGTTGACCCTGACTTTGTGCTTAATTACAAGCCAGAGACAATTGATTTTCCAGAGTCTCCTCGAGATTATATTAATGAATCAGCCACTGCGGTAAGATCTATATTCAACCTGCTGTCGATTTTGTTTTATCACTTTTACCTTTATATTTTTTGTCTTGGTGTTTATCTTTTTCACGTTTCTCTCTTTTTCCATCTCACATCTATTTTATGTATTATTTCATTTCCATCTATCATCCCCCACTCTTGTCTTATCCAGGCTAATCAGTTCACCAACCCAACAATCAACACAGTTAAACCCACCCAATGACTCTTAAACTTTCATTTTCCTTTATCATTAACTGTTTTCTTTTCTACTCAGCATTGTCTAATCCAATTTTTATTCTCAATTTTTCTTGTTTTTGATTTACTTTCACCCCTGTCTTTCCGGTAACACTTCAACAGATAGAGAATCCTGTTGAAATATTTACCAATAATACTAGAAGTAAAGGTAAGAATCATTCAAACCCATCATCGCGTACTGTCAACAGCTCCGAAATGGCTGATCAAAGTGATCCTGGTTCGATAAAGGACGGCAATAACATCAAATCTTCAATACAAACCTCAACACAGTCTCAATCTGGATCTATGTACAACTCAACCCAACAACAACAAAATCAACCTCAATTAGATTCTATGAATGTTTATGGTTCTTATATCGATGATTCTTATGTCGGAGATTTTTCTGGTGAAGTGACTAATCCAGATGTAATGATTGAAGAAACCCCTCAAGATCCAATTTACTGGGAAAATCAATCTAAATTAGTGGACGGTGTTCTTGAATTCAGTTTTGACTCTTTTGGACCTGAATCAATGCTTTTTCCTAGAAACGGGGAAAATCGTGAAGGTGAAGATAACAGTAAATCGCTTCTGGGAAGCTCAGTTAAAGACAGTGATAATGATTTGATGTCAATTACAACTGCCAGTGAACGAACTGATGTTTCCTTTGATCAGTTTACAGTTAATTCAAGTGATCATAATACTAACGAGAGTGAAATCGGGGGAACATCTCTCATTAAAAATCATATATCACCGCCATCAACAACGCCTCAGCCTGTTGAGTTTTTAAAACGTAACACATCATTAACTCAAAGTCAACGACGAAAGATTCGTCCTAAAATTGATATTCAAGAAATATTCAACAGCTCAGATGAAACAAATGCTCACGATGATGACCAAACAGTAAACGATTTAATTGAAAATGAAACCTCAAAGGAAGACGGCGATGATTTTAACGATACTAAAGAAAGTGATGATATTGGTTCAAAATTCGACGAAAACAGTACTTCTTCACAATCTAATTACATTACCAAAGAAGACACCTTTTTTAATGATAATAATTATCTAGAATCACCTGTATCTACAAAAGAAGAATTGGAAGGTACATCATATGTTTCCCCAAAGCAAGCAATTTTCGTTAAATAGCTGCTTCACCTTGCTTTTTGTTGCTCATTTTACTAACCGTTTGCAATCTTTGTCTTTCTCGCTCTTTCACAAAATCTGTTTAAATTTAACAACATCACCATTTAATCTTCAAATATCCTTAATGTGCATCTGTCTCAATTTCATGGGGCTTCGTTTTCATGGGTTTCCTCAAATTTCTTGTCACTTCACTGTCCACATTCCTTCGTCTACCAACTAACTCACTGAAAAATCATAGACACTTTCAATACCTTAATTGTTAAAAACATTTAATTATTTCACTAATGAATTTTCCTCCTTTTGATTCTTCTTTCATCTTTTTTTGTAGATACTTTACAAAAGCAAGGATCATTAGCCAAGAAAAAGATACTGGTTAACAAAGAACTTTTATCGAATGATGACATGATAAGTATGTGCTTCAATTAAAACCTTTCAACTAATCAGCGTCTTGGAATAAAACTAAAAATTTCAAACTATAACCATTAACTATTTCATTTTACTCCCTCATTTGCAATTAGTTGATTTTCCAAATACGAATCAAGAAGAAAATCGAGTTCCTGAGTTATCTGCTCAAGAAGAAATGAATGAAACCAGAAGTTGGCGGGAATCATGTCCAATTGGAGATAAGGGAGAAGTAAAAAAGATTGACCTTAAAGTTATCGAACCTTATAAAAAAGTTCTATCTCACGGAGGTTACTATCATCATTACAATTCTGCTCAACTAAACAAAAATAATACAACTCCAGGTATACCATTTTTCATCAACAACCTAGAAAATTGATGATTACTTAATGATGCGACTGAATCATGTTATTAATTTTATATTTAACTCTCTGATTAGGTCCTGGTCCTGCAATTATCATTTTCTCAGCCTGTTATCTTCCAGATAGATCCAGGAAGGATTATGGCTATGTTATGGATAATTTGTTCATGTAATTGTTTTTTTTTCTGATGAAATTTCGGTCAAAATTTAATCTTGTTTTTCGATTTTCTGCATTTTCTTTTAGGTATGTCCTAACAACTCTTCACGAATTGGTAGCCGATGATTACATCCTTATTTATTTTCACAATGCTGGATGTGCCGGTGTTTCGAGCAATAATATGCCTACCTTTAGTTGGTTAAAACGTTGTTATACAATGATTGATAAAAGATTGAGGAAAAATTTGAAATCTCTTTTTCTGGTTCATCCCACTTTTTGGTTGAAAACTTTTGTAATTATGACAAAACCTTTCATAAGGTATGTCAATTTTTGGTGTTGAACTTTTCCAAATTTAAATCTTGTAACGAATTCTTATACTAATTTTTATTCTTCTACTCTATTGTAGCTCTAAATTTTCAAAAAAACTTAAATTCGTGAGCACACTTGCCGAGCTCAATGATCTTGTGCCCATCGAAAGTACTGTTATTCCTCCTCCAGTTAAACAGTAAGTAAACATTCTCGACTCTTGATTGTTTTATATGTAAATACAAATTGCTAATGAAAATCCTTTCATTAATTTCTTTAACACGTTCCGATTTCTATTTCATCGTCTTTTCAATTCCAATATCTCACCCTCGCTTAACACGATGACGCTTCTAATGCCCACCGCTTAACATTGTATTAACCTAACCTTTCAACTAACAACACACCATCAGATATGATGAAGTGGCCTCTAACCTTGATAAATGATTAATCTTATCGGTCTAATCATATCCTTTGGAAGACACTGTGGTACTTTGACTTCTCTTCCTTATTATCATGATGGTTAACTAAACTGAAAAAATACCGAAGAGAAGAAAAATGACCAGCAACAATTAATGTCTAATTAATCGAATAAAATTATACAATAAAATCATTAACAATAACTAATTTCCTTGCCTCTGCTGCTACCGCTACTGCTAACTTAAACAGTTATAAAATACATCTAACAATTAACGAATTATTTATAAAAACTTGAAATAATATTTAATGATATCAATAGATATTTTCTATTAATATCAACCACATCGGTCACAAAAAAAATCTGATTAGAAACAATTTATAATTTACAATAAAGTTCACTTGCTTCTCTGCTAATTAACTAAACAAATGTATTTACACATCAATAAATTAGGGTTGAATTTGAACGGATCATTCGTCAGAAAAAGAAGGAATCTTCAAGGCGCTGATTGGTCCCTATCAACACATCTTGGTACCCTCAATCGGCTCCATCATCATTTTTTGCGTCTAAATCCTTTTTTGTTAAATACTCTTCTTTACCTCTGTGATAAAATTAACCCTGTTTCCCTTTAAACCCCTTTTTTCCTTCTCCAAGAAACAATGCATATAGTTCTTGACCACCCTTATTATTGATATTATTATTATTATAATTAGAGATGTTGAAAAAATTATTTTATTTATACCTACATTATGGCCTATTATTATTGGCTGAGTTTCGCAAGTGCAAACACCATTATAAATACAATTACACCTGCGATCACATTTAAAGCCATTTTCAATCACAATGTTAATTGTAAACAAGTTTACAAAGATATCTCTTTTTCCTGTATACAATAATTGTGAATTAGTAAAAGCTAATTTAAACCGTATCGTATTTGCAATTAATTTTTCAATTTACCATTTGGGTTAAAGTGTTCCTTCAATACACAATGAAAGTAAAATGACAGTTACAAATCATCAATAATGGAAGTCTTGTTCATTCATCTAAGTTTTTATCGACCAAGCCTATTGATTGCTATTCATTATTTGGTCAAACCAATCGTAATCTTCGCTGATAGCATTACTTTTTGAAAACATCCTATTTCATCAAGTGTGGACACCAAGGATGAAATTGAACGTTATTGATGGATCTAAATTATTCACTTCTAAAAGGTAATTTCAAAATTTATTTGTAAATTAAACGCAGATTTTAATTTTAATTTTAATCTTTTTCTTCCACAGGAGAACGCCATCGAGGTTCAATTTAACTAAATTAGCATCGGATAATCTCTTCTTAAAGTCACTTTCATTCAAGCCATTACCTGGATCAATAATTATTAGAAGGATTGTTATTGTTTTCACCTTTACTGGAAATGTTTTTAATCTGTATCTTCGCTCAAGTATGCTGTTTGGATTGAATAATATCAAATTCAAGCAAGTTTTCGACATTTTTGAACAATCAATTTTCTGCCTTTGCTTCATTTTCATCAGCTCTGGACCTTTTCACATCAACTTGGACCATTTTTATGAAAATTTTGACTCCATTTGGAGAAGGATTATAATTGCTCAAGGAACAGTTTGTGAAACGTTCATTTTGAGTGAGACCAAAAAAATGAATCGAGAATTGATTGCTATGCTGTTATTGGGAACAATTATGTTGCTAGGATTTGCATTGCTCGGTATCTTTGGTAAAGATGAACTCTGGAAATTTCTGGTCACTTTTTTTGCATTAGTTTACACACTTTACCTCAACATTGGTTATATTTATATTTTAAGGCTATCAGTTAGCTTGATTAAAGCTGGTTACCAATCCATTGAGAGTCGATTAGAGACCTGTTCAGTCACGTTGGCCAATCTGGGACACGTACGATTATGTCGGCAAAGTCATAATCAAATTATTCAATTGATCGATCTTCTTCAAACTACATTTAAGCACGTCTTCTCATCCTTTATATGTTTTTTTGTTCCTCAGTTCGTCTTCGGGTTCTACCAATTAGCTGTATCTTCGCAAAGCATTTTGATAAATGTAGTCACTATTGGTTGGAATTGTGTTAATTTTTATTACGTACTTATTTTAGCCGATGGATTGATTCTTCTCAATACACTTCCCCAATCATATTATTTGGCTCTTTATCTAACATCTTTTGGAGATATCAGTGGCTTGGTTAAAATTGAGGTTATTATAATTGAAGTTAAATTATTAAATCTAAGTTTACTGAACATTTAAACTTGTTCTTATTCTAATCTTTTTTATTCTTGTCTTACAGATCAATCACTATCTCAATTATGTTGCCAGCAAGAACGTCGGATTCAGATTGTGGGGAAATTTCCTAGTCGATAACGAGTTATTACCCAAATTATGTGCGGTTGTATTCAGTTATTTAACAGCAGGAGTTAGTTTCTTGCAGTGATTATAATATTCGCTAAACATTTGTCGATGCCATTGAAGAGAAACGCATTTTTGAGATACTTAATCGTGAAATTTTGATGAATGGTTGATTGTTAAGCCACGACAATTGCTGATGGGTGTGAATTATCTAATAATTACAGTTGGTTTACAAGCCATAAATACCAATTTTTAATCACAATCAAAATCGAGTATTGGCTTGCAATAGCAAATTGATCCCATTGCTGAGATTGTTTCAAGCATTTCAACTAATTCTTGAAAATCTTCATTCTCATTGGAAATATTGGATCGATCAATTGTGTTTTATAATTTAATATTTTGAAAAATGAATTTCGATGTTCAGATAATAAACTTAATTCTCCTTCCTGTAAATCTGTCTTTTGAATCATTATTTTGTTCATTAAAGCAAATCAATAATATGAAATGGACTGACCCCTATGTAAAAAATTCAAAATATGCTATTTGTATATGTATCTTTATGCTTTATCTGATGATTGACCAAAACAACTTACTCAACAGCACGTAAATTGAAATGTAATAATAAAACAAGATTTAAACTGAGATTGAAACATTTTAATACTTATTGAATGTATGAATGCACATTGAAAGTTATATAAGTTATATATGTAAGGAATTGAGTAACCATAGCAAAATAAATGCACATTTGATCAACAATTAGTCGGTAATAACTTTACTAACAAAGTGTTGAATAAAGTGGAAACAATCAATGATACAATCAATGTATTATTATTATTATTTACAGTTTACAACATGTAAACATAATTTTAGGGTGAGTGTTAGGTTGGTTGTTACAATAAATGAGTGACTCATTTGAATGAAAAAAGGAGACAAATGAATTGATTTGCATCAATTCATAGCTGGGAAACAAAATAATATTCCAACAACAATATTCAATCAATAACAATTACCTTTTCTATTTGACCCCTCTTAAATGGTCACCATTGATCATGGATGTTCATTGCAATCATGACCATGATAGGTCCAAAAGATTGTGCGACATGTTTTTATTTCATCCTTAGTCCATTTCAATGTTTGACTTCAACAACAAATCATGATTTATCGCATTGATCCATAATTAATCACATTCAACCGATGGAAACTGTTCGTAATATCATTGCACAGAAGTAAGACATTTCTTGTAAGTTTTAAAGCCGTTTTCATTGTTATTATTTACTTTTAGATCCAAATTATTCGAAAAATCAAAACAGTCAATCTTTTGGATTCAATCAACGTGAGTTTTCCTATTATTGCTTTAAATTAACCCTGATTACTCCCAAAACTATAAACAATTTATTGATAGGAGACCGCAAGATAGCCTAAAAGGACCAATTGACCTATCTTGGATCAATGTTAGTGTTTACAGCAATCAAACTTACTTCAACCGATTTATTGGTGATCTACGTACAAAGTTCAATTTACCTTCAAAAGGGACTCAATCACATCAAATAATAAATGACAGTAAGTTCAAATAGATTCAATTTTTTTGCATGAGTTTTCCTTTATAGTCCTTTTGTAACCCATTAGTCTCAGGTGAAGCTAAACACGGTAATATATTGGCAATTATGGGCTCAAGCGGATCGGGTAAAACGACTTTACTCAATGTCTTGACTGGACGCAATCTTAAGGGCTTGCATGTTCAAGGAACCATCTTATTGAATGGTAAACCTTCAACAGTCGAAAGAATTACTTCTTGTTCAGCTTACGTCCAACAAGATGACATTTTCTTGGCCAATTTAACCGTTCGAGAACATTTAATGTATCAGGTTAGTTAATTTACTTGCAAATAGTTAGTAATTATCTTCTTATAGAACTTAAATATCTAATAATTAAGGCCAAGCTTCGCATGAGTCCCGAAACTAGCCAAGATGCAATCATAAAACGGGTTGAGGAAGTCCTAGTGGAGGTAAATCATTTTGATTACTTATTGCAACTATTTTAAGATGCTTTAACTAACTCATTAATTGCATGATTAACAGCTAAGTCTAAATAAATGTGCAGACACAATAATTGGTTTGAAAGGGTCGAAAAAGTCCATCTCTGGAGGAGAAATGAAAAGACTTGCTTTTGCTTCAGAGGTGCGTATATTAAAAGTTTAGTTCATGTTCATAATACATTATGTGGTTAAAAGACACAATTGTAACATTTATGCACAAATTGACACAAACCCTAAAAGAGAAATGGGCTTAAACGGTAAAAATCAATATATAGCAAATTTAGACTCTGTAAGTTTGTACAAAAATAAAAGCTGAGTCGATTGGCACTATTCAGTAATTCACACAATGGATATTTTTCGAGAAAATCGAGTTCGAAGTTGAAACTTCAATCGACATTTGTACAGTTGTGTTACCAGATTTTTTCATGAAACTCATTCTGGTTATGTAACTTTTGATAGCGCACCAGAAAATGAACATATTTTGAGGAATAACATTTTCCGTTTCTTATAAAACGGATTAGTTCCATTTTTTGTTAAACTTGTCGCATTCTGCGACCGTAAGAGTTAAAGAGCTCAAACTTGTTATTGGTGCACTAAAATTGTTTGCCCACATTATGGATTGGATTTTTTTCCCTATCTACCAACAGTTCTGTTGATTTTGGCAATTGGCCTGAAAAGTTTGAGACTAAATATATCGAGAATGGGATCACTTAAAAGCACCCTTTTTTCACCAAACAATAGATTTTAAGCAGGACTACAACACGCTGCAATGTCGAATTATCCAAAATTCTACAAAAAGAGTTATAGCATTTTATTAAGCATATAAGATTAGCTGAACTTGGTTTATAAAGATAGCTGGTTATTCAAGCACAAATCTTTTGTGGTAGAAGGATACTGTTTATTAAATGAATTAGTTCTGATTCTCGCAGTTATTTATTCATACTATGTTACAGTTCGCAGTGCAATCTAATATTTGGTCAAAAAAGGGTGCTTTTAAGTGGTCCCATTCTCGATATATTTAGTCTCAAACTTTTCAGGCCAATTGCCAAAATCAACAGAACTGTTGGTAGATAGGGAAAAAAATCCAATCCATAATGTGGGCAAACAATTTTAGTGCACCAATAACAAGTTTGAGCTCTTTAACTCTTACGGTCGCAGAATGCGACAAGTTTAACAAAAAATGGAACTAATCCGTTTTATAAGAAACGAAAAATGTTATTCCTCAAAATATGTTCATTTTCTGGTGCGCTATCAAAATTTACATAACCAGAATGAGTTTCATGAAAAAATCTGGTAACACAACTGTACAAATGTCAATTGAAGTTTCAACTTCGAACTCGATTTTCTCGAAGAATATTGATCAGAGAAGTTCTAAAATTGCATAACTGGACTCAGTTTTTATCTATGCACAAACTCAATGAATCTCAATTCTTTACACAAAGATTCGAGCCTTTGGCAGCACTCTTGGCATTGCAACTAAGTATTTAACCAGAAAATTGGTTTATTTACCAAGAAGTGAGTTAAGGTGAGTTTTCTTTGTTGAATAAGTTGTTCTTCGCGCATTTAAAACCCATAAAACATGATCCAAATGCACTAATGGATGTGGATTGAATGGCATCAAATTATTAATTAGCAAAGAATTGGACTGGCGAAAGTATGGTGTCTGTAAGTGATGCCATTTTCGAAATATCGAGGCTGAAAGTTTTAAGAACATTAGCTGAAATTCAAAGAACTGTTGATTGAAATGAAAATTGTTGTGAATCCATAATGTGGACAAACAATTTTAGTGCACCAATAACAAGTTTGAGCTCTCTAACTCTTACGGCCACAGAATGCGACAGGTTTAACTAAAAATGGAACTAATCCGTTTTATAAGGAACGCAAAATGTTATTCCTCAAAATATGTTCATTTTCTGGTGCGCTATCAAAAGTTACATAACTAGAATGAGTTTCATGAAAAAATCTTGTAACACAACTGTACAAATGTCGATTGAAGTTTCAACTTCGAACTCAATTTTCTCGAAAACTATTGATCAGAGAAAATTTTAAGATGCATAAATGGACTTCGTTTTTATGCCTATACAAAGCAACACAGTCTAAACCTGGACTAAACTAATGTTTACCCGTTAATGCCCATTTTTCTTTCAGTATTTGTGTCAGTTTGTGCATAAATGTTACAATATTGTCTTTACAGTAACAACTTGAGCATTTTCCAACTCATTATAAAACTTTATTCTCAGTAGATTCTAACTAATCCATCAATATTATTCTGTGATGAGCCAACTTCGGGATTAGACTCTTACATGGCTTTCAATGTTGTTTCTTTGTTGAAGTCAATGGCCAATTCAAAACGGACCATCATCATTACCATTCATCAACCATCATCTGATATTTTCGCCCTTCTTGATCAGCTTCTTTTAATCTCGGAGGGTCGAGTAGCCTTTATTGGTACATCAGCCGATGCTCTTAAATTTTATTCATCACTAGGCATGGAATGTCCACCAAATTATAATCCAGCTGATTTTTTCATTCAAAAAATATCAATCTCACCTGGTAATGAACAAGTTGACCTACAAATGGTTAATGTAAGAATCCTTTTACTAACTTTCTGACTTGATCACTTTTCGCTTTTCATTTATTCACTAAGAATGTACAATTGATTTTTACAGATGATTTGTGATGAATTTAGCGAATCTACTTATGGACAATCATTGAAGAAACGTTTAACTCAATCAACATCTATAGTGAACAGTGATGCCTATCAATCCATGTTGGGTCATTCATTAGTTTACCGATCAACCTATTTAACCCAATTTTGGGTTATTTTAAGTCGATCTTTTCTCTGTAATTGGCGTGAATATTCAGTTACATCAACTCGTTTCTTAGAAACAATTGTAAGCAATAACACTTCGAATCAAATTAACCTTCGTTTCATTCTTATTCAACCAATAGTTGATTCACTTAACTTATTTTTCTTTCTTAATTCAATAGGCTCTATCCTTAATTATGGGCTTTATTTACTTTCGTCAGGAGTATAACCAAGAATCCATCATGAATATTACCGGAGCATTGTTTATGATATTGATAAATAATACAATTACACCAGCAGTTTCCGTAGTCAATGTAAGTTGATTAATCTTCAGCCTTTGCTTCTTAAACTTGTTAACTAACTAAAGGCCAACAAGACTCAGTTACCTCCTTAATTTTTAACAAAACAAGCCTTCAAATTACTAATATAAAATAAACTCCAAATATCAAATCAAAATTTACAATCAACTAAGTATTACTTTATTGATCATTTGCTATGCAAATATCTCTATTTTCCCACCAATATTCATTGGTTTAAAGTTTCGGTGCTTTTAAAAACTTTAATATTTCATTTTATTGCCATAACCAGCTAACCTTTATAGCTAAATTGTTAACATTGTTAGTATTAATGATTAACTATTTATTTGTTTTATATTTTCTTTCTCAAGACATTTTGTTATGAATTGCCAGTTTTCGTTCGTGAACACAACAGTGGGTTATATCGAGTCAACGTCTATTTCATTTGTAAAACGATTGCTGAATTGCCTTTCTTTTTAATTTTACCTTCTATCTCATTAACAATATGCTATTGGATGATTAACCTTAATCCGATTGGGACTCGATTTATGGTGAGCTTGGCCTGTATTATTTTAGTTACCAATGTATCAACATCATTTGGTTATTTGGTTGGATGTTTATGCCAATCATTGAACGCAGCTCTGTCCATTGCTCCGACAGCGATCTCATCGCTTCTTATCTTTGCTGGTCTTCCAATAAACCAAAGGTATCCTTTTATTTCATACAAAATCTCAAAAATCTATTCAAGCAACCCATCCAATCCATTCTGATGAGATTGGCTGATTTTCTGGTAACCAGATCAATATCTTGAACTGCAAGTAGTAAAATTTGAACCCTGATTTTTGAGGTTATGTAGTTTATTCATTGCCAAATACGGATATTTCATGTTAGGTTTATTTGAACTGTCCCTTAGATCGATCCCTAAATACATTGCTTGGGGTAAATATTTATCCTGGCCTTACTATGGAAATGAAATTTTGGTTGTAAATCAATGGAAAGGTGTCAAAAACATCTCTTGTCCTTACTGGCTTAACAATCGATACATCACTTCAACTCCTTATGGTCATCAAATTATTGATTGTACGGTTACTGGTGAAGGTGTTATTAACAAATTGTCTTTCTCGGTTGGGAATGTTAATTTTGATTTTGCAATGTTATTTGTTTTGATTGTTGTCTTTCGTTTGACTGCTTTACTTGGACTGCACCACAGAGCAAGATCATTTAGATAATGTTTATTAAAACCGATAATCGAAACCACTAACTGTAGATTCAACTTATTATTTATATTAATTTTATAAATTTTTCCGGTCCTAGATTGTATAATTAAATAATGAATGTTTATTTTTATTGTATTTTTTATTAGGAAACTAGATTTTTATGATTCTCTCGAAATCCATCTTATAATCTGATGATAAAATCTACTCATTTACTGATTATTGAATCAGTATTGAATGTCGGTCGAAATGAATTGCATTCATAATTATTATTCAAATGGTAAATAAGAATTAATGAAAAATAGTGATAAAAATATGATTTGAATCTTTTAATTTGCATCAATAATCTTCTTTTGGTTTTGTTTTCATTACAATCGAATTGAGATCCTACTTTTTTGGATCATAATTTTAAAATTTTCAAGGAATTTGCTGTTCCAATCAAGATATGATAAGCTGAAGATGAACAGCAGAAATGAAACTCAAAAATGTACAAGATGAGAGAGGAACGAGTTCGAGTGCAGTTGAATATTCATTGTATACAGCAAGAGATAAACTTAAAATTACACTTTCATGTTATATATTATATTTGTCAAAATTAATATTTCTCTGTAAAGTTAAAGTAACGAATTATTTTAATAAGACTAATATAATTTTGCCCTTAAATGATGATTTAAACTGTTTCTAAATAGCCAACTTTCATAAGGTTCAACACACATTCTGAGCATTTGCAATCCAGGCTCCGAAAAAATCGAACAGGGAAGAAATTGAAATTCTCCTTCCTGTAAGATTGAAATTACCACTCACAGCGAAATAAATATTCAGCATAGATTTAATGACCAGGAATGATCCGAAAAGTATTTTAAATCAAATGATTCAATCATTGAAATGTAGATAAAGGTGATGCTGGCGACGATGTTGATGATGACCAAGATAAATCATTTCATGATTCAATGTCTTAAATTGCTGTCAGTTAATGGATTAATCTTACTCTCTTCTTTCAGCTCCTTTCCTCCTATCCGTCATTAATCAAACACTCAACGTAGTGACTCAAATGGGAGTATTAGTTGAGATATATCATACATGATTATGATGGGCAGGAGAAAAATATACACTCATAAGTAGTCTGCGAGTGCGAGTTTATTCAAAGAGATTTTGAAATAAAGAGAAAGAAAAAATTAAAGAAAAGGAGTCTGAGAGAGAAAGATTGCCCAAAAACAATAAGCAATACGTTAATATTAAGTTGCAGCATCAATATAACTATTTCAGATCGGGTTCTTGTTGAATTTGTTTCTTGATTTTTAAGAGAATGGTAGTGAACCATTGATCTAGTCGACTGATTGAATCATATTCTTGGACAAGTTGAGTGAAGCCTTCAACGTCTGATTCTTCCAATTTATCCAAAAGTCCTTTGACAAATTTACATTCTCGGGAATCACTGAAAGCAGGATACATTTCTTCGTATCTTTTGATAGCCAACTAAAAAATATGAAAAAGAAGGGTTGAAAATTTTATGAATAAACAGAATCTACTCCATATCTTACCTGAGCGTTCAATAAATCAACACACAAATGGCAAAGGGCAGCTCTGAAAAAGTGCTCTTTCGCACTGTATTTTAACAAAGAATTGTCAATGGATGAAGAAGCAACTGATTCATAAATACCAATGGCTTTTGAATATTGCTCCAACTGTGCTGCATATCGAGCAACATTGAGTAGACATCGATTCGCAGATGCTGACGATTCTTCTCCTTTATAGTAGTCTGCGGCCTGTTCGAAATGAGCAATAGCTTTTTCAATATCGACAGCTTCATTCTCATAGATTTCAGCCACTGTCATATGGTGTTTAGCAGCAATTGAAAATCGTCCCATGTCTGTATAAATTTCAATAGCTTTTAGTATGGAATTGACAGCTTCTTGAGGGTCCACTTTTTTGTAACAGTTTCCAGCATCTACATAGCAGCTTGCTGCATCATGTTTACTACCAGATTTCAAATGAAGTGAAGCGGCTTCTGTGAAAGCATTTCCGGCAGCCATCCATTTTTTAGCCATTTTAAATAAGTTAGCACCTTTGATGTACAGTTCGATAGCCTCTTCAACTCTAGAAGAGCCCCTAAAATCCGAATAATGAGAAAAAGAGCTCATTAATTATGTTGTTAACGATATAATTCAAAATTAGGCCATGAGACCGATAAATTAGAGATTGCATATTCAAAGAAACAGCAGTTAATTTAATATATTAGCAACAGAGCAAGTAAAACGTAGATGGATAAAAGTAAATAAATGGAAATCCAATGGACGGTTTGCTGTCAAAATATGTAAACAAATGTTTACTAAATCTTATTTAAAATCTTAATGAAACCTATCAGGAAAATAGGTAATCGAGCAAGCCAGAAATATCGAAAAGCCTTTTTTACAAGATAGAAAAATGGTTTGGTAGGGTAATAAACTGTTAATTGGGTGTCTCTTGATTGATTGATAGGAAAGAAAACAATATTTTATATTCTTACCCGAACAATCCTCCTAGGAAACTTTTTGAGGCATTAAGCTTTTTCTGGGCTTCCTGAATATACTGGTTAGCCTTTGCTTCACTATCTCCAGACATTGTGACTGAAATTAATTAAATTGTTGATCAAGAATTGAAATAGAAAAACGTTTAAATGAAAAATAACAATCAATTCTAATCCAGGTTGTTATGGATGCTTTGATGATGCAGACGCATGAAAGGAGAAAAAGAGAGCCAAGAGTGAGCATTGCGAGTGAAGCCATCTTTTTAGTGGGACATTCAAATCTGAGCAAATAACTCGATTATTTGATATTAAATTACTTTCCCGGCTAATTTTGGGTCAAATTGAGTCTAATTTTAAATATAAAAATATTTTATTAAAAAATTTACAATTTTTAAATCAGACTATCGGAATAGAGCTTGTCTAAATGATTATTCCTCATTTTATAAGCAATTTTAAGTGTTACAGTTACAATATTTAATCCTTATTTTAGAAAAATTACTTATTTTGAATGTGCGACAATTCAATTAATTAACTATCAGAATCAGAGAAAACATTGTATGTTATCAATTAACTCAGGTACGTGAATGGAAACGTGTAAAAGTGTAAAGCGATTAACCTTTAAATTTTCTGATTATGTTGTAAATGTTGCATTGAATTGATTATTCAATCAATTGACATTTCATTTATAATTTAATACCAAATGAAAACAGAATTTTGTTCTATCAATTCGATAGTTGGTATTATCCAGATATTTATCTGAAACTAAATTATGCCAAACTTTAAAGTGCATCATCTGACATCAAGTTCCATGTTTGACATCTACTAAATATCTTGATTGCTTTGCCTTTTCTAGTTGAGTCTGCTTCATTAAATATTTAACTCAACCAACAATCAAACATTCATATTGATTAAATTTTAAACATTGTAAAGTTCTTGTAAAAACATTGAAACTTCAAAATAATATGACAAATGTCTTAATGCGTTGCTTGATTGGAATGATAAATATCAAAAATCAATTAAGAAATGTTCAAAAGCCTGAATTGGTTCAAAAACAACTTGAAAGAAAATTAAATTGAATAAGGTTGCTACTTACAGATTTGTATAATGTATAATATACATTGGCCTACAATTTACTGAATTGGGAAATATATTGGACTAGAAAAATTCCTTGTTACCTGATTATCTTGTAAGTTACCTGATTTATTAAGAGTCCTTGATAGGTTTAGATTCCATTTTTGTCTTTTTACGAGCATATCCAAAATTGGATCGAATTAGCAAAATATTTTTGGCCTTTGCTTATGCAATTGGAGATTCTTGAAGCATTTTCCGGTTGAAAAATCTTGAAACTCATTTCTTTTCACTCAATTCGGAAGTTTTTGTTTAACATGATTACTCAAAAATAGCTTTATCGAAACTATTCATAGCTTTGTTTCAAAAATGAATGGATGGTTAACAGCAACATCAGTTTGAGCAATTAACAAAATAAGACTATTTATTGATGAATACATATTAAATTATTACAAGTGTATCAAATGTGGCACATTATTTTTTTGTATTTTGTGTTTTTTTTGTGAGGTTAACTTAATCAGAAAACGAATAAAACAATTAAAATTTACTGAGAATAGGTTCAATCACAATCTAAAATAAGATGAAGTAGTAGTTCAAGAGATTTAGAATATGAAATTCAACTGAATTAATTAATTAATTAAGCTTTCTTCTTTTCCTCATCAACGAAATCAATTTCTGGAATATATTTATCAACTTCTTTCAGAATATCTTTACTGATTTCTTCCTTCTTTGACTTCTTCTTGTAAGACTTTTTCTTTTTAGGATACTCTTCATCCTCACTTCCATAGGATTTGTAATACTTTGGATTATACTTTCCCTGACCATACAAATCAAGGCCTGGGGGACTTATTGGACTCCATCCACCGGAAGACCATTTTGGTTTCTTGGTGTATTCATCCTCCTTCTTGTGGAATGGAAAGAACATTTTCTTGCTTCCATAATCGTCTTTCTCTTCTTCTTCGTCCTCATAGCTTTTACCGTATTTACCGTATTTACCGAATTTACCCCATTTGTCGTCCTCCTCTTCGTCCTCTTCGTCATCCTCCTCTTCATGGCTGTGTTTGTAAGGAAATCCTTGGGTCAACGGGATTAGAATCGCCAAAAGACAAAGATTAAGCAAAACCTGGTGAAGTAGAAAGAGGAAGTAAGAGATAAATCAGTAAAATTTCAAATACTTGATCGAAGGTACAATGGGACAAAAATGACAAATGGAGACATGAGTAGGAAAAGATTAAATTAGCTAAAAGAGAGATTAGCTAAATCTCTCATTAACTGTAGCTACAAAAAACAAATCTTGCAAATGTAACAAAACAAAACGAGACATTTTCAATGTCAGCAACAAAAACTGAGTGACATAAGTAGCAATAAACTTGAAAAAAACTCAAAACTGTCGATCCATTAAGATTCATGATGATGATGACGCTTATCCTAATGACTTTAAAGTTGAAATAAAGAAATTGCGACTTTATAATCGTAAACAAATAAAAAATCAACTAGTTAATCTACAATCGTTTGGTCTGGGTTTGTTGCCATAATATAGAAACTAGCGGGAACAGAGTAAAGCTGATTTGATGTAAGCTGATATTCTTATGGCTGGTTTTCACAGTAGCATAAAATTGTAATAAACTCACCAATTTAGGATTCATTATAAATGTTGATCTTTTTAATTCACAGCAATTATTGAAGAGTTAATCCAGAAGTCGCGTTTGGAATTAGATTGTACTTTACAGATTCAAAAGGAGAACTGGTGCAACTGAACAAAACGATGGTGTCTTTTAAAAGAAAAATCAAACGGTGTTAACCTTTTTTAACTTCTCCCCTTATCCTTTACTTTCTCCAAACCCTTTTTGCTGTTGGTAAAGCTGTTTTGGTAGGATGTGGTTTAAAAAAAGAGAAGGTGATTTTTACATAATCGGAGGCCATTCTCCGGACAGCAAGTGTACAATTTATAACGGAAGTTTAATGTTAATTATATAACTTGTTAATCATGGTCAACCCATCGTGCTACAATTGTTATGTATCGTATTTTGCGTGTTAAGGAGTCGTTATTGTTATATTATTTGTTGCTGTTGCTTATTGGTGAGTAATGCGTATTTGTTGATGTGTGTTTAATAATAATAATACCTTTTTCTTGCAACCTTGACAATTCAATGATCTCCTGTTAATCACACTAAAGGTCAATTAAATTTTTCTATTTTTTACTCTTTTTTGCTTGTTAACTGAAAAATTTCTCTTATTCTGTGCAAACTTTAGGTTTTATAAAGAGAATCCATTTCCTCAACAAAAGTCCCTCTCTCACCTGTTAGCAAAATTATATCAATTCGGAAGTGTTTCAACCTTGGTAATCAATTAACTGTAACCAGACACAATGATTTATCAATCCATAATTATTCTTTAATTCCAATGAAGACAAGTGGACACTTAAACATATCAAACCTTCATTTTATACCTATTTCTAATGGATTGCTAATTAGTGTTTGTGTCAATGGGCTGTTAATTGACATTCAAGTTGAAATAAGGAACAAAATTTTCGAGTTTTAACTGATGTTTTTTGTTGATTGGTTTTTGGGAAGCAGCAAAGGATAAACAAGGATGGAGGTCAAGAAAGCTAACAGACAAAAAGGCAATGAGCAAATCATTGAGTCAATCTCAACTGGTTATTTCGTCAACAACGGATGTTTCTTTGAAAATTGTAAACTATTGGTCTGACCAATTTGGTCACATGAAGGGTTCAATTAGTTAACTGATCTCGACAACTTCAAGTCAAACTGTCAATCTGATATCTTTGCCAGTTGAATATGTTATCTCGCCGCTGATTATCATCTTTCTCATCGTTAACTTCTTACTATGGAAGTGTTATTCCAACCAAACATTTCTGACAAACGATTTAGTAAATATGGCCTGATTTTTACCAGACGGCTAATCGGTATTTCCAATGTGTTAATCACCATTTAGTCAACGATCACCAAGAAATTATTCAATCCGAGTTTGTCACCAGTTATCATCACACTATTTTCGACTAATCATTTTTCGCCACAATTGATGTGTGATTTATTTGGCATTCTTATTTTGATTCATAGTACAGACAAGCTTATTTCTCTATCACTGACTTATTTCAAGTTCAAATTAATCTGTTTACTGTTAATCCGAAGATTTAAAAACTGTTGGAAATTTGTTTTCGAGGATAACTCCTGTTTACATGTAATACAAGTATCTCTTAAGAACAAATGACTCTGATATGATGATATAAGGCACAACATTCAATAAATTAAGTTAATTTGTTTAGCTTTAAGATGGCAACAATAGAAACTAAACCAGAGATGATTGGAAACAATTTTAAAGCAATTTAACAATGACTGATTAAGTTATCTCATCCATTGGTTTACATAAATCTGTCAACGTTTCTTAATTTGCAAATGGATTGTTCAACCAACTAACCAAATTGGTGACGGAGGCATCAGTAGCTAAAACAACAGCTAAAGGAGAAAAAAAGGAATAACGGAAATGTACGTTCAATGAGGAAAGTTCAAAGAAAAGGCCGTATGCCTAAGATCTTAGAGATTTTGCGAGTTTGTTGATTTGAAAAATTGTTTAATTTTGGCAGTTTCTCTTTCCCTACATAACTTGAACACTGTTAAACCTCACCCTTGATCGCCTATCACTTGTCGGTACCATATGTGTCCCTATCATCATTTTTTGTGTCCTCCATCGACTCTTCAAGCCCATTAATTTGCAATCAAAGGTTATCACGAATAACCAATTAAATATGTAAATGGTACAAAATCTGAAACATTACCAATGACTAGATATTTAATAGTCATCTAGACTAACTAAGTTATTTAGTTAAATCATAATCAATAACCAGGACTGTTCAATGACGTGACTAACCAATATTTCAAGAAAACAGTCGATTTTTCAATGCAATGAAATCAATGAAATGCAAGCTGTCGTAACAATTTGATTGAAGATGAAAACTGTTTACTCAAATTTGGATGTTTCTAATTGAGGAGTAAATATTGTGAGATTTTTCCCGTTAATTAGACTATGAGGTCTTTTTTCTAAGAAAAAAAAGCCCAATGGAAACACGTGTTAACAACATGATGTGAAAAAAGGAAAGCAACCATTGAAATCAAAAGATGTAGACAAAAAGACAGTGGAAAGGAAAGTACTTTAGACCCGGGAAACTTTTGGTGTCAACATTTTTGTTTTCATTTCTCCTTCTTTCTCTCTCTCTCTCTCTCTCTCTCTCTCTCTCTCTCTCTCTCTCTCTCTCTCTATTTCCCATAACTTTGGCCATATTTAACAAACTGTACACAAATGGATAGGTTCATTTGTTAATACGTTTTATGAAATCACAGTTGACACACCAAAGCTGCTAAAACTCTAGACTTCGTGTCAATTTCAATACATTAACACTAATCTTACTGAGTGTAATTGTCAACAATTATGGAGCTTCTTCAGGAATTTAACAATCTTCGTGATTCACTTCCAATCCCCTCTACTCTTCCAGATGAATCTGTGGACAAGGTAAGCAATCCTATTATTTGTCTTTTGTAAACCCGATTCCTTCTTCTTTCATTACAATTTTCCATTATGCTGTTAACTAATCAAGAAGTTTAGCATTTAAAGTTTTCTCCAATCCTTGATTTTTCTTCGTCATTTCTCCAGTTTAATTTAATTTTTGTCTTCTCTTGTCTATTATTGAACTTTTCTAGGTTGACATTGTAAATCAAGCCATTTTGCAGATAATTTTTCTCGAAGACCTCATCAAAAAAAGATACCTTTTGAACCTGCAAACGCAATTCAATCGAAGACGCTGTTCGCGGTTGCGAAGAATCAAAGTTAATCATTAAATCACTTTATTAAATTTCATCTAGTTTAATCAGTTAATCACTCAATACTATTCAATTCAAAAATGAATAATTGAATAAAATGTGTAAAATGTTTAAGTATCTTTTGTATTTTTGAATAAATCTATAATTCAAACAATTATTTAATTTTCTGCTTTGTGATTCAATTATTAACAATAATTGGATAGATTTGATATTTAATTCCAAAAAAAGATAATTTTAATGATCAATTTCATGAAAAGAAATACTAAACAAAATTTCTTGTTTGGTTCAATTAGTGGATTAAATGATTCCAAACTCTATTTCGGCGAAAAGTTGATCAAAACTAAATTATTGTGATTAGCTTTAGTCAAAGATTAGACCGAATAGAACCACAAAGCATCTAATTTTCCAAGCTCCAAACACTCCATTCACAGATTTTGTTGAATTTGAAATGATGAAAGTCGAAAGGGGAAATTCACATCCAAATCATTGCATTTGGAAAAATTGTGACACTTCATTGTTTGAATTCAACAAAAGAGTGATCCTGGATGAAATGTGAATCATGAGAACCATGGAGTCATGTCTAGATTTGACTTATAAATGATGTGTAGAAACTTTGATGATGTTGATGGCATAATAAGTTTTCATTTTTCACCAGTAACCGTTATGTCCAGGATGATGATGATGAACAGTATAAGGTGGAGGATCAGGATAAGAATGTTGCACCGGTGGTGGTTGATCGTAAATATGTTGAGTTGGTGGAGCTTCACCTATTTCTTTGATTTGCGATTTGAACTTCCATTTGTATTTTAATTTTTTCATTGCACTCTTGAAAGGATTTGGCTTTCCACCAGGGTAATGGTGAATATGATGATGATAATGGTGATGATGATGGTGATGGTGAACATTTTGATGGTAAAAGTGATCATGTTTATGTTTAGTCGATTGTTTTTTAGCCTTCTTTTTATTCCACAGTTTAGACAGTAAACCAAAACGTCTGTCAGTCGTTAATTTTGAGTCTGACGGCCACATATTTTCAGTATTTTTTTCAGCTTGCTTTTCGTGGTTATCCGTAATTTTTGGTGAGTTTTCCTCTCCTTCAACAATATCTTTTCCTCTATCCGAATTGGAATCACTATTACTACCACTAAATGGTAAATTAGCTCTGGCATCATTAGACTCACTGTTGCTTGCAAACTGCGGATGATTCCAATGGCTAGTTGGTGGTTGTACAAAAGGTGATGACTGTTGAACCATAGGGGAAAAATAGTTAGCTAATGTAAACTGTGAACCATAATATGGTGTTGGAGTAACTGGAAAATTAGCAATTGGTGGATAAACGAACGATCCTGGACCTTGGTTAACAGGAAAATTTGTAAATGGCTCATTGAGATATTGACCAGCAGATGATTGAAAAAGTGTCAATATTGTGTAAACAGTGAGATAGCTGTTATTAAATAAATTAACAATTTTAAATAAAGAGGCATTTCTTTTTAACACAGCAATTGAACTTTTCATCAATTGATTCAAACATATACAAGAGGGCCTGATCACATTTCTTAAAAGCAAAGAAACACTCAAAGGGTTTCAACTGATAAAAACATACGATGGAATAATAAGAAAACAAAATGAATATGCAACGACTTAGATGTCACTCAAGTTGCATGTGTTAAGGCTTAGCCATTTGAAAGCTTCTAATTTTGTCTTCTCGTCTTTTGTGTTTTATGCCAACTAATTTTAATTAAGCGTGTAGGCCAAAATTTGGCCCAAGTTTAGACCACAATCAGCCCTTAAACTTTGATTATTGTTCAATTAAACCTATTCAGGCCAAGGTTTAATTCTCACGGACTGGATAGCTTTTCACATCACCATTTTAATGCCTTATTGAAGCAACAATTTACTGTAATATTATATCCACCAATTGTGTAACCAAGGAAAGTATTTTGAATTCTAGAAAAGGTGATTATAAATAGGTGTTTAATTGGTATTTTTTATCAAAATGCTGTTCTATGATATAATTTGAAACTAAATTTAAATTATTCAATATCCAGTAAAGCATTCAATCAATCTAGACTATGTAAAAATGCCAATCTATTTACACGTTAATCTTTTATTTTCACAGACAGACATTTTCCTTTCATGATGAGTTTGGACCAAAAATATGGAAATTAATTATCATTCGGAGTCAATCAATGTTTAGCTGACCAATCATGGATGTAATCGTGGTGCCACTTTAGTAGCTAAAAGTGTCAATATGCTTGTCTCTATTCACGTATTCAGTTGTTTGTCAGAGCCAGTATGCCTATAATCAATAAGATGTAAGTTTCTTTACAACCGACCTTCAATTGTTCATTTCAATTGAATGACTTATCCAATGAGTTATTTTATTTGACTGATATTGTCCAGATCTTATCTTCAAATGAACAGCAATTAGATTAGTTGCGAAAAGTGAAATATCAATAAACTGGGTGTTATCATGGTAAACTCATTCAATTTAAAGAAGTTATCTGTTGCTAGAATCATCAATCTTCACTATTAACACACAAAAAGTATAACAATTGGTAATAGCAATTGCTGTGCTTTTAAAATTCACCCTGAAAGCTCAAAATAAAAGGTAAACTTAACAATAACCAGAAACCACAATTGTCTATCTTTGTGAACCTTCATTCAGATCAATTTATATCATCCAGTAATGGTTCCGGTAAAATATAATAGATTAATTAAATTTCGATGATAATCAAAGTAATGCTTCAATCTTTTCTCTCAACCATCACAAACAACAGAGCAATATTTCTTGTATGAAATAAAAAAAACAAAATCACTCCAACAGATTAGTTTTTAGCACACATCAAAGATTTTAATTGACCTTTCAAAAAAAAGATCAACAAGTTATGTTTCAAAGTGATTAACTAATGAACAGTCCCATTAATAAATTAATATGCCTATTGCAATTCAATCTATAGCTTGAAATGGATAGAAGCTCTTTTGTTTTCAAATGAAATCTGTGAAATTACTAATTCAATTCTATCATCATCATCATTAACTTTTATGATTAATTAAAATTGCTTTCATTTCTATTTTCAACAGGTTGGACCATGAGCAGGAAAAAAAAGTTCAGAGGAGTTACCAAAAGATTTGGAATGACGATCTACAGTTTTACACTGAAAGTAATAAGGGGAAAGCTTGAATCTCACCAAAGTTCATTACAACCATTTTCAAATGTTAAATGATTCAACATTTAAATGAAAGCGTTGACAATGATGATGAATATTAGAGATGATACGGATGCTGATGAAGATAATGATGACACTGATGATAATAAAGAGGATCAAGCTGATAATTTGTCAATATGAACACCTTGATTTCGTTTTCGAGCATGACATTGAACAAAATCATTGGTACGTAATAACAGCCCATAATAGCAGTAAGAAAAGGAGCTGTTAACATAATCAGAACCATATTTCCTCTGAGTATTGAATTTATCATGCTGATAGATTGGAGGTAATTCTTGTTCCGATAACTCATCCTATACCAGTGAGGGAGATAGAAAAATGGATGATAATGGAAGATAATGAAGAGAGAGAGAGAGATACAAAGATTAACTTGGAAGATACTTTTTTCTTTTGTTATTGTTGATTCTTTACCTTTGTTGTCTTATCAAAAAGAAGCTAAAGGCCAAGTTGTAAGGTTTAAAAACATTGTTTTTGTGATTATTTTAATTCTTAGTTGATTGTTGGTATAAAGTGTTGCATGTTTAAAGGTGATCAAGCAAGATTGATACTCGTCTGAACAAAATCCTAGTTTTCAACTACTGATATAAATTTATTGCTGCTTTTGGGTCAATTCATCTTTCTCGCTGTTTTCCCGATTTTATTTCATCTCGTTTTTTCTTACCGATCAAGTTAATCACTGCGTCTCTGCCGATCATCTTTCTGGCTAAAAACACTGTTAAATCAAAATGGTTGACCACATAATGATTACTTTAACCCTTATTTTGCCTATGGTTACTCTTATCGCAACGGCCCAAACCAGTAGCAATGAGGACAATTTACTACATTACATAGGAATCAATGATGTTCATAACAATCAGCTTAATTCACCCATGGACAGAATTACGCGCTTCTATCACCGGTAAGTCGCAAATTATTATTAGAAACCGAATCAAAAATCAATCCAAAGTATAACATGAAATGAAAAGATTGAGACATATTCCATTAGTAGATTAACAGCTTAACCGATTTGATGATCAACTAACAGAACAACTGTTGATCATAATTGATCATAACACTGTGATACAAAGTTTAATCGCATATTTGCCTCTCAATCTTTAACAATTAATCATCAGATTAATCTTGAATCACAGGCTGTTTCTTCCAGTAAGGCCAAACTCTTGCTCTACCAAGATTGTACTTGTCATTTGATTAGTTTAGCTTTGATTAACCAATTTATATCATTTATTAAAGTAACATTATCTAATACAATGGTTTTGATTACATCATCAATAAGTAAGTTAATAAGATCATAATTGACATGAAACTAATGTAATAGACATTTTAGATCAACACATTAACTTGAAATCTTTGCCCGAAGCAATAATATTTTGTTGATCCTTTCATTTTACTCGAGATTTTGTTATCAAATGTACCATCGTTATTTCATATAACTTTATCAAACTAGTTAAAGTAGTTCCATTATCATGATTGAATTTATTACTGATATTAAAATCAAAAGCAGATTCAGTAAATCTCGATGAATTTTTCAATCAGATTAATGGAAATGTGGAAAACTTGTAAACATCATTTTATCCAATAGTGCCGACGGTGAATCGTCAATAGAAATCCTGAATGCATTATTTTTTTTGCTTGAAATTGAGTTAATTAAGATATTAAAGAAGGAAAATGTTCGCAAATTACTGCCATTATTAATACATTGAAAAAAAATAAACATCAATAATGATTGAAACGATTAAATTGGAAAAATTATTGAATACAATGTAATCATCAAAGTCAATGATGATATTTTCAAATTCATTAAATCAATATTTCAATATGTTTCCTCCCTCTATTGCCACCTATTAATCGTATTAATTATTCAATAAGATTAATTATCAAAGTGTTTTAATGCTACAATCATTTTTGATATTTTTTCAAAAAAAGGTCAACTTCATTTTTCAAATAAAAACTATCAAATAAATTGACTCAAAAAGCTATTAGATTTTTTACAAAATTTTCATTAATTTTCGATTCAAATCAACCAATCAATTGACAATTAAATTAATCAAGATATTATATTAACCTTTAATGATGAAAATTGACACATTTTTCTGTAAACTGAAATTTGCGGATAAATTGAATAGTAAACGAGACTTTCTCAAGTCTTGATAATTGTAACATAGAAATGTTTTGTTTTATTTTGTCAATATTTTCTTGGTTTTTCACTAATTATTAGTTTTTTTGTTAATTTTGTAATTTCAAATCTTGAATTGCTTATTTAAACGTTTCAGCTTTTTTAATTTTAGGCTGGCTCCATCAGCTGAAGGTGAAATGTGGGAAATCCGACCCAAAAGTGGATCTCGTTTGATTGATTCTCCTAATCGTTTGGATTCAATGGGTGGACTTATTAGCCAGTTTGACAATCAACGCGCCAACTTGGTATCATTATTGGGTCACCGAGGTTTAAATAACTGGAAAAGAGAAGGTGCTGAAACATATAAGAACATGTTTTTAGGAGTTCGAGGATAATCCTTCTAATTTAAAGTCTCATTAACCTTAAATCTGAAATGGCAAGGGGTGTTTGTTTACAGATTGATTAATCTAAAGAATCGTCCAGAAAATAGCTAAATCATATAAATATAAATCTCACCGGAGTGTAATTAATATCACTTATTAACTTTATTGATTATGGAAATGTAAAACCTTAAGCTGATGAGAAGAAGATGCAGAGGCCAATCGATGAAGCTTAAAAATAAACTCAAAAAATGTAACATTTTGTCTAAACGGTATTTAATTGTTGACGGCAAATCAAAGCTACGGCAAACAATTAGTATAAATTGTTTTTGATTTTCTATTTCTAAATGTTGTTACCATTGACTATGTAATACTGGCAGATATTGGAAAATTATTAATCAAAAACAATGAGCAAAATAGCGCATCTTAATTTTTTCCAATCACTGTTACTCCTTGTTTCTCTCACTTTTATGTATTAGTCTATTAATATTACTGATTCTTTTCTTTTCTGTGTGCTTGACAATTCTATGAAATAAGTAAATTCAGTTGTTCTATCACCAAGCCTTTTGCTCAATGTTGTTATTATTATTAATGTTGTTATTATGGCTAAGATTATCATCACAATCTTTTGCCTTCTTTAATTCCTTGTAGGTTCAAAAAAGTGTTGATGAAACATTTGGAAAGTAAAGTTCAATCTTAATAGACAAATTTTCAGGCTAAATCACATTATACAATTTTTTATCAAACCTATGTCTAACTCAGTAATCTATTTAATCCTTTCCTGATTTTATTTACTTTCACCTTGTTCAAAAGTTCGCCTTTTATTAGAAATAAAATATTTCAATTCAATTGTATGGAGTAAAAATCAAATTACTTAATTTTATATTCTTATAGGAAAGAAATAATTCATTCAAAATTAGGTTTTTTTTGTGAATACGTTAAAGTTGTATTGTTCGTTAAGTATCATTAAAATGTTTAAATTTTTAAACACGATAATTAGTTTAACTGTTGAACGGATGCAGCTATTTACTGATTAATATTTATGATTTAATGATTGACTGAGTAAAAGAAGTCAACCACAACAACGTTATGAAGATGTTAATGAAACCTTTTTTTTGTGGTTTAGTTGATTATATTCATTACCTTGACCGGCGTGGAAATTTCAACTTATTTGACTGTTGAAGTAATGACAATGATTTACAGGAATATTGATGATTTATTTTGTTAAATAAGTTGACTTTTAATTGTCCAATTTAATTGATTTTCCTTATGAGAGCTTCAAGAAGTATTGTTTTAGCTATACAAGTATTGCAAGGCAGTGATCACCGTTGAGTACAATGAAAAGGATAAATTATCAATGCCATTTTGAATTTGCCATTATCTTTACAATTAGAACTCTTCAACGTTTCTCAACTTGAAAGTAAGCAAATAGCTTTTGACATAAAGATACACGACACCCAATGCACAGTAGGTCGAAGTAAGAAGTAAAGGTAAGAACGGTAATTTGGAATAGAAAGGAATAACATATGGACCCAGAGTTTGGTAAAGTTGAAGAATAGGTATTCCAAGAAGGAAAAGGCGATCCAAAGTCGGTAGGAGTAGACTTGCTGCTCCTGGTTTATCGAAGAAATTAATTTTGGTTAAAGCTTGGTAGCTGTAGATGCTGTATAGAAGAAGAAGACAGATCTTAACTGGTGTTTCACCAGTTTTGAAGAGGAGCGGGAAAAGAGAATAGGTGCCAATAGAGGAGAGCATGAAGAAAATGTTGGCATCCATTGGAGATATCAATGCCAAAGGTGTAAGCGGTAAGATTATCATAAGAATGGCTTTCTCATGAACGTGATAGCCAAAAATGAAAGATGAGAAGGCACATAAAATCACTGATCGGATAAATAGAGTTGGAGAATGGCCCTGTTGGTCACATTTTTTCCATAATTGAATAAGAATAGGCTACACAAGAGAATAGATGAAAATGAAGTTAGGAAAATATCACATATAAACGGTGAAAGTAATGAAGACAATCAATTAAAGAAAACAAGGAAAACTTACAACCATAGATAGAAATGAAATTATAGTGGGACTAAAAAGTGGTACACTTGGTAAGACTGCATGTTGATATTGTTTGACAAGACCACCAGTCATAGCTGCATTTTCTGCTTTTCTTGATAATAAAATAGAAAGCACTTTGTCCACTCCGTTGTATAAAGCCCAAAAATTTGGAGCCCAATAAGCATGAGTCAGACCACGACCGAAGGGAAAAAGACGAGCAAACAGTTGTTTCATTTGTCCCATTACAATAAAAGGTCCAAGAGAAAAGATGAAAATGCCACCGACTATGCTAGATAATTTTGCAAAATTGACTCGAAGAAATTTCAAATCCTTGTCAAAACAATATACTCTCAGGAGGTAAATGAAGTAAGCTGGGGCAACGTAAAGATAAATATGTTTCATATTGAGAAGAATTGAAAACCAGAAGGCAGATTCGATGAATTTTTCTTCAACCATTCGAGCCAAAGAAAGCAACAAAATGCCACTCAAAAGTCCATTGTATTGGAAATGGATGTGATCGACAATAAGCAAACCAGGATTCCAGAGAAATAGAAATGATAGGACAACTGCTGGATGGTAAAGTTCATCTCTAATCTTATATCTTTGCAAATGCTTGTTAGTCTTTAGTAATTTAATCCATTGGAAGACCGCGTAAACGAAAATCAAATCAGTAATGATAACAGTAAGACGCTGAAAAAATATCGTATAATAACTTGAATACGGTTTAGCGCTGATTCTAAGCATTTTTGGATCAAAGAAAGGTGCAACCAAAGAGAGACCCATTTCAAACCAAGCAAATAAAGGTGGATAATCAAGAGTCCATTGTGAAGTTGACTCGGTATACCATTGAGATATTGGTTTGCTGTTAGTGATGGCAAGCCAATTTCGGTGAACTTCAAAGTCAGTTGAATAACTAGAAAAGAATGAATAATAGATTATTAGGAGGTAAGAGAAAGAGATAAATTTTGGTACCATAATATATTTTCATTTACCGGTAACTTTGTAAACAAGTGTAAAGAAGAATTGAAATGGAAAGGAAGAAAGCAAAAATTTACTTACTATGATGGCATTAAAAGAAATTTGAGACATGTTACACTCGAAGCAACCACAAGATGATAAAACATTAGTATGGAAGTCATTTTATTGTTTTACAATTAAATTCAAAATATAAACAAAATCAGAAAGGAATCAGTTGATTGATCAAGATTATCAAAGCCAACGTGATTCATCTGTGGCATAAAAATTGAAACATAGGAACAAAATTGAACAGTAGAGGACGCTCATTAATAATAACAAATGAAAAACTGTAAACACTGACAATCGGCAGTTTGAAACTTTTGGATAAAATTATTAATCAAAATGAATAAGTATGAAGTATTCAGGTTTTGCTGAAACATAAATGTAGTGCTATATCATCTTCAAAATCTTTTATCTTGATCGAGATTATACTAAAGAAATTTCAAATTAAATAAATTGACCAATGATTATGGAAAGACATTCTGAAGTTGAATGATGAATGAGAAAATGTTAAATCATTCGTCTCTTAATCATAGGCGACAACAAAAGTTATACTTAAGCGGAAACTAGTTTTCGTGAAGTATTCTGTTTCTGGAGGTTTATCGTTTTCAAGTGAGAAATCCCTCTTCTAAAGTTCCCGTTTTCTTCTTCTTCTAATTTAGATTTTAGAGTTTCGATCTTAAGCTAGTTTAAAATAATTTCAAGGGTTTCAAAATCTTGTTGGAAAATTTAAAGTTGCAGTTTATTTTTTTCGCAATTTAATTCAAATTGATTTAAGGTTTTGCAATGAATTAATTTAAAGAGCTTAAAGGTTGAATAGTAATTTATTTCTCAGCCCCAGATTGCCAATGTACGAACCAATCAGAACGGAAAATCTAGAAAAGCGAAGTTGATTGTTGAATCAAAAAATCATCGCAAGGTTTTTGAGTCATATTTTTCAGATAATATTAATGAGAAAACATTCTTCCCTTTTCAGTTTCTAATAAGACATGTTGAACTCAATATATGGTCATTTTAACGTCAAGTTTAATATAATGCTGACTCGGTTGTATCAATAAACATCAGACTATGTTTATTGATTAACATACTGTTGTAAATTTCATCTAATACATTATATTGACTTGTAAGACAAGGTTTGAACAGATTTCCAGTGTCTAATTAGCTTCATTGTGCATGAGCAGCGGGCATTGATAGTATCGCTTCATCTTCTTCATCGTCATTTTTGAAGCCAAAACATTCAGCA
Organism: Tetranychus truncatus; assembly: GCA_028476895.1. Taxonomy (NCBI): domain Eukaryota; kingdom Metazoa; phylum Arthropoda; class Arachnida; order Trombidiformes; family Tetranychidae; genus Tetranychus; species Tetranychus truncatus. Next base: position 10,258,585 of record CM052062.1, read on the forward strand.
ACATCCTTTTGTTTTTGATCCCTTGATGGTTTGAAATTTTCTGTAATCACCAATGGTGGAGGTACAACAGCAGCTGAGGCAGCACTTTGATCGACAGCTGCATAGGAATGCGAACTAGTCGAATTAGATTCCTCTTCGTTATTGATTTGGACCACTTCAAATACAACAACTTGGTCACCAGAAATAATTTGTTGAGTTTGAGGGTCTAATGTGAATTGTAGTGTTTGTGGCTCTAACGACTCTTCATCCGTGTTTGGCAAAACCATTTGAGAGTTTTCGTCACTTTCTTCGTCAATCAGCTGATGACTGTCATTCATTCTACCACTTGAATCAAAATTGGCATCCTTATAAGCATCGGGATCATGCACAACTAGATGCCTCATAAGATTACCTTTGTGTCTAAAAGCTTTGGTGCAATGAGGACATTCATGCGTTTTTTCCTTAGGCTGTGGCGGGATGTACTCTGGATTGTGGTACAAATTTTTATGCCGTTTTAAGAGTTGCTTTTGTCGGAAAGATTGTTCACATTCGTCACACTCAAAAGGTTTCTGATCAGTGTGAATCAACATATGTGATTCCAAGTGCCGGGCAGATACACTGGCATAATTACACAGGTCACATTTAAAACATTTTTCTCCTTCATGACTTTTTAGGTGAATCTTAAATGAATATCTATCGGAAAAAGATTGATCGCATCTTTTACACGTCAAAGGCTTGTCACTCGTGTGTAATTTTTGGACATGAATTCTTAAATCAGTTTTACGGCCACACGTTGTCGGACATTGGTCACACTTGAAGACTGGCTTGTTACCGCTATGAATTAGTTTATGCGCTTTAAGCGAGTTACTTTGGGTGAATCTTGCGTGACAAACATCACATTCATAAGGTTTCTCGCCAGTATGAATTCGAAGATGTCTTTTGAGTTTATAGGTATCAGGACTGGCGTAGGTACAATGGGGACACTGGTAAGGCCGTTCTCCTGTATGACATCTCATGTGCCTTTTTAATTTGGATAATTCAACACTGGCATAATCGCATTCAGGACATCTATGAGGCTTCTCGTGAGTATGCCGATAACGAACATGTCTGACGAGTTCACCTAGATAATAATAATAGAATATGTCAGTTTCATGACAAAGTAATCGTTTAATTCTAAATTACCTGATGTAGTGAATGCTGCATCACAATATTTACAGCCGTGTGGCCTTACACCAGTATGCGTATTGACGTGATTTTGAAGAGATGCGATTGTTTTAAAACCTCGTTCACATATACCACATTTATGAGGCCTTTCTTCACTGTGAGATTTCATATGCCGTGACAAAAGATAACGTTTGTTACTAGCATAGTTACAATAGTTACACATATGTGAATTAGGATTCAATGGAGTTTGAGGAGTTGATATTTTATGCTTTTTTCCTGTTGTGGCTGGACTTTTCTTGGGCCTCTTATTTTTTGGAGTGGCTGAAAGCACGAAGAAAACGTTAAAATTTGAGACTTGGAATAGTGAGCGAAGGGCGAAGTGAAAATACCTAAAACATTGTTTTGTTTGTCTCCCGGTTCCAGCGGTAACATATCTTCTTGTTCATTGTCAAGCATTTCTTCGGGTTCTTCTTCCTCAATGGCACCCGAGCTAGGAGGTGGATTGACTATGAAAAGGGAAATATGAATAATGGATTGATCAAGTTCAATAGCTCGTTGATTAACAGTGTGACAATCTCACCTTCATCGAAGTCATATACAGAAATATCATTTGGTTTCTCTATTTCCAGTCTCTCTTGTTTAACTTGAAAAGGTAAAGTCAAACTGTCATCAGTTGTGATTTGGTCCGATTTGACTTCTGCAGTATGGGATTGAAAAGAAAAATAAATTAGCCTGAATTGAAATTTTTTATTGAACAATCACAGTACACTTACCGCTCTCACTAGTTCGAGTTAGAGCTAAGGTACCGCCAGCACTTGAGACCAGAGAAGCACTAGAAACCTGTTCTTGTCCAGCTGGCTGTTGAACGATGAGAACATATCCTCCAACAGCATCAGGGACAAGAGCCAAAGTGGGAAATGCCCCGGTACCATCACTCGAAGTACCGGGGGCTGTAGCAACAACATTTGTACCCGTTGATGAACTTCCATTTTGCGTTAATACCTAAAACAATAAAAAAACAGTAAATGTGTAATAACAGTCATTGATAAATATACAGGGCAGTCAATGATGAAAAGACAGAAGGGGGGAGGAGATGAAGAGGTAGTAATAGACTAAAATATGGTGACTGTCTATGATTCAAAGGATTCAATTTTGGCGATTAATAAAGAAATTAATTTACCTGAGAAGCTTCAATAGTATAATAAGTTGGTTGTGTAGTTTGGTTATTAGCTTCAGTGGCGCTAACCGTCGTCTCACCTATCTCCTTGTTAAAAGATTGCAAATAATTTTGTATTTCTGTTATGTTTTCAACTTCAGTGCCACCACCGTCACAAACTATATTATTAGACATGGTTGAACTTTACAGCCTTCTCGATTATTTTTTAAATTGATACCAAGATTAAATTAAATTAGAAAAAAAACCAAGATAAATCACAAAAAAATTATTTAGTTAAAATGGGCGATTGAAACAAGAAATAAAAAGGTTTTCAGGCTCAAACCAAATGAAAGGCGCAAAATGTCAGACAAAGAGAAAAAGAAAGGACTTCTCTTCCTACTTTCTCTTTCTTACTCACATTCTTTCTTCCTTTACTGCTTTACGGGGGAAAAGTAAAGGGGAAACTAGGCTATTCTCCGCCATTTTATTTTCGCTTATCATTCGCCATACTTATTATCGTCTAATAGCGACATCTATTGGGTTTTTCTTCTCTCGACTTCTCACATGTTTGCATTTGTTGTTGTTTATTTGTTTATTCAGTGTTTTCTCGATAATTTTGGGTATCTCACAAGAATCTCTCTTGTCTCTTGTCTTTTTTTCTTCTCTTTTAACTCTTTTTCTTTCTTTCTTTTTCTCCGCTCCGGACTTAACTGTCATTTATCATGACCAATATCAGACCTTTCAGATGTGAGGATCTTTTCAAATACAACAACATGTAAGTTGACTTTTTGACTGTCTATGTTAATCTCTAATTTGTCTGTTAATTTTTTTCTCTCTCTCTCTCTTTCTCTCTATTTCACATGTCGATTTTTATTTATAGCGGTGACAGTGTTTTAATATCTATACTTTTGTTTATTCATCTAGTAATCTAGATCCTTGGACGGAAACTTATGGCCTATCATTTTATTTACAATATATTGGCCATTGGCCTGAATATTTTCAGGTCGTAGAAGCTCCTAATGGTCAACTTGTTGGCTATAGTAAGTTACTTTTTGTCTATTCTTTGGATTCTATTCTCATTTTCTCTATGTTATTTCAGTTATGGGTAAAATTGAAGGCACCGGCGAATCATGGAGAGGTCATGTTACTGCCCTATCTGTTGATCATGTCTATCGTCGTTTAGGTATTGCAGCTAAACTGATGCGAGGACTTGAAGAGATATCAGAAAAGTATACTGTCAATTATAATTTTTTTAAACTTTTATAGAAATTGATTTCTTTTATTTTTTGACTTCAGAAAAGAAGCATATTTTGTTGATTTGTTTGTTCGCGTCTCAAATAAAGTGGCTGTAGATATGTATACGAGACTTGGATACAGTGTTTACCGGAGAGTGATCGACTATTACATCGGAGATCCTGATGAAGATGCATATGGTTAGACAACAATTTTTTTATAACTACTCTTCATTCTAAGTTTTATTTATTTAGTCTCAGAATTATTTTTTGCGATAACTTTCTACATCTTTTATACTTTCAGATATGCGGAAGGCTTTATCTAGGGATAAATTGAAAAAATCAATAATACCATTACCGCATCCAGTTAGGCCTGAAGACTTGGATTGATACAAATTAATTTTCGATCACAAAACTCATCTTTACAACTCATTTCGGATGAATCAACTGAATAAGAAGTGAAAATTTTAAGGCAATAAAAGCTGGAAACATTGGACGCCGGAAAAAAAGTGTCTTTGATTATGTAAAGCAAAATTATCAAATACATAAATGTTTATTTATTAAATGTGCTCAACTGTTTTCATGAAAGAAAAGTAGTTTTGATTTGCGAGAAAAAAAACAAGACAAAGAGCTCATCACTCTTAACCTAATCACCATCATCAGTTGAGTTGAGCCCGGAAAAGACAATATTTAAGTAACCGTAACTAGTTAATGATTTTCTTCGTCATTGAAAATGGTCAACATTAAATCTACAATTCCATTTTACTTTAATGTCTTTCACCTGAAAATCTTCTGACCATCATCTAAATTTAACAACAATACACCATCACCTCGTTTTTCCACCTTGAATTTCCTCTTCCATCATCATCATCATCAGCAACAAAAACATGTTCATTTTCTTAGCTAACAAGTTCAACATCAACACGCCGTCATGAACTAAATTTTATCAGCACAAGAAAAGCCCTTATAATTCTTATCGAAATCAACTCAATGATGATATACATGATGTATATTCTGTCTCCACCTTGTTCTTTTTTCTACCCTTTATCCTCATCATCTTTAATTTTTCATTTATCATGAAAATGGTAGAAAAAATCTCTCAATTTGTTCCCCTTACTATTAAGTTGAAGGACTATGCACCTGGTCATTCTTTATTTTGTAACTCAATTTCTCATCAATCATCTTTGCCGTCATTAGTTCAATTGAAGATTTCTCATTTAATTACTTTACCATATTTATTAATTTTCAGCCCTTTTTAACACTATTGCACTTTAAATTAAGACTCATTTCTTATGCATTAATTCATTTTTTTGCAAAATCCACCAAATCCACAAAACAAATGAAAAAGATCTAAATTAACCGTCGCATAAGTACAGTATTACAGTATATGTATTAATAGTTTTTCTGCAAGCTCAATCTTTTTAGTTTTTAGATGCTTATTCTTATCATTAATGCTTAAATTAGTGGCAAATTATAAGTTGAATAAAATTTTTTCAAGGCTGATTTATATCAACTGGAGATATTGACTTCCAAGACTGAAGATATTCCAAGTGAATCCTCTTAGAATTTGATACTCAGATCTAAGAATAAATTCTTGAGAAAACTTATTCATCAGCTTCAATTTAGAAGCATTTAGTTACTCAATTGAAACAAAATCGCATAATCTTTCATTTTCAACTCTATTAAGAGTTTTTTAATCGCAAATTGCTTCCTATGCATTATTTTCCCTATTCATTTGCAACGCTTCGTTAAGAAGTAGATTGACAAACATATTAATATTAATAGAAAGCAGAGTGAACAGTTAAAGAAAAATCAACAATTTATTATATTGTTTTATTTGTTTCGTGTTTTTATTTATTTATATTTTTCACAACGAAGAATCATAAATTTATTTTAATTTCCTTGAAGGTGTTGATGGTCGATGAAGGATACAAATTCGATGAGAAAACATCACAAATTTAATTTATATTAAAGAGCAAGGTTCAGGAAAAATGAAGGGTTAACGATTAAATTTGAAAGTAAACGAATAAATAGGGGTGGATGTAATTCAAGAGAGGTGGGAAATCCTCTAAAGAGAAAAACAAACAAAATAATGGCAACGAAGTTTATCATCTAATATATCTTTTTGAAGATGATTAGGACGATGGGTATGATGATGAACATGGTGATCAAAGTGTGAGTGTTCAGCCAATGAAATGACTTATATAGTTTATAGCAATTATTACATAGAATATGTATTTAGAAGATGAATAGATTAGAGTTAAATGATTCATTCAACAGGGTTTGGTTCATTATCAGATATGATCCAATATGAATTAACCGAAGATAACTTTGATGGACGAGGTGATTGTGAGGATGATGGTTGGAATGGAACATATTCAACTTTTTCAATTACCATTGGACGCATTTGCCAGAAGGGTGAAAGTTGGCGAACACCACCGAACATCCAAGATGCAAGAGGAACTCTATTTGACAAATCAGGATCCGGTGTTGAATCTGATTGTAATGAGGATGTTGAAGCAGGTGAGGAAACTGATGGAGGAGGAAGAGGTGGTTTGTAGTTGCTGTTGTCTTTGGATGAACCATCAAGGTTAATCCATTCTAAAACCGAAACAGGATTACCTTTGAACGGACGAACTGGAAGACCCAAGGCAGCATCTGATCCCATTGATTCCCAGAAACCTCCTCGCTGGATACCACGGATTCCTCCAAGAGACCATGAGGTAAGACCGAAAGGGTAAGGGTAAGGGTAAGGTTCTTTAGGCGGTAGTAAAGTTACTTTAGGTTGATTAGATGCAGCTCCGGAATAATCGTCAAATGCAGATGCAATTGGGTGAACTCCGTCCATTTCACGATTTGGATATAGAACGGGCTTGAAACCACTTGGTGGCTTAATATAAACTGGTTTAAGGTCACTTATTTCAATTTTAAGGTCACCATTTTCGTAGTTGTTATCTTCAGGTCCAATTGATGAGGATGAGGATTGGGATGATGGTGAGTACCCTGTTTCACTTTCAGCATATTCAGAGTCATAATCGAAGACAACCGCTGGACCAACACCTTCTTCGACTTTATCAGAGGAACCATTTGCCTCGTTGAAGCCTTCAATTTTTACGGAGCTATCAACTCGAGTGAATGGAATTGCTTCAGTTGAATTTTTCAAAGTAATCACTGGGCGAGGAGCAATTGATGATGATGATTTACTAAAGTCTTTATTTTCACCATCACTATCACCATCACTCTTATTGTTGATTATTTTTTCATCTTCATCTTGTTTCACGTCTGATGCAGAAGGTTCGATAATTTTGGGTGTTTGCGACAAGTGATCTGATAACCAGAGATCAATTTCATCTGAAGGAATTGAATTGTATTTGTTGACATGCTTACGAATACTTAATGAGAGAGAAAAGTTAATTAAAAGCGATAAAATCACAATGGCTCCAATGACTCTCATGATGTTTTGGTTAAGATACAATTTTTAAAGGGCAAGATGAATCAACAAGATGATGATTAACTTGATGCCAAGCAAAGTCCAAGGTTAAATGAAGTGAAAATGGTAAATAACTAAATTTGTAGCTGATGGTTAATCGATGGACCTCAAAAAGTCAAATTAAAAGACGGAAGTGGTAATTCAAGTTACTGTTGATTATTTGTTGTTATGGTTTGGATTCCCTTGGATAGAGTTAAAATCATAAGGAAGAAGAAAAAGGAAGAAAAGTTCACATAACTTGAAAAAAAGAAGAAGCTGGTGATGATCAGACTGACAAAGAAAGAGATGAACTTGAACTCTCAAATGAACGGGATCAAGTTTACTGTTGATCAACTTCGACGAGGTTAGATTAGAAGTAACAAGTGAGAAAAGTTTTTCCAAATCAAGAGGAGATAAAATGAGACTGAATCAAGTTGTTTCTGATAATGATGATGGTTCCTGTTAAACAAGTTCCCAAATATCATTCGCTCTCTTGCTCACTGTTCTCTTTTTTTCTCCTTTACTCGCTATTCAAGCTAAAAGTAGAATTAAACTTGACTTTGAGTTGAGAAATTGAATTATCACCAAGACATGTATATTACAATTTACGAAGCACAAATTCAAACAGCAACACCACTATGTAAACGTTTCCAATGTTAATCTGGTGTTTCAGTGTAAACGAGAAGATGTATGTTGTAGGGAAAGACCCAATTTAACAAGTCATTCAAAATTATGTGAACAGCATAAAATGTAACAATCACAATAGGAATAAGCAATTTAAATTTCACAATTTGAAAGAGAGTTTACAAGGAAAAGGTAATCAAAATAGCAATTAAAATGGGACTAGTTGACAAAAAAGAATAAAGATTGCAAGAAAAATTTGTTAATTTCTTGTGTCTTGACTGAAGAAGGAAAGAGCGCCAAAGAAAGATAAGACTTCTGTTTCCTTTGGCAAAGATGGCGTAAAGAGAAAAGATTTTGTTTCTGATTATTGTTTACTTTCAACTATGATGATATTTCTCATGTTTGATTGTCTATTGAATCCTTCAGTTAAGATTCTACCCTTTTTAAACCCAAACCGTTTTCTGGTGCTGGTATTAAGGAGGAGCTAAAATGTAAGTTTTTGTATGAATCTTTTTTATTTCTCGCTTTTCTCAGAGCCTTCGATTTCTCGATTAAATAAAACGAAAAAAGATATTTAACATGATAAATAGACGTTGGAATAGAAGAGAGCAGAAATTAAATTTAATAAGAAGACCAATTCTGGTGAATTATTGTTTAGACTTTCCTGTTTTATTTGATTGACGCTTTTTAATGTTAATAATCGTGAACAGCTTTGAGCTTTATCATTCTTGAATCTGTATGCCGATGTAAACATAACCCTGAACCAGCTTTTCACCCACAATGTTTTGTAACTCAAAAATCCATGTTATTTTTCAATGGGCTGCTTATGCGTCATAATGATGTTCATGCTTTTTACCTTGCTTCTTGTTGTCTTCAATCTTGGTGAGTAAAAAACTACGTAAACCTTTTTTAGATTAATTATTGTGATATTAACTCTTTCTATACCAAAATAATATTTACTATAAACACTTTTTCGCATTACAAATCAACAAAAACAACAAAAAAAGGTATAAAACGAGTCAACATGGTAATAATTTACACTAATTGGGCTTGTAATACTTTTGGGTTTTTTATATTTGCAAGTATCTTTAAACGTCAATCTTGCAGGTATTGGTCAAAATAAACCAGTAAATTGTTTACCAATTCATTTGTATTATTACAAAACATGTTGATAATAATTTTATTACGATTTATTCGGGTAATCGTTATATCATTTAGAGAATTAATAACTTACTCTGTGACTTGATTAATTGAATGGTAAAACATAACATAACATTCAAATTGGAACAAAATTTTATCCTTTTACCTTTGAGATTTTTTTTACTTCCTAATTACTTCTTATATTACTTCTGGAAATTAATTTTAATTTGTCTCTTTTTTCTTCATGAAAATTAGAAGCTCAACTTTGTAACTTTGTTATCATCATGACATGATAATGAATATCGTAAATGAAAGTCATTTTTCAATTTCATTTTTGGTTTTATGCTTTGATAAAACTCTTCATTTATTGGTTTGCTTTTTATTAGTGTTTGATTCATTTTACTTGAACTGAACTTTATCAATTCATTTTAAATTTTTCTTGATTTCAATCCTTTGAACTTGCTTTGACAATAATCACTCCAAATGAAATTGACATTACAGTTAACTGGTAAGTTAACAATTATATTTCTAATTGGTAGCTGACGGTGAATTTACAATGAATTAGACGATCATTTTTAATAGATTGGATTCTGGTCTTGTAAATTAAGATTGATTGCTGATTTAAATCAATTTGCAATGAACATTGAACTTGAAAATTGAATGAGAGAGGAAAGCAAATTTTGATTGATAATTCTGTCTAATAATAAAATTACTGACAAATGTGAGAAATGAGTTATTAATAAACCTATCATCAGATAATCAACAAATTTTATAATATTATATACTGTAAAAGGTTCAACGGTTTGTGCTAATATATACACTGGTACATAATTTAACCCATTAAATCAGTGATTGATACAATGAACCAAAGTGATTAACCTTATAAATTGTGTTTTAAGTGATTTTAATAGTATAAGATTAATGAGTAATGGAAGTCACAAACAATTGCATCGACCAGAAGTGTCATAGGATAATGACTTTATAAGACTAAGGATTAACCAGAAGGATAAGACCAAGAAACGGGTTAAATACGTGACTATTTTTTCTGGTCATAGGTTGAATAAAAGACTTACCAGAAAAAAAGTCAACAGCTCAAAGATCTGTAAAATATTTGGATCTATTCCTGTGTCTGATCAAGCGGAAAAGATTCAAATGACACAAAGAGACAAAAGCCATCAACAATATAAAAATCCGGTAGACATTATGGTTTTCACGGATTACAAGTTGAATTCGGGAGATTGCAGGTTAAAAGACAAAAGCTTTATGCAGTAAAACAGGTAAAGTAACTTTAAATAGCAACAATTAAAATCAGAAAGCCAACGGAAGACTGAATCTATCAATATAACAAAGAAAACTGATAAAATATATTCTCTGCTTTCCAACGACTGGCACATTTTAAGAAATCAAATCAAATAAATCAATTTTCCTTTTCTTTGTCAGTAATAGTTGAAACTACCATATAACTGAAACAAGGTAACAGAAGATTACACTTTGTCTCATTGTTTATCTAATCCAAATGGTCTAAACATTTTGATTTGCTGGTTATTTTAAGCTACCAACCATGTTAATTAAGTGATCGCCATGAATGATGTTGATTGATTGAAGCAAGCCGCAGAAGGTAAGAGAGGAACCCAAAATTGTCACTAGATTATCTGAATTATCCTTATTTCTTGATTTTTACCCTTTCTACTGATTCACCCATTAATATCGAAAATAATCTCTGAGCTTACTTTCGATCATCTGACTTTATAAAGATCTGATTGATTAACTGATTATGATGATGATAATGGTGAAAGATAAGTCCAGAGGAATGAGCAAAAAAAACTAACAAGAAAAGTAAGAAAATCCAGTTTAATCATCATTTTGATCGATAATATGAAACAAAAATATTGTTCAACCTTTCTCTTAACGCATCAGTTAATCATTCATGTATTCATACTTAATTTGATAGTCATATCATCATGTCACATTAAATTATCGCAGGACAATTAACAATCCTTATTGAGTAAGAATCCCTTCTAGGCAATATAATAATATACATATTTATTAATAGAAATCCTTGAAATGATTTAGTTTCACTTCTTTGGGTTAAAGAAGCAGAGAAAGATTCTTTGGTAAACATTTTTCATCCTCATTCTTTGAATGTTTTCAAATATAAATACCGCCAATGTAATGATAATCAAAATTGTGTTACTCAAGTGTACTAAATCATCAAACAACCTTCATTTTTTATTTGATTGACTATCAGTTAGCATTCAAAAATACAGTGTAGGTGGAGAAACAACTTTAAAGGTTGATTCTTGATTCCTTTTAACCAGAATCTTCTGGTATCTTCATCAGTCTTATTGATTTGAAAATTTGCTTTTAACAATACCTGTTGATATCTCTCTGTTTACTAGCCAATTAATTAAAAAAACAAAAAGATTTACTGAATCTTCACGTGTCCAATCATTCCTAATGAATTAAATTTAATGCTCAGGTGAAAAACCCAGTCAAAAAATCCCTCAGTTGTTATGTAATTAAAATTTGAAATGATAATGGATTTTTAAGTGCACTTATCATGTTGAATTTTACTAATTTTCCCGTCATTTAACTTTAATGTGCAGTAATAATTTTTGTATTAGTCAATTGTTTCGCATCTTTCCGACGCTTAGGTTTGGTGGATTGGTCAGGTTAATCAATTACAATTTAGTTACCAGATTTGGTTGCAAGCTTGCGTCTAAACATTTAGGTATTCACCCTGTTATCATCTCAATTAGGTTTTTGTTAATTTTTCACAATAATTAACATTCACCTTCTATCGTTTATTAACCTTCAATTTTAATGTTTGAAAATTGTAGGCAATGTTGGCCTCTTCATTTCAATGTTGGCTTATTACTCTATTACTGTAATTAATCTGTAAATATTGCCACATTGTAAGGTTAACAAATTTTTTCTAATTACATTTTCATGTTGTCAGAGTAATTTCAGTAATTAGATAAATCCCATTGAAATAGAGAATAGACAAATGAACTGAAGATTCGCCTCGTTTTTATACACACAATTGGTAAACAATTTGATGAACATTTCAAATTGACAAACATTGAAATTAATGTCATATCACTATAATTAAAACCAACTTGAAAATGGTTAAGAAATAAACAGATAAAGAGAAAAACATTGAGCTCTAATTGCTGTTATTACTGCAATTTTTTTTCTCTGAGTCTGTGGTAAGCGGCAACAAATGGAGACGATTCTGTATAATCATTCAATTCCATTAATCATTTTGATAATGGCTGTTGATTTTGTTTACCATCTATTCACTTAACAGAAACTGGTCAGTTGCCGGTGATTTTGATGAAAGGTACAATTAGTTTCCTGGTGAGAATGGTGAATTTATCATCAGCATATGGGTAAACAAATTTATAGCCAATGATATCAGTAACGGTGAAGAAGAGCCAAAGATGATGGTCAACAATAATATCTCCTTGTAAATTAAAGATGATTTGAATTAAAGGTTGGACTAATGTATTACAATAAATCACAATTCAATGGCATGAAATTAACTGAAATTAAATACCATACATAAAGCTGGAAATAAAAAATATTATTCAACTTGTAGATAAATTGTTAGTGAACATTAATAATGGTTGGTCTTTCAAAAATTAGTTGCTTATTTTACTGTCGATAACAAACTAATGAATCCTGAAGCAGATCCAATATAGATACAAGTTTACAGTCTTTGGAAGTATATTTGAACGGATAAAATGAAATCCAAGAGCATTGATTAAAACCGATGGGTCGGTTTGATTGACCACTTTTCTCTAAAACAAGAACCGTCCAAAGTGGTGATTTGTTATCTTATTGCTTGGCTTGATTCGGGTAAAGTTTTTCCTTGTCATTCCTTTCCTTACAAGAGATAGAGAAGCAGATCTGCTCTATTGTTTTTATGCATGAATAAATGAAAAATCAAACTATTTAATGACCTATCGGGCACAGAGAAATTTAAATGTTACTCAAATATGCAAATAAATCAAAAATTTGTTGAATTGAGTTGGATTGAATTTGATTAAAACTAACACATCATAAAAAATATTAAATCTTAAACGAAAGGGTAACTTATTGTTGTTTTAAACCCATTGTCATCATCGCCATCTTACGAAAAAATTGACTAATTAAACAAATAGAGATAGTTTTCCCTTTTTTAATCAATGATTGACCCCTTGGAGTTATGTTGACGCTAAAAGCTTAATGTTATAATCCCATTGAATTATGTAAATCAGTGAACCTTTCAATTCTTTATAATTGTTATATTACCATCCGTTTTTCATTAATCTTGATAACTCTCTCTCTGTTTCACTCTCTAATGCTGTTTACCTTTCCAATAATCAACAATCTGAACCTAATCATAATGGTCAATATTATGTCCTGGGTTATAACCTTTAATCGGATAAAAGCTAATGAGACTTTATCAAGGATAGATGAAGAGTTGAACGAATTATAATTTCAATCATCATCAGCATCATGTGTTCCTGTTCTCATCTTTCTCTTCTCCTGATAAATATCATCAAAATTCTTACCTCAAGTAAATATCATTAACAAACTTTTTTTTCACTTTTCCCAATTACACGAGCAATCATCGTATTACTACCTTTTTTCATTTTGAGTAAGTAACAAAAATTGTAAAAGACAAACTTTTTCTTCATCTTCTTTTAATCTATTTACGTCACCTTTCCTTTTCTTCATTATTCTCATCACCTTGAAAAACCCTTCTCCATCTTTCTATCTATTGCTTTCAAATTGCAGAGAAAAAAAGAGTTGCACATCAATATTTAATGTAAATAACTTGGTTGGCGCCATTAGATCCAGTCAAACATCTTTCTTGATACTTACCACATGATGGTCACATCTCGTTATGTTCATCGCCAACAGTAAACATCATCAGACTTACAATTTTGGCTCCAATTTTGATATAACAATATAATTTCAAACTCCAAATTATGTTTAACATACTATTTGCGAAACAGATGTTCAAACAAGTGCTCAACAATCAAGAAATCATAATGACGATGAAGATGGAAGGACATTAATGGCATCCAGTACAACACAGCATTATGCTAGCATTACAAGTAAATAGTCACTGAATATCTTTTTTTCTGCTGCATAATCATCATCATCATTAAGTCGACTTGTCAGTCAACTTATGCCTGTTAAATTTGGCAAAATAAGGCGGAAACTTGATAAATTTCTTGATGAATCTCTAAACTAGACCAGATCAAAGTGGAGTAAACCAACTCTAATCAGAACGTTCACAATTTTTCCGCTTTTACGCTTATGTTTTGGCTTTTCACATGGCTTTCCAATTCATATGCGTTTTACGTTGGATGAGTATGCTTTTTTGCATGCAAGAATTCAGAACAGAATCTACTATCTTGAATCTACAGAATAAACTTAAATTTAAATTCTAAACTTGTGTGTAAAGCATCAATCTTGCAATTTAAAAACTTTCTCAAAGATTTTAATAATTGCTTAATAATTTTTCTCTTACTATTTTAGGCCCTGAATGTATAAAGCATCACACAAATTTTCAAACAAATTGGAAACCTGGACAATGAAGGCTTTGGAAAAGGGACACTTCTACAGAGTTCTGGTTCCTTTGTTGGACTCTTGATAATTCAAGGCTGAACTCAATCGGTTCCCGCAGTTGTTCAACGTTGTTTTACGTCTAAAATGCACAGATTTTCCCTTAGTACTCCCACCTTTTTGCTATCAATTTGAAGTTAATCAAGTAATTCAATTGAAACAAAGGCGAATGAGAAGAGCTGAGTTGGGAACTAGGATTTTCCCATTGCCACAATAAATCTAACTACAGAAGTAACCACAACAATAGCTCAAGTAAATGTTGCTTTTTTCTGCGATTATATTATGCATTTTGATTGTCTTTTTTGGCAGTTAAAGTACAATTTCCCATTAATTTCAATTCCAAGAAAAAATTTTACATGAATTCTTTCTTTTTTTTCTAGCTCAATTTGAAAAAGTCTCGATGAACTTTAAGTTTGATTTATTCATTCAGATGGAAAGATTAATGAAAGTATCAAGTTTCCGGTTCACATTGCAAGTTGAAAGAAAGAAAGGGAAACACGAAAGTATCCAAAGATTTATCATCATGTGATGAAGAGTTTTGTGTGTTGTCCTGTCAAAATTGTAAACTGATGATGACGATGATGATGGTTTTCCCAAAAAAAGCAGATTTAAAATCAGAAAGAAAATAAACAAAGACAAAAATCTAATTACAAAAATCCTGGTGACGTTGTTTAACCTCTTCGCCTTACAATCTGTTTTCCATCAAAATGATAACAATTAACAATCTGAATTATAGCGTAATAATTTTGATGTCTTGGAAACAATAAATAATCAACCACAAACACAAATCAATTGATTAATTAAATGGCTGATGAACATGTTTACCTGATTCGATGATTTTAAACTTTCACCACAAAATTGCATTTAAATTGCAATTTCCAATTATCGCAGTTAATTTATTGTCAAATTTTCATCCAGTTGAAAACAATCGTTAAATGGATCTCACACGAAAAAGACTAACCAGAATGGAAATGACCAAGGATGGCTTGATTCAATCATTCAGAAATCTTTAATTTTTAACATAATCAACATCAACAACACAGAACCTGATCATCAATTATCAGATAGTATTGATAAACATCGTTTACTGATCATTGATCTAATGTCTTATTACTGTTGCATTTCAATGTCAATGAATGAACCTTTTCTTTACCTCAGCTATTACTTTTAAATTGTTCATCTTAATCAAGTTGATTATCATGATGATCACCATCAGCATCCTAATAATCAACTTAATCATTCTCATCATCATTCTCAATTCTAATAAATTTCCTTCCAAGGCGTGTTCAATACTTGTATTCATGTAAGTATGAATAAATATAAATCTAACCCATTAAAGGTAAAGTCAGGTATTTATAACCTTTTTTTTATTTTTATTTACATTTTCTTTTTATTTACTATTAATAGTTTCACCATATTAATATAAATTAACTACTCATTATCATGTCAGATACAAACTGTAAAGCAAGCAATCTCAAACATTTATCATTTAACCTAACAAATGAATAGGTTCACAAAAGGTCTGAACATTTACAATCCATATCAAATGAAATCATTTTTATTCTCAATTTCAAAAATAGTTATAGAGAATATCATTATTCAGGAAACAATAAATGGTCAGTTTTAACCCTAAAAGATAATGTTTATTAAATAGCATTAAATACAAGTCAATATTGACCAGGATTCGGTTATTTAGAGAAAATTTAATGGCCAATCAACGCCAGAAAATATTCAAATTGTAAATGTAAGAAACAAAAAAACAATCTTCAGCTAACAATTGATTTATAATTGAATTGACAGGTTAATTATATTTCTTGGTTAACTTGATTTCAATTTTGACTTGATTTAACTATCAAATGAAACAGATTAACCTTGTAAACGTTTAACTCTAGATTGACTTGTTTTGTTGTTTTTTGTCTTTAAACGATAATCATCACCATCAAAGTCATGATTAACATCATCATTCTAATTATGTTAATCATTACACCGATTATCGCAAGACGATTACTGACTTGAATGAAAAAAAACTAATATTGTACCATTAAACTTGTAAATTAGCTTGATTGGTATTTGATAATCCGTTTTTACTTTTAAACTAGTGAAATATTTATATTAAACTTGATGTTGCAAATCAAGCAGTTTAATATTTAATTAAATTTTTTGCTATCACAAGATTTAAAGTTGAATTAAAAAGCTGTGAATCAATCAACAAAGATTAACCAATTGAGATTAATATCATTTACATGAACATGCATTGATTGATTTCTTGAAACCAAGGCAATGTCAATCACTATTTTGTATTGTATTATCAAATGAGACAATTGTTGAAGTAAATTTTTACTAACCTTTCAATCTTTCAATTTATTTAAACAGGTTAAGGACATTACTAATCACTATTGGCTGCTTTGGCTATTTTCAAGTTTCGGACATTCCATTATTCACTTGCTTTCCATGATACAGTTTAATGTCAACGATTTATTATATTACATGAGGTTAGTTGATTCAATTATCAAGGTTTGATCCAAGACCAAGTGTTGAGAAAAAACAAGTTACAAGCCAAGAAATTGAATAGTGATTACTATCGATGTATTGATTACATTGTTTTTGTTTTTATTTTTGATTTGACTGTTTGATTGTCATCTGATTATCGGCTATTTTATATTAAATAATGAATTATAAGTTTCCATTTCTCATGGTTAATGGGAAATGAAAATCAAAGATTGATTATGTTCTAGTTGCATGCATTTAATATAAATGACTGAAAGAGCATAAAAAAAGTTATCATCGGAAAATGTGACAAAAAAACAGTCTTGAACACTTTAATATCTTTATTATTAATACATGCAGTAATAAATGTGTTGATTAAATATTATTGCAGTATTATTGAAAGTTATATGCCCTGAGGATGAGACAATGAAAATAATTGAGTTTTTAAATAACTTTTGGTCCC
The DNA here is from genome assembly GCA_028476895.1 of Tetranychus truncatus. Lineage (NCBI taxonomy): Eukaryota > Metazoa > Arthropoda > Arachnida > Trombidiformes > Tetranychidae > Tetranychus > Tetranychus truncatus. Next base: position 10,275,921 of record CM052062.1, read on the forward strand.
AACTGAATGGGAAAAGCTTACTGGAAAAATATTTGCTGTTATACTTAAATCAGATTTCAGTCTAAAAGTCAATCAAAAACATTGGCAACCGGAGTTTCTTTGGATCATTGATAACTTGTTCAATCATCATATAAATGTTGATAATTGTTCTATAATCTGTTTTGGATGTTAAAGCTGTTAAAAAACAGCTTACAATATTTACCTCAACCATAATCACCTTGCTAAATACAAGTAAACCAAAGTGAAGAAGACGCAAAACTCCCAACTCTTGAATTATCTTCATTTTCTTATTTCTTTTTTTCTTTTTTTTCTATCAAGGTTGATGTTTTTTGGTTATCGACAAATGATGATGTTGAATCAAGCATAGAAATGATTATGGATTTGATGAAATTACATGATAAATCATTGGCTAGAGAAACCAAAAATATCTTAAGGATAATTTGGGGAAAATGTCTTCTCCTCGCTTTGCAGTAGTGCACTTCAAATTGTGGTATCAATACTATTTACAAGGATTTTAATCATCTTCATCGTCAGAATGATCCATCATTATAATATCCAATTCTGGCCTCTTTTTACATTTTTTTTATGGTTTTGAACGCGTTCATTTGTAATCACCTTGGATATTGAACTCTATTGGTTTCGAAGTAAATAATCACTTTATACAGATTAATATGGCTCACAGTTAAATATAAATAGTTGACAGTTTAATATCTTTGCTGTTTGAAAGACATGAGGGTGAATTGCTGCCTTCAACGGCAAACTGTTTGTAATTGTGCAAATTCAAATCATCAACCTGGTCTTTATGTTTTTTACCATTCAATGTAACCATTTTATTTATGTATGATTAAGTTGGTTGATTATTATTATTATTAATTCTTTATATGTTTTTGACGATTATCATTGGTTAACCCTTGAGCTGTGTTTCAAATGTTGATTCACTGTTTTCACTTTTACAACATTCATAACAAATGCACTGAGTTGTGGGCTCTTGTGCTTCTACCTTTTTTATTTGATTTTATTATTTCTCTGTTTATTGGAATAATGATTAAATGTTTAGTTAGGAATATAGTTAATGCATTAATATTTTATTGAAAATTTAATTTTCATATTTTCTTATTGAGTTTGAAGTTTCAAGTTTGAAATGAAAAAAACATCGTCTTGTCACTTTTTAGTACAGAAAGAAAAATTCGTTTTATGAGGATAAATTATGTTTCTCTTAAAAAATTAGAAACTACATGGGATGATTAAGAGTAATTAAAAGTAAATTTATTTTTTTGGGCTTAATTACTTTAACCTTTCTTCAGACTTCAATCAAAAATTGAGTTTCATTTGAAATTTCCATCTAAAAATAAGTTTCTAGATTAAAGCGTCATCTTTCGTTAATGATTGGTACTAAAATAAATAACAAAACAACATTTCTGTATTTTAGTGGTTATTTTGAATTACTGCTGTCTTTTTTATTTGTTACTAGCTTTGTTGTTATTAATTGGGATAAATATTTCATCAGACTGACTTTATTATATATTTATTTTACTGTTAATTCATCAAAATGGCTTCTACATTGAAGGGCAAAGCTGCCAAGACCAAAGTGAAGGATAAGACACCCGCTGAAATACAAATCACTGCTGAACAGTTGATTAGAGAGGCCAAGGAAAGAGACTTGGAGATATTACCACCGGTAAGTTTATTAAACTATTGAATCGTAGTAATTCAATTTTACGCTTGACTTTTGATTGGCTACTTTAAATCTTAAATTAAAGCTTCATGAAAGAGTTTTGTCTACATCGGATTAAATTTTTACATTTCTCTTCTATCTCTTAGCCACCAAAACAAAAGATATCCGATCCTGAAGAATTAGCTGAGTATCAATTGCGAAAAAGGAAAGCATTTGAAGATAATATAAGAAAGAATCGACTTTCCATAGCTAATTGGATTAAATATGCCGAATGGGAACACAGCCAACAAGAGATCCAGCGAGCTCGCTCTGTTTACGAGAGAGCATTGGATGTGGATCCACGATGTATTACCTTGTGGCTTCGTTATGCTGAAATGGAGATGAAAAATCGCCAAGTTAATCATGCAAGGAATGTTTTTGACCGAGCTGTGCGATTATTGCCTAGATGTAACCAATTTTGGTACAAATATACTTATATGGAAGAGATGTTGGGTAATGTTCCAGGTTGCCGATTAGTTTTTGAAAGATGGATGGCTTGGAAACCGGAAGAACAAGCCTGGTTAACTTACATTAATTTTGAAGTTAGATACAAAGAATTAGATTTAGCTAGATCTATTTACACACGATTCATAACAGTTCATCCCGAGATCAAGAACTGGATTAGGTTTGCGAAGTTCGAGGAGCGTAACGGTTTTGTCAGCAATGCTCGTGAAATTTATGAAAAAGCAGTGGAATATTTTGGTGATGAAAACATGGATGAAAATTTGCTTCTAGCATTTGCTAAGTTTGAAGAACGCCAAAAGGAACATGAAAGAGTCAAAGCTATCTACAGATTTGCCTTAGAAAAGCTTCCCCGAGAAGAATCTCAAGAACTATTCAAACAATATACTATCTACGAGAAAAAATATGGTGACCGTGAAGGAATAGAAGATGTTATAATGAATAAACGAAAATTTAAATATGAACAAGACTTGCAAGAAAATTCTCACAACTATGATACTTGGTTTGATTATATCCGACTTGTTGAAGGAGAAGGCGATATTGAAGCAATTAGAAGGATATATGAAAGAGCTGTGGCCAACATTCCACTCAAACGAGAAAAACGTTTCTGGCGAAGGTACATTTACCTGTGGATTTATTATGCTATCTTTGAAGAGTTAACAGCGGAAGATTTGGACAGAGCTCATGAAGTTTATCAATTTTGTTTACGTCTAATACCTCATAAATCTTTTACCTTTGCCAAATTTTGGGTTATGGCCGCTAAGTTCGAAATAAGGCGCAAAAATCTTCAAGCAGCTCGTAAAATATTGGGGACATCTATTGGTCTATGTCCAAAAGATAAACTTTTCCGCGAATATATTGAAATAGAATTACAATTAAGAGAATTTGATCGATGTCGAACATTATACCAAAAATTACTCGAATTCTGCCCAGAAAATTGTTCCTCGTGGTTAAGATTTGCTGAACTGGAAACTGCACTCGGTGAATACGAAAGAGCTCGAAAAATCTACGAGATTGCTATTTCTCAAGATAGATTGGATATGCCAGAAGTAATTTGGAAGTCTTACATTGATTTCGAAGTCGATCAAGAAGAATTTGAAAATGCTCGAAATTTATATGAAAGATTATTGGAAAGAACTAAACACGTCAAAGTTTGGATCAGTTTTGCAAAATTCGAACTTTTAGCTTCAAGTGATGAGACAATAAGTGACAGTAACATTGCTCAGGCAAGAACCGTTTTTGAAAGAGCCAATAAAGCGTTAACCGATAATGAGGAAAAAGAAGCTCGTCTTATGCTTCTCGAAGCATGGCAAGAATTCGAAGCAGAACACGGCGATGAAAGAACTAAACAACATGTCGAATCATTGATGCCAAAGAAGGTTAAAAAGCGACGAAAGATCACAAATGACGATGGGTCAGATGGCGGTTGGGAGGAATATGTGGATTATATTTTCCCAGACGATGATAGTGTAAAACCTCATATGAGACTACTTGAGCTAGCCAAGAAATGGAAGAAACAAATTACAGAGGCTCCAACTACGACGAATGAATCAACAGATGAGAATAAAGAAAGTAATAGTAGTAAAGATGATGAACAGAGTGAAGATTAATGTAAATTTTAACGATTCAGTCTTTTTGCAAAAAAAAGAGAAAAGAAAACTTTTTTCCACAATGAATACAGCGTTTTTGTTTTTTTGTCTCAATCGACAAATAACAGTACATTCACATAGAACACTGAGAAAATTTGTTGGTAATGGTTGTTGAAGAGTAAATAGCTGCTGATTGCGCGATACGATATTAAGTTAGATTGAAATTTTCATCAGCCATGTGTTGAATCAGTACAAGAATTCATAAGTCTGTAGTGTGAGAGGAACGAAAGATAGGAAGAGAGGAAAGATAGCGAAAGATAGAGTGTGAAAGGGTTCGGAAAAGGGTAGTTGAGGAAAAAATCAAAAAAAGAGAAAGAGTTTTACAAAATAGATATTGTGAAAAAAGAGATTCTCATTTTACTTCCAATTTCATTTGTAAATTTTTCTTCTCCTCCTCTAATTTATCCATCCTTTTCCACAATTTATTGACTAAAGCTTCCTGCTCTTGTTCCAACGTATTCTCAAGTTCAACCTTTTCTCTCCTTAATTGCTCTAAGCTTTGTTGTTTCTGGTTAGTTTCACTTTCCAATTTCTCTATTTTTCCCATCAATTTTGCAATTAGAACACCATTTTCGTGTTGATGTGTCTTTTCAAATTCCTTCTTCTCAGCCAACAGTTGGTTCAGCTTTCGGCTTAAATCATTGGTTAGACATTCTTCTTCTTGCTCATATTTGAGAGCAATGATCTCTTTCTCCTTTTTAAGAGCTTCAATTTGTTTCAACAACGTATTACTAATAAATTCTTCCTCCTGCTCAGCTTTAGCTTGGATGGTTACATAGGCTTCCTTCAATTTTTTGTTCTCCTCGGTTAAATGCTTAATCCTAAATTTGAGTGATTCATTCTCAATCTGGAGCCGACGATTTTCTTGTTCCAGTTTTTGTATTTCATCCATTGCACCACCAGAAAAAAAATAATTTAAGAAAAAGAAGAGATCGAAGACGAAGGCGAAACTGAGACACAACTATGATGATTTACACTCACAGGTTGTTGAAAAAAAATACAGTATTAACATTAAGACAAAAATATTTATCAAACCAGACAATAACAACCATTAAATCAAGAATATGTTTGAGCAAAATACACAGGAGCTCGATGAGTTTAGCTCATATGTTAAATCAACCAACTTCCATCTAACGGTTAAAGCAGTAACCACATTGAAAATTGTATCAGTTTATCACTACAACAACAACATTCACTAATTGATAACTAATATCATCTAATATTAGTCTCGATCAAACAACCCATTAAAATCAACTGCCCTCCCAGCCAGTAACATGTTACATGCTTTTCCGTTAAACAAATGACAGCTACAAGCTACAACCAAACAATCTCCAATGGTCACAATGGACCTTAATTGTCAATGATCAACTAAGATTATTTTAATTCTTCTAGCAATGATTGGCTAAACCTATTGCATTATTACATTCAGAATAACTAAATATAAAATTAAATGGCTAAACTTCCGTATTCAGCCGGTCGAATTTCTTGATGAAATTTTGTGTACTAATAGAACTCGACGAGCTGAGTTCGAATATGTGACTCATTTTATGCGGAAACGCCCCCTAGCGGAGAAAATCGTACTTTTAAGAAAACGCGTTTTAAGCCATTTTAAGCACTGCGCATGCGCGCAGAACCATTTTTTTGACCTCACTTGACCTTGACGAACTGACAAGTATGAATGCAAAGTTTCATGAGTCTAGCTGTAATACTTCTTGAGATATAGCTACACTTACTACATATTCATGCATTCACTTATCGAGATCATTAACCTTTGATTTGTTACGTAATATTAGGTTAGGTTAGGTTAGGTTAGGTTAGGTTAGGTTAGGTTAGGTTAGGTTAGGTTAGGTTAGGTTAGGTTAGGTTAGGTTAGGTTAGGTTAGGTTAGGTTAGGTTAGGTTAGGTTAGGTTAGGTTAGGTTAGGTTAGTTTAGGTTAGGTTAGGTTAGGTTAGGTTAGGTTAGGTTAGGTTAGGTTAGGTTAGGTTAGGTTAGGTTAGGTTAGGTTAGGTTAGGTTAGGTTAGGTTAGGTTAGGTTAGGTTAGGTTAGGTTAGGTTAGGTTAGGTTAGGTTAGGTTAGGTTAGGTTAGGTTAGGTTAGGTTAGGTTAGGTTAGGTTAGGTTAGGTTAGGTTAGGTTAGGTTAGTTTAGGTTAGGTTAGGTTAGGTTAGGTTAGGTTAGGTTAGGTTAGGTTAGGTTAGGTTAGGTTAGGTTAGGTTAGGTTAGGTTAGGTTAGGTTAGGTTAGGTTAGGTTAGGGCACCCAAATTACTTGTGAGAGTCATATGTATACGTTTGACTATATACATATGTATATTTTGTAAGTGTAGCTTTATCTCAAGAAGTATTACAGCTAGACTCATGAAACTTTGCATTCATACTTGTCAGTTCGTCAAGGTCAAGTGAGGTTAAAAAAATAGTTCTGCGCGCATGCGCAGTGCTAAAAATGGCTTAAAACGCGTTTTCTTAAAAGTACGATTTGTTCCGCTAGGGGGCGTTTCCGCATAAAATGAGTCACATATTCGAACTCAGCTCGTCGAGTTCTATTAGTACATCAAATTTTATCAAGAAATTCGACCGGCTGAATACGGAAGTTATACCAATTAAATTAGTAAATTCATGTTTTAAAATAAAAGCATTAAATTGCTTGATCTTATTAGTTAATGTAAACACATTCAACAGCTAAATATAAGTTGCATATGTTGTATTGATAACTCATATTTTAATTGATTGCAGCAAATTTTTATGCTCATTTAAAGAAGTGATCACGTTGTAATGACGTCATTTGTTTTTAATATGTTTGCTGTTACAATTAATTTTTCACTGTTAAACTTGATCAAATAAAATCATGAACTTCAACAGATTAAATGTTTATTGTTATCATAATGATTTGGGATAATTTTTTTTAATAGGAATGTTTTTAATGCTCACTATTGTTTGTGTATGAATAATCTCATGTTCAATGGAAAAATAAAACTCATTTAGTTTTTCAATTAATCCGAATTATATTGCTGTTTCAATTTGATTTATCCACAATTATCTTAATTCCTCTGTATAATTAGATGTTAACTGTTAAGTATCAAGAGATTTGAATTTGGCGCCCTATCGGCATCTTTCTGTTTTTCGGTTTTAGTTTCTCCTAGAAGCCGTTTCCATGTTGTTTCATAGCTTGTGTTATCAATTTTGTTAATGTCAACTGCTAAGATTTATTTTGATTTATTTCAGTCTAAATAAATCATAATGCCTGATAAAATTGAAATCCCTTTACGGGATAGTATTGATGAAGTTATTGAGTTAAACATTGAAAATTTACCTGAAGGCTCGGAAGTGCTTGAAATTTTACGACAAGAACAACCTATTCTCAATGTTTGGATCTCTTTGGCGGTAAGTTTTGCAATTTCGTGGTCTATCTCAAATCCATAATTTCTCATTTTATCATGAGAAAAAATATTACACTTTTGCAAACGTTAACTGTGTTCATTTCATCTTTTTTTTCTAATCAGGTTGAATACTACAAGCAAGGTAAACATGAAGACTTCGTACATATTTTGGATGTCTGTGTTGAAAGAATCTTGGTATTCTTGGAGCAAAAGAATACCAATCTACCAAGAGAACATTGTCTTGATTATCCCGAATATGAAAAGGATATGATGCGTGCTTTAGATACTTTAGCTGCTTACTACATCAAGCTTGGAAATCGAGAAAAGAACCGAGATAAAAAGAAAGATTTTTTCAACAAGGCTCATCATCTTTTCACTATCGGTGACAAGATAATCATGTATGATCAAAACCATTTGCTTGGTAAAACATATCTGTGTTTTCTCGAGGGTGACAAAATGGATCAAGCTGATGCACAGTTCAACTTTGTTATGGGACAAGCTCAGAACAATATGGCAGCTTTGCTAGGTAAAGCATGCATTGCATTTAATAAGAAAAATTATGCTGGAGCCTTAGCTCAATACAAAAGAGCCTTACGCAGTAACCCTAATTGCCCAGCTGATGTTCGACTTGGACTCGGTCATTGTTTTTACAAGCTTGGCAAACCTGAAAAGGCTCGCCTTTCATTTGAAAGAGCCTTGCAACTGGATCCACAATGTGTTGGTGCTCTAGTAGGACTTGCTTTGCTAGAACTGAACGATAAAACACCAGAATCAATTAGGAAAGGTGTACAGATGCTTTCCAAAGCTTATACAATTGATCCTACTGACCCCATGGTTCTTAATCATCTTGCCAATCATTTTTTCTTCAAAAAAGACTACAGCAAAGTTCAGCATCTTGCCCTTCATGCTTTTCACAACACAGAAAATGAGGCTATGAGAGCGGAAAGCTGTTATCAACTTGCAAGAGCATTCCATATCCAAGGAGATTACGATCAAGCTTTCCAATATTATTATCAAGCAACGCAATTCGCCTCTCCCCAGTTTGTTTTACCTCAATTTGGTTTAGGCCAAATGTACATTCATCGTAAAGATACTGAAAACGCTTCTCAGTGCTTTGAAAAAGTTTTAAAAGCTCATCCTGATAACTATGAAACTATGAAAATTCTAGGTTCTCTATACGCTCAATCAAATAATCAAAATAAACGAGATCAGGCAAAAACTTATTTAAAAAAGGTCACTGATCAATGTCCCGATGATGTTGAAGCCTGGATAGAATTGGCACAAATTTTGGAACAGTCTGATCTGCAAGGAGCCTTATCAGCTTATGGAACTGCAATTAAAATTCTCAAAGAAAAAGTGCAAGTTGACATACCATCCGAAATTTACAATAATATTGCCGCTTTACATTTTCGTTTGGGTCATTTGGAAGATGCAATGAAAAATTATGAAGCGGCATTAGAACGATGTAAACAAGAAGAATCTAATGATGAACATTATTATGGATGCATCTCCGTCACAATTAACTATAACTTGGCCAGATTGTATGAAGCAATGCATTTTTATGATAAAGCAGAAAAAATTTACAAAGATATTTTGCGTGAGCATCCAAACTATATCGATTGTTACCTTCGTTTAGGATGTATGGCAAGAGATCGTGGCCAGATTTACGATGCTTCTGATTGGTTCAAAGAAGCTCTTCAGGTTGACCAAGATAACCCTGAAGCTTGGTCACATATTGGAATCCTTCATTTCGCTAAACAGGAGTGGGGTCCAGGACAGAAAAAATTCGAGCGTATTTTAAAGAAAGAGTCAACAGCACAAGACACTTATTCACATTTAGCTCTAGCCAATGTTTGGCTTCAAACTCTTCATCAACCAAACAAAGATAAAGAAAAAGTCAAAAGACATCAGCAAAGAGCATTATCACATTATAAACAAATCCTCCATATGGACAACAACAATATTTATGCAGCTAACGGAATCGGTGCTGTTCTTGCGCATAAAGGATACATTTCTGAGTCTCGAGATGTTTTCGCACAAGTACGAGAAGCAACAGCTGAATTTCCTGATGTGTGGGTCAATATTGCTCACATATATGTTGAACAGAAACAATATGTTGCTGCGATTCAAATGTACGAAAATTGTTTGAAAAAATTCTATCGACATGATAACACAGAAATACTTCAGTATTTGGCTCGAGCTTATTTTAAATGTGGTAAATTGCGAGAATGTAAAAATGTACTCTTAAAATGCCGTCGAGTTGCACCTCAAGACACTGTAATTCTGTACAATCTTGCTCTAGTTCTTCAAAAGCTGGCCACTCATGTTCTTGAAGACAGTAAAAGTAATGTTCAAGTTGTGCTTAAAGCTGTCCATGAACTTGGTTTAGCTCATAAATATTTCCAATACCTGTCAGTCAGTGGTGATAAGATGAAGTTTGACCTGAATGCTGCTTCGATGGAAGCTAAACACTGCCAAGATTTATTGAGTCAAGCCCAATATCATGTTGCAAGAGCTCGAAGATTGGACGAAGAAGAAAAAGAAATTAGAAGAAAACAAGAATTGGAACGAGAAGCTCTTCGTCAAAAGATGGAAGATGAACAGAAACGGGCAGAGGAAGAAAAAATAAAACAAGAAAAGGAACTAATTCAAAAGAGACAACAGTTCGTCGAACAAACCAAAAATAAATTACAATTCCAAGAGCTACCAGACGAAAAGCCCTCTAAAAAAGGCAAATCAAGAAAGGCTGGGGCTGATGACGATTTCGTTACAGATGGAGACGGCTCTGGAGATGAAAATGTTCGCCCTCGTAAGAAGGCTAAAGTTGGTTCTGGTGATGAAGGAGAAAAGAAACGCATCAAGAAAAAGAGGCGACCTAAGGTTGAAAAAGGATCAGGTGATGAATCTGATGCTGGAACAGCCGACCGAAAAGAAGAGAGGAAAAGACGTCGAAAACATAAGGATAAACGATCTTCAAAGAAAAAGTCATCTGAATCCATCAAAAAACAACCAAAAGCTGTAGAAATCGCAGCAAAATCAAAAGGACGAGTTGTTTCTCGTGAATTCGTCTCAGACTCTGACTCAAGCTCTGATGATGAACAACGAGAGCAACCTTTAGTTATCGCTCAAGAATCTGACGCTGAAGCTAGTCCTAAAATTTCTTCTGAAGATTCACCATCAGGTTCAGGATCAGGATCAGCGTCAGGATCAGACTCAGATTCATTAATTGCTAAAAAGAAAGCTAAAAAAGTCAAAGTGAGCAAAAAGAACAAGCGCAAATCGAAAGTTATTGATTCTGAAGAAGAGGATTCAGATGCCAAGTCAGATGAAAGTCCAAAGAAAGAAAAGAAGGAGAAAGCTAAAAAGTTTGCTCTTAAAAAATTTGTTGCTTCAGACTCTGAAGAAAATGATCAACAAGAAAAAGAAGAGAAGGATGACGAAGAAGATGAAGAAAATGAACAAGAAGACAAAGAGGACAGTGAAAACGAAAGAAGTGACAATGAACGAAGCGACAATCAGAGTGATGCCCAAAGTGATAACCAAAGTGATAGTGAGAATAGTGGAAATGAACGTGAAGCCGATAAAGATAGTGACCAAGAGCAAGATCAAGAGGAAAGGGATGATCAAAATGATGCTGAAGAAGAAGAACCTGAGCAACAAAAAGATGACGATTCATCAGAGTCTGAAGGGTCACCAATGCCTGTCAAAAAAGAAGGTGCCTCTGATTCTGAAGTTGAAAGAAGCCCAGCTCGATCTGACAATAGTCAAGAGGACGAAGACAGTCAACACAGTCAACAAAGTCAACAAAGTCAACAAAGTAGTGGAGATGAATCATAATAGAAACTTTAACTCAACATCGATGTCTAGAATGACCTCTCACAATAACCATTGAGCATCAAACAATCTTATGAAAATCAACAAAATTTAATGGAATTTGTAAATAATTAAATTCATCTATATTTCCATAAATACCAAAAACATTTATTCTTACTACAAATATTGATAGATTGCATCTCTTAACTATAGTATGGGTTGAAACATGATTATAATTTATAAAATTTGCATATAAAAGTATAGAGTAATAATAGTTGTGAAGAAAACTAATTCGTAGAAAATTATTATCGAAAACTGACGATCAGAGAAATTTTTGGATATCTTTAATGGACTCAATGTCAGTATTTAGGCCTCTAAAAACCCATAAAGTCTTAACTCAAAAGGGGAATTCTCTGTAATTCATCCTCAATTTTCTTGCTGAAATGATGTACGAATGAGTTGAATATAAACTTAGATATACGACCGCTCAGATTTCACTGTTATCAGTGCTATAGAATCATCACCGAACTGCATATGATTGGCAACATTCAACATCTCGGTTTGATTCCCAATGTCAAAGTCTTGGCTGTCTTAATGATTGCGCCCATTACGTGTTCAATTTTACTTGGAGTCTTGTCATTAGGGAACAGCTGATAGTTACGTACCAACGATGCCAGTGAAAGCTTTGCATTAATCAGAGCAAACCTCATTCCGATACAGGTTCGAGGTCCAGCACCAAACGGTAAGAATGTAAATGGTTTCGGTGAACCTTCCAAAAATCTATTTGGATCAAAAACTTCTGGTTCAGGATAATTTTCTGGATCATGATGCATAGCATAAACTGGTATTGTAACTACGGTTCCTTTTTGTATCTTAATATCTGTGCCTGGTAAAATATAATCAGAATGAGAAACACGTTGGAATAATAAAATTGGAGAATCAATTCTCAGAGTTTCCGATATAACGGCATCCAAGTAAGGAAGATCTTGCAAAACTTCGTAATCCTCAATGTTGGCCTGTGTAACCTCTTGGTACAACTTTTCTTGAATATCTGGATTGGTAGCGAGTCTATAACAGGCCCAAGTCAACAGGGTTGATGTCGTTTCATATCCAGCTATGAGAAATATAACAGCTGAGCTAACAATTTCATCTGGAGACAGTTTTTTAGCTTCTCCTTTGAGCTCTTCCCCTTCTTTGCTCACAACTTCAGCGTCAATCAAAAGTTGAAGGAAATCATTTCCTTTGTTGTCGCTTTTTTTACGCTGTTCAATAATTGGTAAAGTCAATTGTTTGAGATAATCCAAACTCTCGTTTGAATTGACACTTATTTTCATCATCCTAGAGACCCATTTAGGCGCCGTCAACATAATGAAAAATTTGAGCTTATTAGGTTTAAATACTTCCACGAAATGACGTAATATTTCATCATCTGAACTGTTGTAAACATCAAAGCTCGTAGCAAAGCAGCACTTGGTTATGACATCCAAATTGTATCGACCCCAGAAATATTTGGGATCAAAATCGGGATCCTGTGAAGAAGTCAGTTTAACCAGTTCTTTTTGAGCTTCTTGATTGCAAATTTTGATCAAGTCAAACATCTTCTTCATCTTTCCAGTAGTAAAAGTAGGCGACAATGTGCTCCTCATACGCTTCCACTTCTCTCCATACAAGGCGGTCAAAAAATTGCGCTCAACTGGACCAAGATAGTTTTGATCGAATCCTTGAGGGAAAATGTGAAAATCTTTGACACATATTTGACGGAGAAGTTCAGGTTCACCTACAACTAGATGAGGGTTGGTTCCTTGATAAGTTCTGGATATAAACAATAACAATTAGTTGACTAAAGAAATTTGTTTTCATTGAATATTTACCCGTAAACTTTGCCATATTTAGTATAATCATCGATCAAGTTGTCCGTTATTGGCTTTGAGAATCCAACATTTCCAAGAAGGAAAAGTGGCTTCGGCCCTTTAACACCTTGCTTTTCCCAATAAGATTGTTTTTGCTTTATGTAACTGTCAATTCAGTAAAAATTCAATTATAATTAAACATAAAAATTGTCAATAAAAAGCATATGATACTCACTAGAACAACCAGCTGATGATACTGATTATACCAACTACTAACCATTGATTTGATAAGTCAAACATTATGAAGCTTAAGATGAAATAGTCTATAAATGATTGGAAGCACAAACTGTTAATTGCTTTTATTTATTAATCAAATGGTTTCAAAGATTGCAATCCAGTGCACATGTTTTGATAAATTCAAGTGCGAATGAACCAGTAGTTTATAGTTATCGGGATCATTGTTATCGAATTGAAGAACAAATAATCTTGATCTGTGCGAAGAGCAAGACTTTTTCATTTGAAAATAGACTTTTCCAAACAAAAAATACTGTTTTCAAAACACAAAACACGCCGCCTTGCACTTATTTGTATGACAGCCGAATCAAAATGGTGACTACAAACAAATTTCCTTGCCAAATTATTTGCATTAAGCCTAAAAGTAATCAAGGAGCAAGCCTTGCAAACCATTCATTTGCTCGTTCATCTTTTGGAAATGAAAATAGCGAACATTGGCCGCCCGCAGTGTGTCCACATGATTTGAGAATACACTTTGACAATGAAAAACCAAGTTAAATTAATCTTAAATAAGTGCATATTCATATGGATAATTAATAATCCCGAAATTATATTAATTAGTTTTGTTAAAATCAAGAAATTCCCATTTACAAACAAATCAAGAATCTCTTCGGAGTCTCACCTCAAAAAGTTCACCAATTCAACCTTCTACCAAACTGCCATTTTTTAGTTGCTTTTAATTGTTATAATAAAAATGTTAATTAAAAAATCCAAAAAATCTGAAGAACCCACTTACTTTTAATTTCTAGGAAAAAATTGGGTCAAAAAAAGCACTAAAGCAATCTCAAAATTCAATAATTATTCGATCAATAAAGTTGGTGAAAATGTGCAAGCAAATTTGTCTTTAATATAATGTAAATTAACAATTTCATTTCAAAAACTTTCATCTTCTTGCGCTATTTAGTATTGAAGTGTGAGTGTGAACCAGAAGAACTAAATCTCAACTTTACAAAAATCATCTTTCGTGTCGTCTCTTTTACCTTGCTCTTTAGATGAGACTGTCTATTGTGAATGGTCTATAGTTGATTGGAAGCACAAACTGTTGATTGCTTTTATCTATTAGCCAAATGGTTTCAAAGATTGGAATCCAGTGCATATGTTTTGATGAATTCAAGTAAGAATGAATTTATAGTCATCATGATCATTATTATCGCATTGAAAAACAAATGAACCCATAACTTCATTGTAACTAAAAACAGACTATGAGATATGAATGTTATAAATGAATTAAAAGCTTTTCTCTTGTTTACCTTGAAATTTATTTACTAGTTAAACCTAAACTTAAATCAGATTAAATGGACACAACTTGAAGGTGTTAATCGAAAGCCTTTTGTGTTGCTGCGGTCAATTACATTAAAATTAAAATAATACAAATTAAAACGACATTAAAATAAGTTTGACTGGCATGAGTTTAGGCCAAAGATCATTAAACCGCGATCACGATAATGAATAGTGAATGCAGATTAAATTGATTAGAGATGTTTTCAGGAAAATTGAATTTAATGATGTTGCAAATATTAAATGCATAAATAATTTATTTAAAATCCCGCACTTAAACTGACATTAATGTCATTTCGCATTTCTGATTCTAGCTTTTATAATCTGTTGGCTAGCAACGATCTGAGCTTCATGTGTATTCATTTTTAAGCTTAGTAATTTATTCGTCATTTGATATAAGAATTGCTCTGATTTTGTTTATCATTATTATAACCATGGATATAATGATTGTAAAACTCAAATGTACGCAATATTGTTTCATTTCGAACTCAAAGGTGAAAAATTTGCTTGAGGTTAACTATTGCGGTTCTTTCACTATTGCAATCATCTAGGCTATAAAAGCACTCTCTTGAGTTCTGAAAAGTCGACAGTACAGAGTGTTAATCCTGGATTTCAATTGTAAGTGCATTTAATTGCAAAATAGGTTACAGACATAAGATATCAGAGATATCAGCTATATAAGAGCAGCTCAAAACTCGAATATTAAAGATTAAAGATGATAATCGAAAAAATCAACGAACAAACATTGATGTCACTTCTGTAAAGACCTGGAAAACTGTCCATAAGACGGACAGTTTTTTTAAACGAATCTGGATTTCTTTTGAGAATTGTTTCCCTTGAGCATGTTTTATGGCCAAACTATTATAAATAAAAAAAGAAGAAAATCGTTTGCTTCGAATCGTAATTGTTTCTCTTCAATACTTTGCAAATGAAATGTAAATTGAATGCCTTTTTGTTTGAGCGTAAGTGAATCCTTTATTATGAAAAATGTGGGTAAATTACCCACGCTAGGACCGAAACTGTTGAACCAAATTTTAAATTTAACATCCTCATACCGTGGAGCGATGTAGATGTAAATTTAGTTAAGATTGGTCAACTTTTACTAAATTATTTATTTAAGATAAAAACAGATGTCACTTTTCAGAAATTAATTAAGGAAACTACGGGCAAAAACTGACTTTAGAGTCAAATGTTGGGACTTTGTGGGTTTGTAAGGACATAAAACTGAGTCCATTAATGATATAAAAACTGTCCGATAGACAGTTTTCAATTAAATGGAGGTCAAAGTTGAAACTTCGATTGCTTTTAGCGCATCTATGAAAGCAGATTTTTTCGTGAAACTAGACAAATAGTAAAAGTAAGCTATTTTAACGAACGTATGTTATTTAAATGTATTCGATACTCACTTAAAATTAATTAAATGCTCGAACTTTTATCAATATCAGTGTGTTTTTTCCTTCTCGATGAGCTACAGCTTCATTGATTCTACCAACTCTAGAAGTGTTACATAAACAAAAACTTTAGTATATGGTTGAAGAGTGCGCTTGAAATGAAAGGCAGCGAGTGATGGAAATTCAACTTCCCATTATTGATAAGTTGAAGCAAATTATTTCCGATTACAATTTAATATCATTCATTAACCAAGTCACTAAGTCACTCAGAAAATTAATTTTTCACGTTCAAGATGTTGTATTTATATCCTCAATGTTGACATTGTACTGAAATGAGCGCAGGCTGAAGAGTTTGCCTAACAAAGCTGATACATCAGCTTGTATGCCTTTTCAATGAAAATAAATAGCACTTCAACATGGGCATTGACATATGGATATATGGACACATAAATTTCATTTCATTAAAAAAAATCCTTTTGATCAAAATTATTTTCTCAATATCTGTACATTATCGTTGGGCAACATTAAATAAGCGCATTTGAGACTGACGCAGCCACAATTGATAATTGCTAATGATCAAGACTTGTACTAAATCGCATTAACAGCTAGGATGACAAGTGCACTTGTTTGGTAAAAGCCATTATTTCTTATCAATTTGAAACCTTGACAGCTTGTCCGTGCATTTGGTCACAAAAAACAAGACTGAGGACAAAAATCACAATCTTGGGAACAAAGAAAAAGAGACAATTAGTAGCGATTAATTGACTAATTATCTGAGTTGATTCGTTAATTCGTTTTGGAATTTTGTCTTCAATTTATCTTAACCAGTCGAGCCATTACCTCTAACCAGATTCCCATTCCTATGAGTCTCTCTCACGTTCTTCCTTTTCCCTCTCTTTACATTATTTTCTCCCTCAAACTCTTGAAGAAAGGAAAACAATTGAGAAAGATGAGATAAACGATAGACAATTAACCCTGATCATGATAACAAGTTAATAAACGAAAACATGGCAACAATTTAATAAAAAAGTCATTTTTGGTGGTTAAGTGATCGATGTTGGTAGCTACAGTTTGACCCTTATCAATGTTAACATTGGCCTAATTTGGGTTCACTTTATCCCTTGTTTTCTTTGTTTACACTTCTGTTAACCAGCCAATGACGCTTTGTTTTTCCGTTTAATTTGTTTATTTACTAATCAGTTGAAATTTAATTGTGATCTTTTACAGTAGACGCCATGGTTAAATCATCTTTCATTAGCAGAAACGGTCATCTAATAAGGATACTCCGTATTGACATCTACTTGTTTCTGTTTATGCTGGGTTATTACATTGGTCAAGTTCCTACAACTCAACTGATTGAGGATAAAATTTGTCTCAACGAGTTAACCATCGATCCCAATTTGTGCCAAAATCTCGACCAAACCACTGAGATAACTGAAGTTACCAAAAACAATGTATTGGAAAGAACGACTAAAATAAAAAACTGGCAAACTATTTTATCAACGATTCCCGGTATAGCAATCTCTCTCTTCTCTGGTTTTTGGATAGACTCTTATCCAGCGCACATAAAATACCTTCTCATGGTTCCTTGCATATCAATTGCTCTTCAATCCATCACTTTGATTCTACAATGTATTCACTTCGATTCAGGTAAGAAATTAGTAAATACTAAAATATATAAACTAACATGATATGTAGCTTAATTAACTAATGTATCATTTCAGAGCTGTGTCTTACTTATTGGTCATTCCTGGTAATGGGTATTGGAGGGAGTATACCCTTGGTTTTAACTTGTGCATTCACTTATATAGCTCGTAAAACACCTCAAAATTTCAGATCAATACGATTTGCTGTGGTTGAATTATTTCTTCTCACGGGTAAGTCCAACAAAATTACTTCTTCAGTCCAAAGCTTTAGCTCAGACAAAGAGAAGCCACAATGAAAAGAAATGTATTGAGATAATAACAGCTGAAACAATTAATTACTAGATTTGGTGAGGGTACAGTGTTTACATTGTTGCAATGATTAGATCATGAATCTTGACTGTCAATCAAAATCATGAAAATGTTGAAATCATTATTTATGATGGTCGTTATTTTTGATAGAAGCTCATTTAGACAAAAACCTTGCTAGAGTAAACGTGATTTATAGCAATGAAGAAATGCTCAGATCACAATTGTGAAGGTTATTGAATGAGAAAAGCAAATCGACTCACTTGTTGGCGATTAAATATTTTAAACAAGAACAACTTTCAGATTAGATTCTGAAACTTATTCAAGAAAATATTACCTTGAATTGCACAATTTTACTCTTCAACTAATTGTTTACATTGATTGTTTTTTTCCTATTTAATGTTATCAATGATAGCTCAACCTGCTGCAACAGCTCTTGGGGCCAAAATTCTGGCCATGGATAGTTGGTTCATTGCTGGTAATCGGAACTATGTTGGCGTTTTCTTGACAAACACGATAATAATGATTTTAGCGACAATTTGGGTTTACATGTTACTAAATGATTGCGCTGAAGATGATCAAGACGACCATGATGTTGCTCAAGTTAAGAGCGTCAAAGAGATCACTGGATCAACAGCAAACAACAAAATTGAATCTCAATCAAGCAAACTGGTTTCCAATCTGATTCCGGCAAACCAAGTTTCTTATAAATCGACTTCAGACCGCTCAAGCGATTCACCAATCAATAAAAACAAGAGTTCATTATCAATAGCAATAATAACTGAAGACGCCAGCAACAATAACAACCATCTTAAACAACAAATCGATAGCAAGGAAAAAGGTACACAAAGAGTTTCCGTTTCATCGATCAAGCCAACTGCTACTGGATCATCATTAAAGTCCATCATCAATTTACAAAATGTTATCAATACCTTTAAAACGTGCCTTCGGAAACGGGAAAATGGTGATCGAGCTAAGGTTCTCAACATTTGCTTTGCCATATTTATTCTGTTTATCAGTTTACTTTCTGAATCCAACTTTGGCTTTCAGTTTACTGAGAAGGTTTTTCATTGGGATTATCGTCATTACTCAAACATCAATGCAGCTCTGCTATTGATACAAGCCTTTGGAGCCATATTAGGAGCTGCTTTTTTCAAGAGTTTCCTCAATTATCAAGATTCGACTTTAGCAGCCATAGCCACACTGTCCCACTTTTTGTCCAATCTTTTCAAAGGAATGGTTAACAAAGAATCTTATATTATGGGTTACATTGTTTATGGTCTTGGAGGCATGTCCATTCCTTCAGCTAGATCAACTCTTACTCAGATCATTTCTTTCCACGAGATTGCTCAAGTATTTACGATACTATCATGCATACAAGCAGCAAGTCCAATGGTTTCGAGTATTTTTTGCACATCGATCTTTAACTTGACCATGGAGAGACTGCCAGGAGCTACATATCATGCAGTGGCTGCATTACTTTTGTATCCTTTTGGAGTTTTCTTGTGGATTAATATTGCTCAGCGACGTACAAAAGAGAAACGAAATAAACTTGATCGGAATCTATCGAAAGGAACCGTTGACCTAACCGTTGCAGCTGAACAACCTGACACTGGATATGTTAATCAAGGATTTGTGGATAGCTCAAAGTTTTGAAAAAAAACAATTTTTTAATGTAAATTGAAATATAAAAAGCAAAAATTAGTGTAAAATAACTAAATCCTATTGCCATGCGAGCATGTTTTATTGCAATTTAAATCTATTTTTATTTCGAATCCAAATCATATCTTAATATGATAAAATCATACTCGAAATCATTCCACTAATAAATAAACTAAGGTAGTTACTAAAAAGAAGCAATGGAAACAAATACTGAAAGACAAATGGGCAAAAATGGGGTCAAAATTAATCTCTTTCAAATTTAGAGCTTGTCGGTTTACAGAATTATAAGAACGTCATGTTTTGGACAAGACATGAGTCTAAAAGACTTTTAGATAATAGACAACCCTGTAAGTAATCATAATATTTATTTTATTTCACAATTTTTATAATTTCATAAAGGCTCGACTAAGTTTGTACAGATAGCGTAACATTTATGCTCACCACTCATGGACAATGAAACTTGAACACTTGAAGGTCCTGTACCAACCTGACCTCTATTTTGTGCCAATAAAACATTTTCCTCAAAACCTTTACGAGCCTTCAAATGGCATTTTTATATTTTTCTTTTACCAACATTCCCATCATTTCACTGATCAGTTCTAGCTTCAGACTGATAATAATGAGTAGAAAAAAGAATGGCCAATCTATGTGTATTCACCTATCACTTGAACTTTTTTAATGTTGAATGGAATCACCATGTAAGACGATGAGTAAAAGAGCTAAGATTAGGTGAAGTTAGTTTTTCTACAAATTCAGAGCTCTTCAAATCCAAAGTAAAGCCACTTGAGAGTTATAATCAACAACTTTTTTTCACCTCTTCTCACCCTTTCCAGAAAAAAAGAGGATAAAGATGAACATTTTCAACAGTAAGTTAACAGGAGGAGAGAAAAAGTTGAATGGATGAAACCAGCGTATTAATGGATGAAGAAAAAGTGAAAAGATAGAAAAGGAAGAAAAGGAGCAAAAATAAGAGTGAAAAGGGTAAATAAAGTAGAAAAAGATAGGCTTGAGGTAGCATTTGTAATTTCAAGTTGATTAAGGATTGTTCATCTTCAATTGTAACTCTTGGTCTGTTCAAAGCACAGTTAACTTGATAGATTACCGGTGTTTATCATTGAGCAAAAAAAATGAGTAAATTCATCTGATACACTGACCAATCTACTTTCCGTCTCTGAAATTGCATCAAAATTAATGTCTAATAGAAAAAAAGAGAAACTAATCATTTCAATGACAACTTCAACTTTTCCTTGCACACCATGACAAGTGAATAATTGGATATCATTGAATGCTTCGGGCTAATGTACTTTACCTGGCTTACGATTCTTCATTTTGATTCAATTTCCACCAACTTGGTTTACCAAATGAATCATGAATACATCATGTATCATCTGATAGGGGTTGTTTGAGCATCCAAACGCAGCAAAGGTTCATAAACAGTAAATTATCGAGCAAATAAATTGCCCATTAAAGTTGGAAAAGATGAAAATGTTTTACCCTTTAACTTGCAATATTCAAAATATCGATTCAATTTTCCAAGTTTATTGTAATAACAGTTTATCTTCAATGAAAACAAGTGAAGAAAATTTTGACTCTTTTTTTTCTCTTCCTCACTCTTCCTCCATGTTTTCACCTTTACATAAGAAATCTGATGACATTAACACCTTACATGATAGTATGAGATTATAAATTGTTTGCTTAATGAGTTGGGTTAATTGACTTACAGTAGAAGTTTCATCCGATAATAATTAAAAATAATTGGCTCAATATTACCTTTGAATGGCACATCAATGGAGTTACCTTTAATTTTACAATGTTGCCAGACAATTTATTTTCACTTTGCTTAATGTTATTAAATTTATTAAACTTAATGGTTGCAAGTTTAATTTACATTCTTGTTGAAACATAATTTGCTTAGCTTTTCCTTCTGCAGTTTTCCTTCAATATCTCAATGGCAAGTTCAATATTCAGTGACTATTAATAGTTCAACGATAAGGTTTTCAAATGAAAGACTCGGAAAACTAGAGACGAATCTGAAGTAGAATGTTTTTACTGGCTGACTCCGAGGCTGAGATTAGTTCAGATGAATTCACAGTGGACATCAGTTTGTATCGATAATCTTATAAAACAAAGCAAATCAGAGCTAAATTTGGATTGAACCCGGTTTTATGTAACCTTTAACTAAACCAGTTTCTCATCATTTTGCTCCAATATTTATTGCTTTCTCTATACTTATTATATTGATTATTATGAAGTCCCTTTGATTCTTTGATTGCAGCGAATCCTCCTTTAGAGTTGGCCTTTGATTGACATTTTGACTAGTTTTATGCAACATTTTAGGCAGAATGGTTCTTTCATGAATTTTGTTTTACAGAAAAAGTTGATTCATATTTTGGTTTTATTATCTCAAATGTTTCATTAGACAATTGTTTTGGTCTCTTCCTTGGGTGGAAATGATTCATTTCATGATATTTCATGTTGAATAACTGGATCCATCTTCAAGTTGATTGACTAGTAAAGCTTATTCAAATTGATTTTATTTATCAGAAGATTTATCAACCATTAATTTGGATTTTCTTGTTTATTCAGGTGAAAAATTGTTAACATTAAATTGGATTATCTTAAAAACAAGATTTAATTGAAGTCGCAAATGTGTCTTAAATTGTATTACCAAGTAAGTATAATATATTACATGAGATTTACAACAGTTTACTAATCGATAAACATTAAACCAAGTTTATTGGTTCAATCAAAGTTAACTATACAGTATCCAGCATCCATCAAGTAAACGGAAAAAGCAAAAATCGTTTCTGTAAAAATACTTTCAGATATTTCCAACAATAAATTCTAGTAAAGGACCAGGACAAAATGGGCAGAGAAAAGTCTGCATTTAGATTTCCTCAGAAGTCTAAGATTTAAAACTTTACATTGACTTCAAAAATTTATTCCATTTTTCGATGCAACATTTAATTTTCGAGTTGCCACGCAGAGAAAACTTTGACATTTTGCAAATTTCGGAATCAAATGTGACTCGGTTCTCGATTCGGTCTTCGTCCATTATCAAGCTTTTCTTGATTTTCCGTTTTCACTTGTTCGCACTATCTGGAAATGAGAAATAAAACAAAATTAAATGTTATAAATTCAGATTCTTTAGGAACAAATAAGAGAAATTCAAATGTCCTGGAAAAAGATTGAAACTGAATTTCCCCCAAATACAGAAACAAGAGCAATCCTTTTTTCCTTCTCCGGCCAATTAATAGAAACAAAAGGCAATAAAATTTAGCTTCATTGTAATACTTGTTGAATAGTTTTGCTGCACTTGCAAATAATGAACATTTGATGGATTCGAAATAACTATGATTTAAATGAAACAATCAAAAAAAGTGAAACAAGAGAAGAAACGAGGAAGAAAAAAAGCGATTCCATCGACCGTTTTCATTTCATTCAATTTCATTGTTAGTCAAACAAATGGTTTTACATGGAAATGAAAAAAAAGGCTGAAAAAGAATCAGTTTGCAACATGAAAATGATAATGAAACTAAACAATAAAGGTGAACGGATAAAGCTTGAGAAGACCAGAAAAGAGAAAAAAATTGATGATAAAAGTAAAAGTTGAACAAATTGAAAGGAATCACGTTAACCTTTTTTCTTCCCGCGCCTTTTGTTTTCCAGTGTTCATCTGTTGAAATTGATTAGAAGGCAAAAAGCAAAATCAGTGAAATGATAAAATGTAATTTTATTTGAGCTTTCATTTACAGACAACATTGTCTTCCCTTTTCCAGTGCAAACCTTAAGATCATGTTTATATAACTTTACCATTCACTCCCAGTCAACTGATGTTTCATTAAAAACAACAAGAAACTGCAATATTTACGTGACTTTGACAATCATTTTGCTCTTTACATTTTATCCAGGTTTCAGTGACTAACTTTAAACAGTTTTTCAATTCATTTTGGCCAAACTTGGAGCCAGAAAGCAGCAAATAATGAAAAAATGTTGAAATGAAAATGAATGGGGAGAAAAAGTTATGGAAAGAAATCATTGAAAGTGATGGGAAATGAGAGAATCACCTTTACACGTTCAGTTGAACATTGACTTATGATTCGCTTGAATCACTCGAAACCTTA
Organism: Tetranychus truncatus; assembly: GCA_028476895.1. Classification (NCBI taxonomy): domain Eukaryota; kingdom Metazoa; phylum Arthropoda; class Arachnida; order Trombidiformes; family Tetranychidae; genus Tetranychus; species Tetranychus truncatus. Next base: position 10,299,485 of record CM052062.1, read on the forward strand.
TCAAATAAACATCTTATTACAGTTAAATTGTCAGGCTTGAGTTGGTTCATTTTAATTTTATTCAACTTCTTGACACTTGAAGAAATGGAAAAAGGAGAAAAGAGGAAAATATTCTTCACCTTTTCTTGCTCTTTTGACAAATTTTGATTGTTACTTAAGTATGAAACCAACAATTAACAATATATTTAAACATTTATTCAATATTTCAATTTGTTATAAAATGAATTTCTCTTCAATAACATTTACAGTTGATAGAAATGAGTTTTAAAACAAGTTTCTTCATTCCCTTCAGACTAGAATACATTTTTGGGTGAAAAATTTGACATGAAACAAGACAAACGAAAGTGTAAAACAACGAAATCGGAAACTTTTCTTCAGTCAAACATTTCGATTCCAATGGTTGTGTCATGACAATTTGGTCAACGGTAAAAAAAACGATTTTAAACGATTCCACACTTCAACAGCAAATATAGTAACAATTGAACTCCATTCTGGTTGGCATGATGGCTCCAAAGACGGTTAAACACCATATAATTATCTTTGAATATTTGGCTGATGGATATTCAGATGTTGATCTATCTGTTGGGGAGAAAAGATGAAATTGATAAGTTTTGGGTTAAAACAAAGATTGACATTTGCTTATATTGCATGAGGATAATGATGGGTTTAACCTAACAATTTAATCTTCTCAAATTTCCTCATTGAGCTTCTTTAAATATTTCAATATATCAAAGGATTTGAACATGTTTATGAAAATGAAATATAAGAGTTGAAAGGTTTTACCTTCTACTTCTAGTTTTATCATGAATTTTATCTGGTAAATCATGAACAGAAAAAAAAGAGTGTTGAAGGTTAAAGGGAGAAAAAATAAACATGTTGAAACAGGAGAAGAAAATCTGAGGAAGTGAGGAGCAAAAAAGAAGTAAAAAGAAGAAAAAAAATGATTGATTAACCTGATATATTCAGTTCATGGGTAAGATAATTTGGTGTAAACTTGGGTTATCAGTTGTAAAATGTGAAATAAGAGGCCGCAAAATTATGGCGAGAATGAATAAAATGCAAGCTTAACTGTTGCAACTTTAATGCTTTGCATTCATCATTTCAATCCATCAATTCTGAAGCTCACAGTATGATCAAAGTGCAACTAATAAGAGTTTAAATGTTGAAACAATCAAATCAGACCGATTAATGGTTGAAAAATCGTTTGCTATCAAAACTAATTCACAAACCAACTTCGATTGATTTCAAAGAACGGAAAGAAATTTTGAGACGAATTCAAAAGTAAGATTTTTAGTTCGAAAATTCAAAATCGAAATGCTGTTGTTGCATGGATTTAAGTTCTTGACCTTTTTTGAACGAACGATCTGTCGCTGACCAATTTAAAACGGAAAAGTTGGTCAATGAAGACAAATGTCAATTTAGATGTGGAAAGTTGAAAATTTCAAGATTCTTTAACTAATTAGTTAAAGTTGAAAAAATAAAAAAATGAAGAAATTCGATGGAAATTCGAAGAAACAAACTTTTTTGCGATTTTCGTAAAGCTTAACTGATTTGAATGAACCTTATTCATTTAGACTTAAATACGGTTTGGGTTCAGAATAGCTAAACTCAAAAGAGCTAAGGCTTGAAGGGATAATATAAAACAGCTAAAGACAATAATAGCTAACATTCATCGTAGCATGCGCGTAGGAAAAGTTTTGTCAATAGATGGCGCTGCTAAAAAGTATGTTTGATCAGAATTTTATCATGAATATAACTCAGGAACTAGAATGAACTTTTTCATTATTTTTTTAATTTTATTACATAGACATCATGAACTTTTAATTGCATACATGCGAACAGAATTTGCACCAAAGGTAGTGGCCTGAACAACGCATCAAGTTTTAATTTAAATCTGAAAGTTTTGCCTAAAATTTACCTCTATCTAAAAATTCCATAGGCGTAATGATTCCATTGTCATAGTCTGATGTTAAACTCATGATTCTTGCATCAATCTCTTTGTATTTATTCATTCCTTTGGTAACTTTAGCACCATGAGCCGCCATCATAAGTGTAACCTCGAAATTGTTTTGTTGTTTGATCAAATTCTCAATGAATATCCAGAGGTTGCATGATTCTTTCCCACAGCTCGATTGAATCCACCATGCCAGCCTTCAACATGGTTATTTGTTCTGGGGTCCAAGTCATTGAAATGATTCCATATATCCATAGGAAATCTTGAATCATTGCATAGATATGTCTCTTCAAAATATGCAAAGAAACCCACCATTACATCGTCATCGGGTGCATCCATGAGTATCTGATCATAACAGGCTCTTATATCTTCAGCTTTCATGAAAGGTAATGCAGAAATCCTTCTCACTGCATTTTTCAAACCATGTGATTCTTCATCCTTGTACCTGTTCACAAGTCCGTGTTTACCGATGTTCCTCCACAAGCTTTGTCCAAAATGGAATAGGCAGCACTTGATTTCACACCGTGGAAAAGTTAGTCTTATGGCTTTTATTGCAGCAATCTCAAAATCAGTTGTGAACTTTCCAGGGTTCCAGATCAAATTCAATCCATTACATAGATCTTGAATTGCGCGGAACAGATCAATGTAAATGCATGTTGTTGCATTTGGCATCAGTGCATACACCATTGGAACCATGATACCATTTTTCATTATATGCAATGTATATAATGAATGAAACAAAGTGGGAACACTCTTGAAGGTGCCATCTGCATAGATATGATCAGATGAACAAAGATAATGCAGAAAATCATCAGTTGTGAATAATTGTATTGAGCCACCACCTCTGTAAAATTTCCCACTTTCACAGCATCAGGGGCATTAATTTCCTCAATTGATTTTGGTAAAGGAGGGAATCCTGCACCACGAGCACGAGAAATGGTATTTTTTAGCTGTATGAAAGTTCTTAGTGATGCAATCACCTCCTCTTTTGGCTGCGAAGATGCATTAAGAACTTCCATGGTTGCTTCTTGAAATGTATCCTTTAAGTTGCAAAAATGTTGCTGAGTTGCAATTGTTTTTGCAATGTTTCGTTGTTTGCGTTGAATCACATTCGTTGTATCAGGTATGATTATGTTCTGTTTTTGCAATAGTTGCATCGCTGAGCAAAGTAACTTTACCTGGACAGCTTTCATGCAAGCATCTCCAATAACTTTTTTAATTAATTTGTCGTTTTTTCCTACGCACATAATTATTATGACACAACAAATTTGATTTGATAAATGTGTATGAGGACATGATGAAGTACAATTGATGATAAAACAAGAAAAAAGTAGCCAAAAATGTGTCAAAGTTTGAAAAAGTTCAAGTTGAAATGATGCTAGTAAGTTTTTTTGGAATGATTTGATCAGGTTAAATTTGAAACTCTTTAATATTTTAAATAGCTTAAATTGTCTTTAGCCGTTTCGGACTTGGCCGTTTTGCTCTTAGCTATTTTAGTTTAGCTCTTTTGGGGCTTTACCTTAAATACAGCTTCTTAAAGGTTTCTATTTGAGTTCGAACTTTTTTTTAAATAAAAATTTTCTCAATTAAAAGTCAAGATTTATACCACAAGAATATACAAGGCGAACTGAATGATTAGAATAAAAATTAGTCTTCAAAATGCCAAAACAACTGTCACTGTTCATGGAGAAATTAGTTTGAACTTTACGTTTAAATACTTTCGAGTGGCAAGCGACACTTTAGAATACGCGAAATTTCCATCGAAAATCAACAACTTGGAGTTTCTTTTAAATGGACTGAAACCAGACTGGTATTTTTTTTTCCTAATCGTAACCTCATGTTTTCTCAATCTGCCAAAACATTATTCAATAATATTCAATGTTAGTGTGTGACTGTTGAAAGCTTTTCAAAAGATGAAGGAAAAGTCAAAAACTGGTGAAAAGATATCAAAACAATATCATTTTCACATATTCATTGAGATTGTCAACTCATTGAAATTCACCTTAAGAAGAGAAAAATTATTTTACCAGAAAAGTGAAAAGAAACAAAGTTTAAAAGGAAATCACAAGTAAATCAAATTCAATGTTCAATTTATCCTGAGAGACATTTGAAGCAGATTTTTACTCGTGAAAATTTTGACGACATTAAAATGATATTAAAGTGCATTTCATGTTATCATCTCTAAACTTTGCTCTCAACCAGTTTTGATTGTCTTTGTATCCATGATTCTGTGGCTGAGTTTATGTGATCCAAACAAGTGAACCATATGATTACTGTATTTTAAGTGTATATTAGCGTTTACTAAGCTCTTTTGCCTCTTGCTTTACCTTTTATTACATTTTGATACGAGACAAAAAAAGGACTTTCCAAGTAAACAGAAGAGCAGGAAAAGTGGAACCAAAGAAAAAAAGGTAAAGCAAAACATTGAAATTTTCCATGGAACAACATGAAAGAGAAAAAATTGAAACCTTGTATTCTTGCACTGAATTGAACCATGAAACATGCACAAATATCAGGTATAATATTGATTATATTCTGGTTGAGTTGAAATTGATTTTAAAATGATTTCATATCAGTTGCAATTGATTATTGATTCAACGAAAAAAAAGTGAAAAGAAAATTTTTATACTCATTGAGCTGTCATCGTCAAAATTGTTCAAATGAATAGAGAAAAATCTTTGTTTCACTTTTTCTTCTCCACAAAACTAGAGGTTCTGATGAGTAACTAAATGATTACAATGTTCATGGGAATGTCTAATAAAAATGATTGGAAACAGAGTTTCATTGTTTTCCCATTTTTTTCCTCCAAGTTTCATGTTAATGCTCAATGGGAAATAGTCTCTCAATGGTTGGTAAAGTGAAACTAAATTGAGTTTCAATTCAATCTCAGAACTTGGCCTCACTTTTGCCATGATAATTTGCACTTACACTAATTTATATGATCAGCTTGGTTTCTTATTGTTTTTCCATTTTTTTTATTCTTCTTCTTCTGATTCATTCTCTAATACTTCTAACCTTTTCTGGTTCACTTGTTTCAAACCTTATTCGTTATCATGTATAACGATTTATTTGTGAATAAAGTTTACTTCTGGGAATGACTATTGTCAGAAATGGATAAGTTTGGATGATGAGGAAAGGGGAAAAACTGGTAAAGAAAAGAGCAAGATGAGGAAGAAGAAGAAGAAGAAGAAGAAGAAATATGCAAAAGAGTTTAGCTTTGGAAACATTGTAGAGTAATTGAGCATTTATCGTCAATTGGAAAGGTTTAAAGCTGCAAAAGTATGCAATCAAGTACAGCATGTCAAGTTGAAAATTGTCTGATAAAACGGATAAAAACAAAGAACAGAAGATGCAAACTCTTTGTTTGTTAAAGTTGAAAATAATGACTAAACAAGTGCACAAAATGATCTAAACATTCACTTTTGGAGCAGAAAAATGTGTTATAAATGGTCAATTGTTTTCCTCCATTTCATCATTTACTTTTTGACGCGAAGCTAAAGTCGATTAGTCGCGACTTCAACTGTGGAAATTGAAATCGACTGGAAAATTTGAAAATGAAAGTCAAAATCCAATTTTTTTTCGAGTTTTCGGACAATTGTGTTCAACAACTAATCTGCAATCACAACTCGGTCTTTATCCATCAATAATTGTTGCTGGTGATTTGAAACATTTCCAGAATAAACTCCAAACATAATCGCACCTTTATCTTAGTTTAGCTTATTTGATATAAATGTTTTTTCCTTTTCTATTTTAAAGGGCAACAGTAATTTGAATGTTTCCAAGAGAATACAAAAAGTTCATTTCAATTGGAAAAGATTTGAGCATTAAAAGACAAATTTAATCAATAGCAATGTTCATTTCAACTCCCAGTCAATATGCTTTTACAATAGACTTTACTTTATAATTTTTTTTCTTCAAACATTTTGTTGAATTTTGTTGAACATTTAGTCTTTCACTATTATTCATGTTGAACAAATTGATGAAAAAAAGCAAAAAGTTGTCTCAATGAATATCGAAAATGGTTGACAACTTTCATGATGAAAATTAAAATGTTGTTTCATCCAATTTGTTCGGTGAAAAAAAGGGTTAAAACTTTTCGTTGCTCATGATAGAAATGTAAAGAGTTTGATCCTTCTCATGAGATTTTCAAACAATCAAAATTTATAGAAGCATTATCTTTGGTGATAACTGAAATTCGAAAAAAAAACGAATTTGCAAATCTCTTTTTTCCATTCCATCTGAAAAAAGGTGTTTTTCATGGTTTGTTTCATTGAAACTTGCGTGCCATTTTCAATTTAACATGATAAAGTTATGAAAAGAAATATTAAATGTTGAATTTATTCAATCGGCTATTGTTAGTTAACCAACTGAACAGATAATTACATGGTTAAAGATGAAATGTTGGTTACTTGGGAGGTAAAATTATCGGCGATATTTTTTATTAATGAATCCAGATGGGTTCATTTGCTGATTCGAGTTTGATCAACATCTGAACAAGTTGCATAAAATAATTTGAAATGGTTAGCAATAATGATATTTGGTGAGAACAAGAAATAGATAAAAAAGGGTTTTTCTGATGATGATATTAATAGAAAATCAATAATATTGGAATACTTTTTTCTTCTTCTTTTGGTTCACTTTTTTTGCCTCCCTGTTCATTCTTTACGAATAATAATTTGAGGAATTAAATTAATTTTGACTTTTTTTCCCTTTTCGACTGTCTGTGCATTTACCAAACATTGGCTCCATTGAATGAACCAAGAATGTTTTCAACTGATAACAAGTTTGAATCAACTGAAGAAATTGAAATTTCTGTTCAACTTTTTCCTCCATTAAACTGTAAATTCATTGTGAGTCAATGTAAATGTCAAGAAGTAAACGAATGTGAAATGAAAAATTGAAATAACAAGTTGCAGACTCAAGGATAGCCAGGAAATGCCAGAATGGAAAAGTCGAAATTCGAGTCGAGTAGACTGAATGATGGAAAATGCTATCGTTTTGGAAGCGAAACTATCACTAACTTCGAATAATAAACTTCGGAATTTTGTCACAAATCGAATTCTTGATTTTGTCAAATTTTTTACTTTTTTCATCGATTGTGATTAATGTTCGAATTGAAATTTAAAGCTTTTGAAAACGAAAAAATTGAAAAGTTCTAAAAGTTCGAAAAACTGACTTAATGATGGGAGAACAAATGAAGCGAAATGCCTCATAAAATAATCTTCGATATTCTGTGAAGAACCCAACTTCGATGTTTGCTCAAAACACAACGTTTGTTGAATGGGAAAAGTTGACGAACGGTGAAAGCTAAAAGTAAAGTTGTCAACTGTTTTGTGCTGAAATCGAATTGACGAATTGAAAAGATTATTTCAAACTTTTTATTCGATTAATGATTTCGAACCATTAAACGTGGCAAACTTGTGAACTCAACTGTTGAACAATTGTGACACGTGAAGCGCCTTCCATTAGAGTTAATGTTGGAAACCATGATGAAGGTAATAAGTTTAATGAGATCATTAATATTTTATGTAGAGTAACAAATGTTACTAAAGTGTTGATAATCAAATCATTTGATTCTCTCATTAAAACCAATAGACTTTCATTTTTCCCTTTCGGAAACAAAACGTTTTAAACTTTAAATTTAATCACCCAATTACACCTAATTAGATGAAATTAACGTTTTTCTAATTGAAATTGTTCAATGCGAGAAGAGCTCGAATCACTAGAGCAAACCTTTGGAAAGAGCGATTGAAAAACATTCTCACATCGTAATGAAGCAAACTTGTCAGCTGAAAAGATGCTCATATTTCATCTTGAAATGCCATGATAATGATTGAGATTATCAATAATGAGAACAGAATAGACAACAGAAATGGATAATTTTTACTAAAGTAAAGGCGAAATGTTGAAAAAAGGCTTTCAAGGTTTAAAGATTGTTGTCATGATGTTATCATGATAAATTCAGTAATCCATTTCATCAGCATTTATCCTTTATTTTGTTACCAACTGCAAAAGAAGATAAAGTTGAATGTTATTGTTCAATTCAATGGAATAAAATATCTTTTAGAATTTCAATTTTTTCTCTTTTTTCCAGTTCTCCTATTAAAATTGTATTCCTTAACAGAACCTTCTTCTTCTCAAAGGACAAAAATAACTAGTTATTCAGATTATAATAGCAGTCAGATAATAATGATAAAATGTTGCATTCGATGAAGCTAAATAAATATCAATATTCACATTTAAATGTAATGTTTGAATGGAAGACAAAAAAATGGTTAACGAATAGTTGCAACAAATGAATACATTTTGATAATCGCAATGTTCAATCATTTAAGATTGTCGTTGAACTTATCCTTCAAAGTTTGCCTTCAATTTGGCAACGAAAGGAAACATTTTTTAGCTCGTTTGTTTCTACCTTTACAAGTAAATTAAATTTGATACTTTGAGCTTTAATTAACGTTTCATATAATTAACTTGAAACGAGCAAAATTTTTCATTCAATTGCTTGCTAGATGAAAATGAGTGTAAAAAAAAGGGAAAACAAATGTCAATTATATTGAAATTTTTTTCCTTTTTGTTCAGGTTTTGCATGGAAAAAAGGCTCAGAATCAAAGGGCTTACCATTTTGCGATTTGCATAAAGTAATTGAACTTAATGAGCAAGAAAAAATGATGAAGTAGAGAGGAAAATGTTGAAGGTACAAGGAAGAGGCAAAAAAATACAGTTTTGCATCATGTTTAATTGAAGGTTATCATGAGCTGTTGCTAGTTGTTCAAAGGGTTGAAATAAAAAATGAGATAAGAATAAAGTTGAGAGGAAAAAAATGGAAACCTTGAGAACATTTTGATTTCTTAATTAGCTCCAGATGGAAAGGTGATTAATGAGCTCGATATTAATAAAATTAGCTCAACATTTGAGCATTTCTTTTAACCAGCAATTATTTTGGAAACTTGAAAACATTCACAATTGCAAGACTCTTGATCACGCAAAGTCGACCAATTGAAATGAAAGTTTCAAGTCTGGAAACTAGAAAATTTAGAGAAAATGAAACAAAAGAAGCTTGGAAAATTTGAATTTTTTTTGAAAAACTTGAACAAATGAAGACAAACGTTCGAAATTGAGAAAAAATGGAAAAATAGACAGAATTGACTATCTTTTGATTTGATGGTACTCATTGGATGAGAAAGTTGTTCAATTTTTTTCCGTTTCATTAATAATCATTTGCTTTTCCGTCGAGTTAATGAACTTTTGAGATTAAACTTGAACCATTCTGAATGAGGAAAACAAATTGACAGCAAATGGGAAAAGGTAAATTAATAGCGCATTTTTATTCCATTCACATTTGAACCATTATTTGATTTACAATTTTTACTATCGTTACATTTTCTCGAGTGATTAGTTCAATTGTTTACTCAAGAAGTTCATTTTTTTCAACTCACTTATTTTTCACGACAATAAATAATAATCATTCTTACAAGGGCAAAAATCTCATGAAGCTTATAAAATTGCAAGAATAAACAATTTTAGCCTCTGATTGAATCAGCAACAAAAACCTTAGACTAGATTTATACTCATAAATGCATGTTGATAACTCTAGTTCAATGAGAAGTCAGTTTATCATGGGATTCATGAGTTTAACAGAGCTTTTATTTATGACAACATGGAAATGATTTTTTTTCCTTCACTCAACTTTTAATGGAACGCAAAGTGGAAGTTTTTTTTTGTTACCGTCAAAAGTCATTTGTTATCGAAAGTCAGAGACATTCTGAATAAACTTTTGTTTCAACATTTCATCAGAAAGTATCATGTGAAGTAACAATCAAATTATCCAGATACTAGTGACATATGGAAATCGCAGAACTGGACAAAATCGATTTCATTGAATCACAAAGCTCACCAAACGAATCAACAAAACTTCAAATTCTTGGCCATTAAGAGCAACAAGAGAAAGATCTTTCTCTCCCGTTTGCTGATACTGAAGATGAGATGCTCGACCGAGAAGAAGGGAGATCCACGGGCAAACTCTTTGGTTCGTTTCAATAGCAGACACTTGCCGTCTGGCATGGAACGAAAAATTGCAATGGTCTACACAACGATTCTAACATCGGAATTTGAAATCTTTTTAAATTTGTTATCCATCCAAAATAGCGAGTAAAGGTTCATTTATCCGCTGAACTCACATGAAACCTTTTGGCGTTTTTTCAAATGAAAATCGAGCAAATTATTTTGCTCAAATTTCCAGTTCAATTTGGAGCTGTTAAGATTATTCATCTCAATATAAACATTATTCATTGCAATAAATAGCATCATTTGAATTGCTAGTGTTTAGCACAAAATTTTCATTTTCAACATTCTTAACCATTTATTGCTGCAAAAGATACAAAAGTAAACAAAATGTTTTCTTCTCAGTGAAAAATGGCCTGAAGCGCAGTGTGAATGAAGTGAAGATGAAAAAAAAAGTTCACATTTTGTTTGGTTGAAGATAAAGAAAATTGTGTTTTGCATGAAAATTTCAATCATTATACGAATAGAAAGTGATATTTTTTCCTTCATCTGTATTTCCATGAAATTGCATTACACTTAATTCAATTATTTCAGTTTCAAGCCTTTGGGTTATTGTGATTAAGAAAGAGTAAAAATAAATTCAAGAACAAAAGCAGTCAAGTTTAATCAATAATGAACAACCAGACTGATAATGAGAAGCAACTCTGCAGATTATTCTGATTACAATTGACTGAAAAAAAAGTAAAAACAAAACAGCAAATTGCAATTGAAAACATTAGAGGAAAATTTTAAAACAAAACGAAACAGTTGAATCAACAATTGACTTTCAATTGAATACAAATGAATCAACTTTAAACTACCATTAAAAGGGAAAATTTTCAAGTCGCAACTAAAAAGGTAAAAAAAAGATGTAATTTTCTGGATAAACTGGGAATCAAAAGTTACCTTTGATATCATCAATCAGAAGACAATTTTGTTTCGATTGTCTTTGCACACTTGAGAAGACAATTTCATTGGAAAGATTTATTGGCCAAAAAAGTGACAATTTTATTATTCACATGAAAAATACTTTTGTTACCTGACAATTCCTTGTTTACTGTTCAAGAAGCAAAAGCAAGAAAAAGGTTCGAAATGAACAATGATTGACCAACATGGCGTAAAATGAGGAAATGAACATGAAAACATTTCATTTTCTCAAATTACATATTTTACTTTTCTCGCCATTTTTCATGGCTTTTGAATTTTCTTCATTTTCGAATCGATTAAGTTGCGAACAAGAATTTCCGGAAAAGGCTATCATTTTCAGCATTTCATTTTTGCATTTGAATCTTGAACTTGACTCGGGCAATGTTCATCATGGAATCGATCTTTAACTGAGATTTCAAGCATTTGAGACCAGAAACGGAGTGAGCATACTAATGTTGATAATGCCTCATTTCCAGGTGAATAAGTTATAAAGAAAAAAATCTCTAACTCTATCTTCCATTTTATCGGATCAAATAGAGTTTTCATGGTTATCTTGGCAAGTAAAGGTTGTAACAGACAAAAATTTGGTATTCATCATAAGCGCATTTATTTACGCAAGAAAAACTTTTGTCTCTAAAAATCAGAAAACAAATAATTTTGGACATTTTGTTTTTTTGTCGAGTCTTTGATTTTTTTTCCTTATAATGATAGACTGTTTCAAAAAGAGTTATTTCCATTGAAAATGTACCAAACCATTAATCAACTTGGATAACCTGCTTTTTTTGCTTCTCTCGGATTGTTTAGAGCGTTCATTATATCAAGTCGCCAAAATGATTGACAATCTTGTTAACCAAATTGACAACTTTGCCACCTTTAAATCAATAGACTAGGTTGAACCAAAGGCAAGGTTATAAAGAGTTGAATAGACGGGGAGTGATACAAGGAAAAAATGTTGAATAAAAAGAGTTGCTTTTTTATTGAACCAACAAAATCAATTGAAAAGACTCAATTTTCGTTGACTAATTGTTGCCTCATCAATCAAACAATTTTGATAGACAACTTCAAGTGAATTAGAAACCAATTTGAATTTTTATAAACAAAACTAACATTGAGTCATCAATCTTTTACATTCTGTTACTTCTTCATCGTTTGAGTCTCGCGCCATCAACACAGTTTCTCTAGCAACGAAGGGCTCAACCTTTAAAATAGACTTGAAGAAACCTTACTTGTGACTTGTCGCTGCAAAAGAAATCCCGTTCAGTACGAGAGGAACCACAGTTTCGGACAAATGAACATATTTTAAACACGAAATACCGTTGAATAATCATCACTCTTTGATGCAATAGATAATGAAAAATGAATGCAAATGGTTTATCCTTGATATACAGGGCAATTCCGCTAAAAGGTAAGTTTTCTTTTGGCTGTTATTCAGTCCTACGTTGACCGATTGGTTCAAGATTTTGTTTATGCAAGTTTCGCCGATACGAGATATAACTCTAGTAAGCAAAATGATTATGATGATATATTGACTTGAGTCACAATTAAGAGTGTAAGCAAATGAATATTGTATTAATCATAATACAGGGCAATTCCGCTAAAAGGTAAGTTTTCTTTTGGCTGTTATTCAGTCCTACGTTGACCGATTGGTTCAAGATTTTGTTTATGCAAGTTTCGCCGATACTTATTTGTCATATTTCAAGGTCAAGGTCGTACAAGGTCATTTTGCGGGAATCTCTCAGAGACACTTTAGAGGTAATTAGAAAGTCATTTCATAATTTTTGACCTTCAAAAATTAATCTGACGCAGTTACAATCTTCTGTGACTAGTAATTCTCGAGTTATTATTATTTAAATATCCAAATAACGTTTTTGCAGTAAATAAATAATCGCATGTGCAGAGCTCCGTTTGAATTACCCAGCCAGTTCCACGTGGAGGGGGAGTTGCAATTTACTGGCCATCACTCAATAAGAGATTTATCTGCCTATTAAGCGAGGTACTTACGAGTAATCTGACGCAGTTACAATCTTCTGTGACTAGTAATTCTCGAGTTATTATTATTTAAATATCCAAATCAAACTGCAAAATTATCATCGTCGTTATTTTCTGTCTTTCCATATCGGATATTTTTATCTCATCTTATCAAGCTATTTCAGCACATTCATTCAACTTTACTTAAGAATTTACCTTTTATCTTTTCATTAAAATTATGGCGCCTAGATTTTCGAAGATTGAGAAAATTGACTTACTTGCAAATTATCTTCTTGCACAGAAGTCTTGCACAGCTGCTTTAAGAGCTGTCAAGCTTCTGTGGAATAAGAGATTTTTGAAAATTGCTCCAACAACATTCCACAACCTCTATCGGATCTATCGGGAGTATGGGTCGGTTGTTTACCAACGAAAGAGAGAGAAAGTGGTAAGGACAGAAGAGAACATCGAGAGAGTGCGAGAGATTGCAGAGAATGCATCTCGAGAGGGCCTGTCTTTATCATCACATCGAATCGCATGCCTAGCCTACATGTCACAGCCCACGGCTTGGAGGATCTTGAGAAAAGATTTGAAACTCAAGCCCTATCATATCAAGCTTCTTCATAAGCTTAATGAAGGGGATTTTGATATGAGAGTTGAGTGGGCTGATGAGATTTTGGTCAGACTCCAAGATGAAAATGCTCTGGTTGGAAGGATAATCTGGACTGATGAGGCTATTTTCAGTCTTTCCCAGACTGTCAACAGACATAATTCTGTTTACTGGGATTCTTCAAATCCAGATAGATCCTTCCAAGCAGACAATCTTGGCGCTGAAAAGGTCATGGTTTGGTGTGGGATATTGGCAGGCGGTAGAATCGGTCCTTACTTCTATGAGAGGAGTGTAAATAGGAGCTCTTACAAAGAGATGCTCGAAAACTTTGCTTTTCCAAAGCTCGCAGAGGTAAGGGAAGACTGGAGAACATTCTTCATCTTCCAGCAGGATGGAGCACCTGCTCACTATGCAGTCGCCGTCAGGCAGCTCTTGGATGAGACATTTTCAGAGTGGTTCGGTAGAAGAGGCACGATGGAATGGCCACCAAGATCTCCTGACTTGACTGCTTGTGATTTTTACCTCTGGGGGCGATTGAAAGATCAAGTTTTCAAACGGAACCCTCGAAATGTGGATGAGCTCAAATCATTCATTTTCGAGGAGTTCCAAGAGCTCTCTCAAGAGGAAATCAGCCGAGCTTGTGTCTCAGTAGCAGTTCGTTGCCGAGCTTGCGTCACAATCGAAGGCAGGCAGCTGAAACTGCATAAAGATTACAGCTAGGCTGATTTCCTCTGATTTGTAAGAGCATCAGAGTTGCTACAATTTGTAATGAGATGGAAAACTCGTAAGTACCTCGCTTAATAGGCAGATAAATCTCTTATTGAGTGATGGCCAGTAAATTGCAACTCCCCCTCCACGTGGAACTGGCTGGGTAATTCAAACGGAGCTCTGCACATGCGATTATTTATTTACTGCAAAAACGTTGTTTGGATATTCAAATAATAATAACTCGAGAATTACTGATCACAGAAGATTGTAACTAAGTCAGCTTAATTTTTGAAGGTCAAAAATTATGAAATGACTTTCTAATTACCTCTAAAGTGTCTCTGAGAGATTCCCGCAAAATGACCTTGTACGACCTTGACCTTGAAATATGACAAATAAGTATCGACGAAACTTGCATAAACAAAATCTTGGGCCAATCGGTCAACGTAGGACTGAATAACAGCCAAAAGAAAACTTACCTTTTAGCGGAATTGCCATGTATTATGATTAATACAATATTCATTTGCTTACACTCTTAATTGTGACTCAAGTCAATATATCATCATAATCATTTTGCTTACTAGAGTTATATTTCGAAGGTTACAGTTTCTCATAAAAAGATTTTGATACGTTAATAATCTTTCCACAAGTTGACCCACAACTTGTTACGAGCAGTTCCTCTAAAGCTCAACACGAGCCTACCCAAAAGAGTTGCCTGAGCTGACACAAATCCAATGTTTAACTCAAACTGTTAGAACCTGACGAATCTTTAACGTTTTTAAATCTCCACTTAAGGACCTTGCATATGTACGTGCTATAGTGAAATGGGAATCTAGGAAATTTTCAATTTCGTATAAATCTCAACTATTAATCTAAATACATTCTTAATCCAATGATGCCCATTGACCATCAAATTTGTGTTTTTATTGAGCTTTATCGATTCTAAATTGTCTCTCTTAATTAAATCCTGTGACCAATAAACTTGGCCAGTTTAACTACCTGTACCACTTACGGATCAGCAATCAATAAAATAATTTGAACATCCATCAATAACCACATCCAGTAACCATTTATCACACAAGTTTCGAGCAGTAAAAAGGTGAAATGTTTTATTCCGAATTCAAAAGCTCATGAAAAAATGATAAACCATTAAGAGTTTGCAATTTTTATCAAATTTTAGCCTTGAGGTGAAAACAGTTTGAAACTAAACTTTTCGTTGAACCTCAAGTAAACTTGGATAATTGGATTTGATTGAAAAGAGGCGAAAAAAAATTGTTCAAATAATAAAGTGTCTAAATTGACTTGAAAAGCAAAAGAAAAATGAATCTCGAAATGATTCAGTCTAAACAAATTGTTTTGCTGAACAAAATTTCTGCATTTTATTCACAAAACAAAAACAAAGTAACATTTTTTTCTCAAGATTTTACTCGATGTTGCAACAATACCTAAGAGTATTCAAAGTTGCTGCTAAAAAATGAAGTTGCACAAAGTTGTAATACAATCTCGAGTTTCAATGCGATTGTGATAAAGTAAAACTCATTAAGTTTTTTAAACTTTATATTCAAGTAAAACTTTCATGAATCCTTGCAGCTCTTTGAAAGATGAACATGAAAAAGTTAACAAATCAAGATGAACTTTTCTTTCAAGTTGATGTACAATTTGTTTCCCATTGATTTCCCATTCAATTGAAGATACAAAGAGTTATTTTTCATTAGTTTCTTGAACAATTTTCTTGGCAAAAGTTGAACCAAATCAAAGGTTAACAATAATTGCAAATGAGTTTGAGCGTAAAATGGATTAACTTAATGATGAAAATAATGAATTTTCAAAAGATGCTTTCAATGTTTACACCAAAGTTCAATCAACCAAATTTATGCACAATTCAATCGTTTAATGGAAAAGTGAATTTGTTAAAATGTTGAAATCAAAAGTGAAAACAAAATAAATATTGGTAAAATGAGAGAAACTAAAGTTTTGCAGAAAAAATGAAATTCACTTATCAATCGTTGATGGCCCAACTCTGGGTGTAACTGCATTCACAAATGAAGAAATTTAAACATCTTTAGACGAAACTCATCTCATGATATTTACATGATAAAAATAGTTTTTCCTTCTTATCATCATTTCTCCAATTGATAGTTTTATCTCTTTTATTCTTTCTCTTTTTTTCCTCCTCCAAACCTTCTGCTTGATATAAAAATAATTCTCGAACCTTTTCATCTCCGTCATCATCATCATGTTGATTATTATCTTCAGAAGCCTTTATGATATTAAACAAAATTACCATGACAATAGAATCCATGAGCATTATCATGAGCATTTTTTTCTTTTGCCATTTTCTCTTTATTCTTCTATTGCCTCAAGTTCTTGTTGACACCTACTAACATGAGTTTCTCATCAGTTATTGAAACTGATAACAATAAGCTGACTGAGAGATTTAATAAACACAGTAACAAACAAAATCCAAGATAAACTGAATCGCCAATCCCATTATATCATTATCATTCCCAGTCACCATTCCCTGCTATCATTCCCTGTTCTCACTCCCAGTTCTTACCTTCAGTTCTTATATCAGTTCCCATTCCCAGTTCTCACTGCATATCATCACTCCCTATTCTCACTCCCTGTTATCACTGCCTGTTCTCATGATAAGTGAATATTATTTTACTCCAGGTAAACAAATTGATAAAGAATGACAATATTTTTTCCATGTTATTCGACTAAATATTGATGCTTAAATTACTCTCAATTCAAGACTGTTACATTATATTTATTGTTATTATTTAAAGTATTTTTTCTCTCACTCCAAGCTCATTCCAGACTAACTCCCAGAATCAATATATAAACATGTAATATTAAGTTTGTGTAACAGCTTGGAGTTGTATTGCTCTCGGTGATAATAACAATAATGATGATATTAATAATGATAACAAAAAAAAGTGATAACATGATTCAATGAAGAGAATAAAAATTACTTTTCAATTTTTCATTTTTTCGCCTTTTCTTTAGATATTAAATTTTGTCATCTCATAACTACTTTGCTGTTGCTATTACATAAATATTAAATATTTTGACATTTTGTCTTTCAAACTATTCCTTTTCTTTCAGTAATAATCATTAACAATTTTCATTTTGAATAATAAACCTTGTTTAGCATTTATTTGCTCACCAAAAATGTTGACATCGTTTGCTAACAATTGATTTTCTTATTGCTTTTCTTCACCTTTCAACTTTCCTCTTTTTATTGCAATAAAATTGACATTATTCTCGCAGCATTGTTCATAATCACACTTGAATGTCTTGGTCAATAAATGTAATTACTGTAATTAATATTGAAATAATATCGCCATTATTATTAAATAGTTGGGAAGTCATTGACGGGGGCTGGTTAAATGAGCAACAGAATCAGTGTTAAATATATTGACACGGATCGATGAACTGTTGAAATGTGAATGAATTAAAGGACAAAATATGGAAACAAAAAGTGACTCAAAAGCCAACAGTCCATGTGAAAGTTATCAAGATAAAGCAAATTCTCATTTCGTTATTGACTAGGAAATGAAGAGTGTTTTAACCCATTGTTGGATAATAATGATAATGATAGCGTTATGACAATCATGTTGATTGGAAAAAAATTTGTTTGAAGTTACTCAGAAAATTTGATTAATTACCAATCATGTAGCAACCATTATGCAACTCTCATTTTCGAGCATTTTTTCATCATCAGAACCCGAATCAACTTCTCTCCTTCGACTGTGCAAATTTAAACTTTCACATGAATAAGACTAAATTAATGCTAAAAAGACGCAAACTTCGATCTTTGATTTTTTACTTTTCCATCAAAAAGGAACAAAACTCGATTTTACGATTGGACGAGCGTGCGATTTAAACTTTTTGTGTCCATTGGAGATGTTTACAAAACTTGAAAAGTTCGAAATAAATTCGATGGAAATTCCAATGAAAAAGAAGAGAATTCTCATCTAGAAAAATTCCATTTTCTGGAGATTAGTTTCATTCATGTTTCGATTCAAACTTGAATTTTGAAAATTTCATGAATTTTCAGTATAAATTGGAACCTTGAAATTGCAAATTTGGAACAGGAAAAGTTACTCGAAAAATGAACTCAATCCTCATGAATGGATTTAGATAACCTTGAAACTTTGCATAATAAAAATATTTTCATATCTCGCTTGCTCTAAATTGCAATTGCAACTTTGAATTTTTGATTTGAAATGAAAGTACGGAAAGTAAACATTTCCTTGTTTCAATCCATTCCAAGAATCTCTCATTTTCCTTCATTACTCAATCATGTTTGGTTACTCAAAATTGGCCAAAAAACTTCTCTCCACATCAATAGTAATACCTTTGGTCTTTAATAATGTTCAACCTCAGAATTTTCCTTTCATCTTAACCTTACTTTTTTACATTTCAGTTGATAACAAGGAAAGAAGGGGGAAAAACATCAACATTCAAAGAAAATGTTTCATGTTCATGATTCTATTTCAATCAATCTACTTTTACTTTTCCCTACAAAACTCAACCAGAATAGAAACAGTTAATACTCAAAACTGGAAGCTTCATATTCATTTACATTTAATGCAAGTTTCCCATCAAAAGAGATTTCATTCAAGTTGAAGGATAAAAAAAACTTCAAAGATTTACTTTTCATCATTAATTACAATTCATCAGGTAAATGCTGACAATCAATTTTGATCATTTGTTCGCGACTAAAAGAACTGAATAAAAGGTTTGAAAAAGAAAAGACAAAATTCGATCAACAGAAAATTTGGATTTCATTGAGAATCGAAAATTGAATGAGTTTGGAAACAATTATCGGGATTAGTCAACAGTTTGACCCACAATTGGAGTTCCATCATCACTCAATTTCATGATGAATTTTCTCCCTTCATGGACCATCGCCTCATTACCTTCAATTTACTGGGTTCAACCATGATACCGCCAGATTAAACCATCATTCACTAACATCATTATCATATTTTCTATCATTTCATTTTCACATTCCCAGTCTGATGAATATCTTTCTCTGAGTTTCCTTTCGCTTTAATTTTTATATTAATTCACTTCAATATCTACATTTATCTTTTCCTTCCTTCATTTTTTATTGAAAACCTTTCATTCACTTTATCAACTCTTTACCTTTTACCATTTTTACCTTTACTTTGTACTTTACTTTTCCATGTGTTTGTTTCCATTGCAATATTGCTGGCAAAATGTAAACTCATTTAACGCTTGGGTTAACCTTAAAATGAGACAAAAATGAAAACTCAAATTTGTCGACCTTCCAAGTTCCACCTTTACCTTTGATGATCAATAAAATGAGGCTAAACAGTTGAACCATCATTAGACAAGGTTGAATAAATAAATCAGAATAATGGTTTCCATCCAAAGTTGAAACAAACTAGAAACATTTGCAACTTCATTCCATTCAAAATATCATTTCCATGTTGATTCAAGACTCGCCTTTTACCACCTTTTCGTACGTGTCAAGATTGACTGGTTTAGCTATTGATCAGTTGAAAATGTTACTCAAAGGAAAGGTAAAAATTCATTTTTCGACTTTCTTTTCGGCTTGAATTTGCGATTCAACATTCAAAGGTTCAGTTTCGAAAGAAATCGATAGAAAATTTTCAGAGTAAAAACTTTCGTTTCTTGTTCTTTGGTAAAACTTTGGTCAGTTTTGTGATTTAATTGACTTGGGTACATGTGCTATTAAATGAGTAAAAATTGCTCATTGAGTTTGATCAAATTAACAGTTGATTTGTTTTCGTGCTTTTAACTCACTCTTTGCCTCAACATTTGATTAATTCATGAATGTGGATAAATTAATTTTATAACTTTACTAGCTTTGATTTACTCCTTTTTTCCCTCTCGACTGTTTTACTAATGCTGAATGGTCAAAACAAATTGCAACAGTGTAAACTGTCAATTGATTATGTTTGAGGGTAAAGTTAATTAACATTGAAGTAATGCACAAATCATGTAAATGTACCCAAATCAAGTCACTTTTTTGCCCGTTTGCAATCTATTATTGTCAAGTTTAAGGTGAGATTTCACTTTGTTTCAGGTTGAGAAAACTCAAAGTGAAACATTCAAAGCAATCAGTTGGCAGACAAGTTTAGTTGCATCAAGAGCAATCGAGCATCAGCCATCGAGTTTCAATCGTTTCCCAAACTAAAGTAAATATTGAAGCATAAATGTTAAATAGCAACTTTTCCTCTTCAACTCCAACCTCAATCTTTGAAACCTGACTTCATACAAAAGGTTTTATCAATTCTAAAATTTCAAAAAGTCTAATCTTCTAAATGCTAATTCTCACATAATAATCGAATGCCAAAAATACTGAGTAAATTCATTAACGATTTTTTCCTCGAAAAAACTCGACCATTCAAAGATTTCAATTCTTTTCCAAACATATTTTTAGATATCATGACAATTCCAATCCCAACTTTACAAATGTATAATCGTGAATTGATAGAATGCGCTGGAATCCCTGTCGTGGTCGGCAAAATGTGATGCAATGTTTTAAAGAAAAATAAGTAAAACTACTGTAAGATTAAGGGAGGTTTTTTACTTTAAGCGGGTTACGAGAATGAATCAATTAATTGAATGTGTCCCGAGATTGTCAATCTGAGGTTTTAAGCTTCAGATTTTAGGGAATTGATTCAGGCACACAAATGCCTAACAACACTTTGATTTTTAGAATCCCAACGTTTATTAGTAGCTATTTTGGAGAGCACTTGTATTATTTACAATTTACAATAAAGATTGAGTTTTGACAATTAACTTTAAAAAATTCGAATCAAAATTGCATTTAAGAATAGTTGAGGACCAGAATAGAATTAAGGTGGCAGACTCAAGAGTAAGTTGAGTATACAATAAGGACTAAATGACTATAAGTAAATTATTAAGAGAATATGAAAGGTATCACAAATTAATGAGCATCATTGATGAAGGTTGACTAACAAATCCTTGCATTAAGAAAGTGAGATTGAGTTTAAATAGTGAAATTAATTAAGGAAAAGGAAATAGCTTTTAGTCAGAGCTTGACTCAAAAAGAGAAAACTCTTTGTAATAATGGCCAATGAGAAACAAGGAAGTAATGACCAAATGTTGAAAGCTTGTATGTTTAAAGATTAAAATGATTGAGAGGGGAAAAGATTAGATTAATGAGTCGACCCCTTACACCATGAGTCCTCGTTGTGTGCAACATATGCCGGACGTCTGTATGAAACTGACCTCAGTTTTCTTTTCGGCACGATGAACATCATCAAGCAGAAAACACGAATAGTACTCATTTCTTATATTATCTATATTCTTATATCTTCTTATATTACAATATATTCAAAACATTGTTTTCATTGTTATCATGAAAAGTGAGTATGCTTATTTCATGTCTAAATTTTATTTGTTAATCTTTCTTTTCTCTTCTTTTTTGTGTTTATTTTTTATCAGATGTCAAGATATAAGCAAACAGGTGAAGTGACCTATGAACCAGCTTTACGAGAAGATATGAATTTCGGCAATCTCGAGGAAACTGACATTGATTTGGTGTTGACGTGCTGGTGTTGACGAGGGGTAACACTTAAAAAGGCACAGATGAAGGAGGTAGTAAGAAAGCTTATCTTACCTTGAGCACAAAATTTGGTACATTCCTCAAGATAATAATGAAGATTTTGAAGCAACAGATTTTATTTTGGTTTATTGCTCTGTTGCTCAATTATTATCTTAATCAATATCGTCGAATTTTGTTATTAAGGAAAGATAAGCTTTCTTGCTACCTCCTTCATCTGTGCCTTTTTAAGTGTTTACACCCTTTAGAATTCCATTTTTCTATTTACATTTCCATTTGAACCAAACAATTCAACTCAACCATCTTATCCGTTCATCAATTTTAACTTAAATTTTCATTTTGGCCCATTTTCCTTTCAATCACAAAATAATTGAGACACATCAAGAGACTGTCTGTGAATGAATACAAGGCTAAGTGTAACTGAACAGTAGCCTGTAACAGATAGGAAGGAGTTGAATTGCATCTAATAAACTGTAGAGACTTTTTTGATGAACATGAAAGTTTGCACTTTGCATGGAAAGAAGTTGCCCTGAATATGCGAACCAAGATGAGTGGAAGAATGAAAAGGATAGTTGATGTAACCCGTAATGTCAATGAATTCAAGTAATTAGATTAGTATGAAGAGCAAGAAGAAGAATCTTATAGCAGCGAAAAAAAGAGTAAAACAATTTTCTCTTTCACCAATTTCTCTTCTCAGACAAGAGTATAATGATGATGATGGATGGAAATTTCAACCTCGCGAAATAAAGAAAAGAGATCAGAATTAGTCTTTTTTGTTCATTTACAAAACTCTCGATAAACACTTTTATTTCACCCAAACATGGTAAAGGTTATCACAATGTCAAACCTTGAATGCAAAAGTTGATCAAAAGCAAAGATCATTTTACAGAGCGATTTTGAGAGGAAAATAATTTTTGGAGAAAAAAATTTATTCCAATGATTTCATTAACAGGAAATGGAAAAGCTTTATTCACAACTTGCTCGATATTCATAAGATATTCAATATTCATGATAAGACATTTCAATATCCAGTCAATTTGATAGTTCATTTGTTTCAAAATCATTTTCCAACTCAAAGTTGCTCTCAAAGTTTACTGATTTACACTTTTCATGATCATCATCATCATGCAAACATTATTAGTTATTACCTTTTTGTTCACTTTACTCTTTACCTTGTTACAACATTTACACATTGAACACATTTACAGCAACACATTGAAATGATGGTTGAATGTTTCATTTAGAAGAAGGAAAAGTAAAAAGAAATCATTTGCAGGATAAAAATGAGAAACTCTTGACAACATGATGATAAACGATGTTATCTGTGATGAGAAATGTTGAAGAAAAAAAAAACTTTTCTTCTTTTCGCCCTTTTCCATGCAAAATGTTTTTCTTATTTAGATATTACGCATTCACTTTTTGTATCACATTTTTCACAGGTAAACTTGTGCATATCTTTTCAATTCACTTTTTTCATTTTTCATTTTCTAATCTTTTCAAATTTCTGCTGGGATTTTGACCATTGACAATGAAAGCGAATCTCTGAGTTGCAAATGTTTATCTTTTTGGTTTTCAAACTTTACTCTCAACATTTGCCTTCATTTTACAATCAATCAAAACTTGCGATTCATTTAATTAGCTTTTCGAGTCGGTTGATGAATAAAAATGATTAAATTTAAGATGAATGGATGATGTTTGGGGCGAAAGAAAATGAAGAGAAGAATAAACATCCTCAAGGAATTTGATCAGGTAAGATCAATTTTCTTCTCTCAATACAATTCAGAGAGAATCGAAAACAATAAACTGTTCTCTTCAAGTTTTTGCCTCAAGTTGGACGGTGAATAAAAGTGACACAAAAGCCAACCAGTAATGATACATTAATTCATGGTAATCATCAGTAGAATCCATCAAATAGATGAACAATTTGAATTGATAATTTCAACTGAATCATGCCCGTAAGAGATTCACTATTTACTCTGAACAAACTCGAAATTAAACTTTGCCCAAAAAGTCACTTTTCACTTTGATAAAAGTCGATCTCTTTCAATATCGATATTAAAAGCTCCAAATTCAACATGAATTTTGTTCGCTTTAAATGAAAATTTCGTTCAACAAGATTCTTTTTCCTCATTGACTGGCCAAAATAAAAACATTGAAAAGTCTCGAAATTTCTCTTTTCGATTTTTATTTCTTTCGTAAACATTGGAGCCAACTTGCAATGGTTGACTTGAGAAGTAAAATGTTTTCTTGTTTATTCAATCAAATGAATAAATCCTTTTAGCCTTTCCTCAACAATGGCATCAGATGAATAATTAAAGACTCACATTGACTGAATATGATCTAACAGCATTACAAATGAGCAACCAGACGAAGCACAAAACAGATCAACTAATTATATTAAAGTGCTTATGTCACCAAGTCCATTATTATAATATATTGACTCGAAAGGAAAGCGAACAAAAGTTGACAAAAAAAGGAGATTCTGTTGCATTAACATTCAGGTTTACACAGAATTTCATCAATTCTGATTATCAATGGTTTTGAATAATTATTCAGCTCTTCTTCCAACCTTTTGTTTATCCAATTTTTTTCCTCATTCACTCGATTCTCATTGTTTGCTCAGCTGCTCATCAACTGTTGACTAACGTGAAAAAAACGAGTTAATTTACTTTACCAGTTAATTTGGGAATCGACTAAAGGTTCATCACAAAAATTGACAAAAAAAAGCGTTCCAAGTTGAGGAACAGAGGAAAACATGAATAGCATCATGTGCTGCTCATGAGAACAAAGTTAACCCGAATTGAACAAATAAACTCTTTTAAAGCTTTCAAATTTATTCTAATTAAAGTTGAACTATTGTTTAACGAATTGAAAATATTTAAATATTAACTCAGTTGAACAAATTGGAAAATGTTTCAATAAAAAGATTCTGTCAATTCTGATAATTAATTTTGTTGCGACAAAAAAAAGCCAAAATTTATCAAGCAAAATTTCTATTCAATGAATTCAACTATTAATCCAAAAAATTGGCCAAAACTGAATAAAGAACAGAAAATTCTGCAGAATCTGATGAATAAGCTTTAATCTCAACCTCGACAAGAAATTAACTCAATTACGAAAGATAATCTCGCTTAAATATTCACTTGAAAGTTTCAATTATTTTCATCGTGAAATGAGTTTCACTTTCAATGGAAAAGTTTCATTTCTAATTTGAAAATTTTTCACCAGTAACAGGGAATAACTTGGAACACAATTTTCGATCATTGCATTTGGTTATTGGTGAAGCTTGCAAGATTACCTGAAAGACTCTCTTCAGTGGATGTAGTTTACCGAGTATTGATGTGAAGCCACAACTCGAAGATAGCCGAGCAATCTTGAGAGTTCGAACTTGTGGTTTTCCGCTCTTCAAAATGATGAGTTTTGCATGGAGTGAATGTTGGCGTGTACATTCAATGCTAATGATTAACTTGCAGTTGAAGTTAATCAAACTTGTGCTTGCAACTTTAATCACACTGATAACATGAACAATGCACAAAAATGGTGCAAATGAATTACTTTGCAAGTGAGGGCAAAAGTCAATTTAAAGTGTTTCAAAACACTTTCTTTGTTGTTCAAGTTAATGAGGTTTACCTTTTTTTTATTTATATCTCACAGGGAATGATAAATAATACAAGTAGGCAAACACCTTTCAAATGAATCTCTAATAAGTTTGTGCCCGAAAAAGGAGAAAAAATTTCCACTAATTGTAATTGAATTTCGAGAAAAGAGAAATTTCGTTGCTCTTTTTTCCTTCTCATGATATTCTGGATGGTAATCAGTGAACAAAAGCGACACTCGGCAAGTGAGATCAACAATGAAAAGTAAATTATTACTCGATTAATCTTGTAAAACCTTACTGAAAACGGAAACAGCAAAATAGGATTGAATGAGAAAAGAAAAAGAAAAGGAAAGCTTTTGTTAATTATCTAATCAACAGTTGATTGTTAGACATGGTAAAAGATAATTTAATAAGGTGTTTTGCGCACCAAATAATGAGCCATTTAATCTTATGCTTAATCAACTTTGTTTTAAATTTACTTTATGCAAGGTTAAAGGTTACAATGAAACATGAAAGGTAATCTTGTTAGGAGAAAATTAATCAAAAAATTTGTCTCTTCGTTAGCAAAGTTTGCTCATCATCAACAAGAAAGTAGTGAAAGCAGAAATGATTGAAAGTAAAAATTTTTCTCGATTCTTTTGCATCATTCGACAGAAGAATCGACAATTAGAAATTATTAACAAAACTTACTCGCCGCAAAAACGAATGGCCAGAATATCAAAAATAGAAGGAACAATTGAAGTTCCTTATCAGATGAAAAAAACATGAAAAAGACACAATTTGATTGTAATTGCAACTTCAAAAATGATTTTGCTAAAATCCAGATTTAAACACATTTTCAGAGTCAAAGTCATTGTGACAACAAATTGCTTCTTATAGCTTGAAGACAAAACTGATAGAATCCATGTTTTCTTTAATCATTATAACCATCGTTTAACCAAGTTCTTGCTTCGAAATGAAAACTTTTTCATTTTTTTTGCGAATCTTGACTGCGGTACAGTCTGCTTGTACACAATTTGCGAAACAAAAATTCCATGATTATATCTGTTAGGAAATGATAGCACTTGGCAAGACTGCATCGATTTACAATTAAGGGAAGGAAAATTATTAATGACATGTTGAATGTTGAAAGTGAAATATTAACAAATGATTTTCTGAAATGTTAAAGAAAACATTTATCAATTAGCTATTAAATTGTCAAGTTGAACGAAACGAGAAATGAAAAAATTTCATTTCCAATTGTCATGAGCCCTGGAAAAGAAAATCATTTTCTTACAACTTCAACCATTGTCATGTAATTATCAGATTCTTTCCTTTTCATATTAACCAACAGTTTTCCTTCTTTTTATTGCAACTTTATTAATTAGACGAAAAAAAAAGTAATGACAATTGATATCAATAAAATGATTATTTATAATGAAATTTACTATCAAAGTAAATGATAAAATAATTATCAAAGATATTTAATGGATGAAATAAGTGATGATTATAATGACAGTTTCAATTAATTTATAATAATCCCAGAATATTGTTCAATATAAAAAAAAATCTCAATTTTATGGGCAAACAAAGAATTAAAGTTTGCCGAGAGAAAAAAGAGATTGTAAAATGATTTCAATTAGAAATGGGAATATTGAACTTTTCCAAAACCCTGTTATCCAGCAAGTCTGATAATCGAGTTGGAAAGCAATAAAAGGAGATTTAAAACTGGGCAACAAGTACATGATTGTCATTAGTGAATTGGAATGATTTGCGTTCAATAATGAATGTATGAATTGATCAGTGACAGGAGAATCGAGAGAATCAAGAGAATTCCTTTTTACTCGCCTTTCCTGGTCTGTCCTGTCAAATGAACAGAAATTATCTCAGGCAAAAGTGATGGTGAAAATAAAGTGTCATGAAGACGAGAAAAGATAATGAATCTCAGGTGAATCATTTTTGTGTGTTTGGGCTTTGCTTGTGTAAAAAGGTAAAAGTAAAAATCAATAAAATGTAAGACCAGTAAAAGAGTTGTAATTGGTTTACCAAGCAAGGAAAATATCTCTATATCTATCAATGTATATTATAAACTAGCACAGTTATCGAGAGACTTCTCATTATCCATTTTCTTGCAACATTTAACTAGACATTTTCAATTGAATAGCCAAAGATAATTTCCTTTTCTCCATCACTCAGCTTTATCCTTTCGATAACAATTTAATTTTCAATTCAAGACAAAAATGCAAATTTCATGGCGACTTTGCAAGGGCGAAGAATGAGTTCAACCGAGTGTCAGACATTTGTTTTTTATTCACTTTCGAACAACTTCATTTCAAGTCGATTTTCACTTTTTCTTTTGAGTCAATTCACTTGGTCAAAACTTTGACGATACATTAAACTCAAAGTCTGTGTTCATGAAAGAAAAATTGTTTTCTCACGATTCAGACTTGGATTTAGATTCGGTTTAGTTGATTGTGAATTTTCTGTCCGTTTTGGCTAATGTTGTATTTGCTCTCCAACAGTTTGTTTTGATAAATGTTTTTCAATAACTTTTCCTTCTCAAACTCAATCATCTGGTGTAAGTTACTTTGAAATTTGGAACAACAGAGAAAACAATTAAATGGAAAATAATCCGTTCACAGTTAATCAGCTTATTTACACCAAATGATGCAGTTTTTTTGTCCTCTTTGATTCTTCCCTTCTTCCCTGATAATCCTAACAGAATTTACTCCTTTTCTAATGAAATTTTGTTACCAATCTTTTCAAGTTTAACATGTTCAAAATGTTCTTAATGTTTTCTTTTACTCATTTCAACCAATTTCCTTCAGTCTTTTCATCCCAATCTTGAAAACTCGAGCAAACGTCGAATCAAGTTTGAATATAAAAATTTTTCAATCGCTATTCCCATGAAACGAATGTCATTTAAAGTCAAAAATTGTTGAGAAAACGGTAAAATCTCACGAGAATGATTAACTGTGCAGAAATGTCGAGTTTATCAGATATTGAGTTTACCTGAAATTCAATTGTCAGCCAATTGACATTAAAACTTTTTACTTTAATAGCAAATGTCTAAACTCGCAATTAAATTGAACCTGACTTTTGTCATATCATTGCAAGTCTTGACTTTGAATACATAATTAAATGAACATCTGAGAATGGAAAGCAAAAAGTTGAAACAAAAAGAAAGGTTGGAATTTGGAGTTTTGGCGGAAAAACGAAATGGCAAAGAAATGTATTTATAGCATGATTACGATTGTGAGAAAAGTTGATTATTGTTATTGAAATAAACATGATTGCAATTGTATGAATAATGATAAAAAGAAATGGAGTAAAACAAGATTCTATCATGAAAGCAGGAAAAGTTGAAAAGAATTGAAAAGCATTTATATTGGGAAAATTGTTGATGAAAACAGATGAATATTTTCTCAAAGAGAAGAACAAAAAAAGATTGTTATTCATGGAAAACTGATACAGACTTTAATCTATTTTGCATTCACATGACGGAATTGCAACTAATCAATCAATATTGATATGCATTTGTGGCCAAAGTAATGATAATAGAATCAAGCGATGAACAGAGTTTCAGGTAAAATGCAATTTCCAAATTAATCGATAAAAGATTGCAAATTCATGTGAATAACAGAATTAGAACAATTTGCAATGAGAAAAAAATGGATTCATTTAAAAAATGTTGGAAATTAACATTTCAACGATTTTCATTACAAAAAAAAGATTCAATTACTTCGAGTTTGTGAAACATTTATTCAGTGTTTACTTGGTCCATGATTTGATGATAGTTTTCACTTTATGAGCTTTTTTCACACAAAATTTGAATATTATTGAATAATTATGGTTACTCAGTGAAAATGAAATGAATATTTGCATGAATAAAGAATAAAAAAAACTCTGATAAGAAAATGAAATTGAGAGAAGAGTCTAATTTGAAATGAATTGTTGCAAATCTTGAAGCTGACTTGATAATGGAATTTGTCAAATTAGTTTCAGTTGAAATATGGAATTTCACAATTTGGGAATTTTCACCTTGTTCATTGAATTTGTGGAAGAAAACTTTGAAAACTTTTGTAATGTGAAAAGTTTGAAATTTTTTCACCTTTTTCAAAATTCTCATCTTGTCGGTTCCAAGTTTCAAGTTTATCGTTGGACAAGATGACAATAAAAAGTTGTGCATTGGAAAGTTAGGAATTTTCAAAGAAAATATTTGTTCATGAGATAATTAAGTGAGAGGGGAAAAAATGAAGAAAAATAACATTTCCTCGATAAAGTGAATAAAGATAAATGGCTGTTGATTTACAACAAGATTGTAGACTTGAATATAAATGCAAAGAAAACAAAGCTAAAGGCGACGTTAAATGAAAATTAATATAATGATTGTTAACCTGGAGCAATTATCGACAGTCGAATATAAAAAAGAAGAAAGAAAAAAGGTTTTAAATTGTGAAAATTTTCTGTTGACAGTTGCAATTGAAATTAATTTGTCGATAAGAAAAGGCTAAAAGAAGAGATAATTTGATAAATTTGTAGTGATAAAGTTTGTTTTGTATTGAGTTGCAGTTTAATAGCAAGAATCAAAGGAAACAAGATAAAGCCATGAAAAGAGTGCAAAACTTTGCCCATCATTTTTTATTGATATAAATTACAGGGTGTGGCTGTGTATAATATTCACATGCACATGATTAAAGTAACATTATTGAAGTTGTGAAGAAGATTTTCTTTTATCATTTTTCTTCATTAATTGCTTTTTCCAGCACTCATTAACTGACTCTTGCAAGTGGAGGGTTTTGAAGGTGAGAAACAAGAGGTAAAGTGAAGGGTAAAGTCGATGATCAAGTCGAGGGTAAAGGCAAAGATTTTGTCACTTACTTGAGTACAAGGTGATTCGTTTGGTTGACGAATAGTCTGTATTGTTGATTGTCACTCGACACTCAAAGATTGTTGGAATTCGATTAAAGACTGTTGCCAAAAGTTCTTGTTCATTTAGTGTATACTCAATGGAAACATCGTAATAAGGTGAAGGTAAACTGATGCTTTTATTTACATTTATCAAAGGTATTGTTGATGAGTAACTTGATTCGCTGGTTTGCTTGATTGTTGAATTGGTTGATTTTTTAGATATAAAAGTATTAACGGCACTTGAAGTCACATATTTGTATAAATTAACTTGAGGTAAAGGATAAACTTGGCGAGTAATGCATTTAAGTAATAGATTACCGGTGTCAGGATCAACTCGAGAAGTGAATATAAATGATCTGGGTGATGCTGGAAACGATCAAGGTTGTCGGTTGGAAACAATTGATGAAGTTGATGGTTATGAAAAGAGAAGATAAGAGAAAAGGTAAATTAATGTGTATTCATTAATATCATCAATAAATGTTTTTATGGGTCAGCCAACAATAAATCCGGGCAAAAGAAAGGTAAAGAAAAAGGTTTTGTTCTTGAAATGAAAGATGAAGATGTTTTCGTTAGAGTAAATGTTGATAATGATGAGAAGCGAAAATTGTGATTCAAAGGTATTATTTGGGTGGACACCTTTCACTGAATACCTGGAGTTGTTGAAAGGTTGACAGGCAAGGTTGTTAACTGATAAAGTTGTGACGTTGGTAATAATGAGGAAAAGGGGAAAATGTTACATTGATTGATGTTGACCAATAATGTAAAGTTAAATGATGCAAACAGTTTAGTCTTATCTGGTCATTTCTGTTATCATTAACTATTCATTTACATCTTTATCATTTTCCTCTTTTTCCTTTTATCATTATCGACATGCTTTTTTTCACCCTTTCTGTCAAGTTACTCATGAAGGGCATTTTGACGATTGAAAGGGCAAAAAGGATAGAAAAGACAAATGCTTTTTGATTCACTCGCCATGATAGACATTCAAAGGTTAGCTTGAAAAGAGTTAATTGAAAAGGCTTGTAACAAAGATTTGAGCGAAAATTTCAACATTTTCATCGTTTATCGAAATTTTTTTTTCTTCATTCAATTAATTCAAAGAGAAAAGGACATTTTTAGAAAATTTTGGATCCGCCAGTTCGATTATCAAAAAGAAAGAATTTCGTGAGTTCAAAGGATGAAAAGTTATTCGCTTTAGACTTTTCGGTTTTGAAAATTTTGACGAACAGTTTTGCGCTTGAAGTTGAGGTCATAGAAATGATGAAAGGGAGTTCAAATCGATTCAAATTTTGTAAAACAGAAATCCAGCTCGATTAAATTCGATTGAAATATTCTTTATTCCATGTATCCAAATCGAACTTGGAAACGAAAAGGCCAAATATGAATACGAGTCTCGAAAATAGAAGTTTTCTTGAAAGTCGAAATGAGCGATACTTTGTGTTTTTGAGCTAAAATTTACTTTCAAAAGGCTTTCTCGTTCTTTCGGAAAGAAATTCTTTATAAATCAATTTCACGGGACAAAATCAAGGATTGATCAAATGTTTACTGAAGAATAATCAAATGAAAAGATTCGAACGAAAAAGAGTGGAAAGTAAAAAAAGAAATGAACAAAAAAAAACATCGAGATTGAATGTTTCAAAGTCAATTTTGTGAGTTCGCATTTAAGTCAAATACAGACTGGGAATTGAAAGATTCAGTCCAACCTATTGGATATCATTCTCAATTTTATGCTTCCCTAAGTTTAACCTTTTTTGTGATTCGCTTGTTTTTGTTTCTTTGCTTGTTAATACAATCAATGGTTTACCCTGTTTGGAAATTGCACAAAATTCCAAATGGAAAGAACGAGAATCTGAAGAGTCAAAAATGAAGAGAGAGAGAGAGCAAAAGAAAGACTAAAATCTGAAAGAAGATGAATGAAAAAAAGCAAGCGAAATGGACGAGAAGAAAAAAGTTGCTCATTTGAAATTGGATTATAACAAGATGAACAAAAGTAAAGCAAAAGTAATTTATTGATGTTCAAGAGTAGCTCAAAGTGAATGTAGATTGGCTCAGGTTGATTCAACCATTGAATTTGTTCCATGAAAATTGTTCTTTCTCTTCCCTCTCATCTCATTGTCCACCATGGAAGACGCTTTCAAATGAAAAATGTTTCGCTTCATTTTTTTGCACCTCATGAGATGAACTCTTGAACATGATAAAGGTTAACAATGTTCACTTTGTCATGGTGAAACGAGCCAATTGCTCAGTTTTTTTTTGAAAAAAAAAACTTTCACCAAATTCATCACTCTAATCATCTTCATGTTTAATCTTCTTTTTTTTCAACTTTGAAAGTTGCAAACTAATGGTCTTGAAAGTTTCAACTTTGCTTCTCGCTCAACCTTTCAAATTCAAGGCATAAGCTGTTTACCCTTAGGGCTTCAATGATATATATTGGGCAAAATTTTTCATGACAACTGAATTTATTGAAAGAACAGTGTTCACCAAATGCTCTTCAACAGTTGTACTCTTCAACAACTTGAGCATTAATAACTTGAAAAGAGCACTTTTCTCACATCTTTGTTGGTTGTTACAATTTCAATGGATAAACTTGATGATGATTGAGTTACTCGATTCAATTTTGAAGTTTCATTCCTTTTTTTTCCATTTCGAGTTTACTTTTGAAAATTAAATCGGCAACTTTTGTTGGCAGCTAAAGAAGCAAGTTATCGAAAATGATGAGAGTTTTCATTATTCAATGATTGAACTGATCGAGACAAAAGTCGACTATTCAATTGCTTCTCTTTTTTCCCTTTTTTTCTGTCAATTTGCTTTATTTACCTGAGAAAATTTTCTTTTTTCTTCTCGTCTCTTCAATCGAGCAACAAATTGAACATTCAATAATTGGATTTCTCATGAAAAGTTTAAACGCTGTAAGCAGTTTCCCAATGAAAAGTTAAAAATGAAATTAAGAATAATTGGATTTTGCTCTTTCTTTTCTTTCCCAGTAAACTCGACAATTGTGACCATTTGCAGCCTCTCTTCATCTCTTGTTGACCTTACCAATTTGGTAATGTTCAAGTGGACAGAAATTCATCCAAATAATGTTGATTGTCTTTTGTCTCAACATTTAACTCTATCAGTGACTAGTTCAATATTTACTCGATGCTTCCAAATTGATAGTAAACCTTCAACTTGAGTGGCAAAAGGATGAAGTAAATGCACTGTTTAGTGACACTTATAGATCATATTAATCCAAAGATTGCATTCTCATGTAACGAAGAAATCGATTCGTACAAAGAATGTAACATTTCTAGCGTTCAAATCAGCTTCATAAGTCAACGAATTTGCCAATTTTTATGAAACAAATTCAGAGTAACGAAAATGAAAGAGCATTTGTTAGTCGAAAGAGTCGAATGATGCAAAAATTCCCAAAAACCGAATATTCAACTTCGATTGCAGTTGTGAAAGTTTTTAACTGCTGACTGATTTCGATTTATTCGTGATTCAAACGCACTTTGATAGCTCGAAATGGAGCAAATCTTTCGTTTTTCCCTTCTTTGCTCAACTCGAAAGGAAATTTAACACTTCAAGCATTCACGCCAGTGAGTTTTGATGTTTTGCTCGAAAAACTTTGTTAACGAAAAGCTCAAAATGACTAGAGAAATATTGATTCGAATTATGTAAAAATTTGCAAAAAATCGAATTTCAAGTTTCGATAAAATCTGTAAAATAATTTTACCAAAACGTGACTAATTTCAATGAATCCTCGAACTCAAAGCATCTTACTGTTCGAAACTGGACAGCTTTCGTTTTTTTCTCTTCTGTACTCATCACATTCTGGCATTTGCATTTAATCAAAGTCGAGATGCTTGTTCTTGGATAGAATTTCATTTGTAAACATTTTTTTCAATCTTTTTTTTGTAATTTTCTCATTCTAAGCTGACTCAACTTTAATTGCATTTTGCTTTCAACATTTGTTGACACAAACACAGGAAAAGGTGAAACAAAAAACTGTACCGTTTACAAAGCCACAAAACTGAAAGGAAAAGCAAAAAGCAAAAGGAAAAGAAAAAAAAAGTTAATTTAAAGTTTTAAGTTTCCGTATATTATTGTCTAACAAAGTTTGCTCTTCTTTCAATTGCATTATCTGGAAACAAAATGAAAATATTAAGGATAAAAGGTAAGCGTAAAAAGAGGCTGAAGTATAAGTAAAACATGAACGGTAAAAGGTTGTCCATGTAACATTAAACAAAATGAAAGGAAAGACAAAAAAAGTTGAAGCCACTGCATTGAAAGATTAAGCCAATTGAAATTTAAGATAGCCAATAATCTCATTTGTTCAACATTTTCATCAACTAATACCAAGTGATTTCCTTTTTCCTCTTTCATCGAGTCTCTTCATCCATTGTTTCCTCTCCACCTCCTCCTCTTGCAACTCTTTCCCATCCTCATCCTTATCCTTGGCTTCATGCCAACATTTATACTGAAAATGGCAGAAACTTCAACATTGAAACTAAAGTCTATTGCAACTTCCGATTCACAAATGAATAATCTTCCGGCGAATCGAATTGACAAAAATGATAAAAAGGTGAACAGCAAGCAAGAACTGAAAAGTTGATTCCCTTTGAAAAACATTCAACATTCTGTTTAACCATGTAACATGGTAAGTAAAATGTTTGAATAAGCAGAAAAAACAAGGAAATAAAATGTTCACCTCATGAAACATTTGAATGGACGAAGGTAAGAAAATGTAGAAAAGAGGCAAAAAAAGAAGAAGAAGAAGAGATTCAATCTGATTCAACATTTCGCCTTGCGATCAATAAGTTTATCGAAAGTCTCTTGAGGTCGAACAGAAGGCAAAGAAAAAAAACGAAACTGATAGCGAACAAAAAAAAAGTGAACATTTAATCGTGATTTGGAAACTCAATTGTAATGTATTATCAACCATTTTCCCTGTTCGATGAAACATTTTCTTATTACTTTTTTAGGCAAACTGATTGATTTCAATTTACTCTCAACTAATGCAAAATGCAACAATTAATCAATTGTCCAATGATATGAACAAAAGAATCACACGCAAAGAGAATACCTGAGATTTCAAATTTTTCCATCCATTGCAAATTCTCGATCATTACAGCCCATTATTAGAGTTATTTTTCCTTTCACTTGACAAGCTATTCATTATGTTGAACAATAACAAGCAATTCTGAAACAATATCACTTGTTATCCAGTCAACTAACCCTGGGAGTGAATAATTTAAACTCCCAGCTTTGAACCATTTTCCATCTGATAATTGTTTAACAAAAGTAAAACAAAAGTGAAAATAGTGAATAAATTTTACTCTCAATTGCCTGGCAAACTCTTTTTTTTACCAATGAAACAAATTGTCTTCAATTTGTTTGTTTTCACCACTTTATTGTTGTTGACAATATTAACAAGTTATCAAAGTAAATCTGTAAAAGGTATTGCTTCATGATTGATTCATTTGTCAAGATGAATTTACTCAACTACAAAAGCTTTTTAGAGTCCAACTTTTTGCTTATGATAAATGACTTCATTATTAGCAGAGAAAATGCACTTTTTCCCTCTCAGTGATCGAAGGTAAAAGTTTCGATTTTTTGGGCAAATCTTCTCCCAATTGGAATCAATTGAATGTTGAATGAATTTGTCCACCAAATGATGGTTCAAGCAATTAAAAAAAAAAGGTTTGTTTGAACTTGCAATAATTGTACAAATAAAGACAAAGTAAACAAAAGCTTTTACAACCAAAAGTTGGTAAATATTGGTAAAGCTAAAAAATGATGAGAAATGGAAAGAAGATGAAATGAAAAAGATGATGAGAATGGTAAGCCCATCAAGTTAATCCTTTTACTCGTTTCTTCTTCTTTCCCCTCTTATTCTGTTCTCTGTTTTATGCGAAGAAAACGATGAGCGAAAAAGAGGAAGACTAACAACTAAAATCCATTGGTAATCATCGTCATCATCATCAATGGTTGTCATCTTTATCACTTTTGGTGAAACGAAAGTAAACTAAAATTGTTAGATTATGATTATTGGAATGATGAAGAGAACAAGAAAAGTTGCAAGGATAATGTTTACATTAGATTCTGAAATTGGTCAAAAAACAATCGAAGCTTTTAAACACAATTTTCAAGTTTTAGCTCAAGTTAATCCCATCTAATACTTTAACATTGCGGGGTTTACAGTTGTTAAGAAAAGTAAACCTTAAACTGTGAAACTGGAAGCAGAAAAAGTGAAACGCTTTTATGATGAAAATTGAAGGATAAAAAAAAAAGTTTATCAACAAAACTTTTTTCTTTGGTCTACTTGATTTTCAACAAATAATAGCAACAAATTAAGTTCATTTTGATGCAAACTTTGATTACATTTTGAAAAACTGTCGTGCTCATGATGAATGTAATGATGAAAAAGATAATCTTTATTTGATTATTTTGGGTTTGTCGAGTTCCGTTTTCTGTGCCCTTTGCTTCATTCCATTAACTCGACTATTATATTCTTGTAACATTGTCCATTATTATCATGTTTTTCATGGTCAAAAGGCTATTGGGAAAGGCCAATCCATTTAATTTGGGTTACCATTTGTCTTGCAATTATGGTTGAAGTAACCGATTAAATGATCATTAAGAAGCTTCGTGACATCTACATTTGAACATATCTCAATGTTTACACATTTGTATGATCCATTTGGGTTTTCAGGTTTTCCTCTCTTCTTCTTCTGTTTGTTTGTTTTTATATGTTGAAGATCAACAAGAAAAGCAATAATCGAATGATTCCAATTTACGATTTTAGGTAAAGGTTGTGATTCTGATGAGACAATCTTTTAACCGCAGTCTCATCGATTTCATTGGATGAAGATGGAAAAGAAAAGCATCAGGAAATGAAGTTTTTCTCGTTTCTCTTCTTCTCTTCAACTTGATAAATAATGAATGGACGAAACAGTTTAATTGACCATAAATGATGCTTTGATCCAAGTAACTTGTTTAGTCCTTTAAAGTTGACCAGTGAAAGGTGATCAAAGATCAAGAGTAAAATGTTTATGAGTAAAGTGTTTATGATTGAGTGAAAATTTAAAGGAATGGATTGACGAGTGAAAATTGTTATCAAATGAAGGAGAAGAAGAAGGTTGGCAAAAGAAATGATTCTGATTGATGAGGAGAAGAAGAAAAATATTGAGGTTGAACAAGGTAAATGATTGTTTTGATAGTCTGACGATCCAAGATGGTCATCATGATGAGGGAACCAAGGAAATGAGATATTTGTAGTAATACGTTAAAAACGATGTTGGATACTTTATATTGTCATTTATATTAATAGGTTGGGAGAGAATAAGTTGAGTAGAAGAAAAGATAAAGAAGCAACGAAATGGAATGATAACGAATTGTGGTCATCATGATGATTAAATGATGACAAAAATGGGCAAAAAATAGAGTCCAACATTTCGGTTACAGAAATGTTTTCATTTTCCATAAATATTGCAATTAATAATCTCGAGGCAAAAAAGTTGCCTGTCAAGCGTATCAATTGGTTAAACTTTTCATTTGAATTCTGTATTAACTATTGTTTCAGACTGTGAATTGTTATGGAAATTCAACAAACATTGATTCATCTGTAGATGATAGTTTGCTGTTGAAATTGCATCTTTGATCTGCTGAACGATTAGTAACTTGACTGGTAACGTTAAAAGTTGAAGTCTCATCAAACCTTTTGATAGTTGAAGGAATATGCAACAGAAAATGTAATTATATCTGTTTTGGATGAAAGTAATTAATCGTGAAATTTTCTGTGTATTGCATTTCGCTCGGTGTAACTTGACCAAAGATGGTTATTCTAATGAATTTGCAAGCATTTGTTTCAATCAACTGACACCAACTAATGTTTTGCTATCAATAATACTTGTTGAGTTGCAGTTTTCTCCTGGTCATTATCGAAGCATAAGAAGTCTGTAGTTTCCCAATATTTATTAAGATTAAGTTGTGCAATCAGATAGCTTCGACTTTCGATCAATTTTTTTCTTCCTTCCAAAGTGAAGGTATCGAATGAAGGAAAAACTTGCAAGTTATAGTTTTCTCAGCAAGTAGCGTATATCTTTCATGAACAATGAAATTGGACCTTAGAACACTTCTTTATAAGAATCAATCATCATTGAAAATCGACTGATTTTACTTGGAATCAAAAGTTAATTTTTCGATTCTCCAACGCAAGTCAAATAACACTGATACAAACGAACACAATTTTATGCTCATTGGCCTTATATTAACTTGAAAGCAAAATAAGATTTACCAGCAACTTTAAACTCGATATCAATCATTTCTAGCAACTAGGCTCTTCACTTTATCCAAGTCAACCCAAGAGTCTCTTGCAGCTCGGTTCAACTTTACTCAACTCCACCAAAGCGTGAAATTTTTATGTAAAAAGACGATTATCTTTAACGAGGAAAAACTTTATGGTTAACATTTATCAACCTTGAAAATTTCACCAAATTTACATTCTCTTTTCGTTTAAATTATTTCAACAGCTTTCCTTCTAATAATAATAACTCAAGTTATCATCATATTTACATGATAAACAAAATGATCATCAATAGCAAAGATAATTTTGTTTTCCTTGATCTTCATCATTATCATCCCTTGGATGAACATTTTGCATCCATTATTCCTTAACTTTACCTTTTCTTTTCAAATTTTTCCTCAACTAATATAAATTTCGTACACGCTATTTAACAATAATTCCAACAATAATTATCATTTGATTGAGATAATTGGATTGATCATTTTTTTTGCTTTGCTTTTTTACAGTCCAACAGAATGGCCCATCAATATAATTGATTGGTTCACTGTCTAAACAATTTCTGTTTCTCTTCGTTCTCATCATCATCGTTCGTTTTTTTTCCTCGTTTTTTTTCCTTGTTCATATTGTTACTTCCCTGCATCCTCACTCCAAGCCTTTTTCCTCTTCTATTATTTCTCTTTTTTCTCTGCTTTATATTTTTTTCTCTCCTCTTTTGCTCAATACTCCATTATC
Source organism: Tetranychus truncatus (assembly GCA_028476895.1). Lineage (NCBI taxonomy): Eukaryota > Metazoa > Arthropoda > Arachnida > Trombidiformes > Tetranychidae > Tetranychus > Tetranychus truncatus. Next base: position 10,338,790 of record CM052062.1, read on the forward strand.
AAGACAATAAGACCAACGAATCTCCCAGGAATATCGATGTCAGTTACAGAGAATCAAACTTTTTTTTCTCTTTTCAGTTGTTGTTTGGGTTGTGTTGTTTGTTTCCGAGTTTCACAGCAAATAACTGGACTTGCTGTGATAATGTTGATAATGTTAATGGGCTAACAAGAATACAATAGGTTATAAACACCTTTGGGAGGTGTCAAGACTGTTTATCGTCAAAATGAAATGAATGGTAAACCCAATAGTCGAGAGATGCAGTTATCAACATTTCCATCTAAAACAAAGTTCTGCTAATTGAATAGCATTGAAACTCTTCAAACTTTTCACTCAAAGAACTGAAAGTTTACAGTTTCGCAAGTTGAAATATTACTCACCATAGATGAAGACGTTTCCCTCACGAGAATCTGAATTGGCCAACGAAGATATTAAACATTTGTATTTACCAGACATGGTTGGCACTGGTTGATGTAAAACTACCGAACGATACATTGTGAAGGGATCCGAGGCATCGGAAACGTGCTCGTAATCGAATGAACTTTTATAGTCGGCTGCCACATGGCGAACTTGCCGTTCAGGTATCCATTGGTAGATTGGATCGGGTCGATCGGTTAAACTTTGATGGAACCAGCGAACAACCAAAAGTAAATCATTTTCATTGTAAGCATAATCACAGTCCAGGGTTAGGGTTGAATCACGGGTTAAGTCGAAGGTTGAGGGAAAGGAAAAGTGTTTAATGTGAACTGCACAAGTGGACAAGATGATGATCAGTGGAGAGGTTAACAGTTGACAGGTTAGATTGACCAGTAAAAGGGTTAAATTGGTCAATTTCATAATTGGTAAAGAAAACAAAATTTACAAAATTTTCTTTTCTTTTGTTTTTTTTCCACTCTGTTCTAGTTAAATCTGATGCACTATTTAACAATCATTTTCACTTTAAATTTACTCTATTCTTGATGCTCAGTCTTTTCCGTTTAAACAATTTCACATGTTTACATGGTTCAAAGGGAAACCTCTCGAATCAAGTCTACTATTCAACTCACTGTTAACATTGGCTACAGTTACTTTCAACTGAGAGTTTCATTCATATTCAGTCTCAACTTTTACTCCTTTCAATCGCATGCTCAGCTCAACTTGTGTTCATTTGTTGCAAGTGTAAACTTTTTTCCCTCTTACAATCACTTTGTCAGTCACATTGTCATCTATGAACAACTCAACAACTTCGTGCAAACAACTAAACTTTTTTTTGAAACACTTCTCTCAACACTTCAAAATACTTTCGCTTCAAGTAAACAAAGCGATGCCGTGAGTCTCTATATGTTGCTCTAATTCAATGATGTCATCAACTTTTTTGACCCTAGAATACACTCAATTCGATTTAAAGAGATTCGAGCTTGCACCTATCTGTCATTTCTAGTGAATTTTTATTCTTTTACTTTAAGCTTGAAGATTGTTTTCCATCAGATAATGTCTATAAACTCTCAGAGCTGAGTTATTCAAGATCAACTTTTCTTGAAATATGGATTTTTATCATTCGAAAAGCAAGAAATAGACTAAAACTGATGAATTCGTCGATTGTTAGAGATTTCGATGATTCGAACCAATGGTAAAATCTAAAGTGAAGAGTTGAAATTAATGTTCAAACTAGGAAATGTTAATGTAGCTAATAGAGTATTGAAAATGCTATAATAACAATAAAAATCAACTAAATTTTTAAAGTAAAGTGACCAATTGGTTAGGTAAATGCCGAGCAAATGAAATGCTGTTTCATTACATTTTAATGTTCACAGAGTAAGCTTATTGTATTGAACCGGAATAAATAAGTTAAACAGTTGGCGCCATCTAACGAATCAGATTTCGACTAATAGATTCAAGAATTTGTGTTAATCAAAGAACAGATCGAAGAAAAATTAGATAGATTATTTGATTACATTATCAGGACTAAGCATGATGAATTCATTTTTCTTTATATGAAAAACTCACAAATAAACAATTAGCATTGAAAGAATGACAAAAATTGGGAAGCATGTTAGCTCTCAGATGTCAACTTATTTCATATGGATAAGGCTGAATTTTTCGTCAAATGCATGTTTAATGATCTTTTGGTGAGAAAATCTTCTACAAGAAAAACAAGGAATCATCAAATTGAATTGCTATGGACACTGCGATAAATATTTTTGCGTGATTGAGAGAGTTTTAATCTTGAAATTCGCTTAAATTTTAAAGGTAACCACAAACATACTTCAATGCATTATTTCCTCATACCTGTGGGTTGCAGCAGGAGTGCACAGATGGTACAATATCTATATTCAGAATACTAAAGCCTTCATCATCAGGATGAAAGAGTTCGTTAATAAAGACGAATCGAACTCACAAAATTGACATCAACTTGGAACCAATCATGGAAAAACAATCAGCATATGGTTATTTGAGGAGGTTTTCAAAGAATTCAATATTCTAGTGTTTTCGCCTGGATACATGTGTAGGTCATTTTGTTTTTAATCATTTGATTTTAATCAATAAACTATTTCTCGTGGTAGACATTGGTAAATGGACTTCTCTTGTCTCGCAAAGTAATATCCACTATTCAATAGATACCTCTTAAGACGAAATTTGACTTTCGAATGAAGACAGTCAGGTTTTTTGTTTTGAAAATCTTTATTTTTTTAGTTACAATTTTATTTATTCAGTGGTTTACATGGATAATGAAGTAATCAGAATATACTGTATAGAATCAAAAATTTACAAGCAATGTACAAAGAGTACGAACTGCTTTTTGAAATGTTTACAATTTTTTGCTCTTTAAATAGATCACAGATAAATGTTTTCCCATTAATTTGGAAGTAAAAATATCACAGTCAAATTTTGTTCATCAATTCATGATTTGATTAACATATAGAAAAGGTGTAAAATTTGCATTATTAAACGTAAACTGGTCCAGACTTGTCTTCATCCGTGCCTGTCATCGAGACTAACGGTTGTTTTCTCAATAGTTGATTCGACTAATGAATGGAGAAAAAAGAAATTAATGAGATTTTGGATTTGACATAGATTTCACATTTTCAGCCAAAATTGACAGGGCTTACATCAATTTCCTTGTAAGGTGAAGACATAATTGTATTCGGACTGGTAATAGTTGCGGCTTCTATGGTCATTTCAACATCTGATGAGCCATCAGCTATACTTAAACCACGCTTTGGCAGCTTTGACTCACCAAATAATCCAACCACAACTCCAGGTCCAAGTCCGTTAACCATCTCAAAACTGTTGACGCCTGAACTCTGTTTACTCATCTCCTGAAAATCAAGAGTTGTATACTCAATAGGAGGAGCTCCATTTTCCTGAATACTTTGAATCAACATACGATTTCCTTGGGAATCGTTAACACTGGTTGACATCTGAAGATCTGAATAAGTTATCTCCTGAGATTGACCCTGGTAAGAGAAACGTGAAAAAATAGAAAATTAATTTTTATGAAACATTTTGATCGACATGTTGAAATCAAAGCAAGCTAAAAGAAGTCCCGGTTATAAACTAATATCAATTTTCAACTTGAAAATAAAACTCATGATTTTGGAAAACAATTGAAAATTGAGACAGTGATTATACTTACATTGTAATCCATTGAAGGATGATAGCAATGATATCGAGTTGAGGAACAATTTGAATTACATATTCCTGAACACTCAGTTGGCCCTCTGTGATCTTGATTTAAACAAATCGTTACTCTGTCATAACCACTGCACCCAAAATCGAAGCCTGTGGCAAAAGATGAAAGAAATAAGAATTTAACATTTCATAGCACAAATCAAACAAATGCAACAATTTCTCACCTGAAATGTCATCTTTCGATTTAAGTGTATCACTTTGTTTGATATAATTGTCTTCAATTACATCTGAAGCTCCAATAACTCCAGAAGCCAAGCTATCACAAAGAAAAGGTTTCGTCCTGCAAGTAGATGAACAAGATACAATAAAAATTAGAAAAAACTAACCATAAAGAGTCGCATTTAAATAAAAAGAAACATAAAAAAAATCAAATGAAATTGCAACCATCTTCAAAACCGTTAACAATTAAGCTTCAACAGTCAATAATAACAGTTGAACGCGTATAAAAAAAGGGATCGCATATAAATTTAGCCTCCTAAAAAGAGTTAAAGAAAAATTTGTTTCCCAAAAGAAACATAGATGGAGCTATACGCATAGATATTAAACGGTAAATCAAAAGATGAATAAAAACAGAATCAAAGGAATGATTGATAACTCAATAAAAGTTGAAACATTGAAAGATCATTTCTCAACACCTCAGCATTCAAGTGCATAAATTAAGCCATCAAAATCAACCTCAAGTGAAACAACTTCCAACAGAATAAAATTATTCAATCTTCAAACCAAACTGAACACAAACGCAAATAAAAGGATAACCTGAAAAATGGTGAAAATGCAAAGTTGACTTAATTGAAAGAAAAAGCGATTCCAGTGGAAAAAAAAGATAAAAATAAAGTCTAAATGAAGTAAACTGTTAAAGCTGAGCGAAATGAAACAGAAAAGGTTAACAAATTAAATGAACAACAATCTGTAATTAAAAGAGTGACCAGGAAAGGAAAGGTGAATTGAATTGGAACTCAAATTACCATGAAATGTAATGGATTGAAAGGAGTAAAGAAGAGAAGAGAAGGAAAAAAAAGAGTTTGTCTTAAATGGCTATTAATTGATGTTAAATGAAATAAACTAACCAAACGTTTGTGTAACGACGAGAGAAGCAAAAAAATGTCAGTAGATTGAACATTAATTCAGAATGTTATAGCATTCACTGATTTTGCAATTGACGATCATGATGATGATGATCAATGCAAGATTCCATGTCAGTTTACTTTGAACAATCTTCTCGATTCAGTTCAAAGCGATCCCCTTCCAATTCCTTATCCATTCCCTGTTATTCCCAATTTTATCTCTTATTTTTTTCTTCCCTCTTCCTCTTCAAACAAACACTAAAAGCATCTCTTTCTTGTCATCTTTATACACACTAAATACCTTCTACAGGTCATTACTTTTTCTCTCCCTTACATGTCCATTCTGGTCATCTGTTTGTCTTAATCTTGATCATCATTTTTCCCTCTTTTCCTGTGGTCTTCGAGAAGGAAAAAGAGAAGAAAGAAAAAATTCCAATTTCACCTTCAATTCTCTCATCATTTTCCTGTTTAATCTGTGATGGACAACTTAAGATTCTGTCAAAGTTTCGACTTTTTTGTTTACTTTAATCTTTTTACAAACAATCAAACGCAAAGTTGATTCATTGTTCACTCAGGAATAACAGTTCACTTATCGTGAACTTTTTTCACCAAAAAAAAACACTTTTGTCCCTGAACTTGAAAACTCGAGTTTAGAAGAAAAAAATTATTCCATTCTTTATTCATTGAATAGATAGCAAGAGTCGAACATTAAAAGTTACAGAAATCCATTTCGACCATTGGTTAATCAATTCTCGACATACATGTTCGGCCATTTGGCTTTTTTCTGGTTTCCATTCAATGGTTGACTTCAGTGAAGCCAAAGAGTTGATCATGCAAAGAGAAAATCAATTTTTGAAGGAAATCACAAAAGCTATTTTCATTGATTCAGATCTATGAATGAGTCGAACGCTTTTTACTGTTGCTTTAAAAATACCGTTCAACAAAACAAATACAATTGATTCTTCTTTTCAAGTTGCAAGTTCATTTTCTTGCTTCAGATTTAACTAAACAATGAAAAGCATTTGGTGAAAACAAGAAAAGATGAAAGAAGGTTGAAAATGATATTAATCAGTGAACCATTTAACTTTTCCATCTTTGATTATATTTTTGCTCTTTTGACTGATATATCATGTTGTTATTACTGTTGTTGTTGATGATCATGATCATTATAATGATTATCAGTAATTTTTGTTGTCTTCGTTTCACTTCTCATTGGGAATGATAAAGAGTTGTAAACGTTTCTCAACCATCTTTTATCCAAAAGAATTATGAAAAAAAAAGAACAAGAAAAGAAAAGGAAACATGAAATTTGGGTGATCATGATGATGATGTTTGAAATGATCTTAATGACAAGGACAGAGTGGAAAAGGGAATCCAGATTGAACGGTCAACATTGTGACAAAGAAAAGGTTGAAATGAACAAGAAACGAGGCGGGAAAAGACTGATGTCTCGAACAAGAAGAGAAGCAAAAGAAAAAAAAAGATTTGGATTAATTGAAATCTCTTTTTTGATGGTGAAAATGATTGCTGATAGTGAATGATGAAGATGCGATAAAGTTTGATATTTTGCTCTTTTCCTTTTCACTTTCAAATGGATGGTTAATCAAATGATAGATATTGATATAAACCGCAGCAAAAGGTTGATTAATATGGTTTGGGATGATGATGATGATTTGGGTGAGTGGAAAAGAAACTTGAAAAAGAAGAAAGTCAATTCTGAATGGAATGATGAAAGGCAAAGAAAGATATTAAATATGAGTGAAAATGATAAAGTAAAAAGCATCTTCACAATGGGAGGTTTAAAATGAAATTTGGATAAAGAATTGGAAAGAACAAGGAAAGTGAAAAGAAATGAAATTTGGCTCAACTGGAAGTCGAGAGTGGAGAGGATTTCAGTTGTTCCTCGTATTTTCCTGTCAACCTGAGGTCAACATTTGGTTATTTAAAATTGAATGGTCAAATTGAGGAGGAACAACACACAAAACCCACAAAAAGTTTTTACCAAATAAAGAAAAGGAATAAAAGAGGAAGAAAGAAAAACAAAGTTCTGGACTTACTTGGGGGTATTCATTCGCTGCTGTGAATCCATTTCTGATATGAAATGAGAAAAGATTAAAAGTTATTCCATTGAATGATTTAGCCTTTAACCTTCAATGAGATTTCATGAAATGCTAAAGAGCAAAAAAGTTTTCTCCAATTTTCAAAATGTTTTGTCTTTGAAAGGGAAAAGTCATTTTTCCTTTCCTTTTCCAAGTTGAGCTCATTTACTAATGTTTGAATGAAGTTTCTTTAGTTTCTTGTTTCTTGCTTTTCGCTTGCAGGTTCATCTGTTGAAGCTTACCTTTGGCTGCATCATCTCTGTCATCTTCATAATAATCTGCTTTCACTCGGATAACGATAACAATGATAATTGCAATCAAAACGAGTGCACCAACTGTACCAATCAGTATTCCCAGCATTGGATTGAAACCAAATTGTGGAATTGTTCCTGAAGAAAAGAGGAAGAAAGAGGGAAAAAAATGAGAAAAGGAATGAAATGTTGTTGATGAGAAAATTGGAAATTGGATTGAGATAAAAGGGAATTATGATGATGATAAATTGGTGGTGAAAGAGTGAGAATTGGAGAAAGAAAATGAAAAGAAGATTGAGCTTCAAGATTCAAGATGAACATTTATTATCAACACAAATGAAATTGATTGTAATAATAAAGTCAATCAATTTCATTTTCCACCTTCGCTTTCAACTTTTCTTTGATTCATTGACAATCCAAATTACCTGGACCATTGAAAGCAATTGGACTGAACAATATCAACTTTGATTTTCGTCCATTCAACTAATTACATTTAATCATTGAGTGAAAATTGAATTGCAAAGTTTACCTTGATGTGGAAACTTTAATTTTGCATTTTTTTCAATCAAATCAACATTTGTCGAGTCGAAAGGAAAAGGTAAATTTAAGGTTGTTTTGGACTTTTGCTTTTACCATTTTTTGTTGAGTAAATCGGATGAGATGAGAATTGCATTAAACTGTAATGAAACCAATAAGAGTTGATTGACTGAAACCATCAGGGAGTTGGTTTACAGTCAAATGGTAATAATGAGATATTGAATAGTTTTGTAAACTCTTCTTGATTTGCTTGGCCATCATCAACATGAGAAGTGGAAAAAAGCAAATCAAAAATGGTCAAAGATGAGAGCAAAGAAGATGATCAAGTGGTAAAAAGATGAGCAATAAAAAAAAGGTAAAAAGGTGATCTCAAGTAGCGAAGAGAAAAGCCAAATAGAAACATGAGTTGGTTCAACATCAATTGGAAATCATTTAATGCCCATTTTCATGATTACCATAATGATTTTGCTAATGAAGCAAATGAATGTCTCGATGAAACTTAGGGTAATTCAATTGGTCCAAACGAGATTTCATTTGCTCTAATCTCAAATATAAATGGTTTTACCAAAAGTTTAAAGACATTATTTGCCTTTATTTTACATTATTATCGAGACAATTAGTAAATAAAGATTGGAGTAAATATTTAATGACGAGAATAGTTGAAAGGATGGGTTAGTTGATTTTAGAATTGAATACAAATGGAATCTATTGATCAATTAACCGGCAAATGCTGCACGTCCTAAACGTCATTCCAATCACATGCTACAAAATCATCAACTTTACAATCTTATTCAAATATAGAACTTTGACTATTTTAATGATTCAAATGATTTAATATTTGCATGCTTCAGTCGCAGCCAATCGATACGTGTCTCAAGATATTAACATCGGCCATATTATGAATTTTTGTTTGCGAGATTCGAATAATGTTTTCGAATCTTTTATTGATATTTGTTGTATTGGTATTCAATACAATTCAATTCATATGTAAGACTTCAATGCAAATAACTTCACAGCTATTAGAAGCTACTAAATGAAAGTTATTGATTCATAAAGAGACTCCAAATTTTTACTGTTCAAGTTTCGCGACAGTTTCATCTCTAATCAACATTTGCAGGTCATTATCCTAGTTGCAAGTTACTAACATGAACCGTTGGAAAAATGCAGAGCTACATCATAATCCAGTCGGTAATGATTTTCTAGAAATCCTGTTCACTTTTCAAACGGAATCCTCAGATAAATTGTTGCATTGGTCTGGGAAGAAATGTCAGAAACAACTGATCTCTACTTGCATCAATTTTCCCTCCTTGTTCAAACCTGGAAACTCCAAAGGGAGAACATGATAACATTAACTTTTCTGATCATTTAAAGGTTCAATGGCATTCGACGAATCACTTTTAAATTTTGAAATCACTTAGAAATTCATCTTTAAAGTCTCCACTTTTCTAAACCTACACTTGGCGGAATCAGTGCAACCTCACTGAAACCAAGTTTCCTCCTTAATTCCAGTTGATCTCCACATTCGAGTCACAATCCAATCAATTTTTTTTCTCGAGAATATCGATTGCAAGTTATTTTATGAAAGAAAGTCGAGGATTAGAATAGAAGACAGTAAAGGGTCGATCGGTGCTAATCGAAGTAATCATCTGTCAAAAAATATTTTACACTCATGAGTTATTCATCTTCGAACAAGTAGGGAAGAGAAAAAATCAACTGCAGACAAGTTAGCTTCATTGTCGACTTCAAAGTTGACTTGATCCTGGACTGAAGCATTTTACAATTCTTACTAAACTCTTCTCATAAACAATCAAATCGAACTGTAGCACAGATGAAAAAAAAAATGTTCTGATCAAATATCAATTCTATTTATGCCATTGTCAAATCAAGTTTGATTTAGTCGACTAAATAATAACATTTTCCTGTGTTCATTGAACACGCTCAATGAATCATTAAATGACCAATCGTTTTCCAACAAATCTCTATCCAACGAAGCAACAGCAGAAGTTAAAAAAAAGCCAAAACAAAAATATTTCAATGAAAGATCAGTGATGAAGATAAGTAGAACAAGGCCAACAAATTCAATCAAGTTAATGTAGATGGTAAAAGATGGTCACCATGATCATGATTATCATCAATGGACAAATGAAGCTGAAGCAAGAAGAAGAAAAAGATCGACGACAAAATATGGCGAATGAAGGGAACAAGAAAGAGAAGCGAATTTGCCTTTAACATCATGTTTATCCTTTCATCTGAATCTTTGGTGAGCGCAAAGATGATTGCCAACAAAAGGACATCCAATAAGGAAGTAATAAACAAGTAACTTGAATAAAACTGGGAATGATAAAGCTGAATGATAAGGAAAGGAAAAAGGAAACTTATCATTCAATAGAGTTTCCTTTTTCTTCTTCTTCTTCTTCCCAATTCTGGTACATTTCATCGTCACCAACTTATACACTTAGACTTCTTACTGTCATCTTTCATGATCACCTTGAAATATTCTTGTTCTCATTTAGATTCCATCTCGATTCTCATTTTTAATACAAACTAATACATTGCAGTATAATAGTCACTCAGCATCCTGATGAAACTAATAACATGAAACACCATTTACCTATCAAAGGCAACCTTTTCTCTCCATTATTTTCAATATTCTTTATCATCTTAGCCTTTCTCCTCATTCCTTTCAGAATTCCTTTTGTCTTCCATTATCATATTACTTGCCTGAGTTTAGTTGCTTTCATTTCGTCCAACTGATAACTTTGCCATTGCCATTCAATATTGCCACTTCCTTTCAATATTCACACATTTTCATCCTCCTCCTCACCTTCCCTTTCCTTACACCATCATCAACAACTTTATCTCTTTATCTTCTATTATCTGGTCAAAATATTACAATACTTTTCACCATAATAATATTTAATCAATGATTAGCATGATAATGTGTAATATCAAGCAATATTTATCGCTTATTATTGAATCACAAACTATTGTTTACATTATTGACTCTTCTGCTTACATTCATTGTCAATCCATTGGGAATGCATTGAATTAGCTGAAAAATGTTATCCACTATTGAAATGCATTGAGTTACAATTTATTTCAAGTTGAACATTGAGTTGCTAAGAATTTCTGATAAAACAGTTTCTTGATTAAACATTCAACTTTCAAGACTCCCGTTCAAAAGGTAAATCGGGTTTGCCAGACAATCGACCAAACAAGTTTCGCCATTCCAATCATCAACTCAATTGACGTGAAATTGTAAATGTTTTTTCGACAATTTTTTCGATTTTTTCAAAATTGAAAATGATTTATTTGACAATAAAAAGAGCCAAGATTTGCTTTGAAGATAATTGAAATTTCATTCCGTCTTTTTGTTTCGTTGATTTTTCCACTTCAATATTTGACTATTGAAATCATCGAATGTGTTTGATATCGAAAAGCGATAAAATTTAATTGAACCTTTTTTTTTCAAAACCTTTGAGGAACTTACATGTATCATGAGCACAATTGAAGCTTCATTTTTTTTACAATTCAATCTGCACCATTTATCTTTCTCACTTCACTATACGCCCAGCATTCAGGTCATCTTTAACTTTCAACTTGACACATTGTATTCAATCTCATTTTTCTCATTCCCAGAACTAATACTTATTCTCCATGTTCATTGAAAGTTGCACATTTACTTTTTGATCAACTCAACATTTGTTAAACTTGTTTCTCTCTCTCTCTCTCTCTCTCTCCAAACCAATTCATCATTCTTCATCTTTCTAATGATAAGACCAGCAAGAGCAAGACATTAATCAAAAGCCACCGTCAATTCCCATTCTCAACAGAGTTATCAATCTTTTATCATCATTAAATTCATTTCCAATTCTTTACCTTTTCTCCTCAAAATTACTATTCAACATTTCCATGGACCACAATTTGTCCCTCTAACTGTGATTACATTACTTGATCTTAATATTTCAATGGTAAAGTTAATAAAAAAAGGAAAAAGTTTTACCCTCAATAGATTCATTATTGTTACCATTAGTACGAATATTGAATCATATTATATTGACTATCGGCCAATTTATCCAGTAAATAGCATTCTATAGATTATCTTTATTGGAAAGGAAAAGACCAAAAGTTCAAGTTAATGGCAACAATGTTCAACCTCAAGTAATGACAAAAGTAAAGAACTTAAGGTCAATCATGAAACTCTGAAACAAAAATTTACTTCCAAAGTCCATTTCACTTGTGAAATCCATTGTCAGTAAATTTGATTAGAAATATTTCCTGACAACTCAAGACTTTTAAAAAAGTTATTCAATTCCAAGCATTTTAACCTTTTCCAATTTTCATGACTTTAGTCGATGAATAAATCATGGAAAATTATGCATTTTTATCCACCTAAGTGTTAGGTAATTTCCTAGGCAACTCTTGAATCCATTGCAAAGTGAACATTGTAAATCAATTTCGTTTCCAAAATGCCAGTCGAGAGAAGGTAAACAAAGGTTGCCATTAAAACTCAATTACAGGTATAATATGGCATGAGAGTAAATAACTTTTGAAATTAAACATTTAAAATGAAAGTTTCAAGTTGAATTGTTCAGCAGCGAGTGAAACTCGGAAAAAAAGTGCAATTTTTCACTTGTAAATTAAATGATTGTCAAAGAAACGAAATTTAATTGAAACAAATTGAAATTAAATTGCATTAAAGACTTTATTTTTTTCGTCTGTTGCTCGCATTGCAACCAATGAAGTTTAGCCGAAAAGTGAATTTCAATTTAGCTCAATGAACCCAATCTCGACTTGAATCGATGGCGAAAATGATCAGCTTTCCATTCAATTTCTTTCTTCATGTTTTCACCTTCACCAAATTGAACAATGAAGAAAAGGAAAAATTTTCTTTCCTTCTCCTTGCCTGAGCATTTCATTTTTTTTTACCTGTCATTTTGCTTCTCACCTAAAGTCAACATTTGAATACAAAAAAGTTCATGAAATAAAGGATTGAAGTGATGATTGAAAGGTGAGGCAAGGTTGGCAACATTTTCTTTCAAAGATAAAAGTTTTTTCTTCCTTCATCAAACACGAGTATCTTTCAGATAATCTGTTGAATGTTGATTTGGGAAAAAATGACAAGTTGAATGAGCAAAAGTAAAAGATGAACTGTTTTCAAGAAGAAAGTTGAAGTTTAAGAAAAAAAAGCATAAACAAAAAATGTAAATCTCGCAAAGAACTTTCTTCTTCTTTTCGCCTTTTCCACTCTCATGAATAATCTTGACAAAAGTGGTGAAAATTGACAAGCTGTGAGCCAAAAATCGACAGATAAACAGTGTAATTACAGTTGCAGTTTCAGGTAAATGTTTTCTTCTAATCACAATTGAACATGAATTGAACCAGTTTATTGCTTCAATTGTTTGCTTTCCCTTACTTGAGTGAGCTTCCAATGTGTCAGTGTCATATGTCCAATTGTTTATTTAGAACTTCAATTCTACATGAATTCGCAACACTTCAGAATCTTGTTCATTAGAATATATTTTAGACAGAAATTTTCTGATAGAAAAAAAAACTTTCGAAAATGCGTTTCAGTTTCACTAAAATTTCCATTAGTTGAGAGCTTGCAAAATGGAATTAATTTTGAAACTAATTTTCCTTTTTTAAAAATCAAGTGCGATAAGCCTTACATCTTTTCATGGAAAAAGAATTGAACTTTTCTTCAAATAAGATTAATTTTCCTCCAATTTATCTTCAAGCAGAAAAGGGTTCGAACTAATCAATAATTTTAAAACCAAAAATCCAATATTCTGTGTTCAAGATAATTGATAAACTTTGAGTGCTGGTTCAAGTGTAAAATGCACCAAATTGAGATGCAACTTTAGATAGCAGAAAATTGAGTTCAGAAAATTTCAATGAAATTAACTTTTCGTTGATTCAGCAACCATTTGATTATATTCAACCTTCAACAGTTCAACCATTCATGTTACACTTGTCAGATTAATGATGGCCACTTGAAAGGAATGACCAAAACTCTTGTGTTTATCAGCACTTGTTATTGCGAACAAACGATTGCAATGATTTTCCATTGAAAGTTATACTCATTGAATACTCGTAAAACTGAAACATTTCAATTCTTTTCTCCCAGGTTTTACCTGATTAAATGGAAAACAATTTTCTTTTATTTCACTGAACATGTTGAAAAGAATTAAATTGATAATCATCTTGAGGCTCAAAATTTTCCTCTTCTTTTGTTCACTTCTTTTTCTTTCCCTGCAACTGATGAAATCACCCTTCTTATAATACCTTTTATCACTCCATTTTCATAATAATGCTCATTATCGTTGTATTCAGTTTGATTGAGATAAAACTCTAAACCTTAAAAAATTCGAATTCGTTCAGGGTAAATCATGTTCATTATTGAACAGGGAACAAGTGTTTCAAGTATTGATTAGCTTTGATGGACTAAATGAGGCTCTTAACTCTTTCATTAGTTGTTCAAATTCTTTATTGAACCAAACACTGACAAGTTCAAGTGAATAGTCAATGTTATTGTTTCAACTGAGTTTCAATTTGTAGAGTTGAATGTTGAAAGACAAAGAGCAAAATTCCATTGAAATTATTTTCTTTTCAAATGATTGAAGGAGAAAAACAAAGAAATTGTTTTCCGAATAATTTTCTTTTTCCATTCTTTGATCAATTTTCCTTCAATTGAATAAAGTTGGTCTTTTGGTCATTGAGTAAACTTTAACAAGCATAAAGCAATAAAGGTCAAGAAAAGAAAACCGGAAACCAGAAAATGGGAAAAGAGAAAAATCCGGAAATATTCAAACTACATTTTGCTTTGGAGCTTCAATTGTGTTACAAGTTTGTACTTTTGTTTTCCATTCGTCATCAAAAGATGAAATAAATCGTTTCAATGACAATCATTTTAACCTTGACCAATTGATTCTGAATGGATATTCAATCATTTCAAACTTTTCAACTTTCGTCAACAGAGTTCATTGAATTCAGCTAAATTTTACACCATTGAATGAGTTTAAACAATTTTGGAAATGATTTGGAAATGGAAAAGTGACAAAAATTTTCTTACCTGTGTGCTTTTCTGGTTCACCCAAAGTAGAACCGGGTATTGAAACAGAATGACTTCTACCCTTGGCATTGGATGAGTACAAGACTAGAGTGAATGGCGTTCCCGACAACAGGTTTGGTATGTGAAAGGCAGGTTTGGTTAATGAGGTATAATTTGAATGTAAACTTTGTCGCAAAGAATTGTAGACTTCTACGGTAAATTCTTGCTTAAGGCCACCATTATCACCAGGAATACATTCGACATTCAACGAGGTTGTGGATTGATTTGTTATCTGACATTTTCTAACGGCTTCAGGTGGACCTTCAAAGAATAGCAAAAAAGTCAATAAAATGGTTACAATGTTGACTTTCATTTTTTGCTCATCTTTTAAGAGCTTTCCCAACTCACCTGTGGGAATAATGTTGAATATACACGGATCTCGTTGAACTCCAATATCGTTGACTGCCCAACAAGCCAAGGCACCATAAGCAAAACGATTTCTCGGACGGTAAGTGGCAATGCTTATCGATCCATTGGTTATAAATGAGCGAATCTCGGCATTTTCATTGGAAGAGTTTAAAGACCATTTAAAATTAACATTGCTTGGTTCGGCTTCAACTTCACAGTTAATCTGAACAATCTCGTTATGAGCCACTCCATAAATAATCTTTTGTCCAGGTTTGCAGATTGGCGCAACTTTAGTGAGAAACCGAAGAATGGAAAAATATTTTTTCCAAAAAGAAAAGAAAATTAATTAGAAAATTTGCCTTCTTTTCTTGATTCGACTTTCAATTACTCAACCAGTCTCATGATTGTTCAATTTTTGAAGACAAATCAACGTTTTGAACGAAGTTAAACTTGCTCATCATCATCATCTTTAAACATGCTACTTTATTGAATTAAGCGTTTCATGACAATAATATCTCATTTGTTGAGGAAGAATGGAAACAAAGGCGAAAAAACATGATTTTACTAATGCAGTAAACTTATTGTTAACATTATGACTTTTGTCTTTGCACATAAAAGAAGTGAAACAAAAAAAAACAGAAGAAAAGAGTTTTCACTCCCAGTTCCAACTGAATACCTGATTGTCTTTCGACCTCCAGTCTGTTCAACTTTCATGCATTATTTCAAGCATTGAGCAAATTCAATTTGTCAAATTGGTAACAATGAAATATGTATAGATATGTGTGCAAAATGTTTTGAATAATAAAGCAAATTCAAGTTTTCAAATTTGGTCTTCATTTAAGGAGAGAAACATTCAGATAATCTGTTCACAAAAAGAAACATTTCCTGAGGAGAATTGCTTCTCTTTCACTCTTCACTCGTAAAGACAATAATGTAAGGTTAAATGATTTGAATGAAAAACATGAGCAGAGGAAGAAAATGAAATTCTCAAGGAGAGAATTCTTTTGAAAAAGAGAATAAATAAGCTTCGAAATTGAAATGTACATATTTTCCTTTTTGCTTCTGATTCTACTTGAAACTATTGATTTGTGAAGCGAAAAGTAAAACAAATAAACATCAATAAACACAATTGACCATGAGATTGTTAGAGAATGAAATTCGGCGAAAAGAAGCTGTTCAACAATAAAAAGTTGCTCATGTTTTTGGCACATTATTTTTCATTTTCAAGCCCAATGGTATTTGCTTTTACATTTTATCATGCAAATGATTAAATGTTTCCAGCAACAGAAAAGGTAAAATGTGCAAATGTTTTTTTTTACCGCAATCGAGTCCGATGAGACTTTTAAATGTATTTATTCATCATTCAGATTCTCTTTTTGTTTCTTGCTTCGATTTGTCTTCTTTTTTTCCATCTCAAATCCAAGGTTCATTATTCATTTTTCATTTTCATTCTACTGGTTGTTATTGTTTTTCCCCTTGCATGGTAAACATTTGAGTAGACTGTAATCTTGAAGCGACATTACGAAGGAGAGTAGAAAGGTTGAGAGAAGAATGAAAATTGAAAGGAAAAGTTTTTATCAGTTTGTTTACTTTTCGCTACTTCAGTGATTCGGTAAGTTTTTGATTGGACTGCAGTTTGCTGTTGAGTTATGAGTTTACTCTTCACACTCTATGGCAATGTCAACAAGATGGGATCAATTCTGGTATTCATCTTGGATCATCAAAGTCATTCAAAGATGCATTAATATTTAATCTTGAAATTTTGATCTGACAGACGAAATTGATTCAATCAATAAGAAAGCAAAGAAAGTTTTTGTAAGTGGATCAAGTAGCAAAATTTTCAAGATTAAAACTGGAACAAACCGAAGTAGCGTTAGAAAATTTTGAGCATCCAGAAAAAAACAGTTCTAATAGATATTTTAAGATATCTGATAACTCGAATGTCTGCCTTCAGAAAATCGACTGAAGCGTCAATTTCCAGATTGGCCTTTACTTAGTGCCATAGTCACTGAATGTGATCCCTCTAGAATCGAAGTTTCAGTTGAACGAAACATTTGCTTTCATTTCGCAACACTGATGGAGTACAATTTCGAATAGTTAAATCCATGAAAATTTGAATTGGAAACTTTTTACTCTTTAATTGATATAATATTCATATACATTATCAAGCAAAGGGGAAACTGAATATTGTACATTTGAAAAGCTTTTTGTTTCATCGAGTGTAAGGTAAACTCGATTTTCACTGATATTCACATTCAAAATGCTTAGCAGCCTTAGCAAATGAATTATGAACAAAAAAACATTATTACAGACTTTAATGCAGTTTTTTATGGAAATTATTGTTATTAAATCCTTTAAGCACTTGCATATGAGAGCAATTTAATTTATAACAATGATAAGCTTGTTATAAAAATGAACAAGTATAATAAATAGAGAAGAAAAAAGTTTGTCAAACATTTGAAGCAGCAAAGTTTGCAACAACATTATCAATACACTGAAACATTCACAACTAATGATTTTATTATAAGATTAACAGATTAATCAAGTTTCAGTTTTGGGGAAGAATGAAAAAAAAATCCATTAAAAAAGATTATTTGTATCACCTAGATTCTGATGATTATAAAGTGAAATAATATGTCAATATAATGCTGTAACGAGGAGAAAAGGAGAAATCTTGTGTTGACTGAATCTGAAGACACAATGATTACGAGAAAAGGTTCAGCTAAAGAAGAGAAAACAAGAAAATTGAAATTGATGAAAGTTTGTTAAGTAAAACACGAATCAAGTCAAATATTGAAGATTGAAGTTTGACCTTTGAAGTGTTTGATCAAAAAATGGCATTCAGTGTTTTCTTTTGCAACCAAATTCGAATTTTGCCAAAAAGTCAATTTCTTATTGGACTTTGCACAATTAATGTACGACTTTTTACGCTCTTTTGCTCTTTTGCCCTTTTCTCGATTCAATTGTAAAACCCATTTTCGTTGCAACTTGAAAAGACTCAGAGTAAAGTCTAGAAAAAGACAAAACATTATTCCAAAAATGGTCTGATTTAGGAAGAGAAAATTTTCTCCTTCTTTGAACTTTTCTGTTGTCTTCATTAGGTTCACTCATCCATGATAAAGTAAGGTGAAACAAAGGGTAAACAGAGTGAATGATGAAGCAGAGTTGCGATCAGAATAAGAAGAGATGCCAAATGAAAAAGTTTCAATTGGAAAGGTTCACTTTATCCAACCTCATCTAACCTCGAAAATGTTAATCAATTTTGAACAAAATACTTGGCTTTGATAAACCAATGACGAGAGAAAATTTTGCTTTTTATTGAATGAAAATTTTTTTTGCTTTTCTTTTGTTTTTGTCAACAACTCACTGAGTCTCTCTCTCTGCCTTTTCATCATTCGTTTTGTTTTTCCTTTTCCTTTTCAATTCAGTTGACTTCCGTTCTCGGATCTGCTTTTTCTCTTCCATTCTATTCTTGAAGTCGATGGGAAACTTATTTCATCCATTTGATTTACCAGGATGTTTGCAACAACTGACACAGTCATTATCATTCCCTGCGAAATCAACGAGAATGACTTCAATTAAATGATTGACAAAACTTTTCGAGTTTACAGTTTTGTCTTCGGGAGAAAAAAAAATGGCAACAATCAAAAATTGAATGCAATTAAATGTTGATAATAATTGCACTCAATTGAGACTAGGATAGTTGATTGAAGGTGCATTACGAGAGACTGATATTGATTCATAATGTTGAATGATTTTTGCCTTGTTTCTCTTTTAACTGCTTCAAGAATGACTGATGACCGATAGGATGAAAAGCTAGAAAATGATAGAATCTCAAATGAATGACTCTTTCTGCTTCTTCTGTCCAGTCCATATTACATTTGTATCATGAAGTAATAGAGTTGAACTGTGAAAGAATCACAAGATTGTTAACTTTGGGCACATGCAGTTAGAAAGAAGCCAAAATGTTCCAAACCAGTTAAGACGTAATGGTGAGTAAATTTTATTTACAACAGAAATGCGAAAAAGAGTCCATTTCTCATTCATTATCAACATATGTTCACCATTAT
This sequence comes from Tetranychus truncatus, assembly GCA_028476895.1. Taxonomy (NCBI): domain Eukaryota; kingdom Metazoa; phylum Arthropoda; class Arachnida; order Trombidiformes; family Tetranychidae; genus Tetranychus; species Tetranychus truncatus. Next base: position 10,357,939 of record CM052062.1, read on the forward strand.
TCATCATTCAGCCAAAGTTTTGGCTTAGTGGCGACTTTCGACCAAGCCTCAAATAAAACCAACTCGACTAAAGTTTAATCTTCTTTTGGCTTCATTTCTCTGCATTATTTTTGCTCTAACATACGCCAGGAAAAAATTATCGAAGAAAAAGCTTCAAGTCGAACTCCAAGATAACTGCAGAATAGCTCTTGATTCATGTAATATGGGGTAAGATTGGCTAACTTTTTGCGCTTGTTTAGTCAAAGATTCATTTTTAATTTTGCTTTTATCAGACGGTGATGATGAATTACGTTGTAGAATCAGAGATAGTAGACCCAAGAAGAGATAAATTCCAGAATATTGAGTCTTTTTGATCAATCCTAGGCCTTACAAATGATTGTATCAAGCGAGTTCTCGCTTAAGAGTTTTAATAAGTAACTAGCTTTTTCGTCTGTGCTCTTTCCTTCTTCAAGTTCGTTCAAGGGCCATTTTCTCACAATTACTAGCCTTTCTCATTTTACGCCTGTTATGAGCATAACTTTCGACCATTGGCTTCTACAGAACTCAGATCTTAACCATGTGCTGCTCTAGATTAAAGAACTATGATTTAGAAAGCTCAAGATTATTCAAGGATATTGTGTATTTGACCTTTGAAGACCATTTTTTGACATCTTTAAATATTTGCTAAGTGTTTATACCGGGCGTTTTTAATTTTACGCCTATTGCCAGGCATGACTTTCATACGATTGGTGCTACAGACCTCAGATTCGATCTTCAAGCTTTCACAGATTGAATTATCATAATTCTGCATAATGAAGGTTATTGCTGACCTTTGGAGGTTCTTTTTTCTGCAAATGTAAAGTTTTTCAGATCAGTTGCCAATTGTTAAGTGTTCGTGAATCTTGCTGGCCAAATGTTACGTGTGTCACGCTATGAGCATTTCAATTCTCTGAGCTTTCTAATTTATAGTTATTTAGTCTGCGGCAGCAAATTGTTCAAGTCTAATGTCCGTGCATCAAAAGTTGCTGCAAGTCAAGATGATGAAAGCTTCATACATCTAATGCAATTTACAATCGGTGCCGACGGAACAAACATATTTTTGTCAACACAGTGGTACGGTAGCTTGGTGCGACTACGAACACACACAACGAATAAAGCCTTTTCAATGAAATAGAAGATTTGGAGACAATCCAATTTGATCATATAGCCATTTTCACGCAGCTCCAAATCACATACGCTCTATTAAGGAACTTTTCTTATGTTAAATATAAAGATAAGGGATGGTTAAAGTTGCGGCAAATCGTTGGAAAGTCTAACTCGAAATTTTAACTCATGTGCATTGGTTTATTCATAAATTTTCATAAAATTGCTACAATATCGATAAAACTGTATCTTGGCTATGTTTTTGGAAGAATACAAATCCCGCAAGAAAAGTTATTTAAAAAGTCAATAGATGAGTTTTTTTACTGCCAAGATGCTACCAGTTGGTAACAATTAGTCAGGTTGTTTGAATTGTCTGCGTTTAATTGTTTGTAACTGCAATTGTGATTGCAAGTTTATTTCAATCCTATGTACGCCATCAACTACTTCGTATTGTCTTACAATTGTTCTGTTCAAAAAAATTGTCCATTGATTTGTTAAATTACTTGCAATGTCTCAAAAAAAGATGAAGTTTTTGTCTTATATTTTGTACTGATGTCGGTGCCTAATTATCATGAAATGATGTGGTCGAATATTTAGTGACACAGTTGTTAAATGTTATTGAGAAACTAGATAACCCTGAACAGTCGTTGATTGAAGTGCGAGGCGACCCTTGGCGTCTAAAATAGGCGTAACTCCCAATGAAATTCCATTTTTATCTGGTTATCTGGCAAACGAATGAAGGTTCGAAAATCAAAAGATAACTTCATATTTCGTTGCTTTTTCACACTGACCTAGTAGTTAGAAGAAAATCGAATGTCACCTAGGCGTTAAAGTCAATTTCTTGATATTGCCAATATTGATGAAATTCGTGACAACTTCGTTACATTGCGTGATTTCCATTGTATTGGGCAGCTTTTCTGAGGTTTTGTTTTCTTGCATGAAAGAGTCGCGTTCAGAATGGAAATTCAAAAAAAGAACCTTTCAAGACGTTAACTCGATTTCATACAAAACTACAAAATAAAAAATGTAAGAAAGAAGCAAACTTTACAAGACTTTAAAGGAAAAAAAAGTCGCATTAAATTGAAGCAAAAAGCTCGTTCCCAGTTGACTTTCCAACCTTTCACCATTGAATAGTTTCAACATTGACTAGCGTTGAGATTGGCAAAGTCCATCGAAGCAAACAATTCAAATATTATTCATAATCAAGACTAAATTTACAAACATGAACAAATAATTGCAGGAGAAGAAAAAGTTTGCTCATTTTCGTGTTGCATAAACATTGGACATCTTTGCCTCTATTCATGAAGCACATCAAGTCATCATTTGATAAATCATTTTCAACACAAAATTCATTCTCCATTTGCAAATCTCACAATTTTAACTTTGAACAAACAGTAAAAGAAACTGGCGACACAGATGAAGGGAGACACCAAAAAAAAAACGTTATTGTGTGATAAACTGTTTAATGGTTAATTGAACAATGAACAATGAAGGAAATGAGGTTGATAATAATGGCAAAGGGATTGATGAAAAATATATAAAATAGACATTTTTATTTGTATTATCATCATCAACATTATTACACGAAAACAAAGATAATCTATTTTACTATTAATCAATCGAGATCAATTTTTTCTCCTTTTCTTTGGTTTTCCATTCAATTCAATATTGCAACTTTTATGTTTTCAACTTTTCTCCTTTTTTTGCCTTTCATTCTTTCCTTTCAACTCACACTGTTGTTGTCATGAAACCTCTAATAAGAAAAATTTTATTCCAACATTTCATGGGTTTGCAGTGTGTGTGTGTGTGTGTTTTATGTGGTGAGGAGGAAAGAAGCAAAAAATGATTTTCTCGATTTAAAGATGGATCATAAATCAATGAGTAAATCCTCATTTTCTTGAACAACATAAAGTTACCCTGAGAAGAGAAAAAAAAGTGAAACAACAAGAAAATGACATGAAAATAATGGGACCATTAGAGTTGCACTTTTCTCTCTTTCTCTTGGTTCCTTCAACATTCAGCCCAAACTCAGTCATCACTTTCTCGATTCTGTTATCTTGCTTTGGTTATCGGTTCATCAAGAGAAAGGGCAACAAAGAAAAAAAAACAAAAACTCGAATCAACCTCTAATCATGTTTATCAGATTTTTCTTTCTCGTTCTTTTCTCTCTTCTGTAACATGCTCTTGAATGCTACTTGAAATGAAGTTTGGTGAAAATTTTCTCATTAAGAACTTTTTGTTTTTTTTCCTGTAACTTGTCTTATTGAGCGTAAAACATTATCACGGTTGATTAAATTGAAACAAAAAGTCACAAGTTTCTTCGACTTTTTTGCACCAACAATTAGTCTTTTTGTATCATTAAATTTTTCCCCATAAATTTTGTGTGTATATTTTGGGTAACAGAAGCAATGAAGAGTCGTAACCTTCAACTTTGAATTTTTGTCATTGAAACAATCATGGACGGTTATGATGGTAATTTTAGAAGAAAAAAAAATTTCTAAATTCCATGTCCACTTACAGTTTATTTTGAGATAAAACTCATCGGAATGTCCTTGACCGGCACTATTTGATGCTGTACAAAAATATCTTCCAGCTTGACTTCGACGAACCTTTTGTAAGACAAGCGATTGATTCGTGACGATGATTCCCTCATTTGGTTTGCTAGTCAATGGTTCCTCTTCAAAGTACCAAGTTACTCCTGTTATCCAAGGGTTGGCAGTCACTTTACACTCAAGGTAAACGTCGTTCCCTTCACGCACTGAATTGTATTGTATCTTGGCTCCTAATGATATGGACAGTTGAGGGACAACTAGAAAAGCAAAACATTGAAAAACAATAAATAGTTGGCAAACATGGAAATGTAATAAAGAAAATTGCATTCCAAACTATCGAACAACTTTTTTTTCAAATTTGAAATTAAATTTCGAACTTTAATTTTAATTCAAGTGTCCATCCAATATTTATGCGCAACTTTTGTGTTTGTTGCAACCATTTTCCTGACAGAGTTTTATCTTGCATTGGAAACACAAAAATTTCAATGTCGAACAAAAAGTTTAATTTGACACACTTGGACTCACATTGGACATTAAGAGTACGACCATCTTCTAGGCCATTGTTATCGATGGATGGATTATCGGCTCGACAAAATAAATACTTTCCATGGTCTTCGACAACAGGTATGAAAGAGACTGTCGACAAAGTCACATTACCATCACTCGATATCGTATCACGCACATTGACCATCTTCTCATTGCCCTTCCACCAAGTGATCTTAGCCGGTGGACGTGAACCACTTGAAAGACACTGCAACTCGGTTCGTTTTCCAACCGACAATGTGTTTACAACCGAAGTTATTTTTACATCTAAAGGCTTGACTAGAAGATGAAACGAAAATAAAAAAAACTTGAAACTACCATTCAATTGACGGCAATGTAAAACAATGAAATTTCAAATGTTGATTAATTTCATTTCACACTATTTGTCAACACACTGCTTCTAATTGCGTGAATGCAAAATTCATTTAAAACCTTTTTCCATGATAATCAGTCATTCTCTGTACATTTGCATGATAAAGTTTACTTTGATTGATATCATTTAATTCAAGTTTTCCCTTCCATATCAAGTAAATGAAGCTCGAAACGTAAAGGGAAAAGAGAATGTTCAATTGAAATGGAAAAGCGTACAAAAGAAAAATTTCATTTGGTGAAATTCACATTTTGCCCAGAAGCTTTTCTATCTAAAAATGAGTTACTATTATTACTTTTTATTATTATTATCACCTAAACCGCAAAATTGTTATTTGTTTTTTTTCCTCGAAACTGAAACTCGAAAAGAAAAGGTAAGAAAAAAAGTTCTCAAGAACAAAAAATACAATTGAAATTAAAGTGAAAAGAAAATGTTTTTTTTTTCTTTTCCATTTTGTGCCAACTTAATGTGACAAGGTAAAATGAAATAATGTTATTTGTCTGATACCAGTCAAGAGTTTCAAATAATAAATAATTGTTAAACTCAACTGTAATCGTGAAAAGAGCAGAACTAGTTGAGCGAAAAAAGAAGTTCAATATTTCGATTTTAAATGGAGATCTTTCAATGTAAATTGAACATCAATTTAAAAGTAAATGATAATTATACTCAAAGTTATTTGCTCCAACATTTGGATCGAAATTTGAAGGCTAGAAGAGGAAAAAGACGCAAAAATTGAGTCGACAGAATTGAACATTTTTCATGGAAAACACTAGCATTCGTGTCATCATTCCACTGGAACTTGAATTGGTCCAAATTTTGGTTAAAAGATGAACACGAAGAGTAAACCTCCAAGATTTGGGTTCCTTTATTATGTATATTTATTGCTTCTTTTGCTTCGAAAATGTAACTCTAAATGTTTTTGTACTTTTGCCATTTTCATTCAACATTGGCTTTCAATTTGACTGTTTTCCTTCTTCGTCTTCTTTTCTCTTTGCTCCTTTAACCATTGAAAATTTTCTTCAACATAAATATTTCTTTCAGTTTTTTTTTTCATTTTGGAAAATATTCTTTTCTTTTCTTGGTTTTTCTTCCATCTCAACTCTGTTTATCATGAGAAGCAAACTTTCATGTAACTAACCTTGAACAAAATCCATTGTAATCCTTCTGTATAATGCTATGAAACATTTTCACAATCCAAACATTTTTCACTTGCTAACAGTTTATATCAATATCACTACTTTTTTCCGTTTCATATTTCATTATTGCGATCTTTCAAGATTCATTTGTAACCTTAATTTTCGTTTTCCTCCAAATTTTCAATTTTCCATTTTTAATCATTTATATTTTATCCAAAGGAGATTTAGAAACAGTGTGAAGTCGCGTAAAGAATCCAAGAACAAAACACAAAATCTCCTAACATTTACTGCAACTTTTCCCTAAGCCTTTTCAAGCGTTTAATGTAAACTTGGTTCAAGTTTTTTACGCTCAAAAGACAAAACTTGAGTAAAGTCTATTACACAGAAAAGTTTTGCTCTTTTGACCATTTCAACTAATATCTATAGTCGAAATTAAATGATTATTAAATGAAAGCAATCACATTTTCTTATTGTTGTTTCGAGTTTCGAACTGATTTGACTTTTTTTACTTACGATTCATATCTAAAATAATTGAGCTTTCAGTTGGGACGGTTAAGTTTGTATTTGAAGCTTTACAGGTTAATTCGAATAAAAAATGGTTTCGACTTAAATTTGTTATAATTAATTCGTTTCTCATGTTATTGTGCGGTGCAAGGCTGAAACTATCATCATACAAAGTATCACCAGTCCACCAAGTCACATTGGGCAGTGGATTACCTATTGAACATGTTGAAACGAAAAGAAATTAGAAACGAATTTTGGGAAAACTTTTGTTCGTTTAAAGGTTTGCCTCACTACTAACCACCTTCAGCTTCACATATTAATATAAGGTCACTTCCTTCAGTATATGGACCAATCGTTCCAATTAAACGTTGACCCTCTGAATCTGTTATTATCATTTCCTTTGGAGGAGCTGCAAAAAAGTAAAAGAAAAGCATTTGTCAAAAAGGAGAAATTAATTTCCATTGAAATTCAATCATTGGGCGACTTCAATTGCAATCAAACTTTTCCTTTTCTTGAATTTCCATTGTTTCCAACTGGCTTCAAGTGTTGAAGGGCAACAGAATAAGTTGATGGCTTTAATTAATACAGTCAAAGTGTTGAAGATTGTGATGATAAATAATGGAATAAGCTTGAAACTCAGCTCAAGTTATTAATATTATAATCACTTTTTTTCTCTCCTTTTTTTCTTCCATCTTTTTCCCTTCATAGCAATTCTAATTTCTTGGTAAACTATTCTGTTGATTTATGATAAACAGAATAACTTTTCTTCTCATGGAACACACAAATTATCATTATTATATCAACCTTCATTGAACTTGAATCATGTTTATAGTCACTTTTCCATTGAATCCATCAGAATAATAATGATGTATTAATATGTGCACCAACAACAATAATAAACTTGAAAACGCAATAACTTTGCATTTGCTAATCAATTGATTAACAATATTGTAAAAAGTAGAGAAAACTTTGAAAAGTAAAATTGGCCAAAAATGGATAAATTGATCTTTCCATAAATTGTCAATTCTCGAGTTAAAACATTTGGATCCAAAGTTGAATCAAAACTGTTGACTCGTTAAGGAGAAGACATTAAATTTTAATCAAATAAACTCATGACCTTTAAAGACTTGGAGTGAAATCAGATGGCAAGTTTCCATTGACAGAAAAAAAGTATTGATCCAAGAGTTCATTAATAGGGCAATGAAATAAATGTTTTGGTTAAACATTTGGGAAATCATTGTAATTAAATGGAGAAGAAGAAAGACTCTGAATGATGGAAGTGGACATTTTCCCGTTCAACTTGAATTGAAATCGTTGGACAAATTTACTTGTCCCTTGTTGACACATCTTACTTTGCTGATGAGATTTGGTTGAAGGAGAGAAAAGAATTGCAAGAAAGAAGGGAAAAATGATCAATCATTTGTATTATTTCTTGCAATTATTTTCGAGTTTGGACACAATTTTCACAACAGCCAGCATATGATGATGATGATTGAATAAAGTCTCCAAATTAGATTGGTTGACTTGAAAATTTATTCTCAATGTTTCCAAATTTGCAGAGAAATTCAAGGAAAGAAGAAAATTTTTTTTACCAAAATTTTTGCCCTTCTCTCAACATTTCAATCATCTTCTTTCTCGATATTCACCTTACTCCAAATTGATTCAAGAATGTTTATTGCTTCATTATTTTCACTCAATACATTTACATGTAATCAGCAAGGTTGGTCAACAGCATTTTATTATCATTATTACATTTTGTTTGCTTTATTTTGTTTCATTTGTAGAGTCAAATTGTTTCCACTTGAGGAGAAGGACGAATAACGGTGAAAACAAGAATCAAGAAAATGATGAGTCTATCAAAGAGCCTTTAGTAATGCTGTAAACCTTTTCTCACTCTTCCAAAACTCCAATCTCTAGCATTTTATTAACGATAAATATTAATGAATCTCTCAAGTGATCTTTCGCCTTCATCTTTCAATCAATAATCAAAGCCAATCTAAGACTGAATCCAAGTTGAACAAAAATTCTACACTTTTCTTGTTCCAAAGCTTTACCAAAATATTGAAGGTTATCTCAAGTTTCATTTGAAATGAGCGTGCAAAAATCAATCAGTTGAAAGAATAAGAATTTGACTGAAAGAGGAAGAAAAAAAAAACTTTTACATTAAAAGTTGGCAAAATTGAGAATCTCACATCAATGGTAAAGAAGTAAGGAAAAGTTTAGGGATGGGACGAGTTTCGATGGCAATAATGGTCCATGAGAAGGGAATGGAAAAGGCGAAAAGCAAATATTGTGAACGAAACTATTGAACTGTGCAATAGTTGCATTAAAAACGAAAACCAAGTAATTCGAAGAAGCGATGTTAAGAGATTGACTGGGATTTTTTGTTACCATCTTGTACTTCCTTTCTTTGGGTTCCTTCCAATAATATTATAACATCTTAAATTGACCTGAAAATGATTGTCTTCTCTTCTTCTCCATCTAATCATCATCATTATTGTCATCATTCTCCTTCCCTCGAACTCGATATTTCTTTTTTTTTATTTACTTCTCTTTTCATCTATAATGTATCCAACTCTCTTCGAACCAGCACCAATAATAACATTAATATTGTCTATAAGTTATTCTGTTTTCCATTGAAACTCATTCCTATTCTTACATTTTCTTGTTTATCTTTCAACTATTGTAAAACCTTTGAAAACAATGAATAACTTTTATGTTGCAAGGATGAAGAAAAGTGTTCAATTTATTCAAAGAAGAAAATATCATTTCGAAACTTGGTCAACTTTTTTCTCTTTACTTCATATTTTCATCTTTCATCCAAATGAAAAATTCATTGAGTTTTCATTTTTAATTGGAATCGTGTTCAAAACTTGGAACTTTTCCTTCAAATAAGAGGGTAAAATTCAATTCAAAGATGAATGGTTTTCGATTTTCGAGTTTATTTATAATGAAAAATTGCAATTAAAAGTAATATCAATCAAAGTTCAAAACTTCCGTTTCGTTTCAAAACAGTTACAAAATTTAACCTCCAGGCAATGAGTCAGGAAATTAAGTAAAACTATTTAGCTTGAACTGAACAAAAGTGAGGAAAATATATTTAGCATCAGAATCGATTTCAGAAAAATTCGAGTTCAGAAAACTTTTTCAACCAATCCAACTAGAATTATTTCTTCGATGAAAATCATATTCACGACTCCATACTCTAACAATGAGACAAACCTCCACTAAAGCCACTAATGTAAGAGTAATGCAAGACACTTCAAGATTGGATGAGATTCCTTTTTGTAATCGAATCGTTTCTGCTTTAAAATCTCTAAATGCAGAAAAAATCCTTCAGTCCTTCGACCTTCCCAAAGTCAACTCGATGGACATTGAACTCGAAAAATTGAAAGTTAGTTTTGCAGTTTCTAGTAAAATAAGATTCTAATGTTTACAATCGTCTGTTGTGAAACCCAAGAAGCAAGATTGGCAAAAAACTGACCAAATGTTTATGAGAAACTTGATAAATACTGAAGATTTCCGTGAAAATGGATATGATAACGTTGAATAATGTGTTTGATAAGTGAACTGAGAAAATTGAGTAAATAAAATTGAAAGTGAATAAACATGAGAATCTTGTTTGACAAGCTTTTTCAAGATCAAATAAAAAAGGTCCATTTTCTGGGGAACAAGAATGTGGACAAACTTTGCCAGGAAAAAGGAAATGGATAAGATTGAGCGAAACGAGACGATTCCTCGTTACCCATTGCAACTCATGTAAAATGAGATTAAATGCCTAATCATGTTATCGATTAAAACTGAAATCTAATTTGTGATAAATTGCAACATTTTCCTCTATCATTTCATGCAACCTCACTGATCCAATTAACTGTCTCTAACTTCAAAAGACATTTTCACAAACTGATTCATATTCAGCAAACAGTTGAAACTTGGCGATGAAAATTGTATCAAAATTAATCACAGACTTGGAATGATAATGATAATGAAAAAAAAATTTGCTTATAATAATGGGTCAATAAGGATAATGACTAGTTGTCGAAGTCAAAGTGTCAGTTGAAAAGTATAAATTTAATGACCATTCAACTGATGAATTTTTTTTCCTCTCTTCAACATTCCATGATAATTATCACCCATTACATGTGAATGTTGATTAGAATCGACTGTAAACCAGGGAAGAGGAAAATTTGCATCACCAACAATATTTCATTTGGCTTCATCTTCATCTTTTTTTTTGCTCTTCTCTTCATCTCTCCTTCATCATAACCATGCTACTGCTCATCATGATCATTCCCACCATCTTTTGTCTCTTCTCATTCAGCTTTTTTTTTCTTCTCTGTTGGAACTGAAATTAATTACCAACAGCTAAGGCTTTGCAATTAAATTTAATCACCAATTTAATGAACCAGTGATGATGAACATGATTGGGAGTTAAATAGTCTTTTGTTGGTGCAAATACAAAATAATATGTAAAAAGCAAATGATGATGGAAAAGCTCGACATCGGCAAAAGATGGAAGATGAACAGGGAAAGCAAAGCAAAATTGATGGTAACAAACCTAATGGTGAAATAGCTGAATGAACAAGTTTACTTTTGGCTCCATTTTTCTCTTCAACTTTTATTGCTCTCTTATGGAGATAAAATGAAATAATAATAATGATAATATTAATAATAAAAGTCAAATTGAGATGTAAATGAAGGATAAATCAATTAGTCGTTCAATTACATGGAGAGATGTGCAAACAATCATTTTGTATGAGCAGACAAGGGACAAGCTTATCCTGAAAGTGAAAAATATTGTAATAACTATTTATTATTAAACGGAAAATGTTTCAATTATTTTTTCCACATTATGCGTCATGATAATAAAAGTTTCCAATTAGTGAATCAGACCAAAAACTATGAATAAAGAGCAATAAAATTTACTGAAAAAAACACAAATTTTGCAAAACAAAAAACTCGCTCTAGAACTATTCTGCTCAATTTTGATGAAATCGTAAACATGAATCGAAATTATCAAAAGGAACAACAAGAAAAATCTGACAAAAATGTCGTTAGCCAATCGAGTTTCGAAAAATTTCATTTCTAAATTTCGATTAGTTTTCAATTTAGACGACTCGATTGAACAACACAAAAAGCGCAGTACTTTGACTTAAGCAGCTCAGCTCATCTGAATGTTTGTTTCAAAGCAGTGAACTAAACGTATAAGAGTCATTGCAGTTGTTGCGTTAACATGGAAAACTTCAAAATCCTTTCTATTCGTGCCGATCGAAAAGAGAACATTTCAAGAGCAAGATTTTGGAGGTTCAGGTGAATGAGCGCACTGAATTTGCAGGAAATTTCCGTTGAACTGTTTCCATTAATCCATTTTCATCGCTCGAATTTTGGTAAAATTTAAATTTTCAAAGTGTTAAGTTTCGTAGCATCACATGGATATAAACAACCAATAATTGCTTGAATGAGAAATTAGTTTTTATCAATTTTTTCCACTCATGCATCTTTTATCAAGAATAATCATTGAGTTGTTCGTAATGGCATTAAAGGCATTAACTCAATATGTTTCGAAAACTAGTTTTGATAATTCCATTCTTGGAAACATGTTGAGTTGAATTCATTGTTTTTGCTTTCATTCATTTAAAATCCTTTTTCTCTTTAGGGTGAGAAATGCAGTTTCCTACGAATCAAAATAGAAGATGCGAAAAAGAAGAAAAAATGAAACAATATTCTCTATCTCTTAATATTGTATTTTACATGCAGATAATCATCAGATTCATAAACATATTGAGCCTTTATTCGTTTCTGATTATAGTTATAACTACTTTCTTCTTGGAGCAACTTTTCTTTTTTCGCTTCTCCTTCTACTTATTGGTTTAATATACACAGTAAAACGTATTATTATTGCTTGTTATTAAGAATCAACTGGGAGGCAGAATGAATATGTAAGCATTAAATAAATACGAAATATGATAATTTTGCTCATTCAGCTTTTCCATCATTTTTCATTCAAATAACATGAGACTGGGATTGAAATAGGAGCAAAATAAGTTTACTAAATTCTTATTAATGTTGAAATGAACAAGAAAAATATGATAATAATGAGATTCATCTTGTTTCATTGGCTAATTTTGTCTATCCAAAGGTAAAGTTGAAGGAAAAGTTTAAAGAATTTCCCATTGCTCAAGCAAAAAGAAAAAACGTGAAAAATGAATAAACAGGGTAATAAGTGAGGGTATGAGAAGCATGATGATTGAAGGAAAAGAAATTATGTCGAGATCAATAAAGAATTCAAAATTATTCACTTGAAAGTGGTTACAATCGATTGAGTCTATTTCGAGCATTCCAATGAGTCAGACCTTTGAGCTTAATTTTTGCGTTTACATTTGAGTTTAGCTATTAGCCATTACTCTGTGATTTTCATTTTACATGAAGCAAGCAGAACTGAAGCTCGAAACTCTGACTCTGATGCGGTTATAGCAGTCATAAGCCGTTAGTTGGTTTATGCTCAGAATCCAGAAAATTGTTTTAATTAGCAAACCAGATTATGTGAAAGTCTTTATTAATTCCCTTAAATCAGGTCAACATTGCATTTGTGAAAAACTTGAATTGGGCAGTTGATTGAAGTTGACAGAATTGAATTGAGGAGGGAAACTGTTCTTAAAGATGATTGAGTTTCTCTGACTTTTGGTTGAGAATAAAAAAGAATAATTTTCAATCTTTTTTCATTATCTTTGTATCCATCTTAAATGAACTGAGAAACTGACTTTTGAAATGAAAAGACAAGACAAAGGAGGAGGCAAGGGAGTAAAAAGACAAACAGAAAATTGCAAAAGAAATATTCTATTAGCGATACTTTAGATGATGATAATGATGATGACTGGAGACACTCTTGAAATGCTTTTTTACCTCATCATTTTCATCTTCTCAACTTGTATACACTCTCCTTACTGGGTGTATTCATGATGATGGAAAAAAGTGTATAATCTTTTTGATACAAAATTTTCACTCTATTTTTCACATTTCAAGAGCTGGGATTTCGTCGTAACGTCAAGAGCAAAAGGAGAAAAGAAGAGAAAAAAAGTTTCAAAACTCAAAACACATGGAACAAGCAAAGCCAAAAACTAGGTAAGAATATAAATTTAAAGAGCAAAGAATGGCTCAGAATGCATCAGTTGAAGGTAAAGTGCAAAGTATAAAAAAGAGAGAATTCGGGAAAAAAGGCAAAAGATAAAGATGAATAAAGCGAAAATGTCATTAATCTTGGCAAGAATTTTGCAAGACTATTATTCAGATAATGGTTCCTTATTTCTGATTTTGTAAACCCTTTACTTGTGTGCTCTTTGTTTTCCATTTTTCAACACATTTTCATCATTTCCATTTCCATTTATTACAATTTAAATTTAAAGCCCTACAAGACGAGGTCGAATGAAGCAATTGATGCTTTCAAAAGTTCAATGATAATGATGATGAAAGGTGAGTGGAACGAGAAGAGGTGAAACAGAAAAAAAAATAACCTTTTCATTGTTTTCACTCTGAAAAGAAACATTTCCATTTGGCTTATTTTTAGCTGGCAAGATAAAATTGCCAATTCACATGAGAATATTGTTGTCAATCTGGAAATTACCTTTAAAAATACCTTTTCAGTTCAAATTATATTATTAAACAATTTATTGGCTATTGGAATGCACTTTACCTCGACTTGAATGCTCATTAAATCAAGATAGATTAAGAGCCTTCCATTCAAGGAATTGATATTCCAACCAATTTTCTTTGGATAACATTAAATGCAATCTTTACACTCCAAGCACAGGGAGTTTATCAGAAAAGGAAAACTGGGAGTTGAATTTCGATAACTTAAATTTGAACATTTCCAACCTGGAAGTTAACCAAAACTTAAAAAGCCAATATTCGTAAAGCAAAAAAGAATGAGGAAAACTGTGAAAACGCAAATTTCGATTGTTGTCGATTTCGAAGTCGCTATTGAAATCGCAAAGAACTTTAAAAATTTTTCTCTCAAAACAATTATGACTTTTCCTCAAAAACTTTACTTCAGATTCAGGTTCTTACAAAAACTACTGCAAGTTTATGACAAAGATTTTGCAATTGAACGTTTTCAGAACTTAGAACAGCTGTAAGTTCAGATTCCCTCCGAAAGATTTCAATTATGAGGGAAAAATGCAAATTGAAAAGCGTTTGAAACTCTGAAATTTACAATGTTCGAGAGAAGGAAAACTCTGTAAATTTCAAGTCAAAACGTTGCGATTTCGATTGCTCGAATGTAAATTTGCTTTAGGAAAACAACTTTAATCGAAATTTCAATTTTTTCTTTTTCAAATGAAAGTCTAAAGCTATTCAAGTTTGAGTTGTTACATGGAATTATTTCAAGTTGATGAGTTAATATTTCACAATTAATTAATAACTTTTGGAATTTTGTTGAGCCCAGGATCGTGATATTCATCCAGAAACAACTCAATAAAGAGGAGAAAATGAATTTCGAAATTTTTCGGTGGCAAACTTTCTTTACTCGAACAAAAAGTTGAACACTTTGAAATGTTATTACAAGGCAATTTAAAAAGACTTGAAGTATTAATAGCAAAAGTCAAAAAAAAGTTGTTCAATATTAAACTCTAAATCAACTCTACCTTTTTTTCACTCTTTTGCAAATTGCTTTTTATTCATTAACAAAGTAAGATGTATTGAAGTTTAAAGTATAATAACAATGTTAACAAGATTATTGTTTCTTGTGTCACAAAAACACAAATTAACAAGTTAATTTAATCACCAAAAAGCAGAATGAAAAAAAAGTCTTTTTTTTCATTCCGCCAAAGTTAAAGATCAAACAACTGTAAAATGTAAAAAGATTATGATAAAGTTGTTGATACAAACAAGAAGAAGAAAAGTTGAAACGAATTAACATGAGATTGATAACTTGGAGTGAAAAGGCAAGTTTTTTTCCTTCTTCTCAGGGAAATAAATTTCTTGCCTGTAATGGTGAAAGAAAAGGTAAGAAGATGAAAAAGTGAAAAGTTTACCAAGAATGAAGTTATAATTGAGAGAAGTTAAAAATGAAAATAGACTCGGCATTTTGAAGAAAAGAATGAGTTTTCAAGATTAATCGAAAGCAAAAGGAAAATGAAAATGAAACAATAAAGAATGAAATGAAGTAAAGAATGGAATGAAATTTGAAAGGAAGAAAAAATGACGAATATAATTCAAAGTGATTTAATCAGTGAACAATGGAAACTCAACTGAATCCCTTGTGAAGATGTTTTACAATCAACAATCAAAGAACTAAACTTTTTCTTTTTTTTCACCCAATTCTTTTAGTTACTTATTCTGGTCAAATTTTCGCTAGAAAACAGTCATTTCGAGTTACGTTCTTTTAGCCTTTCAAAGTTTCAAGTTTTTCGATTGATATTGATTTGGACATTTGGAAAGTTTGAAATTTTTCCATTCTTTTGAAGCTAAAAATTAATTCAAATTTTGGATGTTTCATTGAAATACTTTTAGTGCCTTTGCTGTTGTCGATGTTGGTCAAGTGAATAATGTTTGCTGTCATTATCTTTCGAACAAGAAAATTTGGACAAAAGGTTGACCTGGAATATGGTTTGATAGACTATTGAGAATTTGAATGTTTGCATTAGTATTTGTTTGGTATTGAAATGGAATCGAGAATTGGCAGAGAATGTCACTTTTCTCTCTTTACCATTCAGAGTATAATGTTTTTTTTTCCTGGAAATGAAACTTTATTTAAACTGAATCCATTCAATTGCATTATCAAAATGTTGTGTTGAATACAAAATTGTTACTGAATGCCTTTCAAGTTTCACTTAAATATACACACATCAAACTCAATAAACAATGAAATTTGATTTGAATTTTTTCATCCAAACTTCATCAATCATCGTTCATGGATTTAAACATTTCAACGTTAACCTTTGAATTTTCATTTTTTTTTTCTTCGCTCAATATATTTCGAGAAAATTCAAGAGTCTTAATCAAAAGGTGCATTTCATTGAAACTGAATAAATTTCGATTCCCAGTCGGACTTGGAAATTTCAATTAAATGCATTTTGAAAAAATGAAATTTCACAAAATTCCCAATTAATCAAACAAAAGTTTGACATGAAAAGTTTAATTTTGAAAGTTCCTCCAAAGATAAACAAACAAAAAAGTAAATTTCCTTCCTTTAACTTTACCTGACTTGCGACTATAAATAGTGTTAACAACTTTTAATTTTAATCTATTAATAGTCGGGAAAAGGTCGTTTCGTGAAAGAATTGGATAACCTCATCAACCACGAAACGTGTAAACTAGAAAATGATGAACAAGAAAAGTTTTTTTTTTCAACTTTCATGTCAAGGAAACAAAATGATCCAAATTGACTGGCATTTTATTGCTCTTTGTTTCTGTTTCAATTTTTGTCTTCACTCCCAGGGAAAGGATAAACTTTTGTCCAGATAACAATGTTGATTGAGTGCAAAACTAAACTCGCCCAACTCCAAATCTGAATCGGTTATCATGTAAGCTTTACTTTCCTCATTGGTCAAAATTCCAAATCAGAGAAATTCCTCCTTTTTTTTGTTCCAAATATTATTTTCTATAAGCTTTACCATTTGACAAATGGTCACAAAGATTAAATCCATTTATAAAAGATTAAAGAGTTAAAAAGCCATAAAACATTTGCAGGTCAATTTAATCCTTTCTTTGGGTTTAACAATTTTCGTTATTAGTCAAGATTAGCCACAAGAACCAAATAGCATGGAAAAGTGGAAAACGGCCAACAAGATGAAATCCGCATTCACAAGCGAAAGTTCAGACTTTAAAGTTTATTCGAAAAGAAATTGAAAGCATGATTGTTGAAAAATTGAAAAGATTAATTCCTTTCAAATTGACCCTTTTCCTGAGCAACTTTGTGCAATTACACTTTGCGTTTATCAAGCTCATTCAATTATCCTTTCTTGTTCTTTAATCTTGTTATGATGAATGTTGATTAATTTCATTATGATAATTAGAAGCAATAATAATCAAATAACTTCTCATTGCGTGCAATAAACACCTTATTAACCAACTTATGGCCAGTTTATTGATTGGTGAATCGATTAGCTTTCATCTTTTGCCTTCCATTGCTATTGCTCGTTTCCTATTTCCGTCTTTTTTCGTCTTTTTTTCTGTTTCTGCTTTTTTCTTCTGTTTATCAAATTGAACTGAGGGAAGCAAAAAAAAAAATACTTTTAGTTCTGTAAATGATATAAATGATTGACGATGGAGATATTGATGCTGGCGTGATAAAGAACGACAATGAGTTTCTTTTTTGCCCAACAGAGTGAAACGCAGCACTGAGCAAGAATGAAAACAGATGAAACTTGTCACAATTTTGCCCTTTTTTTATCCATTTAGCTCTTCTTTTGTGATTTTGGTTTACAGTAAACTGGTTGACAATGGGTCCAGATGCTTTGATATGCTGCTTTGGAGTGAAAATTTGCAATTTCGTTCTTTCTTCTTCTTCCATTGCCCTCCTGTGTTACATCTTGTCGAGCATTGTTGCTCTAAATGGATTTGTGGAATGTTGATCAAGCTTTATTTTTGGGTTAAACTGGAAAGAGGTGGAGGCTGCAACTCTTTGTACTCGTACTTTGGTTTTGTGGATAAACATTTGGCTGTTAATGTTTGCAGCCTTTCAATTACATCTTGCACTGGATCATCATCATTAGATAAGCCAAGAATTGAGTTTTGCCTGTAAGCCTTTCAAGATATTAAATGTACAGGGAAAGAGGCTGTTGATTGGATTCATCTTGTACATTGTACTTTCCTCTTGTATAATTAAGCTTGCTGTAAGTCATAAGTTGTAATTTATTGCAACATTCATTTTACATGCTGATACAAGTTTCTATCTTTAGGCTGAGGTGATGATTAATTGAACAACCGTAAGGCGGTGTCAATAAAGGTGTTTACCCAAGCATCTATTAGAGGTGCAGCTTGAGGTGATTAACCAAAAAACTTCTTGGATTACGTTAGAGTCTCTTAATCAAAGTAATTAGGGAAACACGAAACATCAATAGCCATTGAATAAATGATATTTTTTCGAGTAAAAAAGCAAATGTTGTTGGCTCAAGAAATGTCGGCGACAAGAATATTGGCAAAAATTGAAAAGTCTCTTTTTTTGGTTGCTTTATTTGTGAATAGCGTTTCAACGACCGATGAAGGGAAAATAATGCAAATTGAGATTCTAATGTCTTTTGATTTTATTTAGTTGAACAAATTAACTCAAATGGATTGTCTTTGCATTTTGATTTGTAAATGAGCTGATCAAGTTGTACCATTATGTATTCCCAGAGTGTGAATCTCATTTCAAGTTTCATTCAATCCCATGTAATGAATTGAAAAAGCTTGATAATTAACTTTTTTGTTCTCATCATTGATTAAACAAGCGCAACTGTATTGATTGATCTTGAAGAGCAGGGAAAGGCAAGGAATGAAGAAGTGGAAAAGAGAGAGAGAAAGAAAGACTCGACAAAAATCAAAAGATAATAAGACCACAATTAGCTTCAATCTAAAGCTGATTACATGGTTCATATAATATTTAGTAGTTTACTGTTAACAACATTTTCCTCATCAACAAAATAATATTAAATGTATTTAACAACAATTGCCACTTTAAGCCTTTTCCTATTCACCCAATGCAACACTTGCCTAACACAAAATCGTACCGTTTCTGTTGCCTTTAGGCTTAAGCTAAGAGCCTCTCACTTGCAACATCATTTTGTCAAGATTCACCTTCCAGCCTATTTCCAATTGAACAATACTTGACTTGATTTCAATGTCAAAAACCAAGGTAAAGCCGACACAAACTGAACAAAACTAAAAGCATAGAAAAGTTGACCGAAACTCGAAAAACAGAAATTTTATTGTAAATGTTAGAACCCAAATAATGAGCAAAGTTACTATTCGATTGGTGAAGGATTGAAGTAAAAAAAAACAAAATTATTGCACCAACTTGAGACTCGAATGCAGAATGTGATAACTTTGTATGAATTATTCTGTTGATCATTAATTTTCTGTTGAATCACATTTTTTCTCTCTCTCACTCTTTCCCTCTTTAATCAATAAAATATGATTGCCAAACAGAGGATTCTTATTGAAACACATTGACCAAAAAAGCAAAGTTTGGACACAAAAGGCTAATTGAGGCGAGTCATGCAAAAATCAAATAAACGGTCCAGTGAAAGTTGAATGGCACAAGAAGCTCAAATGAGCAGCTAGCTGAACCCAAAATTATAAATGGTTGTAATCAGTGGAATGGGAATGAAATTAATTTCATCTGATGTAATAATAATGAAAAGAATTTTCTTTCTTTTTCAATGACAATTGCTTCAGACAACCTTTTCCCAATACAAACAGATTCAGTCATAAATAATGGTTGATAAAAGGCAAGAAAAGGTTTAATAATGAAAATTTGTTGATCAACGGCTCATGAGCTGCAAGTTGTTGACTCGCTTTAACCCATTGAAATGGAGAGAAGAAGCAAGAACTGAAAAAGTGCAAATAGTTTGCTTATGGCTTGGGTTGGAAAAAAAAAGAAAAAGAAGAAAAAATAATTTTCTCTTTTCACCATCTTATAAAGGTGATCAAACCAATCATAACTTTTCTATCATTTCTTTTCATTCTGTCAGCCAAACTCCAAGTTACCATTCGATTTTCCAGAGAAGAGGTTAAGGCTGAGGAAACATCATAATCAAGCTAATTTGTGCCTTGTTTTTGCTGTATGTTTGATCTTTGACCATTGAGAGGTCAATATTTTTTACTTTATTGCCATTAACCAAAAAGATTTATTTGTGTTTTGTTGTTGGTAGAGAGAGAGAGAGAGAGAGAAAAAAGAAATGAATGGAGCGATATTTTTATCCAAAGGTTGGGTTAACCAGAATTTAGACAGAAACCAGGGAAGGAAGGAAATGAAAAAAATAACAAATCATTATCACTAGGTGATAATAGATTTGGTGGGAATGTCTGCCTGGAATGCATTCAAGCTCAACTAAATTTCATTAAATTGAAATAAACTTTACCAGTGAGACATCATTAAGATTAAAACAAACTTTGTTTCAATTGTCTTTCTAATGCTGGATAACCAGATAAATCTTGGATTCTCATTCAATTTCTAGCAACCAAATGATTCTTTTAATTCTATTCGATAGAAACTCTTTCTAATTAGGAATTCATTTTTTATCAATTACGTAGATAAACTATTCGGCAAACTGTCTCAATTGCAATGTTCATTAAAAGGTGAAGTCATTATTGTACAAGTTTGTTTCGAGTTGAAGTTACTTTGTATCTTATTAATGATTAACAAAATGACCCAATGAAGCATCCAAGTCATGAAGCTAACCTCTTAGTCAAATCTCTTAGATAATCTCGAGTTGAGCCAGTAAAGTAACTATGCTCATTAGCATTGGCAAAAACTGTTTGCTTACGAGCTGCATATTGAAAGCAACTTTTCTGTCACCAAAATTCACTCAATTAAACTGGAAGAAAACAAAATGAAATAGTTTTTGAATACAAATTGTAAATCTTAATAAGTGACAGAAAAAGCGATGAATGAATTTTCCAAAAAGCAGTTTAGAGAAATCCAAAGAAAAAAATAATTCGCATTGAACAATCGGTAAGTCGAGATAAATTTTTCAAAATTAAACGAAGCTTATTGCACACCACATCGCTAGTTTGTGTAAGCCATTTCAGTTCGAATGGCCATAAATAATATTGATAATTGTTAACTCAATTTTCTGGTATTTATTATACAAGTAAACTTTTTCCACCACAAAACTATTTAACCCAGTTGATTGGGTAAGTCAATTAGCATCATAATCTCAAGTAACTCAATTTATCGCCTTTAACTGGACACTTCAAACGTTTCACCTTTCCTTTCACTTTAACCTTTTTACATTAAACTCTTATTCTTGTAATATTTACCAATCATTACCTTTTCTGTACACTTTCATTTTGGCTCTACATTCAACTGAAACTCTTTTAATGAATAAACGGTGAAAAATGGTAACCAATCGATACTAATTATGCTTCAAGGCATTTCCAAAGTGAATCGACTAATTGGCTTAAAAAGGTTGCTCCAATAACTCAGTTAAAGTGGGTAAAGGCAAAAGGCAATGAAGAAGAAGAAAATGATCAGAAAAAGTAAAAAAAGTTGATCATCTTTAGTTAATAACAGTAAACCTTTTGAAAGCCAGAGTAACATTAAAACAGATTAAATGCAAAGCCATGATACCAATGGAAATGATGAGAGTAAAAGTTGAAAGTGAAAAGCAAATAAAGAATGTTAAATTTTGTATTGAATGAAACTTGAGGCTATTCATTAAAATTGGTAAAAGTTTGTGAATAAACAATGTTCATTATTACACTCGAGTTTAATTCAGTGAAACCTTGTTTCCAAACCAAAAGATAAAAATTAGTAAAAGAGAAATGTTGAAATGTTACTTTAATCGATTCATTTGTTCATTTAACTTTAAATCATTTAGACACTTGCTCTGAATGGATGCCACAAAAGTCGTCAAAAGGTTGTCATTGGGACGAAAGAGCAAAAAATGAGCAAAATGTTCTAAAAGAATATCGATTTTTTCATCATTTGATTGGCAAATGTAAAGACTTTTTTGTGCTCGTTAATCATTTGGAAATAAAAGTTTCAAATTAATCGTTTGATTGCAATTTGTCTGGAAAAGGATCAATAAGAGAGGAAAGAAATGTCTCAATTAGAGCAAAAATCGACTTACCTATTACTTCTAATTTGGTAACAAAGTTTTTTGTTCTCGACTTTCGATAGTCGACTCGACACCGATAGTCACCGGCATCATCTTCGTAAACTGGACTTATCCTTAGAACAGGAGGTTTCAGTTTTACATCGAAAAATAATCTCTTTTTATACGCATTCGGAATTGAATGTTTGGATTCACTGAGTGGACTGTTGCGAGCGTCGACTGAATAAATTGGTAAACCGCTTCCGCTGTTTTCTTTGTACCATAAAACTAGAGAAATGAGTTCTTCGCCCCAAATTGACGTGTTACACGGAAGACCAATCGATGTTCCGGCTGCAGCTGTGTACTCACTGTAACCTGTTTGAGAGAAGAAAATTGAATTAAAATTTTTTCTTCTTTCCTTTTCATTGGATTGAGAATCGAAAAAAAAATGATTGGAATGAAGCTCTCTTCACATTCATGGATCATTCAATTGAATGGACAGGATTCAATATTTGTTCATCTTGTCAATTCTGTTGATGTTGAAAGTTGTGATTAAACAAATTTGCGTTTATAACTGCAAATCTAAAGGCACAATGTCTAGTCAATTGAAAAATTATTCTTGTCCTGTTTACTTTGAAAGATTATTGAATGAAAAGGTGAATAGTTTTGGACTGACAGGGAGTGATAAAGGCAAATTGACAATGATAATGGTGATAAAAGAGTGAGGAGAGAAAGCAGTTCAAGAACAAAAGGGAATGAAATTTTGATAAAAATCAAGCTCGACTCATCAATAAAAATGATTAAATAGTTTGCAATTATCATCATTGGAAATTGGAATTGGGTTAAATGATGAATGAAAAAGAGATAACATTGAGGTAGAAGGAAGGAAATTAAATGGTTGACGAATTGAAAGAAAAGCTTTATCTCTAGTTGAATCCCAATGAATTTATATTATTAAAATTATGGCTCATATTATGGTGATTGTATTGATTCAATTATTTTGATTAAAGTAAAGGTTGACATAAATTTGTCGATAAACTTTTATTCATTGGGACCGGTTACTGACAATGGTGAACCAGGAATGTCGGTCTATTGCACATAACAGTTGAACCTCTGGAGTCTTTTGTGTCAAGAGGCACGCGATTGACAATTGGCGAGACCAAAAGTGAGGGGCAAAGAGTCAGAAAACTAGGGAAAAACGGAAGGAGAAGATGAAGAAGAGGAAATTGGTTTACAACTGGCATAGTCAACTGGGAGTGATAAGGAGAGTCAGGAAGTGGCCACTACACCTAGAATGGTATCCAAATGAGACTAACTGTAATGGACTTGAATTGCATGAGAGTTTCATTAATACACTTAATGCACACTTTACTTTGATTTTTTTGCCAAATCACGAGTAACAAGCACTATTGCATTTACTGTTATTAAAACAGTTTCTATCAAAGTGATTCCAGGAATAGAGTCAAAGTTGACTTCTTTTGCCTTATTCATTTCTTGCAACATTTTTTCCCCTTCCAATAATTTAGCAAAAAAAAATTATTCTTCTCGGTCGACCTCAATAACAATAACAATTCAATATCATCATTAATATCAAACAGTTGGACTTTTTTGTCTTCCTTCATCCCTCAAATGTCTTTTGCAAATTTATTGCTATCAATAGTTTTGACCTTTTCATTTGGTGACCAAGAAAGCTTAATGATTGCATCGATGCATTACTTTAATTATAAGTCCGAAACAAGTTTCATGTTTCAATGTGGAACCAAAAGATCTAAATAATGAGCGCTGGAAAAGGAGACAAGTTGCTGCAGAAATTTAACTCTTGATTGTACTACAGAAAAGGTTTATTCAAAATAGTCGATTAAGACTCGATACTATTAACCATTCGAGTTGCTACATCAAGTTTACCAATGTAACAAATGTTCTCATTCGAATATTAAGCAATTTAAAAAATCAAAAGAACGCAAACAAGCTCATTAGACAGTCTTCATATTCACTTGAGATGGCATGTCGAAAGATTTTATTAGGTTATTAATAGTAATATCTTTGGTTTCCTTTCGAGTTACTAAAACTTTTGCATTTTTCATTCTCAGAGGCAAAGTTTTGATGAATCTTTGGGCTAATACTGCGCATTATGCATCCAAAACTAAACATGCGACTCGCTATTAGAAACAATATTTTACTTTGAAAATAGATTCAAACATTCTCTTTATTAATAGTCAAATTTCCTTTGGCTATTTCAAGTCGAAACATGTTGATCGACTTTGATCATTCCAAGTGTTAAGTCTTTCCACTCTTTGACCAAATCTGTTGCGTTGTGCAAAATAATTGAACAGTTTATTAGTCAATAGCAAGCATCAAATGTCAATAAAGTTGTTTACTTTCAATACAAAAGTGCAAAAAAGAATGAAAATTTCAAAAAGTTACAGTGAAAAAGTTTCTCAGTTTCAGAAAAAAAAACTCGAAATTTGTCATTGAAATATTGCAACATTAAATTATAATAATGTTATTACACGAGTATTTTTTATATTCAACTTTGAAGTAAAGAGAAGAGTGGAAAAACAAAATGAAATGAAAAATAATTCAATCAATGGACAGAAACTGAAAGGTACAAAGAAGGGAGAAAAATAATGCAAAATGTTATTAGTTTTTTTTTGTATTTCGAAAAGAATAATATCATTTCATTAAAATAATGTTCATTCATTCAGCATTTTTTGCCTCCACTTTTTTTCCCACTTCTTCATCAAATTACCAATACATTTTTGAATATTAAAAGACTTATATTAATAGAGTTTTTTAATTTTTCGCTTGACAAAATTTCGATCTAATTTGTTTGTTGCAATTTTACTTTTTGCAACCAAGTTCTACCTGTAATTACTGTTGAAACCTTTTCTGGGTTTCAGCTCAAATAACAAAATATCAATCATTTTCAATGGTTCAAATAAATTTGAACTTCAAGATTAAATGTTTTGAAAAATTTAAAACAAACAAAGTCAATAAACAAATTGAAAAAGATACATTTCTATTGAACAAAGCTTCACAAATCTCTTCGATCCTTTGAATCCAAAATAAAAGAGCTAATGTTGTTGCTAAAAGGAAACATTGTCGATGTTTCGTCTTCGAGAGTAGAACCTTGGTTAACCTTTGATGGGAAAATCTGTGTAATAACTTAATTCTGTTGAAATGTTTCATGTAAATGTTAGAAAATTTCGTTTCTTTTATGTTTCAAAAGAAATGTTGCCTTCATATTGCATTATGCATACAACTTGAATTAAATTATTTAATTTTAGGGAAATCGAGTTTCTCTTTCATTAAAACTTTTACTTTGACAATTGTTCACTTTATTTATTGCAACAATAAAAGCAAATCTAATTCAGTGTTACACCCTGATTCGAGTTTAGATAATGATTTGGTTGTGAGGTTGGGATTGGGTTTTAATAGTTATTTGTTTTTTTTTTCACTGCAGACAGGAATGAATGCCTGGAATGAAACTTTGCCTTCCGCCAGCTTCGATCTTATTTTAAATCTTTTATGAATTTGCAATTCAAGTGATCATTTGGTTGCATTTCTTTTCCTGCTCACTGGTAAATCAATGTACCATTGAATGGAAACCATGCAATATTGGAATAGACAATGAAAATGAATATCAAGACAAACAATAAACAGTTACAAATGAAGCTGAACAAACGAATAAAGTCATGTAATTGTGCATTACTCTGATATCGTGAAATTCATTTTCTTTTTTTTCTCTCTTTCACTATTACATGAAAATTTCTTTAACAGTTTTCTGTTGTTTCAAATTGCTACATGAATTTATGATGAAATTCTGAGAGTTTTAGGCAACAGAAAAATGATGGATAAATAAGATTGTTCCAACATAGTCTCTATCTTGTTGACTCATCTTGTTTGATGTTATCATAAATGTTTCAATGTTAATCCATTTGTTATAGCAAATGTTTATGTACAGAGGAAGAATGAACAATGTTCAGAAAACAAATGAATCGACATTTTTTCCTGCCCTCCATTCCATGTTTACACTCTTTAGAAACGAAAAGACTGTTTGCTTTGAATGTTTAGCTCATCGTTGGTTAAAAAGCAGATTAATTCATGAATAATCTTCAAGAAAAAATTGACCCAAACAGTAAATATTAAATGAAGAAAAGTCAATCTTGTTACACTTGTGTGCAACAGGTTCACATGCCCTGACCTTAGTAATTGATTATTTGATTGGATGAACAATGTTGTCAGTCCCGTTTCATGCATCTCAATCTGGCCGAAAATGTTCCATCAAACATGATTGAAAATCGAGCGTCATTACGAAGATTTACGGAGCCAAGATGAATTCAATAAAAAGGGATCGATCAATGAATGAAACTAATATGTAAACAGTTAAAACCCGGGTTTGATCTTGAAAAATGCAAGATACATGAAAGACACTCCAATGGCTAATCTGACTTTTATATTCATTTTGTTGTTGCTTCGTTATGCGTTGAGTAACCATTGTCGTAAAGTTGAAAATAATGCAGTCGATTGTTGGTATATTTTCTTTGTTTGTCGAAGGAAAAGAAACATTCAATAGATGGCAATTGATTAATTGATTCAAAATGAATACAACGTTTGTTTATCAGAGATTATTATTCACAGAGTGTTCCATTCATTTGTCCTAATCAGATTCATTGTTTCACCCTTTCCTTTCCTTCTTCAACTTTATCTCTTCGTTTCAAGCACAAAAGAGAAGCAGAAAATGTTCACCATGCATGAACAGGTATCATGCATAATCATAGTGAGGAGAGAAAAAAAGGAAACAAGAGAAGGTAAATAAACGAGACAGAATTTCCCATGTTGTCTAACTCGGTGCAATTTATTCATTAAATAACAAGAAAAGAGTTTTTCTTTGCAATCAACAAAAAATTGAAATCGAAAATTAAAATTGCATCAAATTTTGTTAAATGTTTCTCATCGCTTAAGATGAAAGCAAAAGGTTCACAAAACCATGAGACTCGTGAAAGAATCAAAACTGCAGTCACCCATCAAAGTTCAACATTCACCTATTTACCGAGCAACTATCAATCGAGCGAGAAAAGGTTGACCTAAAAAATTTTTCGATTAACTTAAACATTTAAAAACTGCTTTACCATGTAAAACCAATTTTCAAAGTCGATTCCATTTCAATTTGTGCTCTTGACAAAAATTTGAAAATGGGTGAGCAGAAGAAGTTTTTGATTAACATTCGAAACTAACAATTTCGAACTTAGTCTTTCAAGAGTTTGCTCAACTTTTATCAACATGTTCCGTCAGCAACCAATTTGACCTCCAATCTAACCTGGTTAATCAGTTGCACGATTTATAATTTTTTCTTTCTTTCCTCATGATTCAATATTACTTTTCACTTGAAATTACTTTTGCATTCACTTTGGTTGATGAAAATTTATCACGATGATTAATGCTATTAGCATTTGATTAATGAGCTCTGATTGTGAGGTAAAATGTTTTCCAACAGAAAAGTTGAGGATAAATCTTTGCTTGCACTCATTGGCCTGAGTTAATTTGTATGAATTAAATTGATTAATCATATTGACTTTGCTAACTGATTTGAATAACAATTGAATTTCACCTTCTTTTCCAACTAACTTTTCCTATTCCAATTGGAAAACCTTTTTTTTCTGTTTATTTTTTTCCCCTTCTTGTGTTAACTTTCGATTTGCGACTCATCGTCTCGTTTCATTTCAACATTCAATTCTTATTGTTCATTTGAGACACTGCTTATAATCTCATTTTCATTGCAAATAATCAGCTTAGTTGTTATCCAAAACTATCTGTTTCAAGTTGCCTTCTCCTCTGGACAGTAACTCCATTCATCTCAACTAACCTGTCTTTTTTATCTTTCAACCGTTAGTCTTTTCCATTGTTCCCCAGACTTTTGACCATTGACCAAGGATGTGACTAGACTGTAACCAGTTGTAATTAATGACTTTTTCATTTCAATAGTTTCAACTGGCAAAAGATCACTTGGCTTCTAATGTGCAAATCAAGAGCAACAAATAAAACAAACAAGCAAAAGGTTCGACTAATTTGCACATTTAACTTTTCATTTGTAACACAACAATTTACAGTCATTTTACTCGAGTTAGCAACTCATCAACTTTTATTTCAAATTGATCGATAAAATGAAACTTTGATTTGAGAAAAAAACGAATTTAATTTTTTCCCAATTTCTGGCAAACTTTGTTTTTCTCTGAGTAAAAATCTTGGTCAACAATTCATCCAAGTAAATGTTGACTCTATTTTAGATACGAAATCTATGACCAAAGAATTTGTTACAAATCGACTTTGATTTTTCTAAAAACTTTAGATTCCAAGACTTTTCCAATTTTAAATTTTCTGAAGTTTTTTCCCCAAAGAAAAAAATCGATTCAGAAAATCAAAGCGAAAATTTCCAAAATGATAAATTTCAAGGAAAAAATTGCGATTGAGCATTCAGCAAGTTTGAACCTTTTTCATTTCCGAGAAATTCGATGCATTCCAATCACTCTTTGAAAAGAAATGTGATTGGCGAAGTTGACTTATTAATCCATCATGTTTCTATTGGTTTAATGTACTTTTTTAGATTCTCTGATAAATTCAGCTAAATCATCTCATGAGAAATGATATGATGAAAGATGTACCACAGCAACAGAACTTTGTTTCTATTTTTTCTTCTCTTTTTTTTCATTTGCTTTCGGTTCATCATTTCTTCCTTTTCTTTCCTTTTTTTTGCCCGATTCTTTGCATTTCTCAGCTGATGTTTCAATGTGAATGTCCCATTTCAATTCCCATTAGAGATGAGTAAGAAGGAAAACTGATGATGATGGAAAGATGTAGGCAGGATGAAAAGGATGATGAAAATGTGTAACATATAGTTTCATTGTTTGGGTCCGAAAGCTCAAGGTTCATCAGATATCATGAAACATGTTACGCATCAATTTTTGTTTCCATCTTACTCAGCTCTACTTAGCATAAACACCATTTACTGTTTTCTGTTTACAAGAAGTTGATATAAAGAAGAAGTTTGAAGAGTGAAGAGAGAAGGAGAAAAAAAACGCGAAAATATATTCACAGTTGGGATAACTTTACTTTCTACTCCAAGTATTTACTATTCATTTTTTTTTCTCCCATTTTCTGTTTGAAAAACAATTTCCATCAACATCAACATCATCATCAACATCATTATCATTATAGACATTATTATACAACAAATAAAGTGATTCTTTGGTTGTTCATTGAAGAAGGAAAATAGCTGTAGAATCTTTTTCCTCTGTTTATTGTCAAGAATCAGGTTACCTCAACAGTACATCAATATCAATTGAGTCTTTTTTTCTTGTCACCCAGTAGCCAGTATTGGATGGAAGCAGCAAAAGGTTTGAAAACCAGTCAAAGTACAAGAAATAATGAGAATCAAAATCTCAATCAGGTTTTACCAATTTTTTTGTCTTCGTCTTGACTTGGCTTTTCTTTATGTTAGTCAACTTGAAGCAACACTGATGAGCCAAAGAGACAAGCTTAACCAAAGGGAAACAACAGCCTCATCAGCATTAACAAGAGTCAATGTTGAACCTCTTCTTTGTAATGTTACCATCTTAAATCATCTCTAGTTGAAAGTATATATTATGATATAACCTGAGACTTGTTTCGTGATCGGAAACTTGAATAGTCATGGAGCAAAGTTGGAATGGGATAAATAAGAGTGAAAAAAACCTACTTTTCCCTTTTCACTTGTCATTATAATGACCAATGGATGATGATGATTTTGATGATGATGATGATGAATAAAGAAAAGGCAAAGAATTGCAAGTTACTGTTGTTACCATTGTTGTTGTTGTTGATGATGACCATGAGGATGATGAAGAACATGAGGAAAAAAAAAGAAAAATGTTAGCTACACCTTGAGGTATTGAAGAGAAAGAATGGCTTTGAAAAACCATTTTCTCTTTCAACCCAAATCCAATATAAGATGCATTATATTAGATTAAGTAGTTTCCAAATTCTCGTTCTTTTTTCTCTCTACCTTCATGGTGCAACATTATTCCCAGCAATCAATCTAATATTGTTACCATTCGTTTTCCAACTCTGTTACAGCGAAACCATCAACTTCTAAAATTCATCAGATAACACGCTAATCAGAATGAAAAGGAAAACTCCGAAACTGATTGGCAAAAGAATCTCATCAACGAACCAGCAAAAAATCGAAAAGATGCACGTCGAACGTTTCGTCCTCCAAATTTCAAGCGCTGAAACCACCATTTGAGTTACGAAGAAAAAAACCTTTTTTTTTTGATTAAAAATTCAAATCTCAAACAGAATTTGCTGAAGATAATTGTGTGGTTATTAGTTTATGCATTATCGCTGTAAATTGAGAACAACATTCACATTATATGAATAATAATCACCTGTAACAGGACCATTATCGCGCTCATTATGTTAACCTTATCAGATTTCACTTTTCAGGAAAAGAGAAGCAAAAAAAGTTTCACCAAATTGCTTCTTCAATATGATCATTTCGTCACCATGAGAAAAAAATGCCAACTTTGTCTCAACATTTCCGTTTTTTTTCCATGAAAATGTGAAAATTCCATCAACATTTCATGATCAATATTTACAACATTTCCCTTCTGAACAAGGTTGAAAGGTTATCTTTATTGTAAATCTTATCCTTGAAAATAGTCTAAAACATTGTGCCTTGTTGAACAGTTTATCTTGAAAGAGTATCAAGTTGAGTTGTCATTAAGGCGGTGTGAAAAAATTCAGTGAAGAAAAGAGTAAATCTGTCATTATTTGAACACTTTGTTTTCGCGTGAATCATTACTCATCACGGTAAACATGTAGGTTGAGGCTGAGGTGGGAAACTTGAAATTGTTTTCAAAAGTTTTAAATTGAACAGGCAATTAATCAAGTAAAACAATTAAAGGCTTTTGTTTACATTGAAAGTTGTAGGTGAAAGTGTTGAAGTTTAAGGTTACAGGAAGAGCTTTTTTTTCTCGCCTGCTCAAAGTGTCTTGATGAGCTTGCATATTGAAACATCTTATTAATATCCTCGAGTAATTGTTCAACACATGTTTTGCCTGTTAATGTCACAGTTTTGGATCAACCTCAACTGTGACATTAGAGATAAATACAAAAGCACATTAAATAAGATCATTACAAGCAAGGTTACTGTTAATGTGAGGAAACTTGAGAAGAGGAAAAACAATTTTCGACATTTGATCAACTTGCTTCACCTATTATCAAAAATCTTGCTCAAATCTTGCTTGATTAAAATGGAATCGACATTCCAAATGGGCTCAGAAATCTGTTGGAAAATTTTGCAACATTATCTTCAAGTTTTCAAGACTGTACAGAGGGCAAAGATGATGGGAAAATTTTAATCAAAGTTTGGCGAAATGTTATGCAAATGGAAAATGAAAATTTGGAAATGTCAAAAACAATGGAAAAACTTGTTTCTTAAAGATATTTTGTCTTTTCCCTCTTTTCCCATGTTTACCTTTAATGTTTCGCTTTTCCTTCTCTCACTCATCTCTAACTTTAATTCAACTTTGAATAACATTTTTCACTTCATTTTATTTACTTTTATATTAATATGAAAAGTACCGATAAAGTGAAAGAGCAAAGAGAAGCATGAAGAAAAAAAAAGTTTCCACGAAATTTGCACACAAAATAGATATGTATTTAAATGGATTTGTAAAGTTATATCTTTTTGCATTTGCCAACAGTAAATCAACATTCTTGCAGACGAGAGGCGAAAACAAAGGCTTCGCTTTTGTTTAATTTTCAATGCAAATGTTGAATCATTTGGCACAAAAGTAAACATGTCGAGAGTCGAAAAACATATTCATTCAATTTACCAAAATACATTTCAAGTTATTACATTTTGAGAGAGAAAAGGTTTTCTTTTCGTTTCAATTTTCCATTCTCGACAAAGGTCGACATATTCAAGCGTTTTAATGCAATTTGTCGACTTGAACTTTCCAACTCTCGGATAGATTAAATTGCAGATTAAAAGTCAAACTTGGACTGGTTATGCCGGTAAAATCGAAATTTGAGGAAATGAGAAAATTTGATGGTTCAATGGTTTTCAGTGGTAAACTCGATGAAAGGAATCAAGATGTTGAAGAGCAAAAAAAGTAAAGCCATCAATTTGTAATCAAAATTTGTTCATGCTCAAGATAATAGTAGCTAAAAGCATCACCATCTTTAAGATATCATTAAGCGACATTATTTCGCATTTAAGCGACTTTCCCTTTTCGGGACAATTCAACCATAACCAACCATTTTAGCCAAAAGAGCACAAAAAATTGCATCAATCTATTTGTACACCTTTTCACTGTTCACTATTATTATCATTTTTCAGTTCTGATAACCTCAATGGAAATGTATCATTGAGTTAAAAAATTTTCATTCTTTTCTTTTCTTCTTTTTACATCAAACATTTTTATTGCAATCATTTTTGTAAAACGAACAATTGCACCAAACCAAACATTCGAATCAAATTTGGAAAAATTTTCGTCTCACTTTCATTGCATCAGTTGTTGACATTTTAAAGATTAATTGCAATATTCAACCAAATTTTCATTCAACCTGACAATTGCACCTGTCTACTGGTTCTCATTAAAACTCAATCGATTCAAGTTCATTTAAGTGACATTTAAGAAGGAAAAGAGATTAAAATCGAGAGTCGAATTTCAATATAAATTTTCTGTTGATGGCAAACTGTTTGCTCAAACTAAGGTTTAAATTCAACTTGATTCAGGACTAAACTGTTGATGGATTGAAACATGAAGGCCATTTGAAACACGTTTTCATTTTCTTTCTTCATTGCATATTCATAATTGATAAAAATCACTCCCAGTAAGTTATCTGTTGATGTTGCCAAAAGATGATTAAAATTGAATTTTAATCAACAAAATATGAGCTTGACTTTTGTGAATGTGATATGAGATAAAAAATGGGCGAAATTAATTGACATTATTCATGGGCATTCAATCATTACTGTCATCAAACTTTCTTCAAACTAGCTTGTGTTGATGTTGTCCATTTGGCTAGTCCAATAGTGAATAAACTGAAATTTGATTGATAATGAAAGTGATTACTTGATGATTATGTAAGCGCAAACAAAGAGTCGATTGTGAGTCTGGAGTGATGAAAACATTGCAAGAAAAATTTAAATGCACATTGATATTCAAAGACTGTATATAGATTGAGATTCCATGGCAGATAATCATCAATTAACTGTTAATCAATATTTACTCTTTAATCTGTCCAATAATGCATTTAGTGTTTTATGGGTGATGGCGAAGTAGATTATTCAGGCTGAAAACATTGACTCAATCAAGGTGGCAAGTCTTATCACATTGATTGATTGGAGAGAAGGCAATGATTGAAAGACAAAAATCCAAATGTGGTTAAACGTCAATGGTTCATTCCGTTGACTGTTCACAGGCGAAAGCTTCTTATTTGGTTTTTCATCATTTTTAGGATAAAAGAATTAATAAAACGCTAAAAATTAATCCAAAATTACATTCAATGTGCAATGTGATGGTGAACCATCCGAAGCTTTAGCCTTCCATCAAAAGAGGGGAGACTCCAGGGACTTGATCACATCACTCCGAGATAATTTGCTTTGCATGACTTAAACCACAATTTAATCTAATTTAATCTGTATTTTGATTTTCAAGTCATTTTTTTCTGACTTTTCATTGCCTTCGATTCTTGTTATCTTAAGCTTTTCATGATTCTCTTCCTCTTGTTTTCATGATATTTTTAAGTCAACTGGGTCCAATCAACTATAAACTCTATCAACTTTGAAAATATTAGAAGCACAGAATATTTGTTAAGTCCTGAGATAAAGTCCCATCAGATATTGGCTTAATATCGCCCATCTCTTCCTCAGTCCAAAATCTTTTTGAAAACAATGAAATTCGAAGTTGTCTATTTGATTTAAAGATAAACGTTGACAAAGAAAAATTGAAATTCTAAGATTGGACCGTTAAGGTAATTGCTTTAGGAGCATCGGTTGAAAATGTAAAAGTAACCCAATGATGGATTAAACTAGAAGTCAACATTTTCCATTCAAAATCAATTTAATGATAAACTTGTGAACCTCCACTTTTAGGTCATTTTGATTAATAACATAAACTTATAAAGCCATCATAAGACTAAATAAATGGCCGGAAAATATTAAATTAATGACAATTGATTCGAGTAGACAAATGTTCAATTGGCCGACAAAAATTTCTCTTAACCCAATAACGGAATATTGACATGAAATGAATATACAAATGTTGATTGAAATGAATATAAATTGACTGCTCGGTGCATCTTAAACTGTGACCCAAGTTTAATTGGATTAATAAAGATGATTAATAAGCATGAGTTTGAAAAGAATGATGAAAAGTGATTAAAAAGAAGAAGAAAAAATGGAATAAAAAAAGTTGATAAAAGCCCAAAAACAAGACAAATAAAGGAGCCAAAGTTATTAATCAAATTACGAGATGAAGATGAGAAAAGCAGAAAAGAAAGAGAAACAGTAATAACAATAATGGCAATAGTAATAACAACAATAATAGAAATGATAATAATGATGAAAAATGATAATAAAGCTAATATTGACAGTGAAAGTTGTCTCTTAAATTTTCAACATTCTCCCATTCAAGATGAACACATAATGATATACATTGATGATGAAATTCAGTCGCTTATTGCAAGGGTAAAAAGTCATTATAAATCTTCGATTGTTAATGTAATTATAATGAAGAGACGAGCTGCCTTTACGAACATGAATTTTGTGGCAAGAATGGACTGAGAAGTGGTGAAAAAATGACATTCATTTGATTAAATTAAATTGTTGTGAAGAGGGAAAAAAAGGAGAGAAAAAAGGACAACATGGAAAAAGATGAATCCAAGTAATAAAGATGAACATGAGGAGGAAAATTTGGCTTAATGTGTTGATAATAATGGTTGGTTAATTTAATGGGATAATATTGGTCAGTGCAAGATTGATTGTCTGCCCATGAGAAAGTGCGAAATGTATTAGAAGGAGGAATAAAAAGAAAAATGGAAAAGAGAAAAAAAGGCAAAAGAAAAGTGTATTAATGAGTTGAGATGTTTTGCTGCAACGCAAAATGAACACAATATTGATTTGCCTTTTTTCACGAAAACGACATTGAACCATTTTTATTCGACTATCGAGTTTCATTTGAAAAAGTTAAATATCAATAGAAGTCTCGACAGAAGTTGGTCAACTTGGAATTTTTCTGTTTTTCGAATTAGCTTCGGCTTCAGAATTAACGCGTTTTGTTGTTAAAGTTTGAGTAAAATGTTGCTAAACGAAGCTTTTTGAATTTTCGATTGCTAAGTAACATTGGAATTTTGATTTGATGAGAATTGAGCGATTGGTCTGAATAACTTGAAGTTGGTTGGTAGGAATCTCAGTCGATTCGATAAAAACTAATGATTCGATTTGAAGACTCACTTTGGAAAAGGCTTTTCTTTTGGTTTGATTTTTCAAAAACTGGCGATTCCATCGATTGACAAAGTTAGAAAGATTGTTACAAAGTTATAGTTTTTCAGCGAAAATAAACTGGGAGGGAAAAGGGAAATTAAGAGTTTCTGTTGCTTTTGCTGATGTTAAGAGTCGGCGAAATGTTCCATTATTTAATCTTACACTATTCATCACAAAATTGTTGCTCTTTTCATCTTCTTGGATACAAATCAGAATTCAGTAAATGAAAATTTGTTTGGAATTAGTTTTGCATCCTTTTGTTTTCTTGTTCATTAGTCCATTTCATGTCTTCTCTTGTTATTTTCTGGTAACTTTATTGAGGCTAGTTGAATGGTTCAAGGTTAAAGGCTGTTGCCTAAATGATATTAATCTGAAAGAAAGTATCAAAAAGAGAAGAACAAAACATTTTACACTTTTTCACCCTTAACCTTGTTACCATTATGGATAAACTGGGAAAATATTAATCGCAATATTGATGGAAATGAGTTTAGATAAATGCAATTTCAACTCAACAACTTTATTTACTGATTTCATCTCAAGTTGAGCGATAATTTTCATTGATATCAACATTAATATCGAGGAATAAAATTGCATTTTCTGCCTGGAAAACGCGATTTTTCCATAAACTCATTTCATTTTCATTTGTAAAGATTAAAGCTGATTGATAGGTATTTCGAAGATAATCTCTTGGACTGTTATTAATGTTTAAAGGCCAACAGCTGTCACAGCATGAAAGGGTCAAGAGGAAAGATATTGCTGATAAGTCAGCTTTCAGAGTTGAAACACTTTTTGACCTTGCTGGTTTAATGTGCATCATCAAAAGGTTTTGCTCGAGTAGCTTGTAATAATGTTAAGTTGAGAGTAAACTTTTGTCAAAATGTGATGTTCAAGATGAAGAAAAAAGTGAACCATAAAATGGAAAACAAGAAACACTGACAGAGAGAGAGAGAGAAGAGATTTTCTTCCAACCAGAAAAATGCAATATTTTGCTCTCGTTGGGAAGCAGCAAAATTTTTGGCGTAAAATTTGCTGAACAAATTAAAAGCGTAAAATGAAAGCAATTACAAAAGTACAAGCTTGCTTGCTGCTGTCATTGGAAAAGGTAAACAAAATGTTGACTTTGGCGTAAAGTGAAGTTGATGAAATTATTGACCTTTCATCATCTTTTCCTTTCGAAACAACAGTTAACCTTTCTTTATATCTTCCAAATGATCTCACCTTCTATTCACCTTAAAACTCAGTTGAACACTCAACCAACAAAATCATCAGTTAAAGTTGTTTCAACACCATTTACAACAGAACATTGAAATTTTTGAAATTTTTCTTCTCCAGTTTATCGGGACAAGTCAAGTCCAACTAACAGACTGAACCATTTGGATAAATTTTATACTAAACTATTCCAAACTGCTTTCTGAAACTCAGAGCGTCGATTTAAGAGGTTAAAACCTTTTTCTCTTTCACGAATTTCTCTTCACTTCTTTTCCTCACAAAAATTAGCTCTTGCTTAACCATAAGTTGCTCTTAACATTTACTTCTTGTCTTGCAGTTTTGCATAAAAAGTCAAAGTAATAAATGTCTGTGCATAAAAGTTGATTGTCTTGACAATTGACTTTTAGATTGTTACAGCAATGCTTCGACTTTCTCTGAATTTTTCCCAACAATTTTTGTCCAAAATTTTGATCACAAATCTTATTCAAATTGCTTAATGAATGATTTGCAAATATTTATTCAAATGAGATAAAAACTAAGTTTCTTTTTAGTTTATGTTCATTTCAATTTGCACCAATTTATATTCATTTCTTTTCGCTATTCTTCATTCCGATAATCTCGACTCTTATTTTCACTCCCTGCAAACTTATCAGTTTTGTCTTTTCCTTTCATTTGGAAAGTTTGCCAGAACAAAAAATAAAGTGTAACAAAGCGAAGAGAAAACGCAAAGAAGCAAGAATGATAACTAAAAGATAAACACAATTTGCTAAACTGAATGTTAATGTACTTTATAATATAAACATTTTGCTCATCTAAATGTAATATTTTATATTATTTAAATATGAAATGGAGCAACAACATGGAGTACAAAAAAAAGGCAAGTAAAAGAAAGAAAAACATTTATCATTCCATTTAGACTCTCATTTATTCTCATGTTACTTTGATTGAAATGTTCATGTCAAAACATAAATGATAATAATAATGCTAAACAGTCTGAATAATTTATCGCAAACAATTGCCATCAAAAGTGTGCTCCAAGTTAACGCCAACCATTGCATCTTCCATCACAGGGAATGTTGCCATGTTAAACAAACGATGCTCTTCCAACAGACAATTAATAATTCTGCATTGAATTCACTTTTTCCTGCAAATCTTTTCTTCTTCTTCTCTTCATCTCTCACTTGCGCCTTTTCAAAGGCCTGTTTTTTGCTTCATCAATAAGAGATTAAAAATGAAACAAAGTTTACCCAAATGAATAATCAATCAATGTGCTCATGATAAACATGATGACTTGTTAAAATGTATTTCATTTTCAACAAAAGAGAAAAGATAAAAAAAAGGAAAAAAATCATTTCAGAATATTTTCAACTGGAAAACCAGGGGAAAAAGCATCTTCAATAGATTCATCAATTCAAGACTGAAAAGTCACATTACATTGTATTTACTTGTAATGGATGCACTTTAAAACATTTCAAGGTTTGGATGAGCAAAAAAGACATTCAAGAGTTCATGGGAAGAGCTTTTTTTTATTCACATTTTTTGCTCTCTTTTCTGATGCATCATGAACTCAAGATTGGGTTGGCAGAATGGAAAATGAAAGTCGACATTTTGGTTGGAAGAAAAAACGAAACATTAATTAGCAATCAGATAATGGACATTTGGGTTGACTTTGATTTTCAATATGAAACATCATTTGAAAATTCATTTTGATTGATTAATCAGTTTTTTGCCTCACTTGGAGTTACATGGAAAGCCCAAACTCTTGCTTGGATTGCTTTTAATGAAGTGAACAGAAATGATGTAAAGATTATCTGGTGAAGAAATGTGAAAGTCGAGTATCAAGAGTGATTCATTGGACAGAAGAGTTTAATTGCAGGTTCACCTTTGCATGCTTGCCTTTTCTGTTCACTGTATCATGATCAAGTTTCGTGGAAATCGTTTTCAACTCATCATTCACGTCGAATAAATAAATTAACATTTTTTTCTGTTCCATTTTGCTTATTGAAAACTTTTCTGTTCATTTCATCATTCAAAATATATTCGACTAGCGAAGATCAAATCTGATTGAAATTTATCCCAGAACCAACAGCTAGATTATCGATGAAACGAAGGAAAATATTCTCAAGTTCGAACTTTTCTTTTTGAACAAAATTTCTTGTCATTGAATCAAAAGCCTCAACAGATTTGAAAGATTGTAGTTCAGAGCAGAATTTTTTTTTATTTAGAAAAAAGTTCTAATTTGTTCGCAATACCTTTTGAAGTTTTCGTGTCTGATTGCATCGTTCTGATGTCAGTCGAAATGAAAGGTGAAAATGTTTTCAAAATTTCATTATCGGTTTGCACACTTAATCCGGCATTTGGAATAATGTAATCGATGAAACTTTTCCTTAAATGTCTCATTTCTGAATCAACATTTGGCTTAGAGTTTGAATAAAGATAGGTAATTGAAACGCTTGTTTATCCAATGTTATGGTAAAGCGTCTTGCAAGTAAAATGTTGATATAACTTGAATGGGAACGAATGAAGGACAAACTGAAAAAGTTGATCCAATATTTTGAAGCATTTCTTAGAGTAGCAAGAAAAATAAATAAATGATGAAACTCATCATTTTTATATCGCTATTCAAACCAATACCGTTTCATCTTTTTTTTATTTAGTTTTACCTTTCAATTGCATTTGGAGGCAAAATTTGTGGACAAAAAAATCATCTTACAATTTACTCGAATAGATAAACATAAGTATTCAAGTTTTATTTCAAATTTGTTATTTAAATGTCACTGAATTTTTCTTCTCTCTCTCTCTCTCTTTCTCTTTTCTATCATTCCAAGTCAGGATGGAAAACTTGGAAAGATTTGAGTAGGAAGAATGGAAGAGAAGGAAAATGAAAATGAAACCAAGAAAATGAGGCTTACCATGAAAAATGAAGAAAAAAAGGGAAAAAAGAATAAAGAAATTTTTCCATTGAATTGTAGGTAAAGAAATAAAGTAATATTCTTATTGCATTTATTCAGATAAAATGTATATAATTGAGTGTGTCACCATGATTATTGTGATTCTTCTTTCCTTCGTTTTCATTATTCATTGAAACGATTTTCGATTGAATATCAAAAGAATATCAATTTTCGCAAAAGGAAGAAGAAAACCCGAAGAAAATGGTGAAATGCTCTTTCATCATGTTCAGATTTTTGCAAAAAGAAAATAAGAATTTATCATTTATTAATAATATTTGATAAGTGAAAAAATGGAATGAATTTTTTTCTTCTTTAAAATCGATATTTCATGTCTCCATGAAATACGCTTTGAATGATTATCTTCCAATAATGCAAAGCTGATTGCTATCGAGTAAACTGTTCTTTGGAAGAGTAACGGAGAAGAAAAAAAGGAAAAGAAAATCATTTGAAACCGGAACCGAAAAGCCTGAAGGCTTGAAAACTGGGAGATTTTTTTTTCTCTTTTCCACTTCATTTTTCATGGAAAGAGAAGGAAAATTGCCAAATGAATTTATTGTTAATCGTCGAGATTGAATGACTTTAAATGGCCATTCAAGGTAAAAATGAATTTCGAAATTGAAAAGGAAAACTTTTCACGATTAATGAATGAAACATTTTTCACTTTTATTCATCATAATGGTGTATTCATCTGAATATCATGATAATGTCAATCTAATGAAGTTGTCATTCCAACAGAATTTCACCAAGAAAAAAAGTTGAAAAAAATCAATTTAATCATTTCTCTCTTTCCAAAATTGAATCGAAACAATTATCCAGCCTTTTTCGATAATGAACTTATCGAATCTCAACACCTGAGAGTTTTTTTGTCTAAACTCTTTTTTTTCGACACTTTTTGTCTTCTCTTGATTTACTTGGTGAAATTGAATTTTGGTACTTTTTCTTGCCTTTGCTTTCCATTAAACTTTTTCACTTTTCAGTTCATCTTTTAAAAGTTTCCAACTCTATTAGCTGATTTGATTAATGTGCTTTACTTTACCAACAATTAACATTAAAAAAAAAGTTCAATTCAAAAGTAGATTCATTAATCTTCAACTTTACTTCACCACATTAAAGGGAATATTTTTGTAGCTCTAAAAGTCGCCTTTTGCCACTTTACTCAACACTTTTGTTATTCATTAATGCATGCTAGACAACCTTTCATGTTTACATTTTGTATTATTTAATTTAAAGAGAAACATTCATCGAAGGTGAAAAAAAGCATTTTCTTGTTAATTAATTTTCAAAGTTCATTAATAACTATGAGCAACTTTTCACTCGCTGATTCTCGGTTTGTTGATTAAACTGTAAATGTTTATTTACAGTCGACTACAATGACTTACCGTCGACTCTTAGGCTTTCGGTTGTTTCAGGCAAGTAAATAGTCCATTGAATTGTTAAACTGGTGAAAAGTTGTATAAACAAATGCAGGTTATCCATTATGGTATAGTGGATGAACATACAAAAAACAAATCAAAGCTTTTTGGACACAATTTTTGAACTCGAATTATTTTTCACAATTGAATCTTTTCCCATTTCGAGGTTCAACAAATTTCGCAAATTAACTCATTTTTTCTTTCTCTTCGTCGAGATGAACATCAATTTTGACACTCTTGATTGTTGTTTCACTTTGACTTCGAAGCTTGCTTTTCACATTTGAAACGGAAAACTGCACACTCGAGAAACAATGGTTGCTATCTTGTCATATCATTGGTTTAATCACTGGCTTTTTGTTGGTGGGTGGATTGGATTAATGAAATTTGAGAAAAATTCAAGGTTGGAAAAGTTTATTTCGATAAAAGATTGAGTCTAGTAAAGTTGAGTTTTGCGATTGGAAAACATTTCATTGATGAGATTTAAATTTCATTTTAAACTTTTAATGATGAGGTTTGTGCAAGTGTTGCATTTAATAAAAGGCTCAGAAAGACAGACGGAATTATATTGAACTGTTAAAGGTTGTTAACAAACCGAATGAAAAAGGAATGAAAGAAAAGAGGAAAAGAGCGAAATGAGCCGAGAAAAGTGAGAAAAACTATTGTCAAAGAGTTTGCGTTCTTTGATGAAATGAATTTGTCTCTTGATTATCATGCGCACAGTTGATGGTAATATTTCATGTTTATGACCGCAAAAAATGTACATTTGCTGTGCAAAATTTGATTCCAATTCGAGATGACATTTTATTCAAATATTGACAATCATCGAGAAAACTGGTCAAATCGATTGCTCTAAGCGATCATTTATTATGATTGTTCATCCCTGATTGAAGTTGATTGATTCTAATAACATTTCACTTCTAAACCTGAAACTCATGGTTACATAAACTTTTTAACTCGATTTGCTTGTTATCAATGATTAAATTTATAAGACAATAAGGTTTACGGGTGGGTGAACATCAAATCGATTATTGAATCGAAAGAAAATGAAAAGATCGATTAAAAATCGATTTCCCATCACTGTGAATAGTTGGTAAGATAAAATTTGAAACTTGACTTGGAATACAAGGGACATTGCGAAACGTCAATAGAAAGCTCTTATTCGTCCTAATTCGTGATGTTCTATTAGCCTCAGTGGACCAAAGGAGTACTTCAATCTGTATGAACAATCTGACTTTCGAGTTAAGAGTTGAGACTTTGTAGCTTTGTAGGTTCATCAAATCGATTCTAATGGTGAAGTTAAAATTGACAACCAGCAGTTTTCGAGTTTATAGAATCGAGTCCAAAGTTAAACTTCGAATGCCAAATTTTTTCCTAAAACTCGTCATTCTGGTATCTTTTTAAATGGCCAGTCAGAAAAAAATTGTTATTTTGGGGATAAAGTTTTCTTTTTCTGTATAAGAGGTTACTACGGTTTACGGAAAGTTGTCGACTTTCAGCAAAGACTATCGAGATGAGCCGAAAATCGTCACCGATAAATTTTTCAGCCAACACTTTTTTCGTCCAATCGAGTTTCCCTTGAAACTCCATAATCGATTATTGCATTAAATTATTATACAATCGATTCATATTCGATTAATCTTAGCCTAATGTCGATGGAACTGCAAATGTTAAGAATCGATTTTTAAAAACTCAATCTGTTCTGTCTAACAATAAGCAATTGCTTCGTAACACAAAAGCAACTATTGTTGTTTAGAAATAATTTGAATAAATTATTCAAAGAATAACAAAAGTTTCAATTATTAAAAGTCTAAGTAGAAAAGGTGAAACCTATCAAGATTTTTTCCTCTCTTTTTCATCTTCTCTCTGGCAATTGAATTTTATCATTTATCTGATATACTATGAAGAGGAAAAGCAATTCAAATTGAATTATGTCCACAAAGCCTTATAATCATCAATTAACTACAATCATCTTTGTCAATTAAGATTTCTGTCTCTCTCTGTGTTTCTCATGAAAATGATGAACATGATGATGATTGATGATTCCATTTGATATAATAATTACATTGCAAACATTTTTCTCCATTATTTTTATTTCTCTTTCATTCCTTCATTACGCTTTCCTTTATTAATTTTTGTTCATCATTGATTTATAATTGAACTACGCTAAAACAAGAGCAGAACAAAAATTCAACTTTCAAATCTGAGAAACTAATTTAATCGTTTAAGTGCAAAAATGAAATTGTTGTTTAATCAAATTAAGAAAAGCTCATTTCCATAGTAACTGTGATTGAATAAGGAAACAATTTTGTTTCAACTGAACATTCCAAATGTGACACAAAACTGAAAAGACAACCAAGCATTTCATTGAATTATGTATCTCAATAGAAGCACAAGAAGCGTCCAACTTTGAAACAATCAGAACAAATTTGATTAATTGAATTGAAAATGTCCATTAGGCAGTGGCACTTCGAATTGACAAGTTAAGAAGAAAAATTTTATTCTTTTTTTCTCTTTTATCGATTTATGAATATTCAAATTCTTGTCCAACTTTAGTGGGCAAAACATGTCGATCCTGAAAAGTCTTCATTTTAATCATTTTCCCATTTTCATCGAAGCTTTGTTCTCAAGAGAATCTTCTTGAACTAAACAGAAGAAAAAACTTTTTTTTCTCACCCGGTGAATACTTGAGCCAAATCAATAAGAAAATAGATTCAATTTTCATCAGACTATTCATCATGGCTGGCATCCTTGAATTGACCATTTCCAATCTCGAACCAAGCAAACCTGAAAAGATAAACAATTTTTTAAATCTCATTGAAATCAAATTGAAAGTCAATCAAAAAAATTACAGAAGACAGAAAAGAAGTCAAAATGAAATTCGCCATTAGATAAATTTTCACTCCCAGTACTTGGAGTGTGATAAACTCCATTCCCAGTCAAATGTTACTCAACTCGGTGACTTTTAAAAGCAAATGACGAAAAATTATCTATAACTAAAGTCCCAGTCAGAGAATGAATAAAAAAGTTTCATGTTAATGCAAAGTTTTTCATGTTTTTTTGCTCATTTCAACTCAATTTTTACATTCATTAAAGTACAAAATGTGAAATAACTTTACACAATTTAGATTAGTTGTCATTATGTTTTGTAATTATTTCAATCTTTTTTTCCTCCTTTTCCAAACTCGACTGAAAATTGTTTTTTTTTCGCAATTTTTTACATTTCTTTTGTTTTTTTCTGTATTCTTTGCATTCTGTTCACTGCTGCTTCCCAAACTCATCAAAGTTTATTACAATGTTAATACAAATCAAAAGTATAATGAGGCTAATCATGTTAATGTAATAGATTGTTACTGGAAAGGAAAATGTTGAGAATATGAAAATTACTTTTTCCTTATCTCTTGTTTTACTTCTGTATTTGGTGTTCATTTTGTTCATGAAAGAAAAGCTCATTTGGCTTGTGATATTTCATCGCAATTAGCATTGAAATGTAATTTTTAATAAACAACAATTTGATTGAGGTTGCACTAAATGACCCGTGATTCTGGAGGCTGCAAGTTGAAAGCTGTTGACGGAGTTGAGAACAGAAACAGTCTGATT
Organism: Tetranychus truncatus; assembly: GCA_028476895.1. Classification (NCBI taxonomy): domain Eukaryota; kingdom Metazoa; phylum Arthropoda; class Arachnida; order Trombidiformes; family Tetranychidae; genus Tetranychus; species Tetranychus truncatus. The sequence goes on from CM052062.1 coordinate 10,402,603, forward strand.
ATCACTACTGATTATTGTGATAATAGAGTGTGAATTTACTTTATTTTCCCTTCTTTTACTTTCGCAATTCGGTTAGTGTTGAAATGTTCAGTTTCGTTGCACCCATAATCACAGTAAATTACATTTTCGTTGCTTAACCATAACTTGCTCTTCGAGATGTTTTCTGTTATTACTTTATTGTTTCCTTTTCTGCATTATGTTCACAATTCCTTGTTGACCTTCTCGCCTTCAAAACTTTATTCAGTCTCTTTTATCAAAGAATTATCTTCATTATCATTTTCATCATTTCCAGTTTTCTTTTCTTCTTTTTTTCACAGGCATTAATAAACTTGATTAACTTTCAACATTCACTTGGTTCGTTTCATTTGCGCACTTTTCACTTCTCACTCTTGCACAGATTCAATATCTACAGCTCTTGTCGCTTCTCAACATTCAATGTCATTATTGATGTTTTCTCGTCTTTCAGTCTTTCCTTTTTATTAGATTATTGTGAATATATTTTTTGGTGCATCAAAACGTTTAGTTCAACAGAAGAGAATGAAAATGTGAACCCAAAAATCAGTGAGAAATGAAGTTACTAGGCAACTGGAGAGCAAGAAACTCAATTGTTTTGATTTATCCATTTCTGCCTTTTCTCTCTTTGGATTGTTGAATAATTAGCTTCTACTTCAATCCATAAAAGTTATCTTTGTTGTCTTCTTGCGACTGCCAAATTGCTTTTGTTTATCAAAAGAAAATTAAACTTCTCATTTTTCAATGTTTACTCCGAATTTTCATTTTCATTTCATCCTATTGAGAGTCCAAGCAAGATTTCATCTATCAGCTAATCGTATCTGCATAAAAGTGTCAGTCAAGTTCGAAAAAACTTCGTTAGCCCAATTAGCAGCTTGATTTTGTATCTTAAAATTTTCACTTTCATTCGAAGGCATTTTGTCTAATATGAATCTAATTTTCAAATTAATTTCAAGTCGTCTTTTGCAGTTAAGTTAGTTTCAGTTATTTTTAAGTTTTGATTCCATCGCTTAGATTTTGAGAGTAAATTTGAAGATATTAGATATGCTGTTAATAGTCCAAAATGCTGAACTATATGCTACTGTTATTATAACTGAAAATTGTGACTTATTGTGAGCCATGTGGCGCCATCTGATTTTCTAATGTTTAAATATACTTTGTTCTTGTGGCGCCATCTGGGTTGCCTTATCATAACTTACGTTTTCTTCCTACTTGAGTTTTATTAGCGTTTCTTAGACATTTGTACAATCAAAGAAAATGAAAGAAACAAATACTCTATTATAATCTAGACTATTTATTGCAACTCAAATCGTGTCCGGATTCGCGTTGCTGTCTAATTTGGTCCATAGATCTTGACCTCAGCATAATTCAAGTTACAAGATCAAAATAAATTCAACTTGAAACAATTTTAAGTATTTTTGTTATTTTGAGCAATATCAGCGCATCGGCGTGAAAAAGCAAAAATAAATGTCTATTTATTTCTCGTCCCTTACAAACGTCCCCTTACGTCTCGAAAAAATTGAAATGATCTCACAAGCAAAGTCACTTACCTTGTTAGCAATTTGTTGATAAGAAAAAAGTTAAAATGCAAAAGTTCTAAAACTTGAAATTATGCTATTTTTTTCAATAAAACACCAATTGTACATTTTCAAAAGCATAAATACATACACTGCTAATCCACAGTACATACACTGCTCGTCAAAAGTATAAGGCCGCATAATTTTCTCCTTGATTTCTAATTTTTAAGTAATTTTTTTAACTCTCTCTGATTGGATTAGTCTAAGATTTGTCAGAATAGCACATTTGTTTAATTAAAGTTTGAAAAGGAAAATCACATTCTGGAGATTAAAATAAGGACGCACATAAGTTAACCGTATAAGCAAAAGTATAAAGCCACTTGAATCCAATTAAATGTAGTTGCCAATCATTTGGTATTGTAAAAAGCTTATAAGTTTTAGCGTCTGACCCAGGTTTGACATTTTGGGTCAGACCCGGACTTTTATCTTCTACTCATTGGCAATAATACATTATCATTCTAGCTCAAGAATTTCTTTATTTCTGTTTTTCTCAATGTCGGGTAAGGTTAGTTTAAAGTTGCATATAACTTTCAATCATGATTATATTCATTGCAACTACAAAGGTGATAAATGTTTATCTTTTAATCGTTTGAAGATCTTGAATTTTGAAGTTGTTTTGATTGAAAAAATTTACTCAGAAACTGTTTACCGACCGAAATCTCACTTTTTCGCTCCTAATTTTTCCATTCACAGCCACTTAACTTGAGTTGACATCTTCAAACAATCTGAATAAGAGTGATGAAATAATGTTCAACAGTGCAGTTCATTGACAAGGTAAAGATGAGTCTAAAGTCAAAACAAAGGAAGAGCAAAAACAAAGAACGAAATTCAAGTCAATAATTGTAATCGTTGGCTGCCATTCAAGGTTCAATGATTTTCATCTTATTTACTTTCATCTGGAATCCAATGGATTTTTGTCGATCATTTTCATCTACTGTTGAGATGGGACATGGCAAAAGAAACGAAACCTTTTCAGATTGAAATACAAGACCAACTGATGAAAGGTGAAAGACAAAGTGTCAACAGTTTGATAAGGAAAAGCAGACAAATGTTGAGCCTTTTGTAATCAATAATCAAAGTACGAGCAAGAGTAACACTGTTTGCTCAGAATTTCAAAAATCCAAGTCGCAGTGATACATTGGCATGAGATATTTATGGAAAACATGATTCATTCCTGTCAGTGGAGACAAAATGTTGAAAAACTATCGAAGAGAAAAAGAAATGGTAAAACTAGTTCTAAGCATGATTAAACTATCACTCAACAACGAATGGTGAAAAAGCAAAGTTCAATTACAGATCAATCACGGAAAATCTTTTACTTATCCCGATTATTTCAACAAACTTTCCCAATGAAAAGGCAATTTATCATGGAAAAGAGTTGAGTCGTGATTGTTTTCAGCGAAATTCATCTCTAAATGCTGTCATTATTTTCTCATTTTTACAAACTTCTTTCGATTGATTCATTTCAATTTCATTTCGAATACTACTTTACATTTAGATTTAGCGATTGTCCAAATTTGGTTGTAATACAGTCGAGCTCATGTCGAAATTTGCTGAACAAATTTAATTGAATTTTTCCATTTTTGCCAACTTATTTATTCTTTCTTTGAATCTTCTGAAGATTATGACGATCGACAAAAGATTTATGTTAATGTTAATCAGCTATGGATGAAGAAAAGATGCAAATTTATCTATTTTTTGCAGTTTGTTGTTTTGGTTGAATTGAGTTTCCTGAACAACTGGAGCCATTCAACGAATTAAACTGAACAGTTCAACAAACATCAACATTGCAGTGAAAAGGTTGAATGTAAACAGACAAAAGGAAAAGAGAAAAGTTCATTTTTACCAGAAAAGCTTGAACAAGTAGAAGGCTAAACATGTTTACAGTGAGTCTGTTCATGATGATCATGTAAGATTCATCAGTCTTAATTATGATTATGCCGATGCAAGGAATATTTTGTCCAACTTTTGTTCATTTTTTTGTGCAAAGAAATCAAAAGTTTTGGCGAAAAAAAAACTATTCCAAAGCAAGAAAATTTATTCGACTTTGAAATTTATTTACTCCCATTTCAAGTAAACTTTACTTTGCATATTCCTTTACATTGCACTCGTTTTCACACACAATTTTGATGGAAATTCATGAAACCGTAAATCTTCAGCTTACAATCTGAGAAAAAAATTTACACTTTTGCTTAACATTTCAAAAGACAAAAAGCACTTTCATTGCCCTTAAACGGTTTCCAAAAGAATCTGTGAAAACTCGAGTTTCAAGCAAAATTAATCTCTACAAAATCGAATTGAAATCAAAGCAAAAAGGATTTTTTGCTGTCGTTGTTTTCGAAGTTTTGCATTTCCAATCTTTCAATTGACCAATTTTCCAGCAGAAATGCAAAAATCTCTTTGCTTTCAAATCATCATTTTTCTTGTTTCATGTTCAATTTGAAATTTGTTTAACTTCGAAGTCGACAAAACATGAACAAAAATGTTGAAAAGGCTAAACAAGTTCTAGCTATTATCATTAAGACTGTAAATATTTCGATAACTTCAGGTTTCATGTTGACTTATGATCATGAATAAGGTTTCATGGAAAGTCAGAGAGAAAAAGTCACGTAAAAACAATGAGACGAGTTTATGATATTCATTTACTTTTGATAAACAAAAAAAGAGTAAAGAATCTCGATAATGATGAAAAAGTGGAAAGCATGAAAAGACAATTTTTTTATTCATTTTTTATCAATTGATTTACCGATCATTTTTGACTCTTTTTTTGCTTGTATTCTTTGGGGTAAAAAAATGTTGTCAAAATGTTCATGAAAATGTACCGAAAATGAGAGTAAAATGGTTCAACATGGGATAAAGATGAGAAACATTTTGATAATGGAAATTTTCTTTTTCATTATCTTTACAAGTTTGCAAGTAGTGTCGAGATACATTTCATCAGTATTGAACGGAAATCGATTTATCCTGAATCAATTTCTCATAAAGATTTGACAAACTTTTTTATGTTTGGCTTTTTTACTTTTGCTTTTTCTCTTCAATCTTTTTCATCGCGAAAGCAATACATTTTTAAAGATGAAAAGGTCAATGGATGAGCTTTGTTAGTAAAATGTTTTTTCATTTCATTGTTTTCGGATCATTTTGAGTTGTAGTTGAAGGTGTAAATATGACTTGGATAAAGATGATGGACATTGATGAGACAAGAAAATTCAACATTTAAACATAATGGCATTACAAGGGAATTTAAGACAAATGCTTTTAAACTCGTTTCTTATCCTCTTTTATGGCCCAATCGCATTGTTTCCATGCTACATTTAGAGTTTTTGCTAGCTTAACTACTCTCAATTTTTTGTAGCATCGAGTTTGGCAGAAAATTTCATGTTGAAATTTCTACATTGTATTGACCTTTGGAAAGGAAAATTGTCGATGATCGAAATGTAGAAAAGACCGATTTTGAGCTTGTTAGTCTTTATTAGTTTAGATTCAGAGGCCCATAGTGAGTAAGATTCGTTAAGTGATTCGATGGGTTTTTAAGTAACTTCCTTAGATGTCTGAATGAATTGAATTTTTCGGGCAACACATTTTGATTTTATGAACTTTGAACTGACCGATTTTGGAATTTACATCAAACCATTCAATAGCTCTTTGGATAAACAAATCTGAAAAAGATAACTTTTATTCATAATTTTGTGATCTATTTTTGATACGTTCAATTTGCAGCTCAAAGTTTTCTGAGTGAGAAGAATAGAAAAAATGATGAGCGAATATAAATCTTTGGTTCACTATTGTTTCGGTTCAATTGCTCTAATTTGCTAAGAGATACTTTTCTCGAAGGAAAATTTCGTCAATTTTTCTGCATTGAAAGTTAAACTTGAATTTTGCAATTCTATTGATGCTATGAAAAATCGAAGATTATTTTTATTTTTGCTTCGTGCTTTCATGCTGTCAATAGAAGTTGATTTGGAATGAGTTTAAAAATAAAAATTCGAATTTTTTGTTCTCAATGACTTCTCTCTCTCTATGAAGTCTTGCCTTCTTTCCTCCTTTGAGCTTTGCAATAGTAAACGACTGTAAGCTGACATTGCCATAAATGTAGTTTCTGAATAAAATTTAATAACCCAGATGATTAAGTAGATTTAAACTGATTGCTCAGATGAAAATAGGAAAGAAGAAAAGGAAAAAAAGGAAAAACAAAAGGTCTGATTTAAAAGATAAACATGGTAATCATATTTACGCAGGGAATAACTAATACCATGTATTGGAATGTACATGGAATAGTGTACAATTGCAAAAATAATAATGTTCATCATCATCGTGATGATCGTCATTCCTCATGATCCAATCTAAATTGGTTCAATTTATTGGATCCTGCAGTTGCTGTGATCAGAATATTGAATGCTCAAAGAAGCAGATAAAACTGTTCTTTATCTTTAATAAGTGTCCTTCTTTCATCGACTCAAAGGTAGAAACTGTTCTTAAACAACTGACTAACTTGTTTAGGTTAAATTGTATTTGCTTTTAGTCTAAACATTAACTAAGGCCAAGACTAAGACTCAACTCTTGAGATGAACTGATCAACTCCAAGTGAGGAAGGTCAAAAGTTGCACATCTCTATACATGCATTTATTACAATCATAATATAATAACAATAAAAACAATACCTTAACCATGAGAAAAGAATCATGTTAATAGAGCAAGGAATAAATTTTCATTTCACTTTCCTTTTTCTTTTACGAAGAGGTGGACTTTTGTTATTCAAGAGGAGGCTTCAGTTCATTAGGTGATTCTAATTGGACGCTTAATACATGCTATTTCACTGAACACTAAGAAAAGATATTCTGAGAGGTAAATCCGATTAGAGTCAATTTCTTGAAACGTCCTGTTTCATTTCTATTTTTTGTTTTTGCTCTTTGCTGATCTTTGCCATGGTGAATAACAAGGAATTGCCAGAAAATAAATTTAAATTTATGCATCATCATCTAACTGATTTTCGTCCAAAAATTTATTACAATATCAAGCATTGCTTCAAGTTTGAACAAAATTAACAGATGACAGACGTGAAAGTTTGCTTGCCAACCCTTTTCGAGCATGCTGGGCGTTTTTCACATTTTAAGCCTGTTTCCATGAATTCCGGACTTTTGATGCTACAGACCTCAAAATTGCACCATATACAGGGCTATTCAGTCTCATTTATTTCACGTTTTATGCAATATCTGCAGAACTGAGAATGCCAGGTTATTGATACTTTAACAGTATGGTTTTAGGAATTGAAGAATCATTCTGAAGTTTCAAGTTCATTCAACGTCAGCCTTTTATTTGACCTCTTAATGACCTGATAATTGAGCTAAAAAATGGACATTAAACTTTCTAACTATTGCTTTTAAATGGAATTAATAAACATAATGATCTGAAATTGGTGATATACATGTAATTATTTATATTTAGCAATAAAGAAAGTATAAATAAAAACCGTTTTTGAACAAAGATGATTCATTCTTCAAGAGGAAAAAGCTTCTGTTTTATAAAGGTTAAGTTGCTTTGATGTGTATTTCATAAAACTGAGAGATGATACTTTGCATTTATATACGGATAACCTGTCTGAATGCACAACATTCGAACATCACATGCTACAGCCATCAAACTTGAAATATGGGCTGCTTCACACAACTGTAACTTCGAATGTTTAAGGTTATTCAAGGTCATTTCGTTATTTGACCTTTAATTGACCCTTGAAGATCATTTTGCAATCTATTAGTGTTCATTATGTGTTCGTAACTCTTGCTAGCTAAATGCTATGAATAATTTATCCCCGTTAAAGTCAACTATTGCTTGTACGGTTAACTTTCCAACGACAAGACTTATGCACATCGGAAGAACACTCATCTACTCGCAAAACGTTTTTACTTTCAAAAATGACCTTCAAAGGTCAATTAGTGGTCAAATAACGAAATGACCTTGAATAACCTTGAGCGCTCGAATTTATGTCTGTTCAATTCACGGAAGCACATGGTTCAAGTCTGTAGCAAGCAGCGTTTGAAAGTTATGCATGCAAACAGGCGTAAAATGAAAAAATACTCTGCATTTAAATTGAGGTGGGTATTTACAAAAGAGTCTGCAAGGAGATTTATTTGAATTATCGAACACTAAGCACAGATTTTTTCTTTTAAATGGCTCATTGACCGGTTTTGGTGGCAGGTCGTGGCAAATGGTGATGGAGGTATAGTCGTTATTAACGTTGCTGTTGTTGTTTGTAAAGGTGATGACGTTGATATTGTTGATGTTGTCGTAATTGTTATTGCGGTACCTTCAACGACTATTGATGTTACAATAGTGCCCGAAATATTGTTATCAAGTGAATTAAAAACTAAACTGATTTTTGCTAATCTTTTTGATTATTTTCTATCAATATGCTTTTGATTTTAGCATCATGTTTAGAATTAAACTCAATTCTTCAAATGAAGAAGAACATGTGCCAATTTTGTTGCGTTATCCAGAGAAAAGCTTTACTTCCGATTCCAAACCTTAGTTTGTTTTGTAGATTAAGACTATACCAGACTGCTAAGCTGATTAATTAATTTTTGAAAAACTTTCTTTCGGTTTTTGTCTTTGGAATTTTTTGGTTTCAGTTAAAATAAAAGACGCGATTTGCTATAACCACATTAGTAAATAACACATACTCGGTAATGTTGATTATGAATAACAAATACATATTATGCCAAACTTGCGGCTTCTCAATTCAAATCGATCAATCTTTAACTTGAATCTTGAAAAGCGATAGTAAATTGGAGTGAAAGAAAGGCCTCCAATTTTGCTTTCGTCTTTCATCAATCCGTTTCCTCGTCACAAGAATAATATCCATCATTAAGATTGATTGTCTTTTTATTATTCTTACAAAAAAAGAAAAGTAAATATTTCTCTCTTTAACCTTCTTTACCATTTTTGCTACTCAATCTGTATCTTTTCTCTCTCTCCAATTGAAAGGCCATTTCGATTTTTATTAACCATTTCCGTCTTCATCTCTACAAAGTCCAGTTGTTCAATCTTTACAAGTTTCAAGAATCTACTAAACTTTGCCTTTTCTCATTCATCCATCCATTCTGAATCAACTTCCGTTTGAATAATATATAAGCAAGAAGAAAAGGTTACTTGTTAGCAGCATTACAACCACATTTGTAGGTCCACAAATAATGGTTTGGGACAAAATAACTTCACGGAAATGGAATGAACTTTTCGAGGTAAAGAGCAAAGTTTTCCAAAATTGCTTAGAAGCTTTCATTCCAATGAGATGGAAACGCAAGGAAAAAATTTCAACTCAAAAACTCTTCTCATCTTAAGCGAGAGATGGAGCTAGTTATTTTCATTGAACAAATTCATTTGATAAACATTTCAGATAATATTTCCTTCGAAATTTGTTGGGAACAAAGTCAATTGAGAGTAAATATTATATACTAACGAGAAGGAAAAGAATGAGTAAAAAGATTGAAAGCAAAGTTTCAATCTAATTGAATCACAATTCAATTCATGAAGGTTACCAGTTGAGAAACTTAGGAAAAAGAAAAAGCAAAAAATGTCTGAAAAAAAGTTAAATAAATAACAGGCTTACTTGACCACTTCATTTATCCATTAATGTTGTCAATCCTTTTCATCTTCAACTTTATTACTTTTATTATTGATATTATCTATTATTCAATATATCTTATTCAACATTCTTGTTTACCTTTGGGCAAACTTAAGTTGTAATCGCTTTAGGATATTTTTACCATTATTATTATTCTTTACTCATATTTTCTGTTAGATAAAAGAAAAGAATCGGTATAAGAGAAAAGTGAAGTAAAAGACTGAGATTTTCATTTCAATTCAACGATCATCTGGAAGAGCGAAAGAATACTTGATTTTCGAAATTTCGCACACATTTATGTCAAGCATCGAATCAAGACCATGACATTGAACTGTCAATCCATAGATATTGTACACATAAATGAAAGATATTCAAAAATGGTCAAAACGAAACTCTAACTTTACTTATAAAGCTTTCGTGATTGACAAAATATGTTCATGTTTAGTGATTAATATCTCATCTCGAGTATGAGCTAACATCAGCTAAGTTATATCACTTGAGGCTACCATAATAGGTTATCATGAAAGTGTATTAACAGACTAGTGATAATTGCTCTTTGGTTTAGCATTGAAATAAATTTATTATCGAATCGACAAGGTCGTGAGAAAAGCTTGAAGAAACAATCGCTGGTTTATGCTGAGTCTTTTAGTAAATGTTAATTTAAACGAACATTCCATGTTTTTCACCGAATTGAATCGTCTAATCTTGATTCAATTCGACAATCAATTTGGACGAAAATCTTCAGATTTTCAAATTCTATGATTACTCAATAAATGTTGTGAACATGACATTCATTAATAACTGTCTATTGCTAGCAAAATCCAAATCCCAGGTTACAAACGTTTTCCCAATAATGTAACAGTTTTGTTTCATCTAAACCTTGAATCAAACTTGATCCACATTTTCATTAACAACTTTAATATTGTTCACTTTAACGTCATTAGATTGGTTCATGATCAGTAGAAGCGATTCTATCTATTGTCATCAAATGTTACCAAATGTTTCACCTTTCAATTGACTCGATAAAGAGTTTCAAATGTCACTTGATAAACATTGAGAGTAAAGAGCATGAAATTACTAGAAAAGTGACGAGAAATTGTCTAAATACAACAAAGCCAATGATTCGAAAAAATAGAATTTTTTTTACAATACCTCGAATAACAGAAACTCAATTATAAAATAATTTCGAAACTATTGTTCTGCCATCCAATTCCATGAATAATTCAATTTTTTCTTCTTTTCTTGTTCTTCTTATTCAATCATCTCTTGGTTAATGATTGTTATTAAGTACATACAATCGCTTGTTAGTGTCTCTTGAAGCTCATTTTTTTAATGTTAATCTTGTTTAATGAACAATTTTTCTTCGATTCCAGGAAGAAGAGACTTTACTCTTAATTTCTCGAAGTAAAGTCAATGTCATGTAAAGCAATTTTGGGGTAAGAATTTCTTCTTGAAATAATGATAACGCTCAATCGAGTCAACTTTTTTTTAAAGAAACATTTGTTTTTCATTTTACTTTTCGTTTTGCACAAAATTGCTTACCTTTCTTGCCTAACCCTTAAAAGTTGTTGAATTTACTCAAAGGATTGGTAACAATAATTTATTATTTCAATATTATCTGATATATTTCACTTGATAAATAGACAAGATGCAATAAACGGGCAACAGGAAAAAGTAAAGGAATAAAAGTTGATTTTCTCGAGTTTACCTTTTCTGTTTTTGATATTATTTGCTCAAGACAATCTATTACCATTGTCACTTGAAATGATGAGCAACAAAACACGAAATTGTTTTTTTTTCATTTCCCCATTTTCTGGTTACATTTCTGTTTTTTTTTCTATTCGCTTAAACCAATATCTTTCACTCCATGAATGTGAACAAATATCTAATGATAAATGAATAAACTTGCAACTTTTGTGTACAATTTTGGCATCGAAGACTGACTCTATCAAAAAAAGATTCGATTGAATACAAATTATTATAAGGTATGTTGGACTAATGAATAAAAACGTTTATGACAATAAATGACTTTAGTAGTAGGGCAATGTGAGCTCTGGGACAAACTTGATTTCTGGGACAGGGCACTTATGTGATTTCTGGGACAAAGATAGATACGCGATCTTTGGGACAAATGAAACAAATATAACAAAAAATGAAATTTATTTATGTATGAAATTAAATGAAATGTAATTGACAATGAGTATTTTACCTTACGCTTCAAAGTGACCTAGACGAGGCCGGGAATTTCTCCCGCGGAATTCCAACGGCCTTGTTCAGCTCGGTGTCAATATACTGTATATAATGTTGATCAACAATAGTAGTCTGGGCCGACTCTATTATTTCATTTTTTTGTGAAATTTGGTCCTCCTGTTGGCGGACCATCTCCAACAATTCTTCTACATTTGAAATCAGACTTTCAGCTTCGTCTGTCAGCTTGGAATAGTTAAGTGAGATTTCAGTCACCTCTGCCTTGAGATTGTAAACCTCGGTTTTAGCAGCCACTGCTTGCTCAATCAGCATTTGATTTTGTTGCTTTACGTAACGTTTTTTCCTTTTGTCAACAGCAACTTGCCTTTGCAAGTTGCATACGCATCCCCCATTCCTTTAATACTAGCGATGGCTCTTGCTGTATGAGGTGGAGGGTTCTCACCAATAAATTGCTCGATGTTTTTAATCAAAATGGAGAAAGGGGCTCAACGGCTGCAAATATGGAAACAAAAGGTTAGGTCAGGAAAGGATTGTTGGATACAAATACACTTACTGTTGAGGGATTACAGCCATATTGGGGATTAATGACACAAATCAATTAAACAATTAATTAAACAATTAATAGAAGAAACAATTTAAGGCACAATTTGACAGTTAATAGAATAATTTTAAATAGAATTTTTTGACCGTTAATTAACTCTAACATTAGCGCCATCTAGTGATTGATTGTTACACTCTGCATATTAATGCTAAATGGCGCAAAATTTAAATGCTTTTAATTACAATTAAATCGTTTTTTTACCGTTTATTAAGTTCCCATGTTAACTGTATGGGAGAAAATTGATCAAAAAATTTTCACAAATATGATTTTTTTTCAATCTGATGATAAACTTCAGGCAAAATGAGTGACTCTTGAGCGTATTTATTTTTTCAGCAAACTGATAGTTAAAAATTTACAGCCAAATCAAGAAATTGAGTTTTCAATCATCCATTCAGCCTTCTTTTAACCCCAAATGAGAACTGAATAACTACTTTTGATTAGATTTAAGCCTAGTTAGCATACATTTAAGTACAATTAACCCTATTCAGGCCATCTTTGACCAATTTGAGTCACTTTTGAAGCAAACTAAACCTAGCGAATAACTTTTATAGCAAACACAGATTGCCTTCAATATTTTGGACTTTGTCACAAGATGGCAGCACTTTACGATAATTTTGATCATTTACCAATAAACAATAATTAAATTGATATTTTCACCATTTTAACGTAAAATAAAGAACAATTAACTGTAATTTGTAAATCTAAGTTGTTGATTTGATTCAATATCAATCAATAAGTTAACAAAATGTATTAATGCTTTTTTACGGACTGTAAATTTAACCTAGCAAATCGAATGGTGAGAGAAGCAACAGATGCACCACTTATGCATCTTTCTTTACTTTCTCAACCACAAGTTCTATAAGTATTTTAAACGAAGAATATCCACCTGAAAAGCGATAGATAGAGTCAAATAAATGATGTGAAATGTTCAATTCAATAAATCATTATCATACTAGATGATAAATTAATTTAGAACTGGAAATTTTAACTCACAGCAATCGTATATAAGTACTCTCAAATATGAGAAACTAGTTATATTCAATCTCAACTTTAACAATTCAACATCACAAGGTTTTTTTTCAAAATTGAATATGGAAACGTCATGCCCATGTTGTTGATTTTCTTGTCAACTACTTGGTGATTATTTATCTCACTATTGTTATGTTCAATGTGCTTAACTTGCTCTTCATGCTCAACTTGCTCTACATGTTCTGAAGGCTCAGATGAGGAACGAATCGCCGAATCTAACCAAAGCCAGTCAACAATTTATTTATCATCTGATGAAGAAGAGCAGCCAATTAATTTGACATTACGTACTTTATCGTGTTTACCAGCAACTCAATCTTCCCCACTTGATCTTCGTGTCTCTCGTGATCAACAGCCAATCGAATCGGAGCTCACTAGTGAGCACATAAGTGATCACCATGAGAGTGAGTCAGGACTCATAAGTGATCAACAGCAACCGGAGCTAAGTGATAACCAGCAACTCATGAGTGATCAACCGCAATTAGATGACAAAAACCTACCAAAAAAGTGTCACATGTTTCCAAGAAAAGCAAACATAATCCTAATACCACATGTGAAAACTGTGGTAAAGTTTACGTTAGACTGAAATGCCTCCAAAATCATAAACTTTGGTGCGGTCAAAACATTGGCATTAGAGAACCATGTGATGTCCCTACTCAAATTGGATTGTTCAAGCTGAAGGATTCAGCTTTCAAGAAAAATTACGTTCTTTACCGTGCTGATCAAGATCTGAGTATCGATCTACAAATTACCAGTGCAACTCTCATCAATGATATCAAAAGTCTTCTGAACGTAATCATGAACGAATATGGTGCCTTAAAATTCGACACCTGTTGCAATGCATTTTTTGTCAATTTCGTAACTGAAACTCGTTCCGATTTGTTTGCCTTCCACTCTGGATTGACTCCTTGCTTATCATCGGATGATAAAGATTCGATTAGCAGTGAATGCCTGGCTGACGTTAAGGAAGAGATTGAAAGATTTACACAACGAGGATCAGGCTGGAGCTTAGATTTATTGAACTCCATTGACATCACAATAGGCAAATATAGACCTCACCGTGGTGGTTGTGATTTGGATCAGTTACCAAAGTTCTTAGCAACTAAACATGCTTTGGTCTCTGCAAAAACAAGCGTAAATTGCTTCATGTATTCAGTTCTCATAAGTCTTCATACTAGTAAAGAACATCCAGAAAGAGTGCACCAATACAACAAATACCTTGAGCAATATGACTTTTCCGATGTAAGAGGACATGTTCCAGTTGATAGTTTCCATAAATTCGAACGAAAAAATAATATCAGCATAAATGTCTACACCATTCTGCGCGAAAAAGAAACAGTTGTACCTTTGAAAGTAGTTGATGACTTACAAGACAAACATTTCAACTTATTTTTATTCAAAAATCACTATTACACGATAGTTTCATTCGATCGCCTTCTGTCAAATTCAAAGAACCGTGGAAATCATCATTGCTTTCGATGCTTGCGAAGCATTCGAAAGCTGACAAAACTAGAAGCTCACATTCTAGATTTTAAACGCAACAAACCACAGTTTTTTGAAATGCCACTCTATGATGAAGCATTGATGAAAAGAAAATATTCTGATAAATAAATGTAATTTCCAGTGGTGATCTATGCGGATTTTGCAACGCTGAATGAAAAGATTACAGACTCTGAAAAGGTAATTGCAAAACTAGAGCCATACCAAATTCCAGTTATTTTTCATAACCTTAAATGTTTCGATTGACACATAATCATGAAGTCACTGGAGCATTCCATGTTAACTAAACCACAAGTTATTATACCTCATACAATAGAGAAGTATATTGGTTTCATTATCAATAACTTCAAGTTTATTGCTAGTTACAGTTTTCTTCCAGCTTCTCTCGACAGTTTATCCTCAACTCTTACATATGGCGAGATAAGTAAATTACTCGTTCAAATTCTCGAAGCAGAAGATATTGATCTTTTGATTAAAAAAGCTTGTCTACTATGCGAGTATTTGGATAATCTCAAAAATTTAGCGAAACATCTTTACCTGGCGAAGAAGCATTTTATTCGAGTTTGACTGGTGATACAATTAGTGACGATGTTTATCAGCATTTAGAAAAGATTTGGGGTCATTTTAAGTGTGCAACATTGAAAGATCTCCATGATATCTACCTGAAGGTTGACGTGCTTTTAATCGCTTCAGTGGTTGAAAACTTTAGGGCAATGTCGATACATCACTTTCAACTCGACCCTTGTCATCAATTCTCATCGCCAGGTCTCACAATTGCAGCAGCTTTCAAACTAACGAAAATTGAGTGGAACTTTTTCAGATATAGAAATGCTGATGATGATAATGAACCAAATCCGTGGCGGCTTAACAATGACAAGCAAACGCTACGCAAACGCAAATGCTAGGGCAAATATTCCTGGTTCAACAGATTACGGTTAGACACTTCCTCAAAGCCCGATTATTTACTTAGATGTAAATAAATTATACGGATATGCCATGTCACAGAAGCTACCAGTTGACGGTTTTGCGTGGTGCGAGGTAAATGACAATTTTTTAGCTGAGGTCAATGGTACGACGGACGATGCAGATCAAGGATACATTCTCGAAGTTGACCTCGAATATCCTTCTCATCTTCATGACGAGCACAATGATCTACCATTAGCACCTGAAAAAATGAAAATTGATTCGAGTCTTTATAGTGACTACCAAAAAGAATTAGCTTAAAAACGCAAAATTGATGGAATCAAAGTCCTTTCATCTGAAAAACTCGTGACTACATTTCTTCCAAAAAATAGGTACGTAATTCACTACAAAGTACTTAAGTATTACATCTCAAAAAGCTTATTGGTTAAAAAAGTATAGCGAGCAATCAAGTTCAATCAAAGAGCTTGGCTAGCAGATTACGCACGATTTTGTACTGAGAAGAGGAAGCTTGCAACAACAGACTTTGAAAGAGATTTTTGGAAGCTCATGGTAAATTCCATCTATGAAAAGACCATAGAGGATAAAAGAAAACATATTAAAGTAGAAATGGCTTTACGAGATATTGAAGCTGAACGCTGCCTTCGTCAAAATCAATGTCAACGAATCTCAATAATCGATGAAAATAAAGTTCTTTTTCAAATGAAAAATTTATCAGTCAAAATGGATAAGCCATTGGTTGTTGATTTTTCTGTATTGG
The DNA here is from genome assembly GCA_028476895.1 of Tetranychus truncatus. NCBI lineage: Eukaryota > Metazoa > Arthropoda > Arachnida > Trombidiformes > Tetranychidae > Tetranychus > Tetranychus truncatus. The sequence goes on from CM052062.1 coordinate 10,418,823, forward strand.
AATTAGCTAAGCTTAAAATGTATGAACTTCATTACGAAGTTTTCAAGAAAATTTGATAAAATACAACTACTATACACGGATACCGATAGCTTGATTTATCATTTTGAAACTGATAATCTCCATGAAAAAATGAAAGAACTCGAAAATATAATGGATTTCTCTAACTATCCAAAAAATCATCCACTATATTCTACTTCTCATCAGAAAGAAATTGGAGTTGTCAAAGATGAAACTGCAGGGTAAGATATTATTGAATTCATTGGCATTAAACCTAAATTGTCTTCTATTAGGACTTCTAAAAAAACTCATAAAAATACTGAAGGTGTTACTCGATCAGTGCTAAAAAAAGAAATATCAATCAACGACTATATGAACTGTAATCAAATAACAAATAATCAAATTATCAAATTGTGCAAACACAATTGCTTTAGTCGAAACATCAAGTTTAGCAGTAAACTCAATATCAATATCATATCTTATTTTTCCTCTTTTAATTAGCAACAAAGTACCATTTTCAGCGCCAATACTTCCATCAGGGGTTGGATCAATTGCAAATAAAGTTGAATTTGAAAAGTAAGAACCCTTAGATAAGTTGAGTTGAGGGATTCCTTTATCTTGATTGAAACATCGATAAAGATTAATGAATTCCCTAGCAAATAAATTTTCGGCAAAATAAGGAGTATACGGTATACTTGGGACAGTATGTCCGTCAACTACCAATGCTATATAGTTAGTTTAAAAATTCGAATGGGTTCTCTTTAATAGAACATGAATGAGCTGAATCTTTTACAAGAGCAGTGAGGATACTTCGTGATAAAACTCCATTGAAAATGTTTTCAATCGCTACTGATGTTTGTCCGAATGAAATAGCAAAACTTCGAGTATCATTTCTGGTAATGAAATGTTTAGCAGCACCTTTATCCAAACCTTGAAGTAAACTCTTATTTGCTTCGGGGAAAAGTTTTACTCTTTTAATGAAATTGGAAAACTTTTAGATTGTGAATTTATATCCAGTTACATCAAAGGACACTAATGGGAAACCCGATGGACTTTTAGTGAATCTATTTAGTATGATAATGATTTATTGAATTGAACATTTCACATCATTTATTTGACTCTATCGCTTTTCAGGTGGATATTCTTCGTTTAAAATACTTATAGAACTTGTGGTTGAGAAAGTAAAGAAAGATGCATAAGTGGTGCATCTGTTGCTTCTCTCACCATTCGATTTGCTAGGTTAAATTTACAGTCCGTAAAAAAGCATTAATACATTTTGTTAACTTATTGATTGATATTGAATCAAATCAACAACTTAGATTTACAAATTACAGTTAATTGTTCTTTATTTTACGTTAAAATGGTGAAAATATCAATTTAATTATTGTTTATTGGTAAATGATCAAAATTATCGTAAAGTGCTGCCATCTTGTGACAAAGTCCAAAATATTGAAGGCAATCTGTGTTTGCTATAAAAGTTATTCGCTAGGTTTAGTTTGCTTCAAAAGTGACTCAAATTGGTCAAAGATGGCCTGAATAGGGTTAATTGTACTTAAATGTATGCTAACTAGGCTTAAATCTAATCAAAAGTAGTTATTCAGTTCTAATTTGGGGTTAAAAGAAGGCTGAATGGATGATTGAAAACTCAATTTCTTGATTTGGCTGTAAATTTTTAACTATCAGTTTGCTGAAAAAATAAATACGCTCAAGAGTCACTCATTTTGCCTGAAGTTTATCATCAGATTGAAAAAAAAATCATATATGTGAAAATTTTTTGATCAATTTTCTCCCATACAGTTAACATGGGAACTTATAAAATTTGATTAAATGTGTTCAATAGAAGATGAATGTGACTCACATTGCAAAGGCAAGTTGCTGTTGACAAAAGGAAAAAACGTTACTTAAAGCAACAAAATCAAATGCTGTTTGAGCAAGCAGTGGCTGCTAAAACCGAGGTTTACAATCTCAAGGCAGAGGTGACTGAAATCTCACTTAACTATTCCAAGCTGACAGACGAAGCTGAAAGTCTGATTTCAAATGTAGAAGAATTGTTGGAGATGGTCCGCCAACAGGAGGACCAAATTTCACAAAAAAATGAAATAATAGAGTCGGCCCAGACTACTATTGTTGATCAACATTATATTGGCCGTTGGAATTCCGCGGGAGAAATTCTCGGCCTCGTCTAGGTCACTTTGAAGCGTAAGGTAAAATACTCATTGTCAATTACATTTCATTTAATTCCATACATAAATAAATTTCATTTTTTGTTATATTTGTTTCATTTGTCCCAAAGATCGCGTATCTATCTTTGTCCCAGAAATCACATAAGTGCCCTGTCCCAGAAATCTTGTTATATTTGTTTCGGCTATTCTGCATATTAGCCCCCCGTTCATTTTGATGAAACTTGGTGTACATACTTATTTTGTCACGAGATTCCGATTTATCAAGTCTGGTCATGCGGAAGTGTTTACTTGCGGAGATATCGGAAGTAGCTCATATCTAACGATTCATAACAGTAAGGGGTACATATAGTATATTATTCGATAGACCGTAACAAGTTCTATATACATATGAATTTTCGAAAGAATCCACGCATGCGCAGTAAAGTTCCACAGGTAAAACCATAGAAAAACACGCATTTTCGATGTTTTTGGTACTGAAGGTCTCTGGAGTTGTCATAAACTATATAAATTACATACTTTTTGATCTTTAACATCATGCACTACGAGAAATGCATTCAGGTTAAGTCCGGTTAGGTTAGGTTAGGTTTTTTTTCGGACAGGTTTCTCCGAAGACAATGCTGCTTGTACGGCTAGCCGTCAAACCGCATGACTCCAGGCAGTCTCATTTCACAGTAAGCGGTACTAACCATTTTGCGGTCTGTGATAGTTACATTGTTGGTATATTTTTGACACAGTATCTCTTATATTTACAATATTTACAAGAGTTTGTTTTATTGGCACAATTGCGGATCACAAACCTAACTGATTGACCCAAGAGAGCCCCAAGTTTCTAACCGCTCAGTTGTTACACTTGCGCGGCAGAATTAAACTTGCCGCAGTCAGGATTTGAACCCTGGCCAACCTATTGGTTAGCAAACGCTTTAAAGTTTGCGCCAACGTTGGTTGGTTAGGGTTAGGGTTAGGGTTAGGGTTAGGGTTAGGTTAGGTTTGGTTAGGTTAGGTTAGGTTAGGTCAGGTCAGCTTAGGTAAGGTCAGGTCAATATAACAACTTACGCTAACTCTACTGTACGTTTAATGCAGTGCGGATGGTTTCTCTAGCGTACTATGCATTTACATACTAGCCTGACATGCCAAATGAGATAGGCGACATATGACTTAATCGTTGGTTGTAAAATTTACAATATTTGTCAGTATTTCTAGAAGTATTTGAGGATATGTAAAGGTTTTATAATAAATCTCTGACCCTATGCTTCCATATTTTTTGTTTTGATTATAGCATTTGTAAGTAAACCATTTTGACATCGTACATTATGTTAGCGATTCATAAGTATGTAATTTATATAGTTTATGACAACTCCAGAGACCTTCAGTACCAAAAACATCGAAAATGCGTGTTTTTCTATGGTTTTACCTGTGGAACTTTACTGCGCATGCGTGGATTCTTTCGAAAATTCATATGTATATAGAACTTGTTACGGTCTATCGAATAATATACTATATGTACCCCTTACTGTTATGAATCGTTAGATATGAGCTACTTCCGATATCTCCGCAAGTAAACACTTCCGCATGACCAGACTTGATAAATCGGAATCTCGTGACAAAATAAGTATGTACACCAAGTTTCATCAAAATGAAAGGGGGGCTAATATGCAGTCTCACCTTTGTTTCATTTGTCCCAGAAATCACATAACCTACCTTGTCCAAGAAATCGAGTTTGTCCCAGAACTCACATTTCCCTACTACTGACTTTCATTCATTTCACAAATCGGAACTGTGCGCGTCAAAACTTCAAGGATTTTCAGACAAATGTCTCAATAAATGTGACCAGAATTCAATATTGGCTCAAAGCTAAGCATTGCAGATTGGAGGTTACATTTTTTTCTGAATTTTTAAGAAAAGCTAAAGAAGACCGTTTTCGTGCACATTAGCAACCAAAGCTCTGAAAGTTGAGAAAATCGAACAAAAACGCGAACCGAAAAGCTAACACTCGTTTCGATGAAGTGATTTTCGTAACTTTATTCCAAGATTACAAACTGAACTTGATGATAGAGAAGAAATTTTATTTCATTCCAAAGTTGGAGTTGATGAATGAACTTTTCAAGCTTTTGATTTCATGGAATCTCTGACTGCAAAGATAATGTCGAAAAAATTTTGATAAGAATTTTATAATTCGATAAGTTGAGATAATTTTGTTCGAAGTAAATTAGAAAGCGACTTTTCTCAAGCAAATTGATTCGACACACTGCTTCAGCTATCGATCTTCTTGCAAAATCCAACTGCCTTGGAGTTAGCACTTTGCACTCCCTGTTCACTCCCTGCATACAATATGCATATCGTCAGCGATAAAAGATGAAGAAATCCTAAGAATAATGAGATTTTTTTAATCATTCAAGTTTCATTATTAATCTAATTAGTTAACTCATTCATTGTTAATAACGTCAAAGGAAATAATAGACGGCAATTGTTTCCCCGCTAATTTTCTAATTATCTTTGTTGAAACAATTTCTTTACTTTGTATAATTATCATTGTTGAATGAACATTGATTATTCAAAAAGTGATTCATCTTAAATGTTTGCAGTAGAAAGAAAAGAAAAGAATCGACTCGAGTAATTAACATTACACCTTCAATCCATTTTTGCATAACTTTTATTATCTCATATTTCATGTGAACTCTATAAGTCGAAGCAAACAATTTGCGAAAAAAATCAAGACTCGATCCGTAATTGATTTAATCATTTGGGCAACAAATTTGCGATTCAACATGAAACGATTACAAGCAGAAAAGATTGAAATGAGAGAAAATTGAATAAAAGAAACTCATTGATTAGCGCAATTGCAGCGTACTTTTCACCATGCTTGGCGTTGATTTTCATTCCAAAACCAAGATTCGTTTGAATAGCAAGTCTAATGCTTTTTATTGTGTTCATTATTATCATTATTATTATGAGATAATCTATTTGTACAACAATATAAGCTTGGATTTTTCATGCAATCATCTGAAAAAGAGAGAGAAATAGAACAGAATAATCTTGCAAGATTGCCAATCATGAGACTGGAAATGATGGAAATGGACTCTTGGATGAGAATAGAAATCAAATCAAAGTTGGAAGAAAGTAAAAGAATTTGAGTAACAAGAAAAAAGAAGCAGAAAAATATCATTATCATCATCTGAGGAAATAATAAAATGAAAGCAATAATAATGATAAAACTGTATTCTGTATCAACAAAAAAAAAGTAAAGGTTGACAGGTTATTTTTTGTCAGACTTTTCTTTCCATGCTAATAGTCGAACCATTGGTTAGTCTTTTGTTTTTTTTTCGTCTTTTCATTCTTTTTCCTTTTGTGTTTTCTGATGTTCAGTTATTTCAGACTCGACAGACATAGAGACAAGGCGAACACCAGAAACATTTTTCAATCGAAATTTTTGACGAAGAATCCATCTTGGAAATTTAAAGCCTGCATACAAATTCAATTCATTTCATCGTTTGCTTGGAAGCATTTCTCCAAAATTTCAATTTCTATCGACAAGAGCTTGAAAAGTCTCGAGAGACTTTTATTACAAAAACGATTATCAAAACAAAGTTGCCGAAGTTTAATTTCACCCTTTAATGCGAATTCATTTTTGAAAAATTGTTTTCTCAAGTTTAGAGTCGAACCAACAATTTTCACAACTCAAATTGTTCTGATCAGTTATCCAACATTATCTCAATTATGTCTACTTCAATTACTTGGTCGACCGTTTTGAGAACACAATTAAACGAATCTCTTTGATTTGATTTGCAAATATTGACATAATTGTATTTGCATTAAGCTCAACTAATTCATTCAATTGTAATAATCAAGCAACAAATGAACTAATAAAAAGGATTAAAAGACTCTTTTCCACATAATCTCAGTGCGCTTGTTGGAAAAGGTTTCTTGAAATATTGCTTTAGAACAATTATTTTCTATTTTTTTGGACGTTATCCTCTAAGCATTCTTAATCTTGTCAATTTCGAGTGAAAAAGCGCAGTTGGTTTCATGAGTTGAGGAGAAATGATAAACTGGATGAGAAAAGTGTACAAAGTCGAGAGTGAAACAAGAAATGGTTGTGATAATGATGATAAAGGAAGTGTACATGGTTAAGTTGCAATGAGTTTCAGAAAAGAGTAAATAGTCAACGAAGAAAAAAAATCGAAAAAAGTTGCATTTTTCTTTTTCTCATCATCATGCACTATCTGCAGCAAAGAGGAAAATGTTCACAATTTTCATCTCTTCCTCAGTCTGTTTCCCTCCTCATCGCTCTGAAACTCTTTTTGATTTCTTTTCATCTTCTCAATACATTTTTAACTTGAACACAAACGGGTGAAAATTAGCAACAAAAACAACAACAAACTTCTCAACTTTCGCCGAAAAAACATGAGGAAAGCAAGTCGAAAAATCGCATGAATGCTTTTCTTTCAGTCAAATACAAGATGAACATTAACTTACCATTGTCTTGACAAAACGTGAATCATTAATCAAACTCTTTTAAATTGAAAATCGAAAGTCAACCAATTTTCTTTTAAAAAATTCAACACCAAAATGCAAATCGCCAAATATACAGAAAACAAAATATAAACATGAAATGGAAAAACAAGGAAATTCATTTCCATTTCAATTTAAAAAATTTTGTTCTCACACTTTCTACTCATTATAAAAGTGTGGCAAGAAATTGAATCAATTCAAGCTCGACAGGATTGACTTTAATTTATCCTCATCGCTTTCCTTTCATCAAACATCAGCCAACTTTTCATTCGGTTTCTGGGTGTGATAAGAGAATGAAAAATATTGAAGTCTTTTCTCTTTCCCTGATTGATTCACTTGAATTTGTCAATGTCTCAACTTTAACAGCCCATGGTTTCCGTTTTGTGCCTCCAATCCTCAACTCATCTTCATCAGTCTAATTCACATTCTCATCATTTTCCTTTCCACCCTCATTCCCTGCAATCCAAGAGTAAACTCAATTTTCTCTTCCTCTTTCTGCGCCAACATCAGAACATTGGAAACTTCATGAAATGCCATTGAATCATTTTTTTCTCAACTTTTCATTCTTTTTTAATCTCGATAAAACTTGTATCGAAATGTAATGAAAGGTTAAGAATGTAGAGAAAGTTCATGTCGCTTCAAGTAATGAATCAAATATGAAGTTATAAACGCTAGCATCAGATAGAGTAAACAGAAAAAATCAAAGTCACTGTTAAATTGCTTGTTAATGCACCAAGTGAAACAATAACAGTTACAATTGGTTCAACAGCTTATCCGTCGAGTATTATTTTTAATCTAATTAATGTTCAACTTGCAAGATCTTAATCACTCAACATGTCAACAGCTTAAAGAGATTACGCTGTAAGTTGACTTTTTTTTCGTCGTCTCCCTGTTTTTGCATCATTCCCAGTTCACTTTCAATAACATGATCAAATAACTTTTAATTAGTCAAAGTGAAACTTCAATTAGTTTGAACCATCTTAACGAGAAAACAATTTGCCAAGTAAAATGGAAAGTTGAATAGTGAAGAAAAAAAAACGAAACCATTTTCCTTCCCTTTCAGACTCAAATCGTAATGTTGTCTGTCGACATTTCCCTAATCTTAATAGAAACATTTTTTTCCACTCGTTTCCATGAAAAGATGATTAATGGAAATGAAATGAGTTGATGATGGAATGAAAAGAAATCATTTTGGTTGCAACATTTTTTTCAGACTCTTGAGCAGTCTTTTCAATGCTAACGTTTGAGGCAAAAAAATGCTTTCGCCTTCAAAATCTTAAACTTTTGCCGTTCCATTTTTCATCTTTTTTTCTGTGAAAACAAAAAAACTTGGTTCAATGAATTTTCATGCATTTTTTTGTCCTTTTAATGCTACAGACTTTTCATTTAGTTGAAATCATTTGCACAATGAATCTTTTTTCAAGTCTATTTACATATTCAACTATTCTTGTCTTTCAATAGTTTACAGTTGCGACTTTTTATGAAAATCATCTTTGGCTTCGTTCGCAACAAAAAAGCATCATAATCTAAACATTTCAAAAAAGCGAGTTTCGATGCAAAACTCGAAAAACTTGCCAGACGACTCGACTTCGACTTCGCCGTTTTGCATTCAGTTAGAATTTGAATTATCTGCAAAATTTTTGTCTTGAAACAATCAGGTTGGATTTGAAACGAAAATTTTTTTGCATAATTTCATTTCAAATCTTCGAATTTTTTTTCGATAAAAATTGAGTCAACAATTTGTCAGCTTTTTTTATGTTTTTGATGAATTACATGCTCGAGATTAGTTTTACGGAAAAAGAGAAAAAAGGAAAAAATTTCTTGATCAATAACCTAGATATTGATATAAAAAGCATTTAAAAATATCCATAAGTGAGACAAGCGTTTTCAAATACTTAATTGGATAAAATGTCGATCTCAAATCTGGTTCACTGTTTACTTCAAACTTTACATTTCCATAGTTTCATATCAATTCCCATCAGACATTGACTCACAATGAGAAGGTGAAACTCACGAGTTTTACACCAACAATGATGAGTCCTGTTCCATCACATGGTTTCATGTAACTAATTACATATCAATGTGTCAAACAAAAAAAGAGTTCGCATTAATTCCTCCCAATTTCCTTCCATTGAACCAACTATCATCTAGTGAGTGTGAACTTTGGTAAAGTTGGAATATTTTTCATTCTCAAAATCTTGGAATCTCCATATTTTTTTACGATTTTCCCAGTGATAATACAAAACAATGACTGACCATTTTGTAGGTCATTTATTTTCACCAATTTTCTTTTTGCATACAAAAAAAGAATAACTTTGAGCATAAAATTTTGTCCATTGCAAGTGTTTTTATGGCCTTTTATTGTCACCATTTGTGTGTTGACATTTTAATGTTGAATTTCTTTTTTTTTCTTCTTCTTCCCTTTCTTGCAACCTTTTCTGTTTCCGAAATTATCACCATGAATTTGGATGGAATTGGAATCGGAATAAAGTGTGTGAATGGCCATTATAGTAGATTCATTGTAACAGAAGCAAAAAGTCAGATAATTTGCAATAAAAATATTTTTTACTTTTTCCTCTCCAAATGAAACCTTTTCAAATGTGAACCAATAACTTGATCTTAGAGCATAAAAAAGCATAACTCATGTCAATAAAAAATGTAGAATCAAAGTTGTTTGAAGAAAGGATAAACAAAGAGAGAAACAAGATTCTCATGAATAAAGGCTCAGAATCTGCTGGAAAAGATTATGTAATTGGATTAATTGGCTGATAACAATAAGTAGGATAAAAATGTGAATACAAGAGCAAAGGATAATGTAAATACGAAGACATGGTCAAAACAGCAAAAAACATTTCCCATTCTTCCATCTTGACAGACCTCGAGTCCAAAATTTGAACAAGTCAATTGACTGGCTTTGACGATCCAACTCACCTCTGAACCAAAGTGAAAATAGAGAACAAATTTTTTTCTCTTCTTTGATATTTCCTTACTTCCAATATACACTTGTTTCTTTTCCTTTCTTCAAATTGTTTCTTTCTTCTTTTATTATCTCATCAATATCGAGTAATCTATTGTCATCTTTTATTTCAATTATATCACAATACTTTTTTTTCATTAGATTATTATTCTCATCTGATTTTGTTCTTTTCTTTTTTCATCCAACATCTTAATATTTGGACAGTTTTCTTCAACTCTTTTCGACTTTCGTTTTACTGTATCCATTTGAATTATTCAAGTTGACACGAAATTATCATCAACCCTGAAGCACATAACAAAGAGTATATTATCCAAGAAATGTTGAAATTACAAAATTCTTGTTCTTTCAACGCTGCCATCCTTTTATCGAATGGAAGAGTCAAAAAAATTTTGACTGGGAAATGAATTTCATTAGATGAATTTGGCGAATAAAGAAGAGTGAAAAAGTCTTAAAATCAACTTTTGCCAAAACTGGAAAATCTTTCATTTCTCTCGACTTACCTTATCAATCGAGACTTTTGTGGTTTGAAAATTGTTCAAGTGTGTTTCATCGAATTTTCCCCATGATTGACATCATTTCAATTCCTTTTAATTACCTGGAAAGAGAAGCAAAAAATTCTTGAAATTCGAGTTTCGAGGTTTACAATTTAAATTGGTTCGTTTATGAGCAGATTCACTCTATCGATTGTTACTCAAAGTATCGCTTCAGTTGGTTTTTTGTTCGTTTGGTAAAAAAATATTTTATTTTCATTCCTTTTCCAAGTGTTGCATTGATGTGCTTAAAGCAACTCCTCATCTTGATAATTAGAGGGTTAATCGTTTCAGTTTAGTTGTTGCTTTTTTTCTCTTCGATTCAGTGTTATTAATGAATGTTCTGAAAATGTAATTTTGTTGTAAACTCTTTACCTTTTTTATTCTCTCTCTCTCTCTCATAGGTTCAAGTTAACATGCAAAAGATGAACCTTTTTTTCTTGCTGAACAGAATGATGAATTGCTCCGGAAAAGGATGATTCAATGACACTGGAATGATGAACTAGATTGAATAAGGTTGAATGGAAAGAAAAATGTTTCAATTAAATTGCTCTCTCAAGTTTAATAAACCATGAAAAGTTCAACTAGTTGCTAAGTTAATCTGCAAATGAATTGTTTATTCTCAAGCTGTTCCAACCCGACCAACTTATCACACTATTAAAGGCTCAATTCGAGACCAATATTGAGTATAATAACAATGTGTTCAAGTCTCGCATCGACTCGAGTTCAACTGTCCAAATTGAATGTTTGTGGTTTAAATTGAGAGAAAAACTTATGAACTTTTCTAAAGGTTTCCCTTTATTATAAAGAAAAGTTAAACTTGGCTTTGTTAAGAGTTAATGGTTTAAATAGAGTGCAACTTTAAATCGATTCATTATTGACATTGTTAAGAGTCTCGAGTTTTTTTTGTTCCTAAAGTGATAAAAAGTGGAAAAAATTGAAGTTAAAAGTCGATGAAGAAGTTGAAAGATAAATTACACCTCAAAAATGAGGTAACACTAATGGTAAAGATAATTGCGTGTTGCAACTTTACATTGTTAATGGTCAAATGGGAAAAGCTTTGAAATACATTGAACACTTGACTGGACATGGATTTTTTGTTCATTCAACAAATTGTTCTTAATTTAAGAGAAAATAAATTGCATTCTCTTTCCCTGATTCACGCACAATAAAGTTAATTTACATTCAAGATTTTCATTTAGTAGTCAACCTTCTTTCCTTGCAACAATAGAAAAAAAAATTACTAAATAAGCAAATGAAGGTGACTTTGAATAATTTTTAGATGCCTCTGAAATGCCCTAAAAGAGCTGTTATTTGAGCTAAAATTACTAATAGATTCGTTGTAAGCCGATTTTAGTGCTGAAGTTTAATCAAATAAAGAATCAATCGCTTATCGCGTTGATATTTTTTACGCAACGAACAGTACTCTCTCTTCTCACTAAAAATTGTTTCATTGGTCGGTAATTTTGAGATTTCAGGGCACTTAGTCACAGACCATTCTTGTTGAGAGTAAAAATTAAGCTCTTACAGAGAATGGCCTTCTTGCGCTGTCTAATGTTCGAGATTAAGTTCTAGCGAACGAGTTGTGAATTATGAACCAAAACAGATAGAAAAGTTTTGTAAAATTCTGTAAAAAGAAATGTACAAACAAATCCAATTCAAAAATATATTTTGCATTCCTTTGCCAATTTGCGAGTTGTGGACAAATTGAAAATTTAGTGTTTAAAAGACAAAAGTTTCTAGACAGTAAAGTAACTTTAGCAAGATGATATTGACTTGCCAAACTTGCGCATCAACCATGTTATTACATTTCTCAATGCAGAGGGATTGCATTTATCTTTGAAAATATAACTTCTTCTGTCAACCAAGGTTAAAATTGATTTGTGGGTTGATTAATGAAGATGATCAATTTATCGATTCTATTATATATTTCACTATCATCGTTTCATCATCTCTGTATGTTTAATATGTTCATGTAGTAAGATAATAATAATGATATTGGCTTAACCAAGGGTTAAATACACAGTTTAATAAGAAAAAGAAGAGAAAGAAAAATGAGAGTTAAGGAAAAGGTCCGTAAAGAGTTAGGGAAGAGGAATGCAACGAAAGGAAAAAGTCAAGTTACTGGGAGTGAAAAAAAAGTTGTAGGCAACATTGGAAACAGTTGAGGTTCGATTGATGAACTCGATAAAAGTGTAATATCAATAAACACATTATTCATTTTGAGGTTCAACTTGTATCTGTGAGTTGCATCGAAAGAGTAAAATTAGATTTGATACGAAAAGAGATGAAACAAGGAATGGAAAATGTTGTATTCGACAAAATTGATGAATTGATTTATCCGCTTTTGTGTAACCCAAAAATGAATAACTTTTAATGATAAGTTTATTAAAACTTGTCTTCCATTATCATCAACATCAATTTCCTTTCATGGCAATTGTAATAAATAAATGTTTCAATGAATTTAATGAAACTAAAGACGAAGATGAAAATGATTAAAGTGTGCCGCAAAGGTAAAGAGCATAAAACTGTTATTGATTACAATGACACAACTAATAAAGCTCAAGGTGGAAACAATGAGCTTCATGTTGATAATGTTGCTAATAAGAATGATGATGATGCTAATTATAATATTATTATTACTCTGTGATATTATTATCAATATAAATGAAGTAAATGTGTTTACGTTGTGATCCATTGTGTACATTATGTATTAACAGCTTTTCTTTGCTTTTCCACTTTTCCTTTTTACTCTGTTTACAGCTTGTTGTGTTATTAACATATTGATTGAATTACTGTTAATTAATAATTCATGGAATGTTTATTAACCTTTGCATGGATGGAGGGAGAGAAGCGAAGAAAAGCCAATGAATGTTAACAACGATTTAAGAATGATAATTTTCCTTCTACTCTCGCAGCCATTTCCATTCTTTATGCATTCTCATTGTGCTGTTCTGGTTAGTTGAACCTTTGCATGGAAAAAAATAAGCTGCGAAAAAAAATCAATCAACATCTTTCAGTCAACAAAATTTATTTTCATGTTACATGTTTGTATTGTAGTGTATGTTCAATGGGATGTTGCATCAGTCAACTGTTGCAGGGCAAAAGTGTACTCTTGTTTGTTGAAATAACTTCCAATTTTGAGGTAAAATTGTTACCGAATCGAAAGGTTTTCCGAGAAATTTTCAACATGAAAACCATGATTGAACTATGAGTACAAGATATTTTACAGGCGCGTGCATACCTCAATTCTCAATATCTGCATTGGTTGAAACTTATGGTTGTGTGCAAACTTGTCGACCTTTTATTGTCAGTTTTTTACTCAAATCTCCTTGAGAGATGAAATATCACGTTGAAAGATTGCGCAAGACCGCGGTAAACCAAATTGTAATTTTGGGCATAGGTACTAACCTCTAAGTTTGTCTGGCATATATTCACAAACAGTCAAAAAACAACAATACCAGACTGAGCAAATTTATTTTGCCAATTTAAAATTGAGCTCTTTTTCAATTTGAAATATTCTTTTAAAGAATTAAATTCATTTAATAGATAGATGACATATCAATTAGTAGGTGAAGGCTGCACCGATTTAAAGGTCAAGTGTAAGGCCATTTTTAGCTATTCATGCCTACATTAATCAGTGGCGAAGTCAAAGGCCGTAGTAAAAATAGAAATTCACAAGATGACACACTTTTTCGATTATCGACAATTGATTTATACTAGGTGTTCGGATGAACTATCCCTACATTGGCGCATTTTGTAATGTATTTTGTTCCCGGCGTGACCTCTCTTAATCTCATAGTATTAATGTTGCAAAAGTAGTTTAGGTTGTTCATCTTCTGCATTAATGTTTTAAAAAGGGATTAAAATTAAGTGTAATCAACCCTGCAGGTTTTTTCTCATTGCATTTGATTGATGTTGATCGTTAAAGTTACTTCAACTCTCTTAGTTACAAAAGCAATTGAAGATTCAAAGTTTATCTCTCTTGAATAAGTTTGATTAACGATCAACGTTAATCTGTTCCTACCTTGATCCCTACAAGAGATAATTAAAGTTAAGCACAGTATACCATGCATAGCAAAACATTGAAGATGATTACAGACCCGTCAAGACCTGAAAATTCCGAGTTTTTAGTGACATGAGATGAAGCTCGGTTATATTCAGGTGATTGCGGCAATGGTTTAAATCATTATTGCACGACTGCTGATGAAGCTTTAACGAGAATCAAAAAAAGATCAAAAAATGTTTTGGTAAAAAAGCATGGTTCTTGTAATCATTACCGGAAGAGGTGTTATACCATTGAAATTTGTACCCGGAAAGGTGAAAACCTTTAGATTTTTACACTGATAAAGTTTTGAAATCTTTAATAACAATGCTGCGCACCAAAATTATACCAAGAAGGTCTCAAAAATATATTCGTCCACCATGATGCTGCACCCACTCATGTCAGTAAAAAAGCATGTAAATCAATAAAAAAAATTCGTGATGAATACGAAATTGATACATTCATTGATAAATCTGACAGCCCTATGAGGTCTCCAGAAGCTTCACCTATTACCTTTCGGTTACCTTAAACAGAAGTTGAAGTTCAAAAAGGTTAGTTCTATTCATGCTTTGAGGAGCGCTGCAAGTAGCATATGGTGCGAAATCTTGGTGGAAATGGTACAAGACGTTTTTGCGTCATAGCGAAAAAGAATTAGTACCATTCGCTGAAAAATATAGTAATCGCTACATCTTTTGACCCGATGGGGTAGCAAGGAATGCTACGGTAACCAGTGCAAGTAGTCACAAATTTGACATTTGCATGGAGAAAAAGGACAAAAAGCAACCCAATATTTCTCAACCAAGTTCGACTGAGAGGATCTGCTACATGGGAAAAAATAGTTTCCATCGTGTTTCCAGATTCCCGAGTGTCCCATCATTGAATATCATTTCAGGAATAACAGGACTTTCAAATCAATTTTAAAGTATGTTTGCCAGGTGATAATTGAATCTCGATAACATCATCAGATTGAGCATTAAAAACTACGTGGGAAAAAATACTTTCCATCGTGGTTACATTGTCAATTCGCTCGAAAAGTAAGAATGGTCTGCCAATTCATTTTTGAGCAGTTTTTTCAAGTTATCTCAGCAACCCCATATCGTATCCGATAAACGGTTTCATATTTATGACCCACATGATGAGATCTATCTAAAAATATCTGATTCTCAGAAAAAAATTTCTAAGGCCATTATCTCAAAAACGGCTTCGAGTACGTAAAAATGGTTTGAAGCTTTGTCTTCCTCATGCTATTTTACATTAGAAAAATTTAATTTGAAAAAAATCTATTTCTCAGGCGTTTTCCTCTATTGTTTTCGTCCTCATCCTTTCCTACTTTGCGTAAGAGATATTTGATAAAATACAAGACTTCGATTTTGACAATTTCGAAAGATTGTTTGATCACAAAAAAGTTAAGAATCTCAACTGCTACTCTAAATCGACTCCCATAAGTAATTTATGACAAAAATTGCAAAATTAAATCACGAGTTTGAACAAAAATTGTCCCCGAAAATTTTATTCAGTACAGGGCTATTCAGCCAAATTTACTTCACGGTTTCATTCAATATATGCAGAGCCAAGAATGGCAGATTATTGATATTTGAACAGTATGGTTTTAGAAATTGAAGAAAAATTCTGCTGAAGTTTCAAGTTCGCAGTAATTTGTTTATTTCACCTCTAAACGACTTCTCAAGGTCATTTTGGAATAGCCAATATTTTTTTTACCGTGTGTTATCTCTGCAAAATACCAAAACTACAATTAAAACTTTTTCAGACCGATTATTGTTTTCATGAGTTGTATGCATTTTTGCTGGCCAGAGATATGAGTATCTTCATATCGTTGTGTTAACGTATTCATAATTATCACAGGAGTTATGAACAGCTTACAAATACTAATTGATTCGAAAAATTTTATTTCAGAAAATGGCTCTCAATTAGAGTTCAAATAACGAAATAATCTTGAGCGTTCTATCTTATGTTTCAATCTATGGAAGCTCAAATTTCAAGTCTACGATCTGTAGTATTAACTGTTCGAAAGTTATGCCTGCAAACAGGCATGGGATAAACATTAAGGCCAGCTAAAGGCTTGATAGAGACCTGTCGTTATTGGCAGACGCGCTTCGGCGAAGAGTTATCCTTAGGTCGCAACATGATAGGATGCGATTTTAAGCAGTCTTGTATTTCATCTTTCTTCGCTTGCTAAATTATACTACATTCGTGTCCAACGATACTGCGTGTCAAAAGTTCAAACTTTAGAAAAAACAAGACATGTTGTAAGGTTTTTTATGATATCCAATTTTCACATGGAGATTTTAGGACTAAACTTTATTGTGTGGGTCTAAATAACAAGAATGCCAAATTCAAAAGTAGAAAAATGGTGGATTATTTGTCTAAACTGTTTGTAATACTGAACTTTTTATGGGTTTCCGCCTGTCTGCTGGTATAACTTGCGAACGATTGATGCTACAGATCTCAGAATTCAACTATGAGTTTACGCAAATTGCAGAACAATGAGCAATGAAAATTGTCCTGAATGGGGAATCGAGAATGGAGTTTCATTCATATCTCGCGTGAACTCGAAACTAGCTAATTAAATTTGTGTGAATTAATTTCTCAAAATCAGAAATGAAAATTTAGTTTGAAACTGCAAAGAAATGTAAAGGTCTTCAAGACTTTCATATATTTCATTAGGTTGTCTTTGTTGGTGAATTCAATTGCAGCTTAAAATTATTCTTTGAAAATGAATCAATCAAATGGTTAACTGTGCTTGAAAGATAAACTCGAAGTTGTGTAAGTTCATTGATGCTATACAAAATCAAGTTGCCCAGAAAAAGAAAAGATGGCAATTTTCTTCTTCCTATTCTCCAGTATTGATGTTTGAAGGGTGTAAAGAAAATGTAATAAGAAACAAATTATGTTCAGGATCTACCTGGGCAGGTAAAGATTTTGAAATGGATTTTGATGAAGAGAAAAGGTTACAAAATTGTTGGGTAACAATTTTCCATGGTTACATCTATTGTGAACATTTCGCGATTTTACCTTCAATTTTGATTGAAAAAGAAAACTTTGATATGAATCATTTTTCTTGCCAGTATTTATATTGTTCAACTCACTTTCCATTAGCACTTTATCCTCAACCTTTTTCCTATCATGGCTGAGAGAAGAGGAAAATTTTTTTCAATTTTCATTGCAATTTCTTTCCTGTTTTCTCAGATTCTGAGAGATTCATTTTATTTATCTTCTGTTGATGTTCTCTAGATGCTATTAAAAGGTTCAATCCTTCAAACCATAATTATCATTCTTGCTTTTCAATTAATTTTCTTTCTTGTCTTACAGAAAATTCTTTTATCATTGCATTTCACGATAATTCATTTCATGCGATTTCGAATCTGAAAAAGTTCTTTTTTTTCAAGCAACTTTGAATAGAAAATTCAAAAGAAAACGGATAAAAGTCAATTTTTTAACTTCAACCCAGTCACTCCAACTTCATCATTTGGAAATGCGAGTTTTGCTGAATTTTCGAACGCGAAACATTCCAAGTTTCCCTCAAAAAATGCGAGTTTAAAAAATCAATAATCAATCAAGGTTTAATCTGATCGATATTTTGAGGTAAAAAGTTGGAAATTTTTCTTTTAATGTATTCTACAGAATATAATTATAACCATTATCATCGTTATTATTGGTTTCATCAAAGAGAGAAATGATTATAATTTGCCTTTTTCGATCATAAATATGAGGTAAAATGAAGGGGTTTGGATAAAAGAGAAAAGGTGGAAACAGAAAAAAAAGAGATTCTTCAGAGTCAAATTGACAAACTGATTGTGATAGTAAATTGGTGTGTTCATGAAGTGCACATGGCAATACATGAAATTAATATGAAAATAATATTAGTAATAGCAAGATTAATATTAGTAGTTCACCATTGATTGTGACATGAAGAGAAAAAAAGAAACTTTCTTTCTTCCTTCTCAGGCTAAGTCTCTTGGTTAGTCACTTCTATTCCTCTATTGTTTTGTACCATCAACTTTACATATAATTTTTCATTGAATACATTCATGATTACCATTTCAATTTTCATACGCCTTTCAATCCAACTCGCATAAAATAAAAGCTGCATTTGAAGTTGCCATAAATCAGTGTTGAAGCTTAAAAAAATTTGATCAATGAAATCGCCTTGAAGCCGATTCGCTAATCATGGTAACAGTAATGTTCCATTATACAGGGCATTCCAGCTAATTTCACCGCTGTAAAACGGCTATCGTTCGAACCCGTCAGTTACTTCAAGGCTTGATATTTTCTTGTGAAAATTTCGCGAATACTCAATTGACATATTTCAAGGTCATTTAAGGTCATTTTGCGAAATCTCTCCTACTGATGGGATTATGCGAGTTCCTATTGATAGCTATTGAATAACATGTTGTATTGGAATGTGAATCCATGCAAAATAGACAGAATTGGATTCACTGGATTCGAAGAGAAATACTTGCTAAGAACTTGCTAAGTTATTCGTCAAAACTAGGTTCTGCTTTGCATTTTACTAACCTAATGCTCTTAGATATTTTACAATGAATTGTTGATAAGTTAACCCTTTAATTGGATAGAGTGGCATTGAAACGCTTTTCATCTATTCTCTGTTCTTATCTTTTCACTACAGTTTCCTTTCGCACTCTTGTCACTACCACACTTCAGGTTGATTCCCTGAACATTTCAATCTCATTCAATTTTCTTTTCCTCTTATCACAATAAAAATATTATATTACTCAGGAGATTAATCTTTGTGATGAATAAATTGTCGAACAGCATTTCATGTTTCACTTTTAAAATTGTTGAACAACCAATTCTTAGCTTGCCTTCCTCTTCCAAAGAACCTGATATTACATATTTTAACATGCAATGAAAGTAAAAGAACAGTTAACCAAGAATGACTTTGACAAGGTTTAAAACTCCATGTATCATGTGTTGCACCATGAATAGTTTACATTGTTAGTTCCATCGAATTTGTGTCAAAATAGTTTTCCATCACAGTTTACTCTCTATCTCTCTTCATGCAAACTTATCGGTGCAAAATTATGTTGAAATTTCAACAGATGATTTCAAGCATTTGCATGGAACGCAACTTCACAGCGAGAAAATAAAACTCAAGTCGAGATCCAAAGTAACTTTGCTAATAATGATTGACACGATGAACGGTTAACTCTGATCAAGTAAACATTGAAAAGCTTTCACTTAACCCTGTTTCATCATGTCAACCTTTTCACTTGATGAACACAAATTGTCTAACATAAACTGACGAACTGTTTAATTTAGTACGAAACGTTCAATTCATTTTCAAGATTAAATTCGAGCACAAACTTTGACACAGCCAATTCTATTCAATATGCATCTAATAAAAAGTCACTAATCCAACTCGACTCGAAATTTTGGATAAATTTTCGAGTTCGTCAAATGACAAAAAGGAATTCGAACAGAATTTGAGTAAATCTTTTCCATGTTTACTAGATGTGATTATCCGAGTTACACCCACTTGCTTCAAACTTGATGTTATGAATACACAACAAAATCCACGTCAACATGACGAGTGTCAAGAGGAAAAGAGAAAAGATTCAGAAATTCATAGTTTCATTACTGAACAGATTGAAAGTGGCAAGATTACATTCAATTATATTTACTCTTCAACGATATAAGCTAATCTAAAACAAAGAAAGTTGATACATTTAATGTGATGTTAGACAAGCGATGATGAAAAAAAACAATTTTATCGTCAAATTGATGAGAATATTTGACAAAGAAAAAAAGGTGAAAAGAAGATTCAGACGCAACTTTTTTTCTCCCAACCTTTTTATCCCTTCCCTTCAAACCCATTCATCAATCCTGTCAGAGTTTCTCATTATTCCCTAATTCAGATAATTTATGCAGTATTATCGCTGTAAATATACAAGAATTAATAACGATAATAATGGTACAGAAAAAAAAGGCATAAAGATAAATATTTTGACGAAAGAAAAGCGAGAGAGCAAAAAAGTTTCTTTTTTTCTCTTCTTTTGCTTCCCTGAATGCTCAGGGAAGCCAATGAAAGACTTTTCAAGATGCAATAAAGATGATAAAATGGCTTGGAAAATGTTGACAATTGAAATGTATTAATCAAAGTGTATACACTTTAATAGTACTTTAAATAGTGAAGATTAATGAAGAAATGTTTGTGCAATTGTTAACATTTTGTGTTGCCAAATAATAGGTTGTATGCTAAAAAGCTTAATATCAAATGCTTGAGAAGATTATGTGAATGTGAAAACAATATCGTCTGCTTGGAGTCACTCTTTTGTCTTTCCCTTTCATTTGCAACATTTTTTTCGTCGCTTTTTTTTCGCTTCTCTTCTTTTATATTCACAAGTTTCATATCAAGTTGTCATTTGAACAGTGAGGGAAAAAGAAACGAAATATGAAAGGAAAGAGAGAGAGAGAGAAAAAATGTTCAAATGTTATCAAGTAATCATTCATTTATATTTTATGAAAAAAAAGCAAAATTATTGTTCTCATGTTACATGGCAGTGGTAACAAAGTTGATAAATTGAAACAATTTAATTTTCATTTCTTTTCTTTTGCTTGCTCACTGTATTACAAGAATTAGTTGAGAGACTTCATTATTTAGATTGATATTTTGCTGTCTACAGTCTTTGTTTAGTTTCAATTCAAGTATCATTTGGTTAAAGTTATTAATTGTTGTGTCTCGACTGTCTATCCAAGCAATTCATCAACGAAAAGTTTTCATTCAAAAGGAAAAGAAAATTTGAAACGAAAGATTAAAGATATTTTTGATGACGAAAAGTTCGTTGGATAGAAATTTAAAAGCAATTGAATTTTGAACGAATTAAGATTAAAGTTTTGCTGTCGAATATTGAAAAGCAAAGATTTTGAGATTTCACGATATTAGGTGTTGGAGGAAAAGGAAAATGTTTTTGTCTCTTAGACTGGGTTGGAGATGTCCATTGATCAACAAAAGTCGCAAAACTGTGACAATAACAATAAACAGTAAAGCAATCTTCATTGAAAGTGATGAAAGTAAACGAAATGTTTTCAAAGGAGAAAATATAAAAACTGTAGAAAAAGGTGAATAAAAAAGTGGATAAATGTAAAGATGAAGGAATGAATGGGATGATAATGATGATGAAGGTGGGCAAATGGAAGAATAAGGAAACATGATTGTCTGTAAAGAAAAAGTATAAATAGAAATGAAAATGAAGAGATAAACAAGGTTTGAGTAAAGTTTCTCTTTAGTTGAAAACCTTTTTCTCTCCCAATGAATCAGAGAATCGGAATGGTCTTCTTTTTCAACAAATCTTGAACGTAAGCAGAAAAAGAAACGATCAAAGAATGATGATGATGATAAAGTGAAAATAGTCTTGTAAAGGTAAAGAAAAGTAAGATGTTATGAAAAAAAAAACTCAAAGTAAATAAAAATTTTTCTCCTTATCGTAGCTTTTTCCATTCTATTCATTGAATGTTACTTTAAGTTTTTGCTATCAATGCGAACATTTCGTCAAGAAATTTCTCCAAAAGTTGACTTTATAAAGCATTCGCACACTTAGCTTTTTCGTCTCAGCCTTTTCCATCTCAACTCGTCCGAATTGAACATTCTTTTTTTGCGATTTTTTGAGTTGAAGCTTTCCTTTCAGCTGAAACACTCGAAACGATTCAAGTTAATTTTACGTTGAAGTCAACTGTTGCTTTTCGTAATTGACTTTCTCGAAAAGAGTTGAGTTCGAGTCTGAAGTGTGAGATCGATTTTAGACTTCACTCAAACGTGCATTAAATGAATTCAAAGAATGAACGAGGAAATGGTCCAAAAAGCGTTTCTTTAACCATCAGCTTGGATTGACAGTGAATCTGATTATAATCAGTGTGAGGAACTATTCAGAACCTTTATCCTTTACTGCAGTAAAGACTTGTAACTGTCTTGAAGTTATAACTGATAAACGAATTATATTCAATATCAACTTATATTTGAAATGATATTGAATATAATTGGATAGATTTCATGACAAGATTAATCTTGGAAATGTAAATTTACTCTCGGCCTGAATGAGGCAACCTGGAATTATTTGAAATATTGATTGAGTATGAAAGAGTCTGAATAATAAGTTTGGTAAAGAGTTTCATTTAATTCAATTTCAGTGGGAAAATGTTGGAAATTGATTTGTAAATTAAGCTAATTGAGTATAAAGACATTTTCCTTTTTTTTTCTTTACATTATTTTGCATTCAAAACTAGCTGGACTCAAACAGACAGAGAAGGGAAAAAAAAGTTTCAAAGTTGACCAGTAAATTGGAAAACTTTTCAATCCTTTTCTTTATTCAATACTTCAAATGAGCAAAATAAATTTACTCAAGACTGTCCCATGAAACACCTTTTTTCGCTCAAATCCAAACAACAACAATATTGAATTGTAGATGAATTTTTCGCTTCTTTCATTTCAAATTTCTTATTAATTCTCTCGAGTATTCATTAAATAAATTACATTGTAAACTATTCCATTTCATTTTTCCTTCAAACTTACTTCACTGAACTAACCTTCGCCTTTTCATTTTCACATATTCATCAACCTTTTTGCAAAGGTTACTTGATAAGTCTTGAAAGTTTCAATTCATTGTTGCTTCAAAGGCACTCAAAGAACACAGAAAAGAGAAAGAAAAAAAGGAAAAAGAAAAAAAAATCGAGATTCCAATTTTGATCGATTCCATTTCTTTTTATTCAACCTTTTCTGCAACTTTTCCATGTCTTTCAATTGTTGGTGAAATGCAATCTCATGAGAAGAGCAAAAATGATGAATAAAGATTTTCATTTGAATTTTGAATTTCAACCAAAACAAAAAGCAATTTATTGATAAAATTCAATTCTAAAACTTGCTTCGACAGCAACTGAACTGCATCATGTTGATGGAGAAAAAAACGGATCACGAGTGCGAAATTGAATAATGAATTTAGCCTAAACTTTTCGAAACGAATTGACAATCAAAAGTTGAACCAATTGAGGGACTTTTCATTAATCAGTTCATGTCAAGTCAATAGCTTTCAAAATGTGGTAAACGGCTCATCATGTGTCTTGTGTTTGTCAGTTCAATATCAAATGGTGAAAATTTATCATTAGTTTATTGATAAATTGTATAAATATTTAATATTAAATGGAAGGGAAAATGATGTTCAGCTGATAATATTATAATCAACATTTTCCGTGTCAAGGTATGATTTTGAATTTCACTGCATTTTTTACTTTCCTTTTTTAGGTGTAAAGTTGAATATGAGTGAAACTTAATAATGATAAACATGATAGAGTTTTGTGAGCTTGTTCATGTTAAAGATAGTATCATGATGATATGAGAATGATGATCGTAATGAGGATAAAAGACGATCATGAGGAGAACATGAATTTGAGGTTATTTTTTTTCTTCCTTGCCTTTACCTTATTCAAAGACAATCATCAATCATTGGAATAAATTAATGAAAGAAAAGGTGAAAAAGTCTCAAAGTTGGTAAAAGGTGTGAAAATGAGAATGAAATGTTGAACAAAATTTTGGAACTTTGTGTGTGTTCTGTTGATGAATGATTAACAAACCGAAGTCTTGGCTTTCAGTTGCAATTGACGAAAAATTCAATTGGAACTTTTTAGTGAAAAATTTTTCTTCCCTTTTGTCTCATCTTTTGATCTCAAGATTACCTGAACTACCTTGAATTATTGAAGTAAACAAAAATCAAAATTGAAATTTTCTTTTTTTCGATTTCGTTCTGTTTTCCATTCATTCATTTGATTGTCTTCTTTATTTCCCATTCTCAAGGAAACACTTCACACAAGAAAATGTTAATTCTATTATCAACGGGATTCATTGTTGATTCAAGTGAATCTCATGTCTAGACGCTTGAATTTGTCATCATCTCAATTGGTTCAAGATTGTCCTTGCCTTTTCTGCTGGTTATTGTAGTTCAATATTTCAATTTCCTAATTCAAGATTGATTCGGGTAAAAGAAAAGTTGACTCGAATAAATTATTTCTTATTAGAACATGAAATGTATGAATCAAATTAATTATCTGAGTCTCAGTCACCAACCTTGTAATAATTGTTCGACTAATTGATAAAAGAAATTAAAAGTTGATTAAAGTTTCTCGGCTGATGGTTTTCAATGGAAATTAATTCAAAAGATTACAGCAATTTTTGTTTTAATTATTCTGCTAATTCCAATGATCTCAGTTAATCTGCTTCATAAAATCAGTTTTTCTTTTTCGTTGTTGCAATTTCATAGTCAACTCACCTTAATGAGCTTGTTGATTGTTGTCTTCTTTAACTGATGAATGACAATTAATCCTTTGTGGTTTTGTATCTTGATGGTGATGATCACTAAAGATGCGATGATAGCAAAAGACTTTGGATGCAAGTGTATGATTAAACTCGAGAGGCAATGAATCTGAAATGGAAGGAGAAAAAGTT
Source organism: Tetranychus truncatus (assembly GCA_028476895.1). Classification (NCBI taxonomy): domain Eukaryota; kingdom Metazoa; phylum Arthropoda; class Arachnida; order Trombidiformes; family Tetranychidae; genus Tetranychus; species Tetranychus truncatus. The sequence goes on from CM052062.1 coordinate 10,443,535, forward strand.
ATTGCAAAAATTAATCAAACAATCATAATTATCATTTACACCAACGATTAAGAATATTTGTGAAAAGATGAGAGGACTATTCTCAACGAGCTTTTACACTCTCGTCTATCTGCTTAGTTGAAGCATTATTCATTTCACAACCTTCTATCTCAACCACTACCGATTCGCCGTTACTGATACTATTGTTGTTATGTCCCAATCTTGAAATTTTGAAATTCTTCCATCACTGGATCATTGATCAACCATCAACCCATCATCGATGTATTTCATCGATCAGCAATCGAATCATATTAATTGTAATAATTAACTTAAAGCTTCTTCTCATTTTCCGTTGAGATAATTACTTATCTTTATGACTTTCACACTTTTCTTAATCCAATAAGCTGCTTTACTGTACCAATCTCTTCCCCTAATCCATCCTCAGGCAATGACCACTTAACCATACTTCCGTCCGTTGTATACCTTTTGAACATTTGTATACCACATGTTGCTTCCTAATTTTCCCTATTTAAACCCGAACTGACAAATTCAAGTCAGAGTTTCACTAACCTTCAACCCGTAAACATTAGTTTTGAAATAACAATTAAACTTTACTTTGCTTTATACTAAGTTTACACTTGTGTTGTGTTTCCAACCTTTCATTTCTTTTAATTATTTTATTTTCTTGATTTTGGGACACAATTGTCTAATCGTCTTTTGCTCACCCATCGTCAACATTATTGCGCATCGCCTGAAACCTTGATCAAGTTATTCACATCTTAGGGATTGCAGTCGTACTTCATCATATCTGAGAAATTTTTCCTTCCAAACGTAAAAAACACAGAAACTCACTGTTCTGTAAACTTTGGAGTTTCACATTTATTATCTGAATACTTTTTCTTTGTTCACTTTTTCAATATTTTTTGCCAAGAATAAGTGAAATAAATCATTTTTTATCAATCCTTATAAACAAAAATAGCACTCATTTATTGGTTAAACATTTGATTAAGTGCCGATCATTTTCAAATTTTCCTTACCTTCAATTTGAAGAAACAATAATCATCATCATTACCATCTTCATCAACAAACATTACAATCCTAGTTAACACATAAACTTTGCAACAAAATAATAAATAATAAACAGTAAGAATGAGGCAAAAGACTAACATTAACTTGCAGCCAAGATTAGCTGCAAGTTTCATTGTAGCTGAAAAGTTGATAATGATGATGGCATTAATGGTGTGAAAAAAAGTTTAAACCAAAGAACAGGGAAGCAAAAAACTGTGCCTCAATAATATCTCTAAACTCTAATGATACAAAGTGTTCAAAATATAACAAAAAAAAATGAAAACTTTTCTCTTCATTTTCATTCTCTTCAAGTTAAAACTTGAAATGATTCATTTGCATCTAAAAACATCATCTTTGCTCTTTAAATGCATTCATCATCTTCATCACACACTCCCTTTTACCGCACAGGAAAACAAACAAATGAACATTTGTAAACAAACCTCTGATTTGGAATGCAAAATAATCTCACCTCAAGTTTAACATTCAAAAATACAATACTTTTGGTAAACTCTAGCTGCTAAATCAAATGCGACAAAACAAGGCCAAAGACTAATCAAAGTTGCAAGCAGAAGCCGAAGATGAACAAGGTTGACATTGAAAACAAGATGCACACTTTGAGTGAAAGTCTTTAGCAAAGATTTCAATTCCATGTTAATCATGGAAACAGATTTGCTTGATCCATTTACTATTCATTTTGCTCTTTTCCTTGGCAAAACCATTTTCCATTTCATCATGTTTTCACTTAGAAAAGATTCTCTCAGCATAAAATTATTTATATCATTTCATCTTTTTTTCCCCATTCTTTTACTCTTCATTCATGAATACATCAAAACCAAGGCACAGGGAATGGAACAAGGCAAAAAAGAATGAAAAGATTCTGCAAAATCGTATATTTATGCGTATAATAATACTTTTTATAATTGCATCTTATTCTGCTCTCTTTACCTTCCTCTCTTCAATTGGTGTGTTTTCACTCTTTGATTTATTATACATCATCAACATCAACTTTTTTTGCCTCTTTTCTTTCAACTTTGAGAAGAAAAAAACGATTTTAACGGTTAAAAAATGATGGAAACATAATAATGAAAATTGTGAGCGAATTTTGTTTTCCCGCAAAAGTAAAGGGTTAAATTCAGCAAGAGTCTAATAAAGTTAAAAGGTTGCGAATGTTGGTAAAATGGAGAAAACTTTTCTCGTCATTATTATCAAAATTAACCCTTTTTTTGTTGCCTTTACCATTAACATTTGATTTACTATTTTTCCTTCTCTTGGCAACCTTCATTTAGATACTTTAATGAACATGATTAACTTTTAATTGAATATCATTTTTCTTCAACTTTACCATTCATTTGAGTAAATAGTTCTTAACTTTTTCTCCCTTCAATTGCACTTCTCAATGGATTTTCATTCAACTTCTGTTTACTTTTAATTGAAAAGGTAAATCAAAAGTTTCATTTTCTTGGTCAAATCTTGATGAATAAGTTTCGTGAGGCAATTTATTTACCTTATTCATTCAAAACTTTGTTTTTTTCATTCAAGTCGAGCAAAGTAAACTTTTGGAAAATGTTTTTTAAAGAAATTTTTCAAACTACGAATTTCCAAGTTTAAACTTCTTTCATGATGTTTAAATATTTCATCAATAGGATTCTTGGAAATTAGAAAGCTGAAGAATCGGAATAAGATTAAAGAAGATGAATAAACTGATTAACTATTAATAAGAATGTCATTTTTTCCCCATGAAATGGTAATATTTAATGTCCTAAAGGTTTAGAGGAAAATTGACAAATTTAATATTTTCTCATTTCTCTTCTGTCTCATTTCAACTTATCATGAAAATTAGAGATGAATGTTTTTCTGCAAAGTGAAACAAGAGAAAAGTTGCATTTGAATAAAGAATGAAAGAATGAACAAAGAAAAACAACGAAAATGGGAAATACATTGAAAAATGCAATAACATGAGAAACACCTGGAAGGCATCCAAATCAATCAGTCAAGTATCAAGTAATTTCCGATAAACTTGAATGGGTTGAAACCATGTTATCCAAGGAAACGCATTTATCCATCATTTGATAAATTCATGTAAATATTGAAACAGAATGTAGAAAAATGTTAGCAAAAAATTAAGATGAATAGAATATGAGTGCAATTTTTTTTCTCTTTTCCAAAACTTTTCTTCTTCTTCTTCGACAAAAAAAAGAAACAAATTCCATGTTGAATAATACATGGAGAAAAATGAACAATTTCATCTGATAATTGCTATCCAATTGATAGAAATTTAATCTCATGAAAAGGTAAAAAGTTTTTTTTTCTCTTCGTCAACCCTTTTCAGGTTAGTTTGGAAAATTTGTTTTCTCATGATAATCCAGTTCCATCAGATTACCAATTTTGACGAAAAGAAATGAATGAAAAGTTTGGCTCAATCATGCACCTGAACCTGCCATGTTTACCATAATGTTGGAATTTGGAGGAAACACGAAAAAATGTAAATTTTCTGTTGTCGCTTGTTTAAACTGTTTTGCCTTTTCCATCTTCATCATTGTCAATTCATCGATTTGTCTTTCAATGATAAACCACTCACAGGGCAATCAAAGATTAGATTGATCACTGATTCAAACGTATTTACATTAAATTCAATCGATGTAAGCTCAACCTGATCCAAGATAATACCTGTGACTGGTAAAGGGAGTGAATCAAGATGTGAATAACAAGAGGTAGAGAGAGAAGTAAAAAGATTGCAACAACGTCAACAATGATGATGATAAGATAAAGGGAATGTAAAAAGCATGAGAATGAAAAAAAATGTCATTCTATAAGGAATCATGCAAAGGCTATTTGATCGTTTATCTAAGCCAATTTGGCTTGATTGTTTGTCGATTCTCTTCCAATTGATGATTTTTTCCTCCTCTTCTCATCTTCTTTTGCTTCAAAGCTTTACCTACAACATTTTTCATCTTTTCTTCATCTTCTTCTTTCGCCTAGTTTTGTTTCCTTCAACCATCAACTCAATCATGCTGACCGGTACATCGATGGACAGAATCAAGTCAAACTCACTGGGACAACATGGAAAAGTGAGAAGAGCAGAAAAAAATCTTTTTTTGGTCATTCTTTTCTTTCCATGTTTTCATTCAGGTTCAATAATTCTATCGCTTTTTTCTTTCCATTTTTGTTCACCTTTTTTTTCTTCATTGCCTCAGCAAAAAGGAATACATGAAGATAATGCTAACCATTACCTTTTTTTCAATGTGACCAATGGACTGATCAGTAAAAGGATGAGAAGGAAACAAAAAGGCAAATCAGTTTGGTCTGCTTATTAGAATAATCTTTTCTTCTTTTACCTTATTACATTCAATGCAACTTTTTCTTCTTTGATTTACCTTATGCCTGTTTCATGTGTCATTTGATATGCCGTTTGTTTTTTGCTCCTTTATTGGCTTGTATTACATTTTGCAATCCGATAACAATGATCACCATCATTTGTTTTCACATCTTGCTTTTGCCAAAAAATTACCTTCTTTATTGTAATTTCATTGAAACTGGATTAAATAATTCTTTTTTTGCAATCGATTCACAATAATTTCAAAGCCATAAAGGTTTGGTTTTGTAAGAATCAGTTGAAAAATCTTTCTTCATGGAAAATTTTTTTAGTTATTCTTATTTCATTTACACCTTTTTGCATTAATAACTTACGAATGGTTACTGCTACAGATCTCAGACTGAAACTATGACCTTTTGCAGATTGAAAAAAATTTCGAGCGCTCAAAAAGTTTATCTTTTCAATAGCGTGAGATTACAGTGTTAGCAAACATAAAATAATCTGAAAAATTTCGCCCTCTCAGAATCTCTTGAAGCCAAAATAAGTTCTAACGCTCAAGGTCATTTAAGTTCTCTACACTTTTTTGATCTCCAGTTCACATTTAGAGGTCATTTTGCTATTTCCTAAGTTTAAGGATTAGAGATTTTGATGAAATGCTCATAATTCACGCCTAACCTCAAACTTGAAACATGAGCTCCCGCAGATTGAGCACATTGATTCGAATGTTCAAGGACATTCAAGATCAATACAACATTTATTAACATTCTTTAAGTGAAATTTTTCCTACATAATCCCACTCAAGAGAACTTAATTACAGTTAATAAGTTGATTAATTTTAATTTTGACGATAAACATAGTATTATAATAAATAAATTCTAACAACATGAAGAAGTTGGCTGATTATGGTGAATGATGGAAGATGATGGCAGAAGTTCTGACCGCAAATACAAATTAGTGGTATCCCAACGACCGCGAAAGACTGGAGAACATATTTTTAAGCTAATTTAGTAAGTTTCTCAAAATGGCTACCCCTCAAATCTTTTTTCATTTATTTAGTGCAGAAGAAATACGAATTTTTTAAAAACCGGTGTGATGATGAACTAATCAGCTGGATCTATTCATTCCAATCTAAACAGATTATTACCCGAAAGATGCCCTACCTAAAGAAGTATGGTCCAAGAGATTCAGGGATGGAGAACCCGACAGTAAAAGGTGGCTCAACACCTGATAAGGCCTTACGTAACGAAAGAATTGCTAAAATTAGGAATGCAATGGACTATTCGAGGAACTGGTCAGTAAGGTCATTAGCGAGCGAAAATTCAGTCCGAAAACAACGCTACATGAATTACTCAGACAAGAGTTTGGAAAGTCTTAAAGACTTGGAAAATCGGTTTCTCATAAGCTGACGCAGGAGCAGAAAGACATTCGTTGTACCGCGTACGAAAGTAACTTACAGGTACATAGAGAGACCAAATCCTTGCTACACACGCAAGCAACGCACGATAACTATCGATGAGACGTGGGTCCGACTCTATATGTTACCGAACAGAGACCAGTCCAGGCAATGGCTATCAGCAGCTGAGCAATTAGAAAATGTCGTAGCTGCAAACATCCACGGGGGCAAAAGGATGCTCATCATACCACACTTTTTATCGCCTTTTACCCCAGAAAACGATTGGATCAGGTGATGTTTACACCAGCTCTCTCCGTGAGAGGATTTTGACGTATGTTGGTCGTCGCAATGCGGACAAGGTGTGGCTGCTTCACGATAATGCGCGAGCACATAGAGCTGCAATTGTTAGAGAGTTTCTCCAAGATAAAGAAATTTCGCTTTGGACCCATCCTCCCTATTCCAGTGACATTAGTCTGCTGGACTTCAGTTGTTTCAGCCAGCTGCAGAGAGGCCAAAGGAAACAGTCACGAAAATCGGGACGAGTTCGAAACAGCCCTTAATTCCGTAATGAACGGAGTTTTGAAACTTCCGAAGCCGTAGCAACGCGTAATTGAGGCTTAGGGTGATTATATTTGATGTGTGAAATTTCATTCAATTACATTAAGAAATAAAAAGTTATCAAAAATTCAAGTCCAGACACATTGAGCCGAACAGCCTAATAATTGACGTTTTCAGGTAATTTTCTACTAGTGAAAACCTTCCAGGTAGGTTGCTATTAATTACATGTTTATACAGCATTCCGACTCTCATTTCGTCTTCTTCCCAATATATTACACCCACTTCGCAATCGTTTCAGACTAAATTTTCGGTTCTAATCTAATCTGAACTAGTCAGTATAAGTAAAAATCTCCTTCAATGAACTCAGGCATTTCTCGTCTCTTTGAGACCTTTTCTTTTTAGTTTTAGGCATAAAACTAAGTAGTTATCAAAAGTCCGCAGTCCAGTCGGTGTTTTGCGCCAAGTCTGTTTTCTAGGCCAGTCCGTCTTTGTAGCAGACGAAATTTCCGCTTCTGAGTCAAGGAAATTATACCGTCTTACGGTATTAGTTTTCTCAATGCTATCATAAAGAGTGGCTATCTCAATAGCATCATACAGTGTAAATAAATTGTCCGTTCTAGAAAAAATTGAAAAGATGCAATATTTGCAAGTGTTGAAATTCTAGCTAACCTAAAAAAGTTGTCCATTCTGGAAAAACTCCATTGTCCGATGTAACTGAGTCGATGAAACTTTATAAGGCAGTAACAATCAAATGAGCAATCAAAAATGGAATTGCTTTTCAAAAATGAACTTGTCGGGATCTTAATGATCATAATTATAATCCATATGATATAAGTTCGTACTTTCTATTAACTAACAAGTGAATATGTCATAAAGCTCGCTTGATTTCACCATAGCTAATATTGTAAGTCTATGGAAAATAGACGAAGAAATCTAGTTACAAATCGATAGTTCCAAACGAAAAAGAAATTCAACGCTCAAGTTATAAGAAAAAAGGTGTATTTCTTGTTTTGCATCCTTGGTTTACTCTTGTATTCACATTGATTCCAAATCCGTCAGTGAAGTGTATTTTTTCTCGGAATTTCCGCAAAGATAGAAATGTCCTTGCATAACGATAACGCTGTTCAATAGTCAGACGAAAACCAACGAGAAATACAGCAATTCATTGAGAAAGATTTTTACTTAAACCTATTACGAAGAGTTTAACCTAAAACGAATGAGAAGTAAGTCGAATATATTGAAAAGACGAAATGAGAGGGAGAATGCTGTAAGTCATATCGGTCAAATGATTCAAGTTTATGCATACTTTACAGTTAGTCAATTAGTTTTGAGAAAAGTTCGGTTATCTATCCAGAAGTTTTTATCCTAGATAACATCGAAAATCGGGAATATTTGCACTCTCAGTAAGATAAAAGCTATGCAGAAAACCAATCGATTGCTGTATGATATGCAAGCACTCATATCCTAAAGTCAATAAAAGCTATAAACCTGCAACAAACATAAACCAATCTGATAGATACTCTTAAGATGATCTAGACGCTCGATAAATGCATAGCAAAATGACACCAGCACCTGGAATGAATGGCACCTGAATAATCAGTACTGTGCAGTTATCACAATTGTCTCAGTAAAAAAATCAGAAATAACCCAATTGCTCAATAATCAAAATGGATATTCTTTTGCAGACAGGATTTGTCATAGGAGCTCATTAAATCATGTTTTTTCTGTTTTTATATTAGTTAATTTTTGAATATTTCAGATTGATTTTCGATATTAATGACTTCGTGAAGATATTTATCAGTTGGTCCTTCCTTATCATATCATTCAAAATGTCACTTTTGTCGTTTTGTGCATTTTTGAATTTTCTGAGTCCTATTGTTTGCTTACTTTGAACGCCAATCCCTCGAGAAGAATTTATCGGAAAGCTGATTTATTGAAGATTAGTATGGCTTGATAAAAAGTTGAGAGAAATCGCATGCCTCAAAATGTGACCCTTTTCCGACTTTGGTGATTTACCAAAAAACACTCTGTATTCAAAATTTTCAAAGTAGCGCCATACAAAACTTTGAAATTTTTTCTAACGAACAGTTTGAAGTATATTTCTCTAACATTCGTAGCTACTGAGTAATAAACGCTAATGTAGGGATAGTGTATCCGAACACCTAGTATCAACTTAATCCGGAATCAAATTGACAACTTGAGCAAATGCATTGGTTTCATGAAACTTGATTTTTTCTCGTTAGAATAGATGGAAAATGAATGGACTGAAAAAACAGGAAAGTGAATTGGAAGGCAAAGCTTTTATTAACTAAAAAGTAGACTTATGATATAGTGAAGTAAAAAGTGTTAAAAAGTGTAAAAAAAGTAAAATCATAAATTGTTAGTATAAAATAAGTATTACAAGCCAAAGTCATGACTTATTCTTGTTGAGAGAAAGAAAGGTTACTCTTCACCTTCATCTTGTTGATCTTTCCTTCTTTCTAGCTGACCACCTTTCATCTTCATCTTTCATCGTCTCATTATAATCTTCATCCCATCATCATTGTCTTAATTTTTCTTTCCTCACACTTTCCTGTCAACACTCTCTCTAGACTCTACAGACCAACTCAACCAGACATTTTTAAGCAACTTTCTTACAACTTTATCTCAACCCTGAATGTTTCATTATTCAACTCGAACAAGTAATAAACACAAATACATACATCAAACTATATAATTTCACCTCTTTTCCCATCATAATCATAATCATCATCATTTTTCTTGTCATCCTTATGTTTACAAAAGAAGCTCAATCAATAGTTTCATCAGAACAGAAAAAGATATCACGTTTCAGTTTGAAAATGATTTTCTCATCATTTCGCCTGACAACAATATGAAACGATAAAAGGTAAATAACTGGATAAAATGAGCAAACCACAGGTTATCGCTAATCAACTTTACCATTTAATACAAACACATATTTCATAAGATTATCTGATTATCACAATACAAATGATAAACATGATAGACTGATGAAGAATCCAGCAACTGAGCCAAATAAGGAATTTCAAACAGCAAAACTCTTTCACCAAACTTTTCAATGCGCATTCCACCGAAAATATCAAACAATTTTTTCTTCTGAAAAGCATCCGAGAATCGAAAAATTTTGTAAAAGTTTATCAACTCTTTTCGAACAAACAAATCGGTAAATTTTTCTATTTACCAAAAGATTGACCAAAAAATATGAACTCAATTCAAGCTGAGCAAATAAACCATTTTTACGCAGTTTTCCTAATGATCAATGGTTAAAGAAGCAAAAAGTTCATTTCAAGAAAATGAGAGAACAAGAAAATAAATAAATGTTTGATTTCGCTTCATATTCTTTCTCAACCTTTTTCTTCTCTTTTACTTTCAGCTATCATGTACTTGATGCACAAATAGTGATATTTGATGGCATCCAAATAGATGATAGTTTTTCATGATAAAGTCGACAATTTATTTGGCAAACAAAGACCAGCAAAAGAGACTCGACAATTTCATCAGCTATTAAAGCTCAACGCGCTTGTCTTTTTTTTCATTTTAATAAAGTAACAATAAAGTTTACCCAATTCAAGGTTCATCTTTTTTTCCTCGTTTAAACTTGTAAAGCAAATATTACTTGAAAATCAATCATCTATTAATTTCTAATATCACATTGTTATATCTTTTACTTTGATCGGAAGTTTACTTTTGACTTCCTCAATTTGGAAAGTTTTTTTTTCCTTCTTTTTCGCATCACTTTGCTTCATGATGAATTTCTTGTTTTCTTGTTTACATTTGATTCTTTAGCCAAAAACAAACTCATCATTTCGATACTTGCTCATGGAATTTCTATCTTCTCTCTCGCCAAATTGATCAATGAATTCAATTTCTCATATCATATAAATTATCAAATATCAATCATTTTCTTTGAACGAAAAGGCAAAAACAAAAGTGAGAATAAAAATGATCTTCTTTTTTTCTTCTCTTGCCTTTTACTTTTTCTTTCTTCCTGTGACTCCAATTTTCCCCGCCATGTTGTTAATGATATAAATGAATTGTCTCATGATGTTGTTTCTTGTTTCATCTGACATGAACTTCAAAAATGAATCAAACATTTCTCTTGATGAGAGAGAATGATAAAGAAAAGGCGCAAAAGAAGCAGCAAAAAAACGACACTTTGAAAGGTCGGTTAAACTCTGGTTGGCTCTTGAAGAAGATGGGAAAAGAGTGGGAATTTTTGATGGTGATGACGATGATGATCAATTTCATCGTCATGATGGTTGCAGTAGGAAAAGAAAGAGAAAAGAAAAATAATCGGACGAAAGTGACAGAATTTTTAGGCTCAATTTATCCTCTCTTTTAGCATCATTAACTTCTGAGATTGTGTTGTCCTTCCCGTCTCTTCCTCTCTCCAAGTCACAAATGAACCTAAATTTTATCTCTTCTTTGGTAAACAGTTTTCAAAGCTTTCCAATCCTTCCATTATCATCATCATCATTTACTCTTGCCTTCAACTTTTTAAATAATAGTTAGACAAGTTTACAAAAAATAGATTATTTTCAGTATTCCAATCATTTTCACTCCATGCAAATCAACTGACCGATCCATTTGAAAAAGTTTAAAATTCAATCAGTTTGTGCAAAAGTTGAAAAGAAGAAATTTGATGAAAATTTCAAAAACTTTCAAACTTAATGTTCACCAAGTTCAACTTAATGTTTAACTTTTGAAATAATTTTTTCTCCTGATGCTTTGTCAACTTTTTTCTCCATGAAATTGACAGTTTAAAAGGGAAAATTTTCGTGAAAACATTTTGCGAATCTGCGCTTTTATCGGTAAAAGCTTTTATTCTAGCAGATTAATTTTGCCCATTTTTCTTGTTCGAAAGGGAAAATCGCATATTCTCTTTTCCTTTACTTTTTCTTTTTCTTCTTCTTCTTCTTCCTCTCTGGTTCAAGACTGAAACTTATTGAGAGCTTAATGAATCCAAATGGTTTAACCTAATGGTTAACAGGCAAAGAACCTTATCCTTTACTGTTCATCAATTAGCAATTAAGTTCAAATGATAATCATAATCATTTGTTAGTGTGAGCATACAAATGGAATGGGAAAATGTATAAATGTATGGTGAAGAGAGAGAATCGGAGAAAAGAGAAGAAAAGAAGAAAACATTAATCTAATGAGATGTTACCTTAATAGCATTTACCTTTATCTTTCCCAAGCAAACGAAACAATTATAATGATAATATTAATGATGATAATTTCTCACTATTGAATAACATATTATTCCAGACTATTGAATAACAATGATTAATTTGGATTTTAAACCCTCAAAGTTTATTTCTCTCCTTCCCTCACCAAAAGAAAATGTACAAATGAGAAAAATGAGTTTCTTACGTCTAATCCAAAGAAATTTATTCTTTATGAATAATTGTTATTCGAACCAGTTCTGCATCAGTGCAGAGTTCAAATGAACAATTAGATTAATTGAAGTGCATTGAGCTATGAACAAGAGAAGCAAAAAACTTTCGAAAATTTCACAAAAAACATTTCTTTCGCACCAACTTTGAATAGAAATGTTTTCATACGAACTTCAAGTTTAGATTTTTCAATTTTAATTGTGTTCCCATTAAACTTTGAATCTACAAGAAACACTCTTTTCATGGAAAAAAAGAAACAGAAACATTTCTTTTTGCGGTAAATTGACGAGCTCAGAACATAGTTGACTGCAAGAGTCGATAAATGTTTATCAATGTTAATTGATATTTTTTAATGAACTTAAGATGGAACAAGTTGAGTGTTGAAAATTTGCTTTTTTTCACTCTTAGCGTAATTGCTATCGCTATTATTAAATAAAGTTGGACGCTTTACTCTTTTTTTCCTCTCCGCTTCTGGATAAGTGATGAGTTTTGTGATAACAAGTGAAGTTTACTATTTTTTCATTCCTTAAATAACTGTCTAATTAAAGTCACTTGCTCAATTAATTTGTATCAGTTTCATTTTTTTCTCGTTATTTATCTTTTTTTTCTTGCTTCTAAATCTTTTTTTTCTCTCGTACTTTTTTTTCCATCCATTCCTTTATCCTTATTACATTGCCTTCATTTTCCATCTACTTCTTTATAACTATTATTCTTATCATTTCACTTGAATGATCTTTCAGATAATAGTTCTAAATAATCTTACCCTGGTTATGTTGAAATTATTTATGTGAAAAAAAAGAAGAAGCACAGTGAGCAAAAAATCGATTTTGGATTGTGGCAGAAGAAGAGAGAAAAGAGAGAAAAAAGGGAAAATCGAAAAACTCGAGTTGAATAAACAAGTTTCAAAATTAACTTGTAAACAACCCTTTACTATTCACCCTCAACTTAGCGTTTAAAGAAAGTGGAAAACCATTTTCACCTTTAGCCTTTCATGTCATCAAATTGATTGATTGAAAAATCACGAGTAAATAAACTTCTCAAAGCAACCATTTAACTCGACGATTGAACAACTCAACACTATTTACCTCTCAACTTTACATTAAACATTCAATTTAAACTGCAAGCAACCTTTTCTCAAGCCGAGATTCATTTGCTTTTAATCGATCCATTTATTGGCCAATTGCCGGTCAATACACTTGAGATTATGGATGAAATTGTTTCCATTTTTGGGAGTGAAACTTTGCTCGGGAAAGCAAGTCCAAGCCCATAATTATCGCACAAGTTAATACATTAGAATCATTGTTCACTGAATGGGAACAGGCAGGAAGACGTAAATGACGTAAAGGAGGAGAAGAGAAGAGGATTGAAAGAAAAATTAGAAAAGAGAAGAAGAGGAAAAAGAAGAATTTTTTTCTTCATCTTTTTCTTCTTCTCTCCTGTAAAGTGTACTATCTAAACATCAGCATGATAGCACAGTTTGGAGAGACACTAACTTCGAGTTTTTGCTTTCATCAGTGGGAGGAAGTTAACCATCAAGATGAGCCAGTCGATGTAATTAGCAAGTTTGCAGCAATCATAAACAGAAGTCTAAAATAATTCAACTCTTTTGTTTGGATAACAAGAGTTGCAGGAGAAAATCAAAAAAAAAGAGCAACAACCTTGAAGCAAACCATTAATAATTGAGAAAATTCTGGTAAGCTCAACAACTGGAAAGAATTTTGTTCGAAAAAAAGAGAGATTCGCTTTACATGGATTCTCGTTTCAGTGAGGCTCATTAGTCGAATTTGCTCTTTTTCATGGAAAAAGAAAATTTCTCCAATTTTACAAGTTCTGTTATTGATTTTCATTGGAAAACTGCAAGTGTTGAAATTCGAGTCTTTCAATGTGACTTGTTTTCCTTCTCATGTCAGCCAATTTGTTAATCACTGTTGGATTCCAAGTAAAAAGATTAACGTTCAACCGAAGATGAAATGAAAGTTTTGTTGAGCCAGAACTGAGTGACAAATGAACTGAGTGAGCAGAAAAGGTGAAAAAAGAAGAAGAAGAAGAAGAAGAGAAAAGCGACTTTTTTCAAAGTTTTACAAGAAAACTCATGAAATGATGAAAAATATAACGAATGGTGAAACCAAAATATTCTGGTTGAATGATGTTTACTATTCCCAGTAGGTTGACTTGTATGAGAATTAAATGAACTGTAATTTATATTAAATAGTCACATTTTCACATGAAATAAGCTTTTCATTGAAAGACAAAAAGTCGAATCATTTACAGTTTAAACCATTTTTTTTTTGTTTCATTTTTCATTGCTTTGTGAATCGAAACTTTTTTTACCCATTCTTGCTCATCTTTACCAGATTATTCTGATCGTGAAATAATCAGTATTCTGTGAATAATTTTCCTAACTGATATTAATTTAACTTTTTATAATCACCAGTGAATGTTAATAAAACTCGAGCAAATTACGAAAATGCTTTTTGTCTTTTTTTCTCTCAATCGTTTGTTGGATAATTTAATAACAGGGTTACATAATTTATATCAGTTGCTAGATGATATCATTGAATGTTAATATTTTTTTGTCTTTAGTTTTGCATACAAAATGAATGGAATCAGTTTAAAGCATTTTTTCCGCCAATCATGAAATTCTGAGATTTTTTATACAAATTTTTTTTCCTTTCAAAGTTGAAACAGATAACAAAAGGAAAATTAGAATTTTGATTAATCTAATTGGAATAAAAGTCAGAGAATATTTGGAAAATTTTTAGTCTGAATTATTCATGTCATTGGCTGAGTTTTGTGGTGAAGCTTGAAAAGGTGCAGACTGCTGGATACTGAGCATGTTGCAGTTGTAAATGATTGTCAAGATTAAATGGCGAAATTTATTGTGAGAAGAAAAGGTTTTTGCGACGGAAAAATATGAAAATGATGAATGGAAAGAGATAAAGGATGAAACAGAGTTGGAAATGGGAATCCGATAGGATAAAGGATTCTCTTATTGAAAGACATTTCTGATAAATTAACCAGATTGCAATGGTAAGGAATTGTAAAGAGAGAGAGAGAGAAAAAAAAAGGTTAATATCGATGTAATTCATTTAACATGACACTGAACACATTGACATTATTCTGACAGAAATGTCAGCTTACGAATGAACATAAAGGTAGAAAAGGGTTTTCGAGTTTAATTGAGAGTTTGATTGGTAGTTAATATGCAGTTGGCACTGGGAGTTGTACTGGGAGTTGAGTTTATAACAAGTTGATATTATAATAGAGGCATAAAATTTCTTGCTGGATAAAGGGAAAACAAGTGAAATTGAACTTTTCTAATCAACATTAAGATGTTTATTAAATGAAATATAAATGCGGATGACATTAGTTCTGTTATTGTATTCATTTTTTGTCAACATTATTGCAATTAAAGCCATTATCATTATAATTATTGATGATTTTCTCGTTACTTTTCTTTCCTTTCATTATCATGATAATGTTTTCAGACACAATTTCACATTGTTTTATTACATTTTTTTTCTGTTGTTTCTTAATTATTCCATCATTCTATTTGCGTGTTTTCTTAACTATTATCCTATCATTAGAATCATTATGGTAATGCTTGTGAGACATTAGAAGAAAAGAAAATTAAAACCATTTTAACCTCAAAATTATTAGCTGAAAGAAAATGAAATTAATGTAAAATTCTTTGATAAATTGAAGCTGTTGGAAGATAGGGAATGAAAATTTTCTTTCGATTAACAATTTTTCGATGAAATACTTGATTCTGGCTTTTCATGTCTCTACATTTTCTTTCTGATCATCAATGAGTTATTACAAGTTGAACAAAGTTTCATCTGAATATGAATTAATGTGGATTTGAAAGCTAATTTTAGACACTTTCAATGTTCAGACTTTGGTTGATAATGTTTGGAGAAATTTCATTTTTCTCTCTTGACTTGTGCAGACACATGGAATGGTATCAATTTATTCAATAACAAGACTAGATGAGGTTGAAAGACAAGATTCATTTTCAGTAAAAGGATGGCTCAATGTTGAATCGTCAGTTTACTATTGAAGTGATTTTTTCTTCTTCTTTTGCGTTGAGAGTTTTTGCTGCTCTTTGATTTGTCATTTGCATTTTATCGAGTGAAACGTTGAAGGTTACCAAGTTTAATTAACTGTTAACTTGACCAAGAAAATTGTTCATCATGAAATGGACAAGGCAAAAAGTGGAGGAAAAAGGGAGAAGAAGAAAAGGGCAAGAAAAGTTTAACCTGAAAATCATTGAGACATTTAGATGGATTCACAATGACAGTTAATTAGAATCAATTGTTCAAGTCAAATTGATTGTGGCTCAACAGTCTAATAATGAGTTTAACACATTCAACTAGCACACTTCAACTTTCATTTATAATGAAATTCATCAACTCAACTCAACAAATTCAGGGTAAAAGTTGAATCAACATTTTCGCCTATCAATTGCAATGTCGAGACAAAAGTAAAAAGATTCAATAATTGAAAAAAATTGAAAAAGTTTGAACAGAAAAAACTTCCAATCGAAAAGATTATAAAGTTTTACTCAGAAAGATAAGAAAAAAGAGTAAAGAGAAAAATCATCTTTTCCTTTCTTGACCGATTATCCGTAACCAATAAGGCTTCCAGACTCACCAATCTGTGTGATCCTACTAAGTTGGTCTTTTTACCCTTAGATTATATCATCTTCCAGACTGCAAGAGAAAACTAAAGAAAGACAAAAAAGCCTCAAGGATAACTTTAAAAGATTGGATAAACCGAGGCTGGAAGTTCATCTCTTTTGACCGGGAATCGATGAATTTGCATGAGAAAAAAAAAGAAGACAAAAAATGAAAAAAGTTGCATCGAAATCAATCAATTGAATTTTGAAACAAAACTTTATTCATTTTCGTCTTAACAGGAGAAAAGCGGAAAATCCGATTATTAATATATTGTTGTCATGAGATGAAGAAATTTTGGTAAAGTGAAAATTGATAATCGATAGTTTTACCATTTGATACATTTCTCCAACTCTTATTGTTATTCAAATTGCAACCTTTTGTCTTTTCTCTCAACCAGAATCCCCTTGTCTTTCATTTTTGTGTGCACCTTTTGCCTCGAGAAAATTGAAATTGTCCAATAACTTGACATTTTCGATTCAACTGAAACTTAATGGCGAAAAGGTTGGAAAACTTGAAAAGGTAAAAAAAACTGATGACCAATGAAGAAACGCAATTTTACCTTTTCTTTTTTTTTCTTCACCAACTTTCCATTCTGTGGTTTCCACTTGTGAATATTGACTTTGATGATTACGATGAGAGATAAAAATGAAACAAGATGTTTACATGATCATGAATTTGAAGAATGGTCTTTATACATTTCATGACAATCATTTTCATTCTTTCATCATCTTTCGCTCTTTGCACAAATAATCTCAAAGGAATTTTCATCTTTTCCTTTTTTTCAAGTCATTTTTCTTTTCTTACGAAACTTTTTCCATCATCCATAATGACATGAAAAGGTTGGCAAGAAGGACATGAAGAAGGAGACAAAAAAAAGTAAAACTGAACAGCAACATGAAACTCGAAAATGGAGCGAATAAATTAATCTCTATTGTGATTTAATTTTGCAACTTTTGCAGCGAAGAAAAAAATTGTGTCCCTTCATCAGAACACCATTTTCCCCATTCAACTCAAATTATCGTATTTGCTACTTTTACTGTCGACCAAAAGTTGACTTACAATTAGTTAATTCACTTGGAAAACAGTTTATCTCTTCTTTCACTGATTTATACCATTTATAGATTATCTGTTTGCATGTTGACCTTTGGTTTTGCTGGTGTAAAACTGTTGGCTTCAAGTTTCAAGGTTTACATGATTGAACACTGAATCGAGAAATGAAGCAAAACTGGCCATTTCAAGTGCAACTCTAAATTGCTTTTTTGACAGCTTATTCACTTTTACTTTACTCTCTCATCAAAATTCATCTGGTCAGCCTAAGATAATTAGTTTCTCATGAAATTGAATCAACATTTTTTTTTCTCTTTTCTCTTATCTTTATTCTCTTTTCTCTCTTCATTTTTACTCAGTATTTTTTACTTTTTTTTTCTTCCTCATCTCTTTTCATCATTTTCTTCATCTTTCTGCTGTTCACTTTTCCACCAACTTTTTTCCATGTTTTTATCATTATTATTACAACTATTATTATGCTGTCATATCCAGGCAAACAACTAATAAATCTCTATCAGTTAATTGTTCACTACATTTCATGTTTTTTTTATTAATCTTGTGATCTTCCCATTTCAACCTTGCATTTCAAATTTTCAGTACCATTTTCATTCTACTTTTCATGATGACTTTCCACTCGCTTTTCTCTATTCAGTTTATTCATTCAACCTGTTCAACCTTACAAAGGGTTTTTCAAAGTTTGCCTTCTTTGACTTTTCCTGTCGCTATGCGCATTTCAATGTTCACTAATGTTGCTCAGCAAGTCACTCTTTCTTATTCAGTTTGCTGATTTACTGAGTGTTCAATCCAAGTGACTAGGTTAATGCCTTTATACCAAACCAGAGACAGTCAATAAATGTGATATTGAAAAGATAGAGAAGAAATCGAAAAATGAAGATAAATCTGGTTGAGATTAACTTGGATTGTGGATTGGCAGCAAAGCAGTCTTGATTTACTCATCAATTTGTACAATTGAGACAATTCTTTGGTTTTATCCGAAAGCTTTGGTCAATTTGCAGGCGAAACAGGCTTAAAATAGAACAAAAGAAACTCAAATGTTTCAAAATCTTTATAATTGTGGGAACAAGGTTAATCAATACTGTGGTCAATATGATAGTAAAGGAGTGCGACTGGTGATTTTACTGTTGCCTCCGTAATGGCGAAATTAAAGTTAATATAAATTGAGCTCATCTTTTTTAAGAATGAGCTGCGGCATTAGCTGCAGTGAATACCATGACTTTGTGAAGTTCTCAGGTAAAGATAGTCAATCTGTTTGCATAACTTAACATCTGGAGGCCGATTGATAAGGCAAATATATCAAGCATTTTCATTGTGATTCAAGACTCGGAAAGTTTAGAGTGAATCTGTGCATCTTCTTAAAAGCTTTAAAAATTTTGAAGACAACTCACCTCAATGAAGTATCGATTTACTTGGGGACGCGTAATTTTCTGACCAGCAATTAATCCTTGAAATTTTATGATGCAGCTTTTTTAGATGCACAATTGCACTGTTAAAGACAATTGTTCTGATGGAATGAAAAAAAGTGAATTGAACAAATAGGTTTCTGTAATATTGTTATTAAAAAAGTTGCGTCAGATGCACTCGTGACAAGTGAGGAACAAAAATTATGCGGCAAAAGTGGAGTTTACAAGTGGTCAGGACAAATACCCTAATCAAGACTTTCAATGCATAGGGCGTTTCACTGTTCAATGTTGATCAAGTTTAAAACAAGTATTAGAGCATCCAATATGTTGGTATGAAAGGTAGGTAGGTACCTACAAACGACCTACAGACTACCTAAGATCCCAACAAACGCATAGGATAACCTCCCGAGTAAAGCGATGAAGTTTCGCAATTTGAGACATTTCATCTTTGCTTTGAGCTCATTCCATACGCTCTAGTGCCATTCCTGGTTACCACTTGAAGCAACCTGTTACAACTAAAGCCAAGACGGCCCACAAAAAGATTACTTTCCATGCAGTTTTTGAGAGCGTTTTTGAACAAGCTCTTTGCTTAAAATATGGAACGTGATACGCAAATTATAGCCAGCTTTTACAGGCTAAGGTATTCTCAGATGGTCTCAAAAAGAAAAAGAAAAATGGTCTCAAACACATTTACCCAAACGCCTTTACAAATAGGACGTACTGACAAGACAACTTATCAATTTTTAAATCGATAGATTAAAATTAAAAATTTTCGAATACTCAATTGATGCTGTTTTAGTATGAGTTTGTCAGCCAAAAAATAGGTTTAGAAATACGGGAAAAGTTGCTCATAATTCGAAAAGATTGATACCAGAGATGACCCAGTTTGACTGGAACAAGAAATATTGAACACTAACAATATGGTGAGCTGATATCCGATGAAAGTGAGCAGGATATGAATCCCACAGAGGCCGATTGATAAAGAAGTTTCTACATTGGATCATATCACCCGTGTCGATGCTCGTGTAAATAGTGGACATTCATTCAAATCCACGAATACTTTCAGAAAAGTTTAATTCCCAAAATACGTCACAAGATTCAAAGAATACCTGTTAGATCTTCGAAAATCCCGGAAAAAATGAATACATTCTCGCAAAATTTCAAAACGCTAGGCAACTGGGAGCGAAAGTTCACGATGCAACTTTAGAAGAATGGGCTCTGAAAAAGGCAACGAAAATTTATCTTTCTAACTTCAAAGGTATCTTGTGATACGTGTTTCACCAAATTTAGTGTTTTTTAGGTATTCCTTTACATTTTTTTACTTTTACTGAAAGTTGCACTTAATGTTATATTAAACAATGCCATCCAAAGTATGGAATTTTTTCAACAAGGTTGACGGAGTCGAAGCAAAATGCAAACAATGAGATATTACTGTGAAATATTGTGGTAATACCGTGTCATGACAGCTTTTTGGAAGTAAAATGCGAATAACTTTTAAGTGGCTAAAAATTTTGCCACCAGGTTGGGAAAAACTTTTACAAAAAATAAGCCAAAAATGAGCACTTTTGAATTGACACAATTTGCCCAAGAAATTATCGATTTCGTGGTTTTAAAGTACCGAAAATCGGGTAAAAGCCCAACTCAAACCGCTATAGAGGTGCCTTCTGCCTTCAAGCTCAGAATTAAAGTCGAACCTGCCGCGATTTCAGCGTAAGCAAATTTTTTCGCTTTTTAGCTTTTTTGCGCAATTTCCCAATTTTTTTTCCTTTTCTCTACAGAACAATGAATCGATTCAAAGATCACAGTTGTGTTACTAGCGTTCACACTAACAATCTGGATCGATCAAAACAGTCCGCGTGACTGAAAATATCGAAAAAGTCAGACAAGCAATACCAAGAAAGTCCAGAATCTTCCGTTCGAGATATTGCACAAGAGACTGGGATTCCAAAATCAACCAATCAAAGACTAATGCGACAGGACCAGGGGAGAATTCCATGAAGGTGCGGAAAAACGCAGATGGGAATCAGCAAACGAAATGCTATTGAGAATCGATAGTGGCGATTTGGACATAAGCAAAGTATGGTTTACAGACGAGGCGAACTTCAACTTTGCAGGCTACTGTAACAAACAGAATTGGAGGTATTGGGGGACTGAGAACCCTTTGTCAAGCCTTTCCACAGCAAAAGCGTAACTGTGTGGGCCGCTGTGTCTGGCAGTGGAATAATTGACAAAATTCGATGTTACTGTTAGTCCGGGGTTTATTCAAGATTTAGCTTAATAGTTCAGGTCTCCAGGCTCGGTAAAAAGGAAACCAAAAGAACCAACCACGGGATACATCATCGATCGCATCTTGACCTGAACGAAATTTTCAAAACCAACGTTGCTTCGCCAAACCAGTCATTAATTTTTTGTGTCACCTCGGTTTCATTATGAACTGAATTCGAAGAAAAGAGCTTGCCGAAGTCGTAATTTTGATGCCATTTCAATTCACTAATTAATGTTATACTATTTCTCAAAATAAAAAAGTGTTACTTCCTAACAAATCTTAAATACTTCATTATCAAAAATATTAGCTCAATTAAGCAATTTAATTGGCATCAAAAATCGAGACGTAATGGTTGGTAGAAAAACGACAGAACTTTTTGCTATTCCTAATATTTATCTGGAGCAACAAGTTCCTCGCCAGTAAATGTAACATCGCTATAATAGTTTGATGAAATAGTTTGTTTGTGAAATTTTGAAAACCATGAAAGAATAACCTTATCGCTGGACTATAAAAAAGTCCAAGATAAAAGTTGC
Source organism: Tetranychus truncatus (assembly GCA_028476895.1). Lineage (NCBI taxonomy): Eukaryota > Metazoa > Arthropoda > Arachnida > Trombidiformes > Tetranychidae > Tetranychus > Tetranychus truncatus. Next base: position 10,465,209 of record CM052062.1, read on the forward strand.
ATATTCATCCTTCATTTTTCGTTTTACAACTTTCAACGTAGGGAATGATGTGACACAAGCTACTGTGAATAAATGTGTACATTAAGTTGCATTATCAATCGGAATTTACATGAAATTCAAATGAGGAATAAGGGAAGCAAAAAAGAAAACTAAATGCTAAAATATAAGGGCAGAAAACGCTTAATGCAATGTTAATCAAGTTTTGATGGAAATGATTTTTTCTCTTTTCCCTCTTATTCACTGGTTTCCAATGGGAATTGTTAAACCAAAGATTGTTTAAAGCACAGAAACTGAGAGCAAAACATTGAACATTAATTTTCATGGTTTGGGGTTAATATTATTATTACATTAAACTAATGTTTTCAAACTCAACTTTTTTTCCCTTTTTACTCTTTTTGTTTCATTCATTATCATTATCAGTTGCAAGTACAAAGGTTGCTGTGATCAGCTTTTTTGTTCATCATCTCTCATTGAATCTCAATTCTTTCAATGATAATTGGGTTAATCATTCATCAATTTAACCCAAATCAAGTGATGTTTCAATGCAAAATCCAAAGTAAAGGACATTTAATTCACTTGTTTTCATCGTCGACTACAAAATGACATCAATCATTTTCATCTCTTTTCCATAATTAATTAATATTTTTCCCAAATTTGCAAACATTGGATGACATTAAATTGCAAAGTTTAATCGGGTCAAGATTTGCAAGAAAATGCAATTTTTTATTCAATCTGGCAGTTTATGTTAATTGTTTCGCTTCAAGATTCAACCTTTTGGTTAATCAATGTTTAAAATCCCAGTAGCAAGTAAGAAAATTAATGTTGAATGTTGGAAATGAAGGTAATGGCAAGGCAACAGCAAGATGAATAAAATGGTTTTCTGTGAAAACAGCAAATTCGAGTTTATCTAAACTGTGATTGATGATTTGTAATCTCTAAATCTCAATTTAATCTAAATAAAGTAGAGTTTATTTTACAAGAAAATTGAATATCTTCTAGTTTATTTTTTCAAACAAAATTCTTTTCTTTTTGTTTCCCAAGTTTAACCTTTTTTGACCGACAATTGCCGAATTGATTTTATCTTAACCTAACCTTTAACCCAAGTAGACTGATTTGATAATCTTTATTAAATGCAACTTGGAAGCAAAAACAACAGTAAAACATCACAACTTGAAAAAGTGCAAAGTTATGAGCAATTATGATGTTCATTGAATTTTTCATAAGAATTTGAAGAGAAAAGTGTTTCGAAAAATTTTCCTTCTTGCACACTTTCTCTTCATCCATTATCTTGGCGTTGGCTCAAAGTTTTTACACTCTAGTCTTGAAGTGATTCAACGCCAACATAAATTGATTCAAAGTTGATTTAAAACACTTATCTCTAGTTGCATCGCTCTAACGTACTAAAGCCATCAGCCTCTGTTTGCTTCTTTTGCAACCTTTTTTTGTCTCTCGTTCTTGTCATCTCTATCTGTTTCATCTTCATCTCATTTCGCTTTATTTTTCTCCTTCTCATTGCAACTTTTTCTTCTTCTTTTTCTTCTCACAGTTTCTCAATGATTACTTTGTCTTCAAGTTGATGATCATTTTCATCTCTGGTTTTCACTATTTACTCGAGTTTCAAGGCTGTTACTCAGTTTTTTTTTGTTTTTTACTTCATCTTGAGAGAGAAGAAAAAAGAAACAAAAGAAGTTACAAAAAGCACATCAACATGATCAATAGTTTTCAACAATTGTGCAAAGTAACCTGTCAATTGTGATATACACAAATCGTTCAAATGCTGTTTGAATTTTGAGATAACAATTCAACCTTTTACTTGGAATTACTTTTTCTCACCTATTTTATACTTTCTCAGCTTTACAGTTTTCCCATTTTTCAATTTCATCAATTCTCAACAACCAATAGTGCAAAAAAAGGAAGAGAAATTTTTTTTCAAAAAATAAACAAAAATTATTGCCTCAATTCGGCTGATTTGAATACGATTCTAGAATTTTAAATAAATGCATTGTTTCTATTCTTTACTTTAATCTCATTACTTTCCATGTTCACTCATGTCTCATCATATTAATTTTATTTGAGTATTACCTGGTAGCCTTAAGTTCTAGCAAGTTTCATTGAGCAATTTGCAGTTAGGCAAACGCTGAAATCGAAGTTGAAATTTGAATTGATGTGTGGAAATCAGAAAAATTAGATTCCATTTCACTTTGGAGTTTCAAGAATACATAAAGATCAGGCACATCATTCGTCAGAGCAAGTTTGGCTAGTTATTGATTGCAGCTTTCATTCGAAAGTGTAGAATTTTTTATTTCCATTTTCGTGGAAAATGAATGAATCCTTTCAAATTGTTTCTGATCCGATTCAATGCTTTTGTTTAAAATGTCTTACTGATCACCAAGTCCGGTTCGCTTTGTTTGCCAATGAGATGCAAACCGAGACCCAAACTTTTATACAAATTAAATTCTTATGAGGACACACGATTTTTCCGAGAAAGCGTTATTTCTTTTGATTTTAGGAAAAGTTTTGTGTCCATTGTTTCAGCAATCAGCTTAAAATATCTTTTGAACTCTTTTAATCTCACCACAAATGTGATTCGACTCAGCGACTTCTTCAACCAAATAAAGCAAGCAATGAGTTTTTCAGTCTGATATCATGTAATCATAGGATTCGTGCAAACTTAATCCAGTTAAATTGAAGTCATCTGATCAGTTGATTGAATGCGAAGCTCCAGATGCCATTATCAGCTGCAATTATTCCTAGTTTCTGAATGTTTAAAAGAAAAAGATTCATCAACGATATCGAATGTTGATAGACTGCTGTAGATGAAACAATGCAAGTTTGATGAACGTTGAATTGAACAATTTTACAGATGAAATCTTTTATATTGTCAACTCTTGACAAACAAAAGACTGAATTTTAATCTCACATAAGTTTAGAGCAACAAATTGAAATGAAACTTGTTAACAATTGAATACGAAAGAAAAAAGGTAAATTCTTTACCAATACGGAACTTTTCTGGAAAAGATTGCAACAAAACTAATTAAATGAGTTGTGTTACCTTTAAAAATAAAACAGAAGCAATGTGTGCGAACAAAAAAAAGGTTCAAATAATTTTCCAACTGAAAAATGATAAAATGTGACTGTAAAGCTTCTCTAGAAAAAAATCTAATTTCATTCAATTGCAAGCATGTAATCATCTTGAAATGTAAACCTCATGTTTCTCACCAAAAAAGTAACTAAGAACTGGTTGTTGGTAAAAACAAAGAAACAATTCCTTTTCCGTGTTGACAATAACAGAGTGGAAAAGTGTTGAATGATTGAAAGTCATGAGTTTTTACAATTCCAACTCGAACCATTGGAAAGACAAATTATCGTCAATGCGAATATTATATGGTGAAAGGGAAAATGAATACAAGAACAAAGAAACACGGAACAAGTTGGAAAAACAAATAATTTCAAATTCAAGCCACAGAAGCTTAAAATAATGATAAACTTGGGAATAATTTTGAACTCTTGTATTTCTACAGCCGAAAGAAATGCAAAGAAAAACAAAAGAAAAACTTTTTTGCCCTTTTCTCTCAATTCCCTTTACTTAGCAAATAAATTTTCAATCCAAGTTCAACTCCCAGCCTCACTCCCAGCCTTAATAGATAAACAATGAATTATCCGTTTTAGTTTCTTTCTGTTCAACATTTCTCTTGTTTTTGTTATTTTCTTTCATTTTCAGAGCCTTTTTCCTTCGAGTAATTTATTTGATACATTTTTCACTTGAAACAAATATCTTCAATCTATTATATACATTCTGCTATTTATAACTTCCGGTTAAACTGATTTCATCTGCGCACTTTTTTCTCTTCTCTTCATCCGCATAATAAATTCGAAGCATGTTTAGATGTTGATAAAGTTATCAATTAAATAATGTTGACATTTATCAAACTCGGGTGGAATCAAGTGAAATTGAAAGAATGGTAACAAAAAATGAGAAATGATTCAAATGTTGAAATATGGATTTTGAATGGTGAAACTTGAGGAGAAAAGGGAAAAATTTGAAATTTTGCTTGAAAAAATCTTTTCTCATTCAAATGGCGAGATTGATGTTCTTAAAAGTATCTAGTTGATCGGAACCTCCAAATTGAAAAGTATATTCAATTTTCATTTGGAATGAGGTTAACCATGGTTACAAAAGAATCATGATAAATGTGAACTTTCGGTTCAACACGGTTCAATGGGAAACGAAAACTTTTCCTATCGATTCAAATCTTTAGCAGGTTCAATTGAAGTTTTAAAAAACGTGAATGCTCATAATTCGTGACGATAAAGGCTTGAAAAATTTCGTCAACAAGACTCTTCTCGACTCGATATTTGCTGGAAAAAATTATGAAAATTTTCTAATCTCTTTCCAAAGTCATGTTTGCAAAAAAGTGAATAAAAACAATGCATTTGATAGCACAAAGGAAACTTACAAATGAACTTTACGTGAAATATTTGGCGAAAGGAAAAGAAGCAGGAAAAAGGTTGGAATGAAAAATGTTTCCTTTAATGTCTAATGAAACGATATAATTCAAGATTGGCACAGGTAAATGGGTAAAAGTATATTGGGTTAAAAGATTGAACAATGTTTGTCTTGAAGCAAACACATTAACCGTGAATAGCAAATGCTGCGATCAAAAGGTAAAGATGAACAAAGAACGAAGTGAAATTTTGGCGATAAGATTTACGAGGTAATCAGATGAAATTGCATCAATATTTTTCCTCTTCACTTTCGACTTTTTCACCTGTCTTTTAGCATCATCATCATTTGCAAGATTGGAGAAGAAGCAAAAGAGCCTCTTTGATCTTCATTTTTTTCCTCTTCTTTCCGAATCCATTCTTCATTTAGCTTTCAGGTATCAGTGGTGGAAAATGTTGAAATTACTAGAAAATGAAAATTGATCAACTCTCTATCAGATAATGTTTACACAATGGAATGAAAAAGAGAGTGGAAATTTCATAAAAGATTTTGTTGAAAAATAGTTCGAGTATGACTTTTTCTCCTTCCCTTGTCGGTAGATTCAATAGTTGCCAGTTAATCAATGTTGCAACATGATGCTTCCATGGTTTTGCAGAAAATTCATTTTACTTCACTTTCTGTCTTCAATCATCTTTCTCTTTGGTCCAAAGTTTGTGACCTGCACGCCTCACACCTTCGCCTCTTGATTTTCATCTTTTACATTCTCTACTCCCAGTCAATATTTGGATTGATAATAAAACACAAATAAACTTTCACATTGGTATTTCAACAATCTATCCATTAAATGGAATTGTCTTTTGCAGAACAATCTTTTTTTTCGAGGAAACAAAAAAGTTTCTTTCCTTTTCACATACAGTGTTATGAACCAAGTAAATACAAGGCAATTGATTAATGTTGTAATTGTAGCTTTTTACATGTCAAGTACATTAATTATCGACAATTATTTGGTGAAAATATTTCAAGAGAATTCCAAGTATTTTTGTTCTTTTCATCAATCCCAATGACATGAAACGAACAAAGTGACTTTGAATGGAAAGACAAAAATGTTGTTCAAGTGGCTGACAAGAAGTATAACAATTAGAGGCAAAGAGTTGCTAGACATGAGAAAAGGCTTACTAATGTGTGCAAAAATACAAATGAAATTAATAGCATTTCAATTAGTTTGTCAGAATGTTGGTGAACAAATGTCAACAAATGGTAAACTTTTCAACTTTAAACTGCATTTTGCGTTTTATTCAAACGAGTTTAACTTGGAATAATTTACCGGACAAATGACAATGAACTGTACAAGAGACTGACGTTGATTGGGAGGAAAAATTTTAACGTAAAATTTCAATTAACTTGACCAGGTAATTGACATCATTTAAACTTTTTCACCATTTTGCAAAATCTTTTTGAATGCGTCAAAAGAGCGAGCAATAGAAAAAAGAGCAAAATTCGAATTTGATTGTTGGAAATGATAAAGGTATGTTGCACCATGGTGAGAGTTGAAGAGTCTGGAATAGTGTGTCATGCATTTGATGATTGAATCGAGTCAAAAACTTGGCTTCTCTGCTTTTGCCTTTCATTTCTTTTTGGTTCGTCATTTTTCAAAAAGTAAGAAAAAAATGGTTAAAAAATACAATTGTCAAGGAACGCAGGAAAGAATGGGAAAAAAACAGACACTTCAGAGATTCACAGGAGTGAAAAGATTGTATCCAACAGAATTGAGGATTTTCATGATGATGATGGAGGAAGGAGAAGGAAGGAGAAAGAAGACAACATTCATAAGGACTATTCCCAGTGATTGTCACTGTCAATCCTAATGAGCTGCCTGGTTGTCATTGTTGATGCTGATGATGTTACTGTTGATCTTGACTTTACACGAACCTCAATGGGATGACCATAAATCAAAATGGCTCAAAATGAATCACAGCAGTGACTGGTTGTACAGAAAAAAAAATTATCAAAGAATTGCAGACAACATGGAACTTGCTTCTTAAATTGGATATCCAATTTCAAAATCAGTATCGTATTTTTCACCGTCGTTCAGAAAGATACTATTGATTAAAATACACTCGAATTTTTAATCGTGATTTAAGAATCAAAAATGCAAGATATTAAGTAAGTTTAACTAAAAGTGTTTAATTTTCATTGTGTTCATTGTATCTCAACCCATTTCAATTTCCAGTCCATATTGCCCTATGCCTCAAGATACAAGACGATTACTTGGAATGAGCGCAAGACTGTCCAAGTTACACCAGGCGTTATAAAAACTGTTATTACGCTCCAACCCACCGCATTGAACGCAAAAATTAGGCTGAAGTTATCATTTTGAACGCACGGATTCAGCGTCTAAATTAATGGTGAATGAAACCTAAAAGGTGAACCTGTGAGACGAGGGAGAAATTCTTTCGACAGAAAAGAAACAATTATCTTCCAAATTGTAAAAAGAGAAAAAGAAAAAGAAAGAAATTAAGGGGAAAAAGTTCATTTTAATACGTATACGAGTATCTTAATAAACTTATAAAGTTTAGTTTAGGTTTTCCTCAAGAAGAATTTATAAAACAATATATTGAAGCCATTGAGAAAAAGCGTGATGACAGTCAGTAATTAATTGTGCTAAAATGATTTTTTACCTGTTTTTTCGTTTAATAAATTGAAAATTGAAATATCGATCAAAATTCAAATTCAAATTCAAGCCAACAAATATTCAATTCGATCGCTACAAAAATCCATTCCGATTATTTGAAAAAAAAACTCGAAAAGCCATTTGCGATTTTGAACAGAAGTTAATTAAGTCATGCAGGCTTTAACAAACTTATTGCCTAGAGTGGACAAGTTGACCCAGAATAGGACTTTTGTACACTGCTATTTGGGATGTAACAACAGGAATAAATAGTCACCGAACAAAAAACGCGATTCAATAGAAGACAATAATCTGATTCTGTACATTTTTAGGTGTCGTTGATGATGCTCAGGTATAATAGCCAGTATGGTCATGAGCCAATGTCCTCTCTATCCGCCACTATCAGGTTCAGTTTAATTTTATGACCTTTGGATTGTTTTGATCAAAGTTCTTGTCTCTAGGTCATTACCGAGCTGAACAGTATCCAAGAATATCGGACAAAATTTATATTTTGTATTTTTATTTATAAATTTATATTTCTATTTCCATTATTTATTTTAAATTTTAGCATTAAAACAAAAATACCAATTAATTCACCATAAGTTTGGCTATATTGCTGGCGTGAATGAAAAAAAGTTTCAGGAAAGCAAAAGACTAAATACAAAAGTTGATTTTTTCATTTAAATTTTTTATGGAAATGATGGAGTGAAAAGATTGATTTATCGAGGCTTTGACAGTTTTTATTGGTTTAAGTGTTTATATCCATTCTTTTCGTCTTTTTATCCAAAGAAAAATAATCATAGTAACATTTAGCATGGAAAAACTGTTGAAAGACAAACACCATCATTCATCATGACCGGGTAATGAGTTGATAAATGGCGAACTAAACAAATGAAAGTAACTTTTTCACGATCATTTTGTCTCCTTAAGAGATTCCAGAGTTGAGCTATTGTGTTCATCCATCGATAATGATTTTACATTCTCTTTTCAATTTAATCAATTAATACATCGACGAATCAATTATATAAATAATCAAATCAAATCGCAAATTTCATCAGAAATCAATTTACTTTTCATTGAAGAATTGGCTTCTTTTCCTATTTACTATTGCTTTTTACTTTCTTTCATTTTCACTTCCCTCCCAATCTAATCAAAAGTTTTCAGTCAAAAATATAAATTTTCTGATAAAAACTGTTGTTATTGAAGTTGAAGTTGAGAAAACATGATTTAGAAAGTCATCATTTCATGAGGAAAAAAATTGAAGATAAATGTGAAGTAGAGTGAAAACTTGCCTCTTGCAAATTATAGCAAGTTAGATTCATTATTGAGCCTATTTTCATGTCTAAAAAACTATCTTTTCCTTTTTACTTTTTGTATATTCACATTCTTCATTGTCGTCTCATTCATACGCAATCAAACATCTTTCACTCCTTATTGTGCTTTTTACCAATGCACACATTTTCATCTCCTTTACTCTTTGGTTAACAGATTTTGTTTCTCGTTAGATTATTATCAACACAAGCTTGAAATCGATACAGAAATCAATCAATATAATGAGCTTATATTCGGTTCACCATTTTGCAATAAAATTTCATAATTTGATAAAAGAGTATCAAATTTTTCTCCAACATTTCAAGTCGCAACCTTTTGTCTCTTAGAGAATTCAAGTTTTCTGCTTTACCTTGTTTCAACTTTTTTTCTAGTTTTAGAAACGAAACAGGGAATGGAAAAGTGAAAAGAAAATTTCCAGTCTCTAAAGACTCTGTTCTGGTCATGATGACACATGAAGAGTTCAATTTCGGTCATTGAGAGGATTTTGAATTTTCACATCTGAGTCTGATCACTTCGACCAAAGGAAATATTTTTTCATTTTATTCATGGGAAAATTGACAGTAAATCTATTAATAGCATTTCACCAATGTTTTGAAACAAATTTCGTGTTCATCTGATTACAAGGTTCAACTTGTGTCGAAATTGAAATGCAAAATTTGATGAAACTTGAAAATCAAAGTAATTTTGCTAATTGCCGAGCTTTGATATTAAGAGCTAACAGTTGAGTGGTGAAAATTTGTATTTTCATAAACAGTTTTAACAATGAGTGATGAATGGAATTATTTTTTTTTTTCGTTCCAAATTTCCGCTAATTCTCTTGAGTATCCATTAAATAAATTACATTGAAACTATTTCACTTCACTTTTCTTTCACTGAATTTACCTGCAACTTTTCAATTCTCACATATTCATCAACTTTTTAAAACTTTGTTCGATTTCGCTGTTTTGTTGATTCATACCAAAAAAAAACGAAAAGAAAATTCAATTCATTCAAGATTTCAATTTTGATCAATTTTAGTCTTTTTTTGTCTGCAACACTTTCAACAACAAGTTTACCTTGGAAACTTTTTCTGTAGGTTTTCCAACGTCTTTTCCATTGTTGGTGAAACGAATCCTCATGAGAAACCAAACATGATGAATAAAGAAATTTATCATTTCAACTTTACATTCGAAAACAAAAATGAAATAAAATTCAGTGATAAACAGAATATTCTGACTATCGAAATATTGAAAGTGTTTGATCTAATAAGTTCGAGAATTGAATTGAACTTTTGCATTTCAAATGTCAAGTTTAAGTCGATCAAAAGTCGAGAATCATTTTCCTCGTTCAATTCAACTTTTAAACTAATTACAAAATTAGTTTTCGATTTTCGTTGTTATTAGAAATTAACTTTATCGAAATTATGACTCAAAGTCATGATCGCAAAAGGACATTTAAACTTGAGAAAAGAAGAAAATCTGAATAGAAAAACAAATCGATTTTTTAACCATTATTTGCTCTTCTATTTACCTGAACCTTCAAAATATCGATCAAAGGCCGATTCAATCATTGTTTGTTCAACTCTTAATGAAAGTTGCTTTTTGAGGCAAAAAATTATTGTAAGGCAAAAATTACTTTGTTTCCAATAAAGGCTGTAAAGTGTTTCAGCATTGGAACAAAGACGCCTCCAAATCATTACCATAACATTTCATCTTCGTGATAAACAATGATTTCGATTCTTTCGAAGTTGAAAATGAGAGAAACTTGATTAACATGATATTGTGAGAATTTTAGATCAACTTGCACATGTTCAGGATGGTATCATGAAGAAGATATGAAAATCTGAATTATGATTGTAATGAGGATAGAAAAAGATCATGAGGAGAATCTGAATTTGAGGCTATTTTTTCTTCTTTACCTTTACCTTATTCAGCGACAATCATCAATCATTGGAATAAATTAATGAAAGAAAAGGTGAAAAAGTCTCAAAGTTGGTAAAAGGTGTGAGAATGAGAGTAAAATGTCGAACAAAATGTTGACCTTTGTGTGTTCTGTTGACAACTCGAGTCTTGATTTTCAGTTGCAATCGATTCGAACATTTTAGTGAAAAATTTTTCTTGACTTTTGCCTCATCTCTTAATCTCACGATTACCTGAGCAACCTTGAATATCGAGTAAATTGAATCGAAATTGAAATGAGAAAATTTTCTTTTTTCGCTTTCGTTCTTTTTTTCAATTGATTCGTTTGTCTTGCAATTACACAAGAAAATGTTAATTCTATTATCAACGGGATTCATTGTTGATTCAAGGGAATCTCATGTCTAGACGCTTGAATTTGTCATTATCTCAATTGATTTGTTTCTCAGAACATTTCCTTCGTTTCCTTCAATTTTACCCTTTAATTACTCTTTCCACGGTTCGATATGTTTCATATCAATGACAAGAAACAGCGCATTCTAAGGTTAATTCAATCATGGGCCAAGCATTATAACCACAAAATTATCCTCATTAGCCAACAGAGAAACAGTTTAATCGAGTTGAGAAGCAAAAAGACCAATCAATAAACAAGTCTAACTTGAAATCTGTTTCCAGAGAATTGAATGAAAAATTGAAACATTTAATGTTGAACAGAAATAGCAAGTTAACAAAACTGAAAAGACATTTAATACTTTTCAAGTTCAATGTTAATAACAATCAACATTTCCAACTGATTATCGATCTCGACTTTCGACTAACAAACTTAACCAGAAAATAAAAATTCAAGTTCAAGTTTCTCGTTGAAAAGCAAAATATCATTTTGTAAATAAACTGTAGAGTAAGCCAATCATGAATTGATCAATAATGCCGTTTCGAGTTTTACTTTTCAACTTTACATTTCCACAGCAAAAGCTTCAAATTTTGATGTTCTTTTTTTTTCGATTAAATTCAATTTTTGTTCCCTTCTCAACCCGATAATCAGTTGATGGCATTAAAAGATTTAATCGACTCATTATTCGTATTCATTTGTTTGTTAACAATTGAATGTCACTTGATAAACATATTATTACTATCATCATCATCGGAAGATGCTCTTCATAATAAGCATATCAGATTATTTTATTATTATTATCACGTTATCAGGCGAAGCAGCAAAAGGATGACAATAAAAGTGCATTAGCCAATCAGAGAGGGAAACTGGCTCATGATGATGATGATAATGATGATGATGCAAAATGAAAAAAAAAGAGAGAAGAGAAAAGAAAGAAGAAAACATGAAAAACAATTTAGGTTTCATCGATTTATTTATCATCAGAGCCAATCAAATGTAGAAAGTAAAATGAATCTCATGAGTCTTCTTAACGGTTTGATTGTTTTCCAGGCAAATTGAATGATTCGTGGTTCCCAATGATTCCTTTTTATGGTTTATTCTTAATATTATCTGATCATCATTGTCGTTATTATCATCATCATTAAATTGTGCATCTCACTTATCATTGTGAACATTATTCTGAATTAACATCGAACAGTAAAAAAAAAGTAAAGTTTCAAGATGAAAAAGGCCAATGGAATGGGAAAAAAAAGAAGAAGAAGAGAAAAGATGAAACAAAAGGAAAACGTCAAATGAAATTGGTAAAAATGGAAACTCGGGAAAATCTGAAAGGAAAAACCAAAATCAACATGAAAAAAGGTTATTGTTTCAAGTTTACATTTTGCTCAAACAAAATCAAATCAATAAAAGAATGAACCAAATTTCATTTATCTTGATCAATTCAATTTTCGGCAAACAATGTTTTACTTTTTCATTTTTAGATGTAAAGTACAATTAGATGATCAAATTTGATGAAAATTGCCGGCAAAAGATGAAAAATTAGCCAAATGTTTCCATTATTTTCAAATCGGTAATTGACTGAATTGAAATGAGAGGGAAAAAAATCAAATGAAACCAATGAGATTGAAATCAATTTGTGAAAATCTTTTCTCATTGAAATTTTTTCCTCTGAAAGTCAACATCTGAAAATCAATTTTCCAGCGAAAACTCATCGATTGAGTCTATTCGTGTAATTTTCAATTTTCAAGTCACAATAACTTATAAAACTGTTCAGCTTTATATGCAATATTTTCATCAATTAGAACTGATTAGAATCATGTTTGACAACAATCCCATCGGACGGCCTAAACTGGCCTAAGGCTTTAATCCACAATTCAAATGCTGAAAAATTTCTCGCATTAGTCGATAGTTCTAAGAGCTATAATTGTACAAAATTATCTATTAACATGTACAGCATTCTATCACCTTACGTTGCATCGACAGAAACCGTTTCAGCCAAAGAGCAACTGAAGAAAGTAAAGCTTCCCAGTTGAAGTCGAACCAGACAACCCGCGGAACTTTTAATACAACCATTTCCGTTTGAGTAGAACCAACTTTCAAATGAACAAAAATCAGCATTAAAAGAGTAAAACCGACAAACTGTGAAGACAGTTCGCATAACAAGAAAACCAGTGTTAAAATGACCGCAACTTATTTTCATAAGACAAAAACTCTCGATTCAAAGTATGCAAAGAGTCCCGGTTTCATGCTGTACATGACTCCAAGTTGAGTCTAGCAAGATTAACAACCAATCAGTTTAAGGAAGATAAGGTTTCCAAGTAAACTTTACTTGGAGCGCGTTTTTCAATTTTCCTTAGCAAATATTGTTGCTTGAAAAGTTGGCGCGAAAATGTTGCACACTTGCATTGGAAAATGATTTATTGGTAAATGGGGTTTTACGGATCGAGCGTGGAATCTGCAAAAATTGAAAGCTAAAACAATGGTTTAGCAATTAATAAATATTTACATTTTTGTTTTTTCATGTTCCCTTAATGATAATCATGTTGACAGGTTTGATGTTTAATAGTGAATGCTATTTAAAATGGTTTATTTAATCTCTTTAGTTAATGGCTTGTCATTAACGATGAATGCTGACGATGAAGACAACTTGCTCTTCTTCTCTCTTTTGTTGAGCTTAATTTGTGTTGCATCCTTTCTGTCTAGTCTCTGCTCTTGTTTTTACTCAGTTTCATGTTGCTCTTTCCCTAATAATCATAAAAGGTTAAAGGCAGTGAAAATGAGATTATATTGAAGTAAACTTCAAGTGTCGAGATGAACACGAACACACTTAACCCAAACGTATTAACAGTTTTTTATTTAACGACAAAATAATTAGACTCTAATAATTTGTAATTGAATTTCCTGATTTAATGATAATGGCCTTTCCATCTTCCACTTTTAACCCTTTTTCGATCAACTCTTTTTCTTCTTCTTTCGTGTCTCTCATCTTCTCTCAGGCGATCCAATAAACAAGATTGGAAAATCTAAACTTTTACTTACTCTAAAAGTTGCAATTGATTTTTCCTTGAATACTTTTATTCCTTCAATTTGTACACTAGTTGATCAATCCAATAAAAATTGACACTTGACACTTGTTTCACACTGAAAGTTCACTCAACACTTTTTCCAATCAAATGAATTCTCCTTTTCTTCAATACTATTTCACTATCTAATTTATCCTTTGCAGGTAATCAATTTGATGATTGAATGCAATGATGAGCAAATTCATTTAAACGATGCTTTATGTTGCTGATTAGTTTGAGTCTAGTTTTCAGTCCTTGCAGTGTGTGTGTGTGCTTTTATCACGAGTTTGTTGTCGCACAAAAATTCATTTACTTTTGATCCAACACTAACTGTTATTGGTTCAACAATTTGTGGATAAAGGTGAAATTGATGTTGCCTTGATTAGTCTGTTTTATATCTTGATGTAATGAAAATCACCAAATAGAAAACTTTGTTTTTTTTTCTTTTAATCCTTTTCAGTTTCGACTTTATCTCAACTGAAATGGTTTTTACCCTGCAAAATGAAAGCATCAAATAAAGAGTTGCAATTACCTTTGAGCTTACTGAACATGTCCGCGCCATTTGGGCTCATACCACCACTGTAACCTGATCATGCCATCTGATGATTTTTCGACGAACTTCATTTTCGAAGTGAATGTAAAGACAAAGTTGGTCGCATATTAGATTGTGATATATGTTGATACAAAGTTTAGTTTTAAAGTTTACTGGTTGGTTGTCAAGTTAATCAATAGTCGATATTTAGTCAAGTCAGCTATTGATGTATAAATCAATTAAACTTGGGACTCAAAGGTAGCTCGTCAACTGGTTGCTGTTGCTAAACTGGTATAAATTGGGTAAACAATATGATTGATCATTAATATCGCTGAGTAAACCTCTAAGTTGACTTTAAATTGACCCGAGAAAAATTGGGTTCGAATTTAAAGTTCATTTTTGCTCTTCTCTTCAACCCTCTTAATGCACAGATTGAATTGATGTATAAATAACAATCTCTGTCCATTTAACCGCAAATGTTTGCCTCATCAAACAATTGTGCAATTTATTGTAACCATCTTATCACCGGCAATCAGCATTGTTAATACAATAAAGAAGCACCAACATGTAATCAGCTACTATTGAAACCAGAATGAAGCGACTTTTCTATTGCGATCAACAATCAGATTTAAATTAAATGTTGACTTGATGTTTCATTTTGATATTTCATTCTCTCTCTTTTTTTCCATGAAAGATTTTATTTTCAAAGGAACTGGAAATGAACTCAAATGAATCCGCATTCATGAAACAATCCATTGTTTCCCATATTTACATAATGAAATGCATCAGGTGAAAATGAATGACGATAAAAGTCAGTACTAAGTAGTAAAGATAACTATTGAAAGCAAAATTTATCTGCAAAATTTTACGTTTACGGTAATAAACAGATTTGATAAAATTTACTTTTCCATCGCATTACAATTGAAGACTAAAAGATTGCTCATTTGTGCCATTTATCTAATTGAATGTAAAAAGAAATTCCTTTTTTTTTCTTCAATTTCTTTTCTTTTATCATTCAATGAATTTTCTCCTTGACTCTCACTAAGCCTTGTTTTACTTCTGTGTGCTTAATTTGATGAGTTGAAGTTTACTGCACTTGCTGTGGAAACGTTACAAAGATGACACTTTTACTCACAGTTTTATGCTTTATCGGTGTTCTCTATGGATCTGTCCATGCAACTCAAAACAGTTCTGATGTTGGTCTAACGATTGGTGATTTGATAACCTCAAGAGGCTTTATCCATGAACCGCACTATGTGACAACTCAGGATGGTTACATTTTGGGCCTTCATCGAATGATCAATCCGTTGAGCCGAAAATATATTCCAGGAAAACCAAAACCAATTCTCCTTCAGTGTGGCCTTCTTTGTTCTGGATCCGAGTTTCTGGATAATTCCGACAGCGGTTACCTCAATGAAACAATGATTGCTTATCGTCATGTCCTCAACATGATCGACTTCGAATCAGAAGGAAACAACTTGGGCTTTCTTTTGGCGAATCTTGGTTTCGATGTTTGGTTTTTCCATCCAAGAGGAAACATGTACTCGCGAAATCACACCACACTGGATCCTGATTCAGGTAAGGAAAAAAAGCAAAAATTTGAAGAGAACAAAAGGAAATTTAAAAAATTCGACTTGCAACAGATAAAAGCTATTGGCAGTTTACTTGGGATCAAATGGCCTTAATCGATCTTCCAGCCACTTTTGAACTCATCATGAACCAAACTGAACAAAGTATAAACCTTTTCTCCTTTACTTTTATTCTTGCCTTTAAATCGATTGTCTGATGAAAATTTATCGACATCTTTCTTTTAGCTGTTGGTTACATTGGCTACTCTCAAGGTGGAACAACAATTTTTGGACTTTTATCAGAGAGGCCTGAATATTCGGCAAATGTTGTTCCAATCATCAACATTGCTCCAGCAGTTCGACTCGACAATTATGCCGGTCTTCCCTATCAATCCATCCTCGAGTCTCCTCTGGTAATGAACTATGTGATGAACAGAGGAGGTGAATGTTTTGGTCGACAGCAATTTTCATTTTGCGAGGAAAGTCCAATCATGAAGATTGTGTGCAATTTTGTTACCTTCAACTTGTTAAGCATCAACAAAAATCAAGTTGACCCTGATCGGATTCCCGTCTTCATGTCACACATTCCTTCTGGTACTTCTTGCTGGGACATTTTACACCTCGTCCAATTGATAAAGAATAAAAATTTTGCCAAATTCGACTTTGGAAAGACTAAAAATTTAATCAAATACAATTCAACTTCACCGCCACTCTACGATCTGGGAAAAGTGGTTACAAACGATCTCTACTTAGTTCATTCTATTGGAGACCATTCAGCTGATCCAGCAGATATAACGCTTCTTAAATCACTACTTACATCAGGTAAATGATTGATTAGCTTTTCTCATGAAAATGAAAAGAAAGAAAAGAAAATTTGTTTTATTTAATCAACAGTTAAAGGTGTGATTCGCCTTCTTTTCTGCTGATTAACACCAAACCGATCTAAAGTTTTCAATTCAACTTGACTTTGATATTGATATTGAATAGCAATTGAATCGTAAAGTGAAGGCTGCATTGTGAGTGAATGTCTATTGTTCAGGGCTGATAAGAACAACAATTTCTCTTATCGCTTTTATTTATCATTCATCATCATTCCGGTGAATTACCAGTGTTTAACCATTCAATTTCAACACAAAGTTCATGCAAAATTAATTAATCATTGACTAATTTATGTATCTTTTTTTGCCTTTCCATCATTTATTCGTAGTTCCCACCATTTATGATCATGTAATTCAGGACAAAACTTTTGACCATTTAGACTATTTCATGTCTAAAAATATTGGAACTCTGGTTAATGGTCCAATTGCTCGAATGTTGGACAAGTACAACCCTTGATTCATTTGTTTATTTTCAATGAACACACACAGAGTCTCTCAACTTTTGATCAAAAACTTTCTCATTTCATGGCTTTAATTTGATTTAAGAGTAAACTTTTTTTTTTCTTTGCATCACTATTTTTTTACCAATTGTAGCCTAATTTATCATTTCAATTAAATGTAAAAAAAGTGAGAAAACAAAAATCAATCTCATTTTTCAGTTTCGTGCAAATCGAGTTTCCAAAAAGAAATTGAATTTGGTTCTTTAAAATTGAAATCCTAATTGCAGGAGTTCAATTAATCCCATTCAACTAAAGCGTACCACGTACGAATAAAGGCAAAACCAGTGAGTCCAGTCGACCGAACTGGGTCACAGCCATAGGTTAAAGTGGATCGTGATACAATGGGAAGATTCAATTTGCTTGGAAACCATTGGATTATCATAGTTGTAAAATCGTTCCTCTGAAGTATTCCAATCAGTCATTATCTCATGTTACTGAAACTGCTTCATCAGGATCACTTTGATCCATTTTCACTTAAATAATAATCATGTTCTTCATACCATTGCTCGTGGATCATTCTGATACCAAGCACAAATGATGATCCGATGATGAACTGCTTTAACCAACTAAACGTAATAAAAGTGGATTCAAGGTGGAATGAGTATAGTTTATATGAAAGCAAGAAAGGGATCGACAGAAGTAATTACACGAGATGAATAATTAAATAAAATGCATCAGCATGCAAAGGCTTTTAAGCCTGACAGGTGGATAAGCTGATAATCAGCCGATACGTTTGAAATTGTCAAGTTGTTTGTTTACAAGTTACAGCTCAATAGTTCTGATAAAAAGCTTTTATACATTGAAGATTAAACCTCTTCACTCTTTACCGATAGACACTCAGCAAATAATGGCTTAATCAAGCAAATCACTGATGATTCTTGATTGACTAACGGTGACGAAAAAAAGCGGAAACTCAAGAATAATACAAAAAATTTGTGCTCACAAATTCATTAAATTGCTGATACTCCATGAAGCTAATGGCTTGAATCATTACATCATGAAAAAAAAGGATCGATCAATTTTCTGTTTTGGGATGAAGTGATTCTCGGGTCGCTCAAGTTGCTCATCACAGGTAGCATAGTTTAAGAGAGTTGCAAGGTTGATAAGATAAAGATTTGAAACAATCATTTCGTTTGACTAAACGATAAATCCAATTGATCAAGTCGAGCTTCAATTATAAAGAAAAAGATGAAAGCTCGAATAAAAATCTCCACTCTTTTGAGTTTCATTTCAAGCACTTGAACTTTGACTTTGAGTTATGCAAATCAACTGCAAAAATAATCAAAGCTTTCGAGTTTCGCAAAAGCTGTCTAATTGCTACCAGTACTTGTTGCATGTCTAACGCTTTTGGATTCATTTGATGAATATTTCGAGTTTTGATTCGTCGAGAGAGAGAGAGAGAAATAAATTGTGACAAAAGATTTTTTATATTGCACTAAAATGCTTGTTGTCGATGTTTATTGTTTTGCCAATTTTTTTTTCTTGTTTTGTAAATTTGATTAATCACACAGCCTCCAAAATTGATCAGAGAATAATTACAATTTGTTTCTTTTTTTTCACAAAAATTGATGTTCTTCTTTAAATGGTGGATTCGTTTACTGGTGGTAAGTTTTTGTTTCCTGTTGCTGTTTGTCTTTGTCATGGTTAACATCAATAGTCGAGATAAATACAGACAGAAAATGGAGAAAAATTAAAGATAATAATTTCAACATTCATCGAAAGTTTACTTTTCTTCTTCTTTTGTTGGATGTTGCCTTGTGTCGTTGCTGTTGTTGCTGTTGTTGTTGGTGTTGAAGATTGACATTTAACTAGATAAACTTTCGATCAATCGTTGAATTAATTCAGAATAATGTGGTTGAGCAGTTAAAGATTGAAAAAAAGAGAAAGAGAGAAACGAAAGATAGAGAGAAAGAAAAAACGATTTTTACTCAAAACGATGTTGATGTTAAAACAGCAAACCTCAATGTTGTGTGTTTATGTGCTTGTGTGTGTGTGTGTAATTATCTCAATTGAATTATTCTTTTAGTTTTCCGTTGAGGTGCTGATTGAGGTGGGAGGTTGATGGAGGTGGGAAAAGAAAAGTCAGAATGTCTTTTGTTCATTTCGCAAATGACTATCCTGGAGTCGAATGGAATTTATTCTGCATGTTGCTGAGCCCGTGCTTTAGGAAGTCCAGGCTGAAAAGAAAAGAAAAGTAAATTAGAATTTTGGGATAAAATGAAAAGGTTGAATTTTGCCCATTTTAAATCGTTCTACTTACTCCTGGACTCATGGCTCGGCTGGCTGATGCAGAGCTTCGATTACGCGCTCTCAATTTGGCCAAAGCATTTTCAGCCATGTCAGCTCGTTCCTCAGCATCTTCCAATTCTTGCTGAACTTTACGGAATTTAGCCAAGTTGAGGGCGGCAATTTCTTCAGCCTCTTCAATTTGTCTCTTGTAAGTTTTAATCTTTTGTTGAAGCTTGTCAACCAAATCTTGCATTCTTTCTTGATTCTTTCGGTCTTCCTCTGATTGGAATTGAAGCTCCTTAAGGCGTCTCTCGGCCTTTCGTAGGTTCTTGGCGGCATCGCCGTGCCTTCTCTGCTCAGATTCAAGTTCTTGTTCCAATTCACGAACCTTTTGTTCCAATTTTTGGATAACTTTTTTGCCTCCCTTAAGAGCTGCTTGTTCAGCTTCATCAAGGCGAACTTGTAATTCCTTGATTTGTTGTTCCATGGCTTTCCTCATCTTCTCTTGTTGTTGAGCGTGTTCTTGCTCAGCTCGCAACTCGTCGGCCAAACGAGCAGCATCAACCATGGCCTTCTTAGCCTTCTCTTCTGATTGTTTAGCTTCATTCAACATTTCGTCGAGATCAGCTTGTAATGCCTGCATTTCACCCTCCAACTTTCTCTTGGCCATTGAAAGGGAAGCGTTTTGAGCAGACAATTCGTTGTTAGCCTCATGAAGTTCACCGTTCTCTTGTTCAGCGTTTCGTCGAGCTCGGTCAGCCTAAAGTAGAAAAAAAAAGATCAAGAAAATGAATAAATGAATAAAAGGCAAAAGATGAACATTATCACGACTTACTTGTTCAAGAAGCTGTCGAGACTCTTCAAGCTCGCCGTGAAGAGCATTGCACCGTCTCTCGGCCATTGCGTATTGCTCACGAGCCTCATCTCGAGCTCTTTGCTCTTCTTCCAATGAGGTTTGCAAGTCTTTGATCATTTGTTGGTATTTCTTAATAGTCTTTTGTGCCTCAGCATTGGCCTTGTTGGCGTGGTCTAAAGCAATTTCAAGCTCATTAATATCGGATTCCAACTTCTTCTTCATCCTGAGTGCCTCAGCCTTTCCTCTGGCCTCAGCCTCGAGAGAAGCTTGCATTGAGTCGAGGGCTCGTTGATGGTTCTTTCGAGTGTTTTCAAATTCTTCCTCCTTCTCTTGGAGTCTTCGGTCAATTTCTTGTCGAACTTGAGATAATTCAAGTTGAGCTCGAAGAACCTTGTTTTCTTCTTGTTCCAAAGCAGCCTCAGCTTCCTCCAAAGCAGCTTGCAATTCTTCCTTCTCCATTTCTAATCTCTTTCTCATCTTTTCGAGTTCATGAACTGAGCGTCCACCTTCACCTAATTGATCCATAAGATCCTTAATCTCATCTTGAAGGTTCTTGTTCTCCCTCTTAACGGCTTCATAATGTTCTTGTGACTCTTCGTATAAGGCTCTAAGTTTGAATAATTCGGTTGAGTAGTTTCGGCATTCCTTTTGAGAAGCATCCAACTCGGCAGCCAAATCGTCAACCTTGTGCTTCCAGTCGGCGACAATTTTGTCGAAGTGTTTCTGCTTCTTCTCAAGTGAAGCGGCCAACGAATTAGCCTTTTCAACTTCAATGGACATGTCTTCAATTTCTCCCTGTAATCGTTGCTTGGTCTTTTCTAAGCCAGAACACTTAGCATTGAGCTGTTCAATGTGTTCCTCTGACTCTTGTAATTTGATCTGCAACTTCTTCTTTGATTCTTCCAATTCTTCCAATCGAGCCAAACCTTCAGATTCAAACTTGGTTCTCCAAGCGGTGATCTCAGCGTTGGCCTTGGATAATTGACGTTGCAAGTCAGCTTTGCCTTCAGCCTCTTCTTCGAGTTGCTCTCGTAAACCATCTAAATCGTGTTCCAAGTTTCGGTATTTACCCATGATAGCAGCTCGTTCCTGTGGTTGAGCAAAGAAAAAAAAAATGTTGAGTTGATCGAAATTCCAAATTGAAAAAGTCAAACTTTTAGATGAGACTTACCCTGCTTTCTTCGTCAGCAGTTCGCTTAGCTTCTTCGAGTTGTGATTGAAGGGAAGCCTTCAATTTACCTAATTGGTTAACTTGTGATTCAGCTTCTTCCAATTGTCTTTGAAGTTCACCATTTTCAACGGCAAGCTTCTTCTTGGAGGCATCAAAGTCACCCAAGGTTCGGTTCTGTTCGTCAATCTTGTGCTGTAATTCACCTAATTGCATTTCTAATTGTTTGTTTTGCTTCTCAAGATTGGCCTAAAAAAATTTCAATCAACCATCAAAAGAATCGGGAAAAGGTTAAAGTTACCAAAAATAAAAAAGTAACAAGAAAAAAATGAATTAGCATTAAATTTGAAATGAAAGATGAGTTAAAAATAAAAAATGAAGGACAAGGAATGGTGAGGTCTGTGGATTTGGTAAGAAAAATAACTCGATGTAAAAGATGAATTTCCAATTCTCCAGTAAAACTGCACAAAAGACGAATCAAAACTGTACCTGATTTTTCGTGGAATTATCAACAACGGCTTGAAGATCTTGATTTTCAGCTGCTAATGTTGCTCTTTCCTTTTCTAACCTGAAAGTTTATTATGATTTTGTAAAAAAAAAAGATTCATTTTTGATGTCGAATGAAGAGAAGAAGAGAAAAGAGATAAATATGAACTATGAAATGAATAATTCTGAATAGAGAAATTTATCATGACAGTAAACAAAGACTGTGCATTGAGAGCAAGTAAAGCAATAAGAGCAATAAGCAGCAAGAAGCAAATGCGCTATTTTTAAGCTCATCTCATTAAAAAGCAGTAAATGCCTTTTTAGTCTTCAATCTATCAAAGCAAAAGCAGTAAATGAAGTAAAGCCACAACTTTAACCTCTTTCTTGTTAATACCAATTAATATTTAAAATTCATTTGAAATTAGATTTTCCCAAATTCCAAGTTTCCCAAGTTGGAGTGAGGTTGGATGAAAGGTGAATGGTTAGGGATAAGGGTTGGCTTGATGAAGTTTCTTCAAGTTTCCAGTTGATCGAAGTCGCAAAGTGTTTAGAAACTTGAAGAAAATTTCATTGAAATTCCTAATAGTTTTTCGGTTGTTATTTACCTTATCCTTAGCGACATGATCCATTCCAGTTTTCATGTCATCAAGTTCACCCTTCATTTGCTGTTTCTCTTTTTCGATTCTTAATTTTTATCGAAATTTAGTTTTTGTTTTATTCAATCACACCAAAAGCAGCAATTTTAGAAGCAGCAGCGGCAAAAGTAATGAATAGAGCGAAAATAAAGCAAAGCAAAGAAATGAAATGAAGCGATAGTTTGGAGCGACAGTTTTGGGTTGAGAGATTGATATTTACTGAGAGAAAGGTTGTTGCAAGTTAGTGAGGATTGACGGGATAATATTGTCTGTTAACTTGGTAAATGTAAAGAATCCTGAAACTGATAAAGGTTAGAAGTGTTAAGCATAGAGTTGCGGTTTTGCAAAGTTTTTGTTTGTCGTTGATGCAAAGTTTAAATTGACTTACTTGGCCTTTATTTTGACTACGTTATCGAGCTGCTCTGAAAGCTCAGCAACAGCGTCATTATGTTTCTTCCTAAGGGCAGCCATGGCTTGTTCATGTTGAAGGTTTGACTCTTCAAGATCACGTCTAAGTTTAGCCAATTCAGCTTCTCGGCGTTTGTTAAGTTCAATTTGAGATGTTGTTGCTCCTCCAGCTTCCTCAAGACGCTCAGATAACTCTTCAATTTCACGGGCCAAATCAGCTCGTTGTTTCTCTGCCTTGGCACGGGCTTGTCGTTCAGCTTCAAGCTCTTCTTCAAGCTCCTCAATTCGAGACTGAAAGTAAATAAAGATATTTTCATTTTCATTGTCGACTAATGTAAAACACAGACACACAGTAGACACACGGCAAGATATGGTTGAATAAATGGATCAACAAAATGAATAGAAACTAAAGTGAAATGAATTACTTCATAAAGGAAATGAGCCACTCTTGGTGAAGCATTGTACATTGGATCTTGAGCTTGTCGCACAACGCGTTTACTTTCAAAACTTAAACATGGATTTGGTGACAGGTAAGGTTCCTTTAGTGAGTAAGGATAGTGAGTATTGGGATCCAAAAATTGACCCTGAGGAACACTTAGTGCTGACCTGGGTCCAGTTGGACAGATAGCTATGAATGGTGGTTCATCAGTGTCGGATAGAGTTGACTGGTTGTGCAGATTAGACTCGGATAAAGTTGGACTGTGCGTCTGGTAAGGACTACGATGTTTACTTGGGCTAACTGAAAAGGCTGGAGGTGAACAAGGTTCCTCTGAACTAAGCTGTTGTATCAAAAGAGCACCAGTGCTACTAGTGGCACTACCACGAGGAGGACGAGCAAGGATTACTTCAGCCGAAGAATCGGGCGACTCTGAAGGTTCAATTACTTGGAAATTTGTAGATTCTTCGAGTTTGGGATCAAAATTCATTTTGAAAACAATCGACAAGTTGACGAGAGACAATTGAAACAACAAAAATTAAACACTAAGGCAAAGTATTTCGTTAAGTTTTTGACAACTTTTCGTATTTCGTTCAACTCGAGACTAAACTTTTCAAACAAAAACAAAACTTTGAAAAGACAACAAAATAAACTAAATTGTTTTAAAAAAAAAAGATTCACCCAAATATTAAAGTGAGCTGATTCGTTGAAAATAAATCCGAGTTAAATCATGTTGAAGGAATGCGATGAAAGGCAAGAGAGCTGATGGAGGATGGCAAGGGAGAGAAGAGACTTGATGTTCAATAGCAATCGACTAAAGAGGGAAGATAGCGAAACTAGATGAAGGAGAACGAAGAGGAAGATGGAAGGTAAAGATAAACCCAAAGCAGGACAAAAATATCCAAGTAAAGGTAAAGCGCAAGAGGATGGGAAAAGATGAGCGAAGGAGGAAAGGGAAGGAAAACGATGTCACTCGAATAGCTGCACTCTCCACCTACAAGTTGGTCCCAGGACAGGGAGGGTAATGCCATGTATAAATATACATCAAGTGGTGGTTCAAAAGGTAGTTGAGCATGAGCCTTGTGCCTTCTCACTAGACATCCTTGTTGGGTTATACGGCACCTCAATCGCATCTCTAGTTTATCCTCTAAAGCATATTTTTGAGTCATTTTGTGAAAAAATTTTTTCCACTAAAATATTTACAAAAAAACTCTCAATGGCTAATAATAACTTTGAGAAATTGTTTCTTCTTCTTTACATTTGTCATTTACAATGTTGAATAAAACCAACTTTTGGGTTCAAATTGAATAAAAAGAAAAATTTTCCTTTTCAAAGAGCAAATAAAAACTCGCAATTCTGAAGCAAGATTCAATGGAATATTTCATGAATATTGTTAGACTGTTTATTTCCAATGTTGCTCATGTTTTGTGTCAACTTTGGAAATTTTTGTTTTCTTCCAACAATTAATGGTGAAGAAAATGTTTCAGTTTTTTCAACATTTATAAACGTTTTGTTCATCTATTTTGAGCAATGAAAATATTTCAAGTTAATCTGATAGGAATCGAGGAAAAAGTTGATATAAGCTGTTGATTGAGAGATATTTTGCCTTCATGTTGAAACTTGAAGAGCAGAGTATTTACATGTATAAAAATGAATGACACTTGGAACTGATCCATATTCCAATTGAGTCAATTTTTTTGGAGAAACAAAGTTTTTGTACCAAAAAAGATTCACATTTTTTTCTTCTCTAAATTCATTTGCATATCTTTGCCTCTCTCACCCGAACCCATATTAGTATTACAATAAATCAACAATCAACTGAAAGCGCAAAAAAAAACTGGAAAACTAGGAAATCGATTTTTTTCCAGTTTCCGTTTTGTGTCTGATAATTGATTGATTGTGTGAAGTGAAAAGTTATATAAATAGTTTAGATTCATTGTAATGCTATTAAGGTTGACAAGTTTTGAACACTTTTCCATGCTTACCTGAATCTCTTTGATTTGCTTTTGAAGTTTGGCTACCAATGATTGTTCGTCTTCGAGTTTAGCTGACAATGAGGCCATTTCTTTTTCTTTTCGTTGAATGGCTCCTTCCAATTCCTTCTTGTTCTTTTCCAAATCAGCGACAGCTTCTTGGGCAAGCTTGAGGTCAGATTCAATCTTTCGCTTGTTCTTTTCAACATCAGCTCGAAGTTTCTTTTCTCGTTCAAGATTGTCTTCTAATTCGTCTAAGGTTTGCTCAAGCTTGGCTTTTACCTTGTTGAGATGGTTAATCTTGTCTTCTGCACCTTGAAGGTCTTCAGAAGTTTTCTGGACAGATTCTTGAAGGTGTTTCTTTTCCTTGTTCAACTTGTTGATCATCTCATCTTGATGAGCAATTTCATCGTTCAAGTTGCGAATTTGATGATCTTTGGTGGCTTTATCTTGTTCAGCTTTTTGTAAGGAAAGTTCAAGATCTTCAATCTCTTTCTTCAAATGGGAAATGTCTTGTTCCAACTTTTTCTTGGAACTAGACAGTTGAGTGTGAGCATCTTCTTCGTGTGATAAACGATCTTGTAATTCCTATCAAAAGTCACACATAGTCGAGAAAATGCACAAACGCAAGAATAAAGAGAAATTAGAAAATTGGAAAAAGAAAGAAAAGGTCGAATATTTGGAGTTGGGTTTGGAAATGTTAAGGGTTCAGTGGGGAAACATTGTCAATGCAACTCAAAGTATTGTTAGGTTTGATTGGAAAAGGTTTATGGATAATTTTACCTGTAACTGTTGTTCCAAATCGTGTTTCTGTGACATTGTTTTCTGAAGACGTTCCTCAACATCACCAGCACCTGACCTTTCGGCCTCCAATTGAAGGAAGAGATCATTCTTTTCTTGTAACAGTTTAACATTTTGAACCTCCAATTCTTTTCGAAGCTTGGCTTCCTTTTCTTTTTCTTCGGTTTCCTTTTTAAGCTTCTCTTCCAAAGCTTTAATTTCGTCCTCAACCTTGGCCATGGTCAACAAAGGCTTAACCTTAGAGTACAACTTCCACCAGAGCCAGTTACGAAGAGTCAAGAATTTACGTAGATTCCTTTGGATAACAAGTAAAGCAATACGTTGTTCTTGAAGTCGCTTAAAGGTCTTCTTAACAAACCACCATCGACACCAAGCTTGTAGCCATGTAACTATTTTGCTTAACCTCTCATCTCGCATCTCCTCCAGACGACCCAAAATACCAGCTCGGAAGAAGATCTATTGGCCAGAAGGTGGAGCATCCCAGTGAGTCGATAGAAGCAAAGGGAAGGAAAGCAAGGTAAGGCAAGTCAAGGGACGCAAGGAAGGAGGTTCAGTGGTGAGTTAAGACACACATGAAAGCAAGTGAGTGAAGGCGTATCATTGGAGAGACATTCATCAATATCGTTAACAAGATGATGATGAGGAAAGGTGAGTGTGGTTTGGGTTGGGATTGAGGCGTAAAGGGAATGAAGGAAAGGGAATTTCCAAGAATAAGTCAAAGTATTTAGTAAAATGGAAATGTGCAGTTTTAAGTAGAGTCAGTGATTAACAGTTTTCAATGGTTAAAAGTTTATGTCACCAAAGAGATTAGCAGAAAAATTTGCCAAAAAAGGTTGGTAAATAAGATTCCATTTTTCAGGGTTTATCATTTTTTACAGTTTTGTAAATTCGGTGATAATTTTCCAGCCAGATAAACAGAAATGAGTCAACATTTCGGTGAGTTTTTTTTCGTTTTTGACAGACAGACGGTGGAACAAGATAGAAGATGGATGAGGAAGAGAAAGAAATGTTTAGTGTTAACCAGAGCGAATTTTAAGCATTTTCATCAGATTTTCGTTTCTACTTTATTTTCACTCTTTTGCTATTCTTCATCTTTTCGTTTTTGAAAAAAAAACATAAACTCTTCATGGTTCATGTTTTTCAAGTAATTCAAGTAATGAAAAGGAAACATTTGATTGCAGTCTAAGAGTGAAAATACTTTTTCGTATCTTTTCAATTTAAATGGCTTATAAATTAATGCCAGCATCTTGATGAGGCAATTGGAGAAATAATTTTCTAATGTGCCTCAGTTGAATTTCAATTTGGATTAAACTGAATCAGTAAAGAAAATTAGTTAGGAAAATCTCTTGTTCCAACTAAATTCTGTACCAATTAGTCAGATATATACACATTTGGTTGACAATGAAAGAGTGGTGAAGAATTGAAGGGAATGAATGATGATGAAAATACCTTTGTGTGTCCATATCGGAATTCCGTTGTATCTAGATTAATGTGTCTCAATATTTTTTCAGTTGCGACTTTAGCATCAATGAATCCTTTGGGTAATTCAGTTGCAGCAAGAATAGCATATCTGGATATTGATTGTGATGTTGGGATTGTAATGGAAATGGTTCATTTCAAGTGCAATTGAAAGGAAAGAAAAGGGCATTTACAATGAATAAAGTATTTTGTTGTGGAAAGGGTGAAATGGCTAATGTACAATCGAGTTAACGGTTTTCGATGAAAAGTTAAGGTGAATGAAAGACGGATACAAAGTTAGTTAGTTTCTATTGTAGTAACGGTAAGCGATTGCGTTTCATTACGAATTCACGTTTGCTAAAGTTGAATGGTTCATTCGAGTTAACAAAAAGAGAGCGAGAGCAAACAAGTTGTTGACGATGGATGCAACGAAATTTTGATATTTTGGATAAAAAGTAGATTGAAAAGACTCTTGATTCAACGAATGTGTTTATATCTGATTTTACGATCAATTGATGAGGATACGAAAAGAACGCGAAACAAGTAAAAACGCTTCGTTTTACTTTAATTAAATACGTGCCTTGGTGTGTCCCAATCGGAAGTTTTCAGGTTCAAGTTGAATTGCTTCAGTAACCTTTGCGGCAACTTGTTTGGCATCAACGAATCCCTTAGGTACAGCGGTAGGAGCCAAGATAGTATAACTGTATTGCGGTTACATCAGTTGGTTAGATTTGAATTACGGGATTAAAAGTTTAAGAAACGAAAAGAGAAAAGGAATTGATGACAATTTGTGCGAAACTCTTCGATATGAGCCAGGAAAAATTTAGTCTCAATTTTTTCCGATTGTATGGAATTTCTTTGAAATTGTTTTCATTTTGCGTCAGGTTAGTTTCGATAATGATTTTTAAACAAATTGCTTCGAGAAACTGAACTAAGTTTGTGAACGATTTAATTGGGCTAAATTGAATTGCGTTTAAATAGATTGGTTGATAAATATAATTGAAAATCATACCGTTGTTTGAAATCAGGATAACCCATCCTGTTGGGGAAACCTTTACGACAGATACGAATACCTTCAAGCACACCGTTACAGGTCAACTGGTGCATAACAAGATGAGAATCAATGAATCCTGTTGAATGAAGATGGACAAAGATTATTAATTTTCATGGTTGGAATCAACTTTGATAAAAGGTTCTAAGGGAAGAAAAGGAACGGGAATTGAGGAGGAGCGACATTTACGAATCAATGAGAGGCTCTACGGATGTAACTAGATGATTTTTGCGATGATCGGATGCGAATGATGAAAGAAACTCTTTCATTTCTTTTTTTTTGTACATTGGATTTTTGAACGAAACGGATCTACAATTATATTAATCGAATTGTGGTTTTAAGCGATTTTAGACGGGAAATTTATTGCATGCAGGAGACGATATACTAGACGATATTGGGAATCGTATGGGACGGAGTTGAACGAGACGACGTAAAATTTAATTTTCTTTTGGCGACATTTTACCTGGTTTTTTCAATTCGTTAGGAATAATACATCGAATAAAGTGAGGATGAGTTGATTTCAAGGTAGTCATAAGTTTGTTCAATTGTTCCTATTTTAGTTGAACCGGATCGAGATTGACGCAAGGTTATAAACGCATGTAAGTGAGGCGATATGAAATGAAAAACGATTACGAAAATTGTGGTTAGTTTTTGTCCTGTCAGTTTACTTCAATTGTTAACAATGAGCGAACAACTTTGAAGTTTCTTGAACCATCTTCAACATTATTATTGGTTAATTGGTAAACAATGTTGATGTCTATAAACTTAAAGGACGCTTTGAAATTTGAACGGCATATTTTTGGAGACGAAACGAAAATTCAATCGAATCTTGCAAATGTTTGAAACGCAAAGCTTAAACGAAATTAAAAGCTCTTTCGATAATTGATTTTTACGAGTCTTTTGGCTGAATCGGTCGAAATGTAATGAAACAATTTTGCTGATTGGCGGTTGGAATGAGGAAGAGAAATGGGAAAATAGGGAGAATGGAAAAGGAAATATACCTGGAGTTTTGGTTTCATTGGGAATGATACACCGGATAAAGTGAGGTTGGGTTGATCTTAAGGTAGTCATCAGCTTATTAAGTTGCTCCTGTAAATAGCGTAAAAAGTCTGCTTAAATATCAATGTTTCAATTTTTTTCCTCCCTGAAAATTCTTTTGATAATTAACTGTAAAACTTTAAATTCTAAACCTTTTGATTGAATAAAATGAATAAAATTGATTCTTTTCATTTTTTCACTAATTTCCTTTTTTTTTGAAAAATTGAATGATTTTTCGTTTACATTGTTGCTGCAATAAAATGATGTTATGAGTAAAGAGTAAAGAAGGAAATGTAAACTTACCCTGTATAAACCAGATACAGTCTGGAAACCGGAACCCTTCTTACGTCCACCACCTTTACCACCAGCACCCTTGGCAGCAGTTGAATCATCAGCACCAAGACCAGGATGGTCAGCGAAAATTTCAACCAACAAGTTGTTGGATGAGTGTTTGAACTGGTCAACGACACAATCGTTGAGAGGATCCTTGTTCTTCTCAAGCCAACCACTGATGTTGTATGGTACAGTACCGGCGTAATGGACAAGAGCAAAGTGAGCCTCACTTTGACCTGGCTTGGGAGGTTTGGGTTTCTGGAAGTTTGGTGATTTTCCAAGATGGTTAGAGTTGAGTTTGTCCAAGAAAGTCTTATCGGTAGCTTTAGGGAACATACTTTCTTCCTCTAAAATTGAAAGGATACCCATGGGCTAAAGTGTGCAGAAAGTAAAGTTAATCAATTCATGTTTCATGATGAAACAATGTGAATGGAAAAGAAAAGAAAAATATTAATATCGAGAAAAGAAAAATGAAAATATTGCATTCTACTAAAGGTAAAGTCTAAAGGAAAGAAATGAACAAACGGGAACAAATGTAATGACGGCAAATGAACGTTAGTAAGACATTTTGATGGTCGGATGATGATGAAAACTAAGTGTGCAACTACAATCTAATGTATAGTTTTGTTTTGGGTCAGGTCGGTTCTAAAGCATCTAAAGGTTCTAAAGGTTCTAAATGGTTCTAAATGGTTCTATTTGAGCTTTAAAGTTGGTGACTAAAGAAAAAAATATTTTTCTTCTGATGTAAACTTTTATATTCTTGTTTTACCTTCTCGATAAGTTCGATACAAGCTTGTAAGTCCATACCAAAATCGATGAATTCCCAGTCAATACCTTCTCTCTTGTACTCTTCTTGTTCTAGGACAAACATGTGATGGTTGAAAAATTGTTGAAGTTTTTCATTTGTAAAGTTAATACAGATTTGTTCAAATCCGTTAAACTATCAATTGTTGGGTAAAAAAGTAACCAACAATTAAACATTTATTTTCAGTCCAAGAGAGAAAGTTTTGCAGGTTAAAGACGAAAATGATTCAAGTTTAAAATTGAACAAAATTTCAAGTAAACGCAAAATTTGATTGTTAGACAAAATAAGTTGATGACCCAACACGATGATAATTGTTGTGATTAAAACGCAAATGAAAAGACGCAATTGAACCGAAATGGTAAAGAAAAGAGAAGAAGAAGAAAAGCAAGAAAAAAAAAATTAGTTTTCGTTGAATATAAAATCATACCTTTTCGATTAAATCGATACAGGCTTGAAGATCCATTCCAAAATCAACCCATTCCCATTCAATTCCTTCACGTTTGTATTCCTCTTGTTCGAGGACAAACATGTGGTGATTGAAAAATTGTTGAAGCTTCTCATTGGTAAAGTTGATGCAAAATTGTTCAAAACTATTGTGCTATTAAGTTACGAATTACAACAATGCAAAAGTTAATCCATTTTGGTGTTGATACAAGAATGAGAAATAAAGGAAGGAAAAGTGTCAAATACTAAATGTAAATTGTGATAAATCTATTGATTAATGGAACGTTATTTTGGTCAATTAATGTTAATTTGATTTGCAATGTTAGTGAAATGTGAAGCTTTAACTTTGTTTTTTGATTTAAGCTGAATTATTAAGCATTTGGCTTTTAACTTTTAAAGCTTGATTTTGAATGAAATTTTCAATGTTGCGCTGCTTTCTTTTTGTTGGAGAAAAGTTTTATGTGTTTTGCATTAATGTTAGCTTAAGGAGTCGGAAAATGTTGACTTACCTCGAAAATTTCGAAACCTGCAATATCAAGTACACCGATAAAGTATTGTCGCTTCTGTTTAGTGTCCAAAGTTTCGTTAATCTTTTTAACCATCCATTTGAAGAGACGATCGAAAATGGCTTTAGCCAAGGCACCAATGGAGTATGAGACTTGCTCCTTGCTTTTACCCTGGTTGACAAACTCGTTACCGACCTTGATTCGAGGTTTGCACAAGTTTTTGTACAAATCGGCAGCATTAAGACCCAACAAGTGGGCAACTCGTTCACCTTCTTCGGTACCATCAGCTTCAGCTTGCTCTTCTCGGGGTCGCTGTTTGAATTTAAGTTCACCAAGGTGCATAACAGCAGCAGTAATCTTGTAAATGTTGTGCTTCTCTTCCAGGTTGAAACCAAGAATGTCGAAAGCTTCCTAAATTTTGCCAAATTTAATCAACATTCAATTTGTTATAACGGAAAAAAATACGAATTAGTATCGAAAATGAAACCATTTTTGTGCTTTCAATCAAGGCATCAATTTAAATATTCATTCCAAGAACTTTTCATTCTTGTCTTAAAGTGATTTATATTGCTATAAAAATTCAAGACAATAATGATTTCTTGAAATGATTTGTTTTGCTCTTGAGCATTGAAATGTAAAATAATTGTTTGAGCGTAAAAAGAAGCAAAGCTTGACAGATTTTAGGTTAGTTGGGGAAACAATGGACATAAACACATGGAAAAGGTTAAGAGCTTGCAGTGTGAGCAGTTGATTGTCTGGTTAACCAGTAACTAGTAAACTCACATCGGTAACCCGAAACTCTTCGGCATCATCAAGGCCTTCAATTTTAGTTTTACCCTGGGATACAAAGTGATATTTGGTAACATCATTACCCAAAAGGAGTTGTTCTGGGAATGGACAAAAGATAAGATTATGTGTGACATTGGTCAGGATTAAAGTTGTAAACTAATGTTAGGAAACTAAAGAGTTTGGAGATTTCATCGACAAGATGTGAAATGGAAAGGTAAACTACGAAGGGAAATCTACAAAAGCCATTTTCATGTAAATCAAGTTTCGAGAGGGAAATCGTTTCTTCAATCGTCTTCAATCGTCTTCAAGTGTTGAGTGTAAATTTAGTTTACCGGCTCAACATTGGCAGGCAAGTTAATTCGTTCAATACGGTTAAAAGTTTGAAAATTAATGACTAAAACTACGGTTAAGAATGAAATACGATTCAAGGTTTGTTCATTCGTAAAACATGGCAAAAGACGTAAAGTTAAATCTGTTGAGTTTTAAAAATTTTCAGGTTCCATCTTTGCCTTTCGACTCTTTACACTCGATGTTTCTAAATGCCTATTTTCTTTGTGAATCGAAGGAAACTTATAATTTCAATTTGTGCACTCGATTGGTTGCTTGTGCTTGATGCACACTTAAATTCAACACTCACATCAGTGAGAACAAATTCAGCTCCATCATCGACATTTGGAATTGTAGTTTTACCCTGAGAAACGAAGTGATAGTCGCAAACATCGTTACTGAGTAAACACATTTCTGTTGAAATTCATTGCAAACATTTTTTAAGAAGAGAAAAAAAAAAAATTAATAAATATGAACTAAAACGACTGACAAAAGGGGAAAAAAGAAACGAATCGAATCGGAAAATGTATCAAAAAATACGGCGAAATCTCGAAACGAGAAGCGATAAAAGGAATAAAGCTTTTACGAAAAGCTCTAGTCAGACTAATTATCAAAGTTGAAAGTGTTTTCAACTGTCGAGATTCAATGAAAGTTTCCGATGGAAAGCGTTTTAAACCATTAATTGGACGAAATATCTGGCAATACCTTTTACTCCTGAAACTGAACCAGAAATAATTTGGTAAAAGATGTGATATGATCGTTCAGCAGCTTGTTGAGAGATGACACGAGCTTTTTCCAATAAATCTGGAGGAAAGATGAGAACGAATTTGATTAAATTTAGAATCCATTGTTTGACTCGATTTATTCAACTTACAAGTTTCAATATCACCACCAGCCAGTTTACCCATAGGACCAAAGTGAATACGAATGAATTTACCAAAACGTGAAGAGTTGTCATTACGTACAGTCTTGGCGTTACCATAAGCCTCAAGAACTGGGTTAGTTTGGACAATTTGATCTTCCAATGAACCCTTCTTCTTGTCTTTGGCTTCTTCCTTCTTTGAAGAGGCACCAACCTGAGCGAAATAGGCAATTACTTTCTTTGTGTTTTCAGTTTTACCGGCACCAGATTCACCGCTAGATTCATTCAGATGAAACAACAGGGAAAAAAAGGAAAATTACAACAAAATTCACACGGAAATTGGGAAAAAATTAAAGTTCACCAATATGCACAGAATAGAGAGAAAAGCCAAAAATATCGAAAATTGATAAAACTCTGACACAACTTGTCTTCGAATTGAAATTATTTGAAAAATTTATCCTTCAAGCGCCCTTTTCCAATGAAGAGAACTTGCAAATTAAATTAATAAATGAGCTAAATTGCAACCAAATTACTCCATCAACTTTGTTCCCTTATGACAACATTTTACAAGCTAATCAAACCTCAACTTGCTTTTCCTCACCCAAACTGCACATCTCAATTTCTTGGAGTAAAGCCCGATTTCTTGATAAGTAAACCTCGAGTGTTTAGAAAGATGAGACAATTAAACTTTGGCCCATTTGTAGTTTACCAAAAAGGATGAAATGAGCTAAACTCAGCTTCTAACTGTCCGGATCAAATTAGTTCAAGCTAAGTATTAATCTTTGAAAATTTGGTGCAAACTCGAAGGCAGAAAATAACCTATTTTTTTGAGGGGGGGAAAAGGTTCACCAGTCTCTTGCAGGGCTGCTATTTTAGGAAAAACAACTGTAACTGCCATTACTTTCTGCCTGTGTTTCTGCTTCCACTTTTCTCGAAACTGTTTATAAAGTGTTTAATAATTTTGCCAAACTCGATGAGTTTAGTTTGCAAATGGATGAGCTTCAAATGGAAATTTGCAATTGTCTAATTGTGATGGTTAAACAAATGCCTGATTCCGTTGAATCAATGTAAACCATTAACAGTTAGATACTTACGTAATCAACATGGATTGATTTTCTCGGTCTGTAAAGTAAAAAGTAAATGAAGATTTTGTAAGTAAATTGTTGAAATGATTGCAAGTTCAATTTTAAGTTTCCATTCATCAATTTAATTCCATCAGCTTTTTCATGCTTTCATTTATGGTTGCCATTGATGAAATGATAATGAATTTAAGCAACTTTACTTTTCCTCATCAAATGCTGAATAATCAAGGAATCTCATTAAACATGGAAAGATCAACATTTTTCGCTGCTCAAAAAGTGTTGACTTTGACTTAATGATGATTTAGTTTATAATATATCGCAGTAAGCTTGGAAAGAAAAGATGAGAAGAAAAGATGAAAGGATGAAGATAAAGATGGTTATGAGAGAGAGAGAGGAAAGAAGGAAAGAGAAGCTCGAAAGAAAAGGAAGAAGAAGAAGAAGAAGAAAATGTAGTTTAAATAGTTTCTCAAGCCAAATAAGGTTAACCCAAGAATTGGCAAGTTACTCTAATGTTCATTTTCATGTTCTTACTCGACTTGATTCACAATGAATCCTCAAATCTCCACCTTAAACGCACTCTAAATTATTAACATTCAATCAGCCCAAGCTCCACCTTTACAGCATATTTAACACTTGATTCAAGCATTATCTACTCAATGAATGTAGCAATGAATATGTAAAGTAAATTGATAGGAACCAACAATATTCAATATTTTCTTTACGATAAAATTTCGCCAGAAAAGTTGTGAAAACATTAAAAGCCAAGTAAACCTAATCATCTAGAATTATTTATAATTAAAAGGCGCAACTAGTTTAACAGTTTTCAAGTAAAGTTGATAGAAGACAAGGAGTTTCCTGAGGAATTCCTGAGCCTGCAATTGTCTCACTTTTCGTTTCTTCGTTAGTCTTTCCTCTCCTCACCATGTATATATAGACTACTGTTTAAGTCAATCCATTGGCAACAATCGTTAAAATATCTTCTTCTTCCTCTTCTTGTTCATCCTTTTTTTAACATTCCCTTCTCTTTCTTTTATTCCTTTCTTTTTCAGGTCACCCTAATATCTCTTGGCGTCAAGTTAATGAAAAGAAGACAAAAAAAATGTTCATCTCAAGATGCTGATGAAGAGGAAATATCACACCTTTTAAGTCTATTGTAAAGTCTCTTGGTTCATCTTTTTTGGATCACTTTGACTTTATCGTGAAAATCATTTGCCTCTTCATCGCTTTACCTCTAACTGGCAAATTGTGATTGTTTCTGCACACATTTCACCTTTCGAATCGACACCCAAGTTGATTCATTTGACGAATCAATTTAAATCAATTTTGCTTTTCCAACTTTTCCAAATGAATAACAAATAAACAATTTACTTTTCTAGGTTATTATTATTCTTGAATAGAGAGAAAAAATAAACTCAGAGTTTGTTTTTTTTGTTATTTATGCTCGCCTACCATGTAAGCTGAGAAAAATTCTGCAAAATTTTGGTTCCATTTCATGAGCAAATATGATGAATTGAATAATTGCTCGACTAATTTTAGAAAGAAAAATAATCTAACAAGTAAATAGACTTTTTTTGATCGAAAATTTTAAAGCTTTTACTTCGGAAAATTATGCTTTCAACTAGAACTAAGAAAACAATTTGAATAACTCTGAATAAGGAATGGAAACTTGAACTAACTGATGACTCAGGAATGATTGTTTTTCAGCGAATTTTGGGAAAATTGAAAATTTTGCTTTTCCAATCATGTTCATCCATTAATTTGGAATCAATTTGATGAATAGAAAGATGAATCGATTGAAATGCTATTTTTTTCGTTTTCACAAAGAGCAACTTACTTGTCAACATGTCAGTGTAGGCACCGTCACAGATAGCGAACAAGTGAGGAGGCATTTCACTTCGTCGCTTTCCTTGGTACATCTTGATTACTCGTCCAGTATAAATGGGAAATCGTTTGTAAGGATTGATAGCAACACAGAAAAGTCCAGAGTAAGTCTAGAAAGTAAACAGAGATGAAAATGTAAATGAAATTAGTATTTTGATGAAAGTCCAAAAATATCTGAGACCAAGAATAGGAATGGTTAAGAGAGTAATGAATGTCCTTGTTGACGGGCAAAGGGAAACTTACATAAATAAGTTGGGCAGTATAACGTTCCTTAAGGTTGTGAAGTACAGAAGCATCGTTAAGATAGGTAAGGTTAGACATATCTTCGCATTTCTCAAACTTTGGTGGATTCACTTGTTGAAGTAAATCCTTTTTCACTTGTCGCTATTTAATCCAATAGTAAATGGTCATTTTGCAAGTTCATCAAATTTTTTCCAATTTTACGTCCATTCGGTCGAAACATTTGTCCAGAAGTTACAAGTGTGCAAAGGGCGAAAAAAGAAAAATGAATTTTGCGAAATTAGAAAACAAATTTAAAAACATTCACCAAAAGTTTCAATTCCAAACATGAAGAGAAATCTTTCGAAATTGATTATAAACTCAATTTTTTGGCTCATCAATTATTCTGTTTGATTGAATGAAGAGGGAAAATTTAAAGAAATGTTGAAATATTTCGAACTTTTCTGCGTTAGAGTTTTTGGTTAAAGAAATTTTTGTTGCGCTGTAAATATTGATTTGTCTTTTGTTTGGAAAGTGAAATTTCTCTGGTTTTCTGGTTTTCTGGTCAACTTACCTCATCACCTTTGCCACAATCAACGGTCACGATGTCACCTTTGGTTGAAGAGATATTTCCAAGGATGAAACATTCCTTTTCATCGGGAACCCAAACCATTTTCTTACCATCGTAAGGTTTGGTTTGATCTTTTCTCTTTTGCTCAAGAGAAATGAACAGGTATTCAGTTGGATCTGGATCTTCTGCCATTGTTGACTTTTCAAGTTACGAAATTGAACGAAAAGGGTGAAAACAATTTATTGATCAATTGCACTAGTAAATCCTTTAAGTGTGTTTGTGCACAAGTGTTAAGATTGTTTGAATATCCGCAAAATTGTTTACCAACTTTGTTGGGATTTTTGTTTTTGTTTAATGTGTGTTGGAACTTTGAATAAAACTAAAAGAAAATTAAAAATTAAAAGTTGAAACAACAGCAACAACAACAACAACTGATGAAAATTTGCTCTCAGTCTTTTTTATATTGGACAAAAGATGAAAGCAAAAATGACTGAACAAGAATCGAGTGTTAAATATGCTGTAAAGGTGGAGCTTGGGCTGATTGAATGTTAATAATTTAGAGTGCGTTTAAGGTGGAGATTTGAGGATTCATTGTGAATCAAGTCGAGTAAGAACATGAAAATGAACATTAGAGTAACTTGCCAATTCTTGGGTTAACCTTATTTGGCTTGAGAAACTATTTAAACTACATTTTCTTCTTCTTCTTCTTCCTTTTCTTTCGAGCTTCTCTTCCCTTCTTTCCTCTCTCTCTCTCATAACCATCTTTATCTTCATCTTCATCCTTTATCATCTCTCTCTCTTTCCGTCTACTTTCTCATCTTCGTCAACTCGCGATGTTGAAAAAATGCAGCAAAACTCCAGTCTATTTGTACTTGCTCAAATTGGATAAAAGTGTAACATTTAGACTCTTCTCCTCTTCATTTCTCGTTGAATTCAAGTTTCAGGAAATAATGAATTCGGGGAAAAATCTTCAATCTCAACAGATGGCGATTTTTGTGCAACTCAATTTATGGTTTTATTATGAATTACAAGCGCAATCATCATTAAGTCAAAGTCAAAGTTGTTTCATAATTGAAATTACTTTCAATGCTATTTTAAAATCAATATTCAACGTTTCTCGATTGCACAAAAAGTGAAATGAAAATCGATTCTTGACAGCTTTTCGGGCTATTTCATTTAAATTCCAACATTTAAATCTAGATTAGCATTTTTCTAGACTTGGATCAAACATTATTGTTATTTTGTCGGAAATGTACATTTTATATCAACATTGAAAAGATATTAATGTTTGCATGAAAAGAAACGAATCAAGAGTTTGTATTGCAATCGATAGCAGATAATTGAAGGCTTGATTTAAATTGATTAATTGTTGTTTTAATACAGCATTTTGGTCTCTTTTTGCACTCATGAGACAGTTGTTTGTCTAACCCAATTGGCTTCAGTCACTCTTCGAGTAATGCAACGTTTTAATAAATTAAACATTCTTTTCAATAAATTGGTTATAAATTTAATTTCAATTATATTCAACATTTACAGAGTTGATCGTTATTGTTGGGCAAAATAAGAGACAATTTTTGCAACTGTAAATCCTGTCTTGCAGGCTAAAGGATAACTTAACTTTTCCAAGTTGAATCTACATTCTTTTATTTCATGGTTTTTTGGATAGTTGAACAATTTCAAATTTATGCAAAATTCAGCCAAACACATTCTTTTTGGCGATGAGTACAAAAAATTTGTACAAAAAGGTTTCTCCCTTATAAATTGTCTCGCTGCATTTGGTGTCTCGTCATCAATTTTCAATCAATAGAGGTTGTTGAAGAGCAACATTTTTCTAAGGTGATTCCTGGTCTAGACATATGGTCATCAAATTAGACTTGTTTTAACGCAATTTAATGTAATTTTTTGATTAGTTTCCCTTTGTTATTCAATCGAAGTGTTGTACAGTTTAATTTATCGTCCAAGTTCAGGAATACTATTTGGACTCTGTTTGATTACTCTTGCTATTGTAACAATTTACACCAAATCTCAAGAATCTTTGCCCACTTTGTACAAATTATCATTTGAAACTGAGTCATTTCAAATTCTTAATGAGGCGAGTATTTGAAAAGACAAAATTACATCAAATCTACACATCAAAAGATTAATTGAATCTCTCTTTTCCTCAGATCTCTCTATTCCTTTATCGTATCGGATTCAATGATGTTGGATTCTCGTTTGGCGCAATTTTCATGATTACTCCAGATTTTATATCCACTCTGGCTGCTGTAACAATAACAGTAATCATTGCTATTCCGTCATTCATAGTTCCATCTTCATAAAAGGTTAATATGAAACAATTTGGATCGTGAGTTATCCAAACATGCTTTACATGCCTGCTCGAGACACATGATTTGTGAATAAAATTAAAGATAATTGTACTTGATTAATGTTTCATTTTTTATTATTTAAATTACGCTGGCTTTATCGAACAATTGTTGGTATTATTATTTTCATTTCTAACGATACAATGATTCTAATTGATTAATATCAGTTTTAACTCGATTTATTGGTTAACACGATTCAAGCAAAAGTAAGATTATTGTGCATAAGGATCAGCAATCAACATGCCAGAGTCTGAAACAACAATCGAACCAGTCATGTTGCTTGCCGCATCAGATGCGAGGAAAGCTATTGTATTGGCGATTTCTATTGGTTCAGCAAGTCGTTTCATTGGTTGCAATGAAGCTAAGCGAGCTCTAAAGGCTTCTTGATCGGTTTGCTCTCGAATGAAATTCGTTCGAGTTCCTCCTGGATTAACTGAATTAACTCGAACATGAGGAGCCAGTTTACCAGCCATGCACTTGGTAAACATATCTAAAGCAGCTTTTGACATACAATAAGACCAAGCTGCTGGAAACTGTAAATGAAACAAGAATCGACATAAAAAACATTAAGTTTGGTCGTGAAACCATGTTATTGATACTTACTGGTTTTATGCCTACAATACTTGAAACATTAACAATAGCTCCATTGGTTTGCTTCAAGTGTGGTTCAGCCAATTCAGTTAGACGAACTACAGCTCGAACATTAATCTGCTGAATTCGGTCATATTCAATCATAGCGTCTGGAGTGCCGAATCCTTTGGTTCCATCAATAGCAGCATTGTTGACCAAAATATCCAAAGTTTTATAAGCAGAAATGGTTTCTTCAAACGTTCGAACAACATCTGCATCTCTAATAAAATCAGCCTTAATAACAACTGGTTTGTAGTGTTGCGGTGATTTAGTTTCACATTCAGCTGCAACTTTATCCAGTTTACTTTGATCTCGTCCAACTATGGCCACTTTAGCACCTAAAGATGAGAAGAGTACAGCTGTTGCAGCTCCAATCCCATCACTTGAACCAGTAATTAAAGCAACTTTATTAATCAAATTGATCATTTTGTAAAATTGTCTGTGGTTATACACAATAATAAACAATTGAATTAAAAAGAGTGAATGTAACTTTTAGTTTATTTTTTGAATGACAACTTGAGACAAATTGTCTTTAAATACCAATTGGATCGATTTCTAATCATAATTCTGATGGAATAAAGATGCGGGGTTTCGGATTCATGCGCATAATAAAATACGGACTCGTACATCTTTCGTTTCCAAGATACCTTGGTTCGAAAGTACTCATTAAAACATCGATAAAATGTTATTCTGTTTAAGCCGTTATATTATCTACCGTCTGCACAAATTGAGGCACTTGTCTGATTGAGTTTGTACTTGATAACAATAAGCCACTTACCAAGTTTACATGCAGAATCAGTAATCTGCTATCAGTATTAACTCTTGGACTCC
Source organism: Tetranychus truncatus (assembly GCA_028476895.1). NCBI lineage: Eukaryota > Metazoa > Arthropoda > Arachnida > Trombidiformes > Tetranychidae > Tetranychus > Tetranychus truncatus. The sequence goes on from CM052062.1 coordinate 10,506,661, forward strand.
CGGATGAATTGAAAGGTTTTCCTCGTAAATCCGTTAGCAGCAAAAAGGTCAATGAGAAAATCTAAGACGAAACTGGTTTCGGTGTTTTGTTAAGACAAATGTGATCAACCCTTGTGATAAGTGCGCTGTTGGCATTGTCCTTCCATGGATTAAGAGGAGTTAACTATTCAATCATTAGAGTTAATTAATGGTAAATCGACATTTCGTCTTGGATCTTCTCATTTACTTTATTGCTGCTTACGGATTTCAGAGCAAAACCCTTGAATTCATCCGGGAATCCCAGAGTTACAAATAAACCTGGAAGTAGATTACTGATTCTGCATGTAAACTTGGTAAGTGGCTTACTGTTATCAAGTACAAACTTCAATCAGAAACTCAATCAGACAAGTGCCTCAATTTGCGCAATAACGGCTTGAACAGAATAACATTTTATCGATGTTTTAATGGGTACATCCGACTCTAGAGTTTCCTGTAACAAGTCCATATTTTATAATGAGCATGAACCCAAAAGCATTTTGAGCATTTGCTATCGCAAGTTGTTATTCAAAATTGATAGTTACATTGACTCTGTTTATAAGGTATTACTGGTGAAGAATGGAAATAAAAACTTTGAATTTACATGGCGATTCACAGTCTAACCATATTGTTACCAAATGAAACTTGTTTTAACGGAAATTTAATGGACTTCAATGCAATAGTGTAAGCTAAGTGGAAGTTATCGTTGAAATCTCATAACTCTAGTTAATTTTACTAGTGGACATCCCGAACTAAGTTTGAATGAATGCAGTAAGAGAATGAGATCTCATGAAATCAATTAGGTGCAGTCTATTGAATGGGTAGAAGAGTTAGGAATAAAGAAAATATAGCAAATCAGGGGAATTGTTGTCGAAAACAGGCCAAAATGACGAAGAACGAATTTGTCCGCTTGAAAAATTGCTGAAGCTTGGAATAATTCGCAAAGAGAATTGACCTCAAATTCGACATTTCCTTCATTTGTTGTCAAGAATTATGAAAATAATTCGGTATAAGAGCATGGAAATGGATTGGTGCGCCCTAATCAACCCTGAACTAAATGATTTATTTCCATATTTTACAAGTCATACCTTAGTTATTTTAACCAACATTTCAATTCGCATTCTTCTGCTCCTGGTCAATAATAGACCTCCTGAATGGTAGATGCTACAAACTACTCTTATATAACTCAGTAGTTGATAAAACAAATCATCAGCAATGATTAAATTGCATGTCACTTTTAATAGACACTGTTTAATCGCACAGTTAATGAGCATTGTTTTCGTCTTCTCTCTCTCTTCGCCTTTTTTCAATGGACATCGTTACGTTTAACTGCCACAAGCAGTTTTGAGGTTTAAAGTACGAGGGTGTGAATTTTATCTGATAACCTCTTCTTCCATTACTCTTTGGTTGCTTCTAAAGTTTAAGGAATTAAAGTATTTCACTTAAAATGAGTGTAATTATTAAATAAAGACATTTGAGTTATTATGAAAAATGAGAGTAAAATGAAGAGTAAATTAGAAGAGAGATCGCATGTATACTGTTCATTGAATAGTCCTTCCCAACAAAAGATTTTTCTGCTGACAGAAGATGGCGCGAGAGAGAAACTCTTTCTTTTTTTTCTTTACAAATTTTTTACTCTCTTTTTCTCTTTCATTTCTCTTTGTTTACAATTAAATTTAAACAATTATAAAAGGCTTTTTTGGCTGCTTTTTAATGTTTTCAATGTTAATCTAATTGATTTTAAAATCAAAAAATTAATGATAATTTATTGTTATTGCTATCGAAAAAATTATAATGAAAAGCATTTCATAAACAATATTTGGTTTGGACTCGAAAAAAAACCAACAAATCAATATTCTCTGGTTTGATTTTATTTCTTAGACAATTAGTTAATTATCCAGTATAAAATTAGTCTGAAATTTAACCATAAGATGTGAGATACGATTTTCTGTAGAGTTGCTCGGTTACGGTTTCAATACCGATTATTATCGATAATTTCTCTTGGATAGATTATCGATAAATTGCTCACGGTTTCGGTATCTCAATCTTAATGGATACTTGGAGAAGATACTTGTACTCTTTTTCAGACGATTCACATAAGATATTGTTTAAAGTATTTCTACTTTTTTTACTTGTATTTCCAATCTTTTTACTTGTATTTCCAATATGTCGAGGAAAAGAAGCCCAGTATGGCAACACTTCAATTGTGAAGGAGAAATAAAAAGGTGTAAGATATGCAATAAAAGTGTTATTGCAGACAAAAATACATCAAATTTGATCGCCCATTTGCGAGTGAACCACAAGAATGAGTACTCAGAAATGTTTTCAAACCAAGAGTCTACTGATCAACCCAAGATTGATGAGACTATTTCTGACATTGTAAATTTTGAAAGTAAGTAGTTTTAGTATTATTTTTGTTGTGTTATAACTGTATACTATTAACAAATATGTTTTTTTCTTACAGGCAATGGAGATAGGGTCGATAATGCACTACTTTGGTTGATTATCAAGAGGAATTTACCATTTAATTTTGTTCAAAGCAATGAATTTATACGACTTCGTCAAGTCTAAATAGACGATATAAACCACTTAAAAGAACCAGATTGATGATTATGCTTCAAACTTTGTATGAATCAAAATTGGATCAAGCGAAGTCATTTTTTGAAATGATTAAATGGTTTTATTACAACAGACTCCTGGAAAGACACAAAAAATCAGTGCTCATATATTGCCATAACAGTGCATTTTATTGATAATTATAAACGAGGATTTATTTGTTTGAAAGCCAATTCAGTGAACAGTGTTTCAATGACATCCAGTGTTATAAAAAAGATTATCAATGAAACTTCAACTGAATTTAATTTGGATTCTTCGAAATTAGTAGCGATTGTGACTGATGGTGGAAGTAATTTTGTAGCTGCTGCTAACTGGCTTTCTAAGCATATTCATTGCTGGTCTTTTAAATCTACGTCGACTTACTCAAAGAATCAAAAGAAGCATGTGAGCTTATTTCTAAAGTCAGAAATATTGTTACAGTTTTTAAAAAAAGTTCAACTTTTGTGATAGATCTATTCAATGAGCAGAAAAGAAAAAATGGCGATGAACTTATTCCATTGAAACTTAAACAAGACACTGAAACACGCTGGAACTTAGAATTCTCGATAAAAAGACATCTTAAGCTCAATTTCATCAGTTTTGAGGAAAAACAATATGCGAAGAGACGATCTAACTGGCGATGAATTGATTTTCTTGGAAGATGTATCTAAAGTATTAGAGCCAATATTTGAAATGACTGAAGATATATCTGGCTCAAATTACATAACTATTTCACGGATGATTCCATTGTTATCTTTAGTTAAGACAAAAGTAACGAGAACAAGAGTAGTTCATCAATTGGCCAAAAAGTTTTAACAATATTTACTTGATTGTTTGATCCGTCGTTTCAAAGACTTTGAGGATAACGATTTTTTTGCTTATGCAACTCTACTGGATCCACGATTTAAAAATTAGTTTTTGAATCTACTTCAGCTTGCAGTCGTAAAGTTACTGACCTATCGTTATCTTTAGGTGATATAGAACTAAGCCAGCGTCCAGTTATGCAAACTTGTGAACAGGGTTTATGGGCAATTCATGATAGTCGTGTTAATAGACTTTCTAACCCTTTGTAAGGTGCAAGTCATGGTTTAAAATATTTTCTTGAATCTGATGTTGTGCCGCTTGAATCTTCTCCACTGGAATTTTGGAAAAATAATAAGAATAACTGGCCTCAATTGCACAACCTATTTCTTAAACATAGTGTTGTTCAAGCAACTTCAGTACCATCTGAACGTGTTTTTTCAAAGACAGGGCTAATTATCACAGAATTGAGAAGCCAGATCAAACCTAAACATGTTGATATGTTATGTTTCTTGAGCTCATTGCCTGATTATTTTCGTTAAATTGTAATAAATTTTCGGTTTCGGTTTCGATAATCTAAATAATCGGTAATTTTTTTGGATATCGATATTTTTCTTACGGTTTCGGTATTATTCGGTTGATAATTTTTCTCAATACCGAACAACTCTAATTTTCTGTTCCCATGTGTTAACATTTATCGATAACTCAAAAAAGTTATCGATATATTGTTTTATCTTATACATCGATAACCATCGATATTATTGTTTTTATTATTATTTTCCAACTCTACTGTACGCTTTGCAGTAAAATGAATTTCTTAAATGGTGAAGTGAAAGATTTGCCCTGGGTCAACAAACGAGACCGAAATAACCTGAACTTGACCAAAGATGGTAAACCAGGAGAGTTTATTATTAAAACATTGTTCAATGAGTTTGTAATTTCAACTGAGAAAAAAATTGACTTTGTATTGACAAATGATACTTTGGAAAAGCCAATATCTAAATCCCTTCAAAAGGGTGAGGATAGTGTTTTTGACCAGCTTTTAATTGCCCTTGGATCGGTTGCAGAACATTGTTTACCTTCTCTGTTGTCTACTTTGTTTGCCTGGTATGATAGGCAGTTGATAGCTACAGCTGATTACATTGAAACTAAAGGATTTAAAGCCAATCTATCTGACTCTCAATCTAAGGGTACTAATAAAAGTTCCTCCTCTGGTTGTGATATCTATGAAAAATCTGAACAACTTTATACTTTGGAGAAACGAGATCTTTGTGTTGAATTTATTTTCTGTTTATTCCTGATTGAAGTTCTCAAGCAACTTCCTCTCCATCCTGGACATGAAGATTTGATCAGTCATATAGAGAATCTCGCTTTCAAGCATTTCAAGTATCGTGAAGGTGCCAAAAATGATCCCAATTATCAAAATATTAACATTGTTGCTGACCTTTACGCCGAAGTCATCGGTGTATTGGCTCAAGCTAGATTTCATTCTGTTCGTAAACGGTTCATGGCTGAACTTAAAGAACTGCGAAGTCGAGAGCCGAGTATGGTTACTACCCAGTCCATTATTAATCTACTTATGGGCATGAAGTTTTTCCGCATTAAAATGGTTCCTATTGAACAATTTGAAGCATCTTTCGAATTTATGCACGAATGTGCCCATTACTTCATTGAAGTCAAAGATAAAGATATCAAGCACAATTTAGCTGGATTGTTTGTTGATATACTTTCGCCAGTTGCTGCGACGGTCAAAAATGAAGTCAATGTTCCTTGTCTTAAAAATTTCGTTGAGATGCTTTACCCTTTAACTCTGGATTTGTGTGTTAAAAAGAAACACACCTATGCCCTTTTTCCTCTGGTAACATGTTTACTATGCGTTTCTCAGAAACAGTTTTTCCTTAAAAATTGGCACTGTTTTCTTTCCATGTGCCTTTCCCATCTTAAAAATCGTGACAGTAAAATGTCCAAATTAGCAATGGAATCGTTGCATCGTTTACTATGGGTTTATATGATTCGTATCAAATGTGAATCAAATACTGCTACTCAATCCAAGTTACAAAGTATTGTTTATTCATTATTTCCGAAAGGATCCAAAGCTGTTGTACCCAGAGATGTTAATTTAAGCTTTTTTGTCAAAATAATTCAGTTTATTGCTCAAGAAAAATTGGATTTTGCTATGAAAGGAATTGTCTATGATTTACTTTCAGTTGACCGTCCAATAAAAGTGATTTTTGCTCCTGAGCGAATGACAATTGGTTTGAGAGCATTCATTGTGGTGGCAGATAGTTTACAACAGAAAGAAGGTGAACCACCAATGCCTCGAACACCTGGAGTAATGCCTTCAGGAAACACCCTCCGAGTGAAAAGAACCTATTTAAATAAAATGTTGACTGAAAGAATGGCCAAAAATATTGGTGTCAACGATTACTATCCTCATGTATTGAAATCTCTCAATGATATTCTCAAAGCTTTAGATCTACAATTTGGTAAACCATTGATGCTTACCACAGTCCAAAACATAAACAAAGAGCCTGATGACATGATAACTGGTGAGAGGAAGCCTAAAATTGATCTCTTTCGAGCTTGTATTGCAGCAATACCACGTCTGATTCCCGATGGTATGTCCCGCGCCGATTTAATTGATCTACTTTCACGATTAACTGTTCATATGGATGAGGAACTAAGAGTCTTAGCATGGCAAGCTTTGCAGCATATCATAAACAATTTTCCTGAATGGAGAGATGATGTTGTTGAAGGTTTCATCAACTTTATTTTATCTGAAATCAATGACACTTTTCCTCAACTGTTAGATAATGCTCTTCGAATGCTACTCCAGCTTCTTGCCAGTTGGAAGACTTCTATTCAAGCTAGTGGAGCCAGTAAGTCTCCTGATGAAGCAGAACTTCTTACTTGTAAAGGACAACACACTATACTTATTATTCATCGATTGGAAGCTATTGGTTTGGTTATGCTTGTAAGTTGTCGTCAACCAACCCGACGTTTGGCTGCTAATTTGTTAAAAGAATCTCGAAGCTTGTTGAAATGTTTTTCTTCTGTAGCTGAATCAGAAGATCCTGTACTCGATGTTATTGATAGAATTCGACCAACTGTTTTAGAAAATTGTCTTCACACAATTCCCGCTTCTGAAAGAAGTGTGATTACTTCTTCTTCGTACAATGTTGATATTCAGTGGTTGGCAGATCGCACTGGTTCTGCTTGGTTAACTGTCACTAATGAAAATGAAATTGAAATTAATCGGTCAGCTGCAGAAATAAGGGCTGATTCAATGATTAAAATGAATGCCTGGTCATCAATCATTACAGGTTTAATGTCTGAAGTCTCCAAAGTTTGTACTTCAGCTACATTTTTCGCTTGGTCTTTAGCATGTCAGCGTCTTAATTACCTTACTATTCATATTGATACTACATCTATCAACGACAATCGAGCCTCAGTGCTACTCAGAGGAGCTTCTTCTAATGTTAAAAAATCTCCAAATGAACGAGATGCTTACCTTGCTCTATGGAAAAATTATCTCATGTTTGCCTGTTCAATCGTTCCTAGTAGTTCCTCAGTCTCAAGCAATGCTAAATTGATGTCGCATGATTTAAGCTCATCTCCAGACAGTATGGCTTCTGAGCGTTCATTGGACAATAAATCACCTTTAAGTAGAGGAATCAGCGCTTCATGTTTATTTTCACAAATTTTGCCTCACATCAAAAATGAAAATAATGAAATCAGAAATGCAGCCATCTTTGGACTTTCACATATCAACCCATTCGCGGTGAAAGAACTGATGGAAGAATTGATACCATATATAAGAGAGGCAATCGATCGTAACAAAGAGAATAATAGAAAAAGAAAATTGCGAGAATTTTTGCGTATTCAGTTGGGAATATTACTCGAACTTTTGGCTAGCAGAGGAATCTTTGGTCTCAATTCAACAACATTAGATCGAGAAGCAGATGGACTGAATAATACGTTTGTGGAATATATTGACGGTCTTCGTCTTTATTTAGAAAACGAGAATGACAAAGAAAATCCAAATATTCTTGAAATTCGTATTAAATTTTGTGGATTTATCAATAATCTAGTTAAATCGTTTCCCTTGGAAAGTCGATCAAAACTCTTGAGTCGTGATTTGAGAGCCAATTTATTTCAGCTATTTTCTTCTTGGTCAGGAAAATACAGCCAATGTCTAATCGACTCAAAGACAACTCAAAATATTATCGGCAACACATCTTCTGAACTTGAGTTCATGGCTCTGGAAGCTATGTCTTCAGTTCTTGCCTGTGGACATGTTTTTGATAATTCATATCTATTAGAAGACAGCTCAGTTTACACTTGGCTTCGAGGTATGCTTGCATCGTCTGATGAAAAAGTGACCAAACTTGCGCACGAAACCATTGTCCTTCTTCTCGAATTCAACCCAGACACTGGACCTCTGCTCGACTGGTTGGTTGATGCATGCTATTCACAAAAAGTATCGGTTTCTGATAGCTGTTTCACTGCGATTGCCACCATCTTCAGTCTTCGTGACTACCCATGTGACCATTACATTGCAATAATAAATGTAACTCTTATGAATGTAGGAAGTCCAAGAGCAAACATTTCAGAAATGGCTTTTAACCTACTCCAGATTCTTGATCATCGTTTCTTTGGTTCAGGCAAAAAATTGGCTCTGAATGATGAATTTGAAAAACCAGAAAAAAACATTTCCAATTTTGAAAAAATTTTGGAAGATGATGAACCCGAAGAAGTGTCTGATGAAGAAATTTCTGGTGTTCAGCTGAGAAAAAAGGATAATTCTAAGCACGAGTTCAAGCCTTTTGAACCACTACTAAATTCAAGTTTTCCCCTCAATCAATCAGAACTGTCTCAAAGAATGGCCAAACTCCATGCTGACCTTACGATGCCATTTTTCTCTGAAATCACCTTTCGCCTTCAAATGGCACGTCCATCCATTTGTCGTAACATGCTTGACTATCTTAAACCTTGGTTAACTGATATGGAACTTGTTGATTCCTATGTTATCCCACAAACTAGTCCACTTTTAAATAATTACAATTCTAATCATGACTGTGATGATCACTTACCTAAAGGATGGGGTTGTGCCGAAGCAACAGAAATGGTTTTAAACAATTTATTTTACATAACAGTTAAATTCGGTGATGAATACTCTAAAGAGATTGAAAAGCTTTGGTTCTGTTTATGTTCCAAATTCCCCAACAATATGAGAATAATCATAAGATATTTGTTTATAGTTACTGGTTTATCACCAAACGAACTTCTTCCATTTGCCAAACGAGTTGCTCTTTACATGGCCCGTGTTCGTCCCGAAAGGTTCATTGATGAAATGATGGTTGAACTACAAACAGTTGAATATCTTAATTGTGTCATAGAGCGTACTGAGACTCCGCCATTTTTCCGAATAACTGCCCGCAAAGAAAATGGCCATTCAGAGGAAGGAACTGTAACTGCAATAAATTTTGAAGGAAGCAACCGAATCTCGATGAACCTTGAACAGGGTACATTACACACTAAAAGACATTCTACTGAGAGTGGTGCCCCTGATCGAATTTTCGCATCAGTTGAAAATGCCTCTTCTCAGGCGACAGAAAATTCAACTGGATCAACTGTTTCTGGAGGAGTAAGTTCCAACAGAATAGATCGTCTTTCTTCCATGACTGAAGATCCTACAGTCATTTCATTTGCCTCAGTAACTGAGGAAAGTTTAATGCTTCTCGCTCGTGTCGCCGAATCTGAAGTTTGTCAAACATCTTCAAGACAACCACATCCCTTACCTATGCCAGAATTTGGTGGATATTATGCGCCATTAACTGAATTTTTACCCGATAGCTCACAACCTGTGGTTGGTTTCCATCGATGTAATCTTGCTCTCATTTTACTGTGTGATGTCGTCTCTGATGGAATACCTATTGATTGGTCTCCGCATATTCCAATTATGCTTAACATTATCTTCCTTGGTCTTGACCATCCCAAAATATTGGTCCACGAACATTGCAAACAATTACTTCTTAACTTGTTGATAGTTTGCTGTGTTCACAATGACCCATTAACCATAAGTCGAATCATGTTGAACAACAAGACAGCTCGTTTAAAGTACAATTTAACCATTAACCCAGCCATACCTGAACCAATACCCAACTTTACTGAGCCTCCTGCTGATCGTGCCAACAACTTGTTAACTGATTGTTGTCTTAGTCAGTGTCGTTTAGGACGTAAATGTTTCGACATGCCTTCCAATCCATCTTTAAATGACATGGGAAAAGAGAATTGGTCTGTTCCTTCTGAAGATGTTAGTGATAACTGTTCTAATAATTCATCTGATGAACAATTGAATAGCTCAATGAATTTAGAAATGTTGGTTAAATGTTTAATTCAATTTCTCGACTTTAAACGAGGCTCAATACTTTGGAATTGTGAAGACATTACAGCCAAAGTTTGGTCTGTTCGGAGTGCAGCTCAATTGTCTTATTTTCTTGAACATATTCTGCTCGTTTTCAAAGAATCACTTGTTAGAGGTCACATTGAAGAAAGATGGGCTGAAGTTGCTCTCCAATTAGCATTATCATGTTCCTCTCGCCATTATGCCGGTCGATCATTGCAAATTTTCCGAGCTATTAAGCTTCCAATAAACTCGAGAATGCTTTCAGATATTTTATCTCGTCTTGTTGAAACGGTTGCTGAACCAGGTGAAGATATGCAAGGTTATGTGACAGAACTTATGTTAACCCTTGAATCAGCTGTTGACTCGCTCAATTCGGAGCGTCACATTCTTAGTGAATACATAAAAGCTTTGTTCAAGAATCGTTCAGCTCATTCAGGTCAAGATCAAGGTGATGATCGAGGCGGATCTTCACCAACAGCTCCACCTCCATCAAGTGCATCAAGTCAGGCAACCGTAACTTCAAGTAGTTTTCCCAACTCTAGTTATATGACAGCACAACACTTGGATCGTTTAAATCACACCGATAGAATGAATCGAAGCATCTCTATCACTATACCTGAAAGAAAATCAGCAATTTCCATGGGATCACCAAACATAGAGCATCGAGAAATGAGATTTAGAAGCAACACAGAGGTTGACTTTCGGATGGCTCATCGTCACTCTGCTGATTACAATTTTGGTAGATCTCGAAGTGCTCAATCACTTAAAACAGGTGAAGATCAAATAATGTCTTCGGAAGACCGTATATCCTTGTTAGCTCAATTTTTCTGGATTTCAGTGGCTATGCTTGAAACTGATTATGAACATGAATTTTTACTGGCTCTTCGATTGATGGAGAAAATTCTTGCTTACTTTCCATTAGAACGAAATGATACCCAAGAAAAGGTAGAAAAGGTTATTCTACAATCTAAATGGATTAACTTTCCTGGTGTTCATGCAATGTTGCTGAAAGGTTGCACTTCAACCGCTACTTATCAGGCAACCATCTATTTGCTTCATCGTCTAACACCATTTTTAGACTTATCATTTGTTGATCCAAGTGAAAACATCGATTCATTCCCTTTCAACGTATTTGCTTTGTTGCCTTACATGTTGGCGAATTACGACGATCCTAATGCTCTTTGTATTCATGTAAGTAAATCTCTCTTAAACATCTACACATAATGGATGAAATTGTTTAGTAAAAGTGTGATAATAATTGTAAAATAATTCATTAGTTTATGAATATGTCAGAATTAACAGTAAATGTTTATTTTCTAATCACTTTGAGCCCAATCTTTCATGCTCATTATTATTTATTATTAATTATTTATCGATTATTTATTAACATTAATATACAAGTCATTTTTTCATCTGCCGTGGAAGATACTATAGTCAAAAAACCAGAGTATTCGTGATTGAAAACTATGGAAATAAATGAAAAAAAGGGTTGTGCTTTATTCTTAAAATATGTAACAATAGCAAATCATCAATTTTAATCTGAAATAAAATGCCAAAAAATCTGTATACAAAATAATATGAGCTCAGACTAGATGAGAAGCAAAGATTAAGGGAAACAAATTGGCTTCCAAACTTTTCTGGTTTATTTTCATCTAATTTTCACTCGTTCTTTTCTTTTTTCCCATTGTTTCACTTTTTTTCTGTAGGCTTCCAAAAAATTTGCTGAATGGTGCACCACAAAGGTTGAAACCGGAACACAAAACATGGAAAACTTGGCTACCGTAATGACCTTATACAGTAAAAAGGCTTTCAGCAAAGAAAGTTTCCAATGGACTAAATGTGTTGTTAAATATTTATTTGATGCTTATCCATACAACTTTCCATCTCTAGTAACATTCCTTGTTGAGGTAAATTTAAACCTCTTGCTTTTCCTTTCGCTGCCTTTGCGTTCTCATTCATTCAAAAGGACTTAAATTCCTAAATAAGTACCTAAAATTGCAGATCTTGCGTCAACTTTATGAAACACCCAAATTATATATCAAACCTAATCCCAGAAATACTGAACTTTTCTGTAATTAATTACTAGTTTTTGTTTGAATAACAGATTTATCAGACTCGAAATTGCAATTGATGCAGTTCTTTAGCAAATTTTTCAGTGTGCAACTTCGATTTTCGCATTTTGATTGCATATCATTAGTAATGATAGTTATAAATTTTCAATGTTTTCAAATCGATCTCTATTCAGTAATAGATCAATGCATTTTTTATTTGTATTGATTTTTTCATATGCGACTAAATTTTAATGAACAATCTTTACAAGTTACAAGATTTGAGTACATATAATAATTGCAAAAATATAATAACTTTCAAAGTGTTATGATATCTAAGCAAAAATCTAATAATTTCTCATTTAAATTTACAGGTCTTGGATAAAGGTCCATCCTCCTTGAGTAGCCATGTTTTGTCCATTTTACATTGTATGCTGCATTATATGGACATCACCACTTCTTCATCATCTTTAAATAACGATTTATCCAAAATTGTTCATAAATATATTGAAGGACCTCAATGGAAGGATTCACTTAAAATATTAAAACTCGTCGTTGCACGATCTTCAACACTTGCCGCTGCTCCTTCTTACACTTCATCCAACATTGCCGCAATATCATTATCATCTTCTTCAACCATATCAGGCACTACACCAGCATACTCTTCAATTATCCCAGCTGACACTGTTAGCATAGCTTCTGGTGCGTCATTTGCTGATTCAGAGTTTGGTATTCGTCGAGAGTTACCCGGTCGTACTATTGAGTTTTCCTTTGATTTGACTCAAACTCCGATTGTTGGTCGAAAGTACATTGTAGATGAAAAGAAGAATACATCAAAAGATGAAGAATTTAAACAACCGCAAACGCCACAACAGCAACAGTCACAACAACAGACCTCCGAGAGTGAAGAAGATAATGCAAAAGAAATAAACAAAACCAAATCAAGTGGTGTTGATTCAGCTTCAGCCACTAATCCAGCTTCACCTCGTCGCAGTCTTTCATACAATCATTCATTTAATGAAGGCTCCAATTGGAAGCGACCCTGGTTATCGCAGTCAAGAACAAGGGAAAAGTTGATTGGTTTACTGCGCAGTTTTGGCAAAAGTGTCGGTCTTCCTAAATCACCGTCAGTTATATTTAGTCAAAATAGTGACATCATTGAGAGACAGTCTTCCATGGGATCGAGTGAGGAAGATATAACCAATACCAATAATGATGTTTCCGCAGAAAGTAAACACGATGATAATGGTAATAGTGATCAATTTGGTCTCTTCAAAGACTTTGATTTCCTCGAATATGAATTGGAAAGTCAAGAGGGCGAAGGTATGGATAACTTCAATTGGGGAGTTCGACGTCGATCTTTAACCAATCTCGATGATACTCCTGAAAATGATTTGCGAACTGGAAGTCCACATCAAAGTGATATTGTTCCCAGTAAAGATGAAGCTTCCTCTGATGAGGAAGGTGACTATGTTTCACCTACTTCCTATGATGGACTCAATGATCTCTCTATTTCTACACTTTACTCGAATTCTTGAATGTTTTTTATTCCAACAAAATATCGACATTTTTTTAACCAACGAGTAAACAAATTGTATTTTACTCTCTCGCTAAATGATGAATGAATCAACCAAAAACCAAAATGCAATATTGTGGCTGAAGACAAGCAATATTAATCTCTTAACAAAATTAAATTTTGTGCTTAATTCTTCCAAGAATCAGAATAATCGTTATTTAATTTGTTAACCTCTTTCATTCTGATTCATTATAACTTTCAATTTTTTTCATCTCATAAATGATGATCACGTTATTTTGTTGTCATTTTTTAATTTATATTAAAAATTAATATTAAATTTACCATTTACCCAGCCTCTTAATGAACTTAGTATTAATAAACTCTTTATTTGCAACTGAAGTTGAATATATTCAGAGACTGTTCGATCTCTCCTTAAAATTATCAAGGATATCAAAATTTTCTGTTGTTTTTTACTAAAGTTTTTAACTAATGGCTCGATCAGAGTTCACTATATTTTTATAAAATATTAGGCCGAGTAAAGGTTTATTTTCAATTTGACGAGGGGTAAGTTGAGTTGTGGCAAATTGAGTTTGCAAACATTTTGAATCACTCGGTTTAATCGAGTTAGATTTAGATCGAAACGTACAGAAAAGCTCATTTTGGAACATTTCCTATGAGATTTTTCAATAATGTTATGTAATTAATATGAGCTAATATGGTTTTAAGATATTTTTCATCGATTGCTAAGAAGTAAGTACAAGAATGGTCAATGAATCTAATGAATGGTCAAAAGGCCGGGCCTTTTTCGCAAAAAAATTTTGCATTAATCAAATTATCAAAAAAATTACCAGTTTTGTGGGCTGACAGAACAAAATTAATCATGGCACTAGAATCAGAGGTCAATTTTACATCTGAAAAATCTATTGATAAAGTCTTTCCATCCTTAATCATTTTGCTATTCGTCGCCATGCATTTCTAACGTTATTTCATGATATCTCGAAAACAAAAATTTTTCGAAAAATGGAATCCATTTTGGAAAATAAAATACCTTTCTAAGCAGTTTTGCTCTTCCTCCTTTAGCTAATACACAGTATCGGTCAAAAAAACTGACAGTCTTATGAATTACAGCATGTATTGTTCAGCAAACATCATAGAACTGATTAACTGAGTTTCAAATTATTTGATCAATCGCTGACTGAGTTACGAACAATTGATTGACTGTCAGTTTTTTTGACCGCTACTGTATATATTGTTAGGTCATGAAAAAAATAGAAATATTCATTCGCTAGATGTTGGATGATATCAGCCGATATCCCACAAATTGCATATCTGTACGATTAACACAATTAAAACTCATTGGAATAGGCATCCAAAACAAGATGATGGCTGCTGTCTTAGAAAATCGCGAATTAATATTTCTATTTTTCCATGAACTGACAATTGTTTCTGCACTATATGGATGAAATGCACTGAACCTGAATTGTATGTTCTTGTGCATTGATTTGCGTAAATTAATGGATTAAAAATCGATTCGACTTGTAACAGCTCAGAGTAACTGAGCAAGAGTTTAAATAAATTGTATAAAGTCTCCTGTAACAATAAATACATCATTTACTTGAATATTTAAAAAAGGCATTGATCAACAACCGGTAATGTTTCTATTAATTAACATTAGCTAAAAATTAAAATTAACTTTTATTCAGATCTGAACGATTAACTACATTACATCAATATTTTATGCAACTTTAGCTCTAGCGACAGTCTTAATAACTTTTGCATTTGTGTGATTGATGGAAGACACCACTTTGAATCTTTTTTGAGTTTGTCTTACATTGGCAATTGAGTCTTATTTTTTAATCAGTAAATTCACTTTGAATTAATACAAAAATGTCTGACATTTTCGTTTTGAAAAGTTTATTGAGCAATAATGAAATGATTTATCCACCGATTTCTATCGATTCATTCTCCTCGAGATGGAATCTTATGACTTCATCAACAAACGGAATAATAGGAAATCTCTTGTTTCTGCTAACAGCTGTTCTGATGTTCGCAAAATACTTAATCAAATTGGCGACCATTTCATTTGAATCAACCTTTTCCATCAACCCTGCAGAAATGATATATTCTGCGATAAAACTTTTCATTCTTACCTTATTCCACTTTAAATACAATCAAGGATTTTATGATGAAATCATAACTCGCTTTAAAGCAATAAACGTTGATTTCGATGATCAAACTCGAAAATACTTTTGGACCCATCGAGCAGCTTATAGAATACTAATCATTCTCGGTTGCATGCCACGAGTTTACTATTTAATCGCCCTTTACAAGTATTCTTGGCCTTATCAATCTAGCGATCAAACTCCAAAACTGTATTCAATTGCAGCAAGATTGAATGACGATCCGATTAATTATTGGACATCTTTGTTGGCTTCTTCAATAAGTATTCCTTTGTCACTATTACATGACTTGGCTTTTATCGATTTAGCAATGTTGGTCCAATCGGCTCTTTATTATATCAATAACCAAGTGACTGCTATCGGTGAAGAGATGACCATTGATGGCACCAAATTGGACTGTAAGGCTGTGAAAACACTTCGATGGCAATACCTTTTGGTACATCGGTTAGTTGATAAATGAAGTTCACTCACAAATCTTTGCACATTTGGTTTGATTAGCTATTATATGACCTTCTTCATCTTTTGCTTTTACACTTTGGCATTTGATGAGCACATTTTACCAATCAAAATAAGTACGATATTGCAAACTTCAGGAATACTTATTGGACTCTGTTTGATTACTCATGCTATTGTAACAATTTACACCAAATCTCAAGAACCTTTGCCCACTTTGTACAAATTATCATTTGAAACTGAGTCATTTCAAATTCTTAATGAGGCGAGTATTTGAAAAGACAAAATTACATCAAATCTACACATCAAAAGATTAATTGAATCTCTCTTTTCCTCAGATCTCTCTATTCCTTTATCGTATCGGATTCAATGATGTTGGATTCTCGTTTGGCGCAATTTTCATGATTACTCCAGATTTTATATCCACTCTGGCTGCTGTAACAATAACTGTAATCATTGCTATTCCGTCATTCATAGTTCCATCTTCATAAAAGATAACATAAAACAGTTTGGATTGAAAGTAATCCAAGTATGCTCCAAATACATATACTCATCATGATTGACAAATAAATTCAAGATAATTATGCTTAGTTACTGGTTCATCTTTTATTTTTATGGGCAAAATGGTTTTACCAGATAATTTTTTCATTTTGAAAACTGTACAGTTGTATGTTTTTGCTGTTGCAAGCTGTATCTTATTTGATTAATACATAACTCAACTCAATCAATTAATTAGCGATTAAACAATCAAAAGTAAGCTTATTTAGCATAAGGATCAGCAATCAACATGCCAGTGTCTGAAACTACAATTGAACCAGTCATGTTTCTTGCAGCATCAGATGCGAGGAAAGCAATCACATTGGCAATATCTATTGGTTCTGCAAGTCGATTCAAGGGTTGCATTGAAGCTAAACGTGCCCTAAAGGCTTCCGGATCGGGTCGGTCTCGGGCGAAATTTGTTCGAGTTCCTCCTGGACTAACTGTATTTACTCGAACATGAGGAGCCAGTTTACCAGCCATGCACTTGGTAAACATATCTAAAGCAGCTTTTGACATACAATAAGACCAAGTTGCTGGAAACTGTAAATGAAACAAGAATCGACATAAAAAACATTAAGTTTGGTTGTGAAACCATGTTATTGATACTTACTGGTTTTATGCCTACAATACTTGAAACATTAACAATAGCTCCATTGGTTTGCTTCAAGTGCGGTGCAACCAATTCAGTTAGACGAACTACAGCTCGAACATTAACCTGCTGAACTCGATCATAATCAGCCATAGCATCTGGCTCTCCAAATTCTTTGTGTGCAGGAATAGCAGCATTGTTGACCAAAATGTCCAAAGTTTTATAAGCAGAAATGGTTTCTTCAAACGTTCGAACAACATCTTCATCTCTAATAAAATCAGCCTTAATAACAACTGGTTTGTAGTGTTGTGGTGATTTAGTTTCACATTCAGCAGCAACTTTATCCAGTTTACTTTGATCTCGTCCAACTATGGCCACTTTAGCACCTAAAGATGAGAAGAGTACAGCTGTTGCAGCTCCAATCCCATCGCTCGAACCAGTAATTAAAGCAACTTTATTAATCAAATTAATCATTTTGTAAGCTGTTTATTCACTTTTTTCAATAAATTTTATGTAAAGCACTAGTTGTTTAGTGAATAATAAAAAAAAACTTGAGCAAGCTTAAATAACAAGCTGCAAATAGATTAATTCAGCACAGGTTTCTACTATCAGTATTAACTCTGGGATTCCCGGATGAATCTACTGATTAACTCTATGAAAGGGAAAATGTAAATGGTACATTATCTTCAATAGGAAATAATTGAAACTTTGCTTTAGTTTTCTCCTTCATGTAATAATAAAGTAACTATTAATAAATATAGCAAACTCTGTATCAACATGTTCAATCAAACTCTGCACTCAAAGATTGAAACATATACACTGAAACATTTAATCGAAGCACTAGACAAGGATACTAACAAGGATTTTCATCAAGTGGTACCAACCGATCTTGATGTTTCAAGCTCATTTGAAAGAGCTTGTCGAGTAGATAAGTGCAAATTTTTAGCTGCTGATACGCATTTTTGCAAAAATTACATGAGTCAAAGTTATAGATTCAAAAAATTGATACTTTTACAAGGTAATAATTTTATTTCAAATCGTAATTTTTATATTTGATTCATGAAATTGCATTGAATGAAAGTGTTTTAGGCACAAACATTTTCTACAGCTTTCCCATGCGCATTATGTAAAAGAGCCACGATTGGAACTGCATTCAGTACAAATTATTTTATCTGACTCGAAGCAAATTTCTTTTAATCCTTCGAAGCGAACAATCAACTGTAGGCCCAAGAATAGCGGAACATCGGGCGAAAAAGGAGATTGAAATTTGATTAAGGATCAGTGGATGCATAAGAATAACGGATTCTCGAGTTTGAAGATTAATTGGAGCTCTATCTAGAATAACTCTCTATTGGATCCTCTTAACAAAGTCTTTCCATCGTTGGAATGTATATAAACAATTAAAGCAGCTTTTTTGTGCAAATTGATCATTTTGTAAACTGTTTATTCACTTAGTTTATTCAATGGATTCGATGTACAAAAGTAACAGTTAACAAACCGAATAACAAACAAAATTTGACTAACAAGTGTATTAATAAGTAATTCGTAATAAGTCTAAATAACAAGCTGCAAATGGATGTATGCAGTAACAGTCGTCAACTCTGAGATTCCCGAATGAACCTACCGATTAATTGTATTTAAGGGGAAATTCAAAATACGTTTTACTTACTTAGTTGTAATAATAACTGGAATAAAGGAATAAGACAAATCAAACTCTACATTCATCCACTTTTTTACCTAAATGTGAATGGAAATAAAACATTTTATCAAAGTACTGGCCAAGGATGCTGATTGCATTAAGGAAATGTCTGATCGCACAAAATGTAACAAAATGCAATCTTACAAGTGCTTCAATCATAACTTCTCGGATACTTTCTTGATCAATAGTTAATGATTTCGACAAGTTAAATATGACAACTCTGATCAAATTCATTTTCTTGTCTTGACATCTTTTCGTGGTTTCGTTGACTGACTCAATAAGCTTAGATTGTTCAATGACTCGATTCTTACTCAAATTTCAACCATATTGTTACTCTGTGCTTTAACCAATTCAAAAGTATCAATTGTATGCAAATCCAATACAATTTTAGGTGAAGAAATCATTTTGTCTGAAAACATGTTACAACTCTGGCAAGCTCAAGTAAAAGCATTTTACATTCATTTACATTATTTGCAAGTATGCAGATTGAGCAAAATCAATTCGATAAGTCGAAAATTCGCCAAGAATAAAAAATCAGTTTTCGTTAACAGATTAATGAAATGTAAAGTGCTTACAAATGATGATTAAAACAACATCAATGAGTTATTTGTTCATTTACAACGCAACTCTTTATGGAATCCTTGAAAGTGCTGATTGAAATCATAGTTGATGGCGTTATTGATGATCATCAAATCATGAATGTCATTCTGACGATTAAATTAATTAACGGAAACTGAAAAAAGTAAACAATCCAAGTAGACAGAAGCTGATGAACCGATCAACAGTGACTGAGTAAAGATTAGAATTGCGTTAATCACAATCACGATAATGACCAGGGAAAAAAAGGCCACACAAATCCTAATGATAGTTAGGGTGATGATGATGAGGGTGGGAATTTGGCTGGTTAAGAGGTTGATCCAGTTGATGATGATAAAAATGATATGAACAGTTGAAGTGTTTGTAAAAAAGAGATGATGAAAAAAGAGATGAATCAATGTCTTTACAGATGAAGAGAAAGACTTTTGGTTGTCCTTAAAAGAAAACATTGGGACAGTTTTTTCCTCATCCAATGTTTACTTTTGAAATTTAGTTTTCTTGATTCTCATGGAAATTTTCATTTTTTCATCTTCTTCTGTATTTCCCTTGTTATTCAATTGCATCTGACGAAATGAGGATCAACATGATGAAAAATTCTAGTCGAAATAAATGTTCAATCTGTGCTTTTTTGCACTCACCAAGTTTACAAATATCGAGTTAATGTTTCATTGATCAAAAACAAAGATGATGTTTATCATGATTTATCCACTGTAATTCATCATTCTCATCTTGTTATCATTGCGCTCCAAGATTATTCATCCAGAAAAAGGTTAAAAATATCTTTTCTATCACTTGTTAATCTAATAGAAACGACAATCAAAAGAATCACAATAAAATGATTTAGTCAATTTTCATTCTTTAAACATAATTTCAAATTCAGCATTCATTTTTGGTAAAATGTTTTCTTCAAGTTAGATTGCAATAATTCATCACTTTTACCTTTAATCGACTCGAGTTATCCTGAAAATCAGTGGATGAAACAAATGGCTTTTTAGCTAAAGTAATCGGAAATTTTACCAAAGCAAAGAAAAATTGAAAACTGGAAGATTAATTGAATTGTCAAATTAACAGTCAATCATTTACATTGAAATAAACAAATTGAAATTGACATTTTTGAGTCTCTTTTCAATATTCTTGAGACATTAAACCAAATGACAAATAAACAAGTCCAGCAAATTTTCCCATTAATATACATTTTGATATTTAAATATTGCCATCAATTGGGACAGACAATTAGCTAACAGATTTAATTGCCATCAAAAGCGCTATCAAGTTGATTAAAGGTTACAAACTGTTAACTGTATTCGGTGGTTAAAAAAGACATAAAACAAGCCTGAGAACCAAAGATATTTAATTACTTTTCTGTTGTTTATAAATTGTAACAAATGCAAATGGCTAATCCATCTTTTGGTTTACATCGTCAATAACTTTTTGTCCCTTCATCGTCTCTACCAGGACTAAGAGTGAAAGTTGTCTTAATCTTTGTCTTTCCAAGTCTTGTCAATCTTTCTCACTCTCACTCTATCATCATCACCATCAACACCATCAATAGCACAATCAAAACTAAATCCTGACGAATCATGCATTTATCTTCTCTTTCTTTTCTTGCCTTTTCCTTGTGAAAATAGCGTCAACTTGTAACGGAACATCAATGAATGAAGATCCGTTATTTAGCCAAGAATCATCATCTAATATTAATTAAGATACAGTCGTTTTTTCATCTCATCTTCATCACTTTTCCTCACTCTTTATCATCTTTTAAAGTCAACCTTTTTCTTTTGCTTCGTTTTCCTTCTTTTCTTCATTCATTCCATTCATCAAATCTAATTGAATCAGTGTATTTCAAAGTAACCACAATTTTTCGCCATCGTCAACTCGTCTTCTCACATGTTCACATTGTTGCGTTGTTGTGCCATTTGTTTCAATGGATAAAAGACCATAGTCAAGGGTCATCATTATCATCATTATCATCTTCATCATCATTCGCCTTTCATCTCTTTTTCATAATCAATTTAATGGTGAAAAATAAATAGAATAAAGAGTTTCATAGAAACTTACCTTCATCTATTCATCTTATTCAACCTTGTTCATTCATCGCTTTTCACAGTTGTTCACCTTTTTCATTATTTTTCATTCACTTTCTCCTCTTTCTCTCAACAATCGTTGATTAATTTACCAAATCAACAAGTTATACAATTAACAAATGAATGATGATCTGTTTAACAAACAAATAGTATCAATTGATTGCAGTGATTCTTCATTGACCCTGCCAGTGGACAATATACTGTCAAAGTGCAATCAATCACAGTTGTAACTTATTACATTAACACCTGATCAAAAAATGTTGTCATCAGGGTCATCTTCTGTTTCTTCTTTGTCTTCGTCCTCTTCACTTTCTTCTTCTCCTGCTTCCTCCATTTCGCCCAATGTGACCTCATTAACGATATCATCTGTCTCCAAAGTCAATGGTAATCGGAAATGGTCCAATGGTGAAAAACAAGTTCAACTGGCATCATCAATCAATGATGCTGTCACCAAAGTATTGAATGGTTATGATTGGACACTGGTTACAACAGCTTCTCGATCAGCGTCAACTGCAAAACTCAAGATTCACGTTAAAAGACCAATGAATGCTTTTATGGTTTGGGCTCAAGCAGCAAGAAGGAAACTTGCAGATCAATATCCTCACCTTCATAACGCCGAATTGAGTAAATCACTAGGTAAATTGTGGAGGTAAGTTAAACATCATCTATGTTAAAGTTGAGATTCTCGACTGATTCGCTTTTTAACCTTTTGCTCTGTGTGAAACATGGTTGACCTTAGGTTGATCAAAATGCTACATTTGATGAGTTGAAAATTGAAATCTTTAGAGGGTTGATTTTCTTTGATTCAACTTGTTAATGGGCTTCCTTTTTCTGCTAATCTTGCTTGATCAGATAAGATTTTCCGATTAATGAAGGAATTAATTTGATGTTTAAAATATTATTATGTCAGGGTTTTGAGTGAAGAAGAAAAGAAACCGTTCATGGAAGAAGCTGAAAGACTTCGATTGATTCATAAAACTGCTCATCCTGATTACAAATATCAACCTCGAAGACGGAAAAGTGGTAAAACTGAATCCAATGAAGGTCCATCTTCATCGAAAAGTAAACCAACTTCATCACCATTAACCAATGTTACCACCTGTTCGTCTTCCTTTAACTCATCATCATCTTCATCCTCGTCCTCATCTTCATCATCACCTGGTTTTAAATCAAATGTATCTTATGATGTTGAAACTGATTTCAATGATCCACCAAATAAAAGGAGATTATCAAAACGATCAACCTACAGGTAAACAATGAGAAAAAAAACTATTCTTTGAACATTTTAAATTAATAATGATGGTGTTTATATTGATGAAATGATTGATAATCAAACAATAATTTGATTTTAGTTATCTAAGTTGTTTGTCTTGAATTATACCGAAAGTTGAGTTTGTATGCCAACGAAAGCTTTACTTCACTGGAAAAGGCCGCTGGAAAGGAAAACTGATTTAAACAGTTCTGAGCTCTGTGCGCAAAGTTATCAACAGGTTATAAGGAAATGAACAACAAAATGCCCAGGAAATCAATTTTTGAATAAAACAAATTGAATCAGCGATAAAAAAAATATCAATCGATCAAATCTCTGTGCCGTAATCTTCATCGACTTGAATGTGTTTGCATCATAATAGCAGATGAAATTTCCGTGATAACCAAGAAAAACTTATATAACATACGAATATTCACACTTTATCAAATGTGTCCATCGGGTGCATTGAATATTTATTTTCTCCTCCCATCAAATAACGAAGATGACTCAGGTGTCGCTACTTGTAGAGCGAACAATCCAGGAAGATTGTTTTTCATAGCTTGATTGATCTTGATTGTGAGACCAGTTAGACTATTCTCAATACAGTCCGAAGCCAGATGTCATTGTTGTGTGATATATTCCTGCATATTACAATGGCTCCATGATTGCTTTGAGATTTCCTTGAAAAGCTTTTGATCGGCTTGAATATGATTTTATGAGATGAGGTTAAAAAACTGCTTTTATAACGATTCCGTTCTTTGGTCAACTGGTTAATATTAGCGCGGCAATATTCCAATTCTCGCTGATTAACAAAGAGACACTTTCTTCCTGGTTATCAATACAGTATTTGATGTAATTTATCATTTCATTTATTTGCATTTATCAATCTGGTTGAAATGAATAAGTATAGTGTAAATAGCGAGGAAGATCAGGCAGCACCATCATTAATCCAGTAGCCATGTATTTAATGAATGAATCGAAGTTTTTGTTTATCCAATATTTTTTGCCTGAATTGAGAAATAAATAATTGCACATTATAATTTCACAACAATTGAAAGTAAATGCTGTATTAAACTTTCCTTGGCTATGAGTTTAAGTTACAAAATAAACTGTCATTAAACTGTCCAGATGATGCTTATCAAAGGCGTTATCGGGATGAAAAAAGTCATCTTCAATGTTTGACATTACGTTGTTGAACCCAACCCAACCCTTTGAAAGAATTGCTTTGAATTTTATTGTTGACAAATCATCCATACATCCAGACTGCATGTTTTCATCTCCCTGCAATACAAAAAAAAGAAGTGATGTTAGTTATGAATGTAAATTATTAACAAGATTCTCGGTTGTCAAACCAAATTCACTTGTAAACCGTTGATGTAACTTTAGTTTGTCAATTGTTAGCTAGAATAAGAAAAGGAATATAATTTCGAATAGTATTCGTACCAGTTTAACTCACAATTGAAATAAATTTTCACGTTATTTGACAGACATCGAACAAATAATTAATCAGCATTAATAAAACATTAAGTGAAGGAAAATCTAAAATTAGTTTCGTTTAAATTTGAGTCATTAGATGGCGCTACTTACTAGAAACAAAACCAGAATTAGTTGAAACTTTTCAACTTCTGGTTCGGGAATTTATTGAGTTTTTACTAACTGCAATTATTAAATGGCCGCTAGGAAAAGAAAAATGTAAAAGTTATTGATCTTCAGCCAAAGATGATTAAACCTAGCTGGATAAATCAGTTAAATATAAAAATCTTACGGTTTAATGATTGGTTTTAATTGAGTCACATTGGAGCAATCATTAAAGAGATTGAATTTGTGACAAAAAAGTCGAATAGTAACATTAATCATCTATTTAGTTCAGAAGAAACTTTAATTATCGATGCTTTAATTAAAATAATGCTATTCAAATTGATTTTCAAATGCTGTTAAACAATTTGTAAACCATTTGTTGAGGTTAAGGTTGATTCAGTGGTGAAACCGAACTAAATTAAGAATCTGTTTCCTGCAGCAAATTCAATGAATTTACTATTTAAACCAACCATAAATTAACTTACCTATGTTTTCAAACCTGTTTGCTCCAGGTTATCAGAATAGATCAACTGGTGATCAATAAATCACAGCCTTATTTGAGCAAAGTCACATTTCCATATAGAATAAATCTAATGGATAAATCCCAATCTGCAAAGAAAATTAAATCTTTTCAAAGATGTTTTCTTCTGCTATCAATCTGTTTCCCTACAATCTAGATTTAAAATCAGTTGATGGATAGTTATTCAACCAATTTTCCCTTCTAATACTAATTGTAACACATACCCACTAAGTAAATGATAATTAGGTTATAATCTATAAGTATAAATAGCATTCAATCTGATTAATATGGACTAACGTATATTAGTATACGTGTTGGTCAGAAAGAGTAAAGGTTTTGCGACAAATGAGATTAAATGTTGGCTCAAACACTTTACTACAGTTAAATGTTTAGTTAATTAACCTTACTCTTAACTGATTAATCGTGACTCCGATTACCTTGAATTAACGGTTGTAAGATGAGTAAAAGATGGTCGGCTTCAAAGATGAAGAAGGATGAAGAAGACTGCAAACAAATAAATCAACAGAAATGATTTAAAGCCAAATTAGGAGTTAATGCTACAATTGATAAAGAAAAATGATATAGCCATATAAGCGGCAATCAAAGTTAGTCTGTTATTAAATCTGCGAGAAGCCAGTGCAGCATTCAAACGGTTTAATTAAAGCAGCCCAATCAACCCAAAGGAAAGGAGATTATCTTTTAGTCAATATCTGTCTTGATGATTAACATGATGAGAATGTTGATGTTGAACACGCAGCTTGACCCTGAAATGAATGAATGAATTAATGAATGAATCAGTGAACCATTGGATTGAAACACCAAGATGAGAAGATGATGATTAAGATGAAGCCGACAAAATATACATCAACAATTAATTTTGTTGGCCTTAGGGTTAAATCAATTTTCATCCTTTGCACATTACAGTCATACAAACACACACACACACACTTGATTATTATCAATCGGCTTGAACCAGTCATACCAAACATTGAAAATTCAACAGACACATCTAAACCCTCCCCCACCCCTCTGTCATCCACTTGCTTCACCATCATCATCATCCTCTCTTACTTTTTTTACTTACTTCTTCTGGAATCTTGTTTATGGCCAAGAGGAGTTTACCTTTTTTTATCAACTATCTTCTTCAGCTCAATGTTGGTTGAACCCATCAACAAGGAATGAGATTTTTTCTACTTCTTCTCCTAAGCAAGAAGATGAAAGATGATGAAAGATGGTGATGATGAGAAAAAAAGAGAGAAAAGAAAGAGAAAAATAAACGTGAATGAGAGGTTTGTTGACCTTTGACATGAGTTCAATAAAAGCATTTTACAGCATTTTTTATTCAAGACTTGATGCTTGGTTATACATATTCCGTGTGAACAAAATGATGAAAGAATTTGCCTGAGAAAAGGAAAAGATGAAAAAAGTAAAAGAACACGAAGAGAGGAACGATGATGATGATGATGATGTGAAGGAAAGGAAAAAACGAGAGAGAGAGAGAGAGAAAGATGATAGATAAATCTCTTCAGATTGAATTATCTTCGCCAGTATTTCATGGGGAAAACAATAACCAGTAACAATTATCAGCCAACAATCAACATCGGAGATTACATTATACACTTTTATCCTTAATATACCAAATATTTACCTTCCCAATGATTGAAGACACAGGTTGAACAAAAAAGTGTATATAACTATAAATTAATACAAACTATTTGATTACACAATTGATGGACCAGTGACTAAACAAAATGGCTGTTAAAAAACGGCAATGGCGTTTACCATTAATAATTTACCATTGCCATTGGTAACTTGAAACAAAAAGATTGTTTGTCTGTTGTCTTGGTAGCCAATTGGTTTTACCGGTTTTCTGGTTTACATTTTGCTTCTTCTTCTTCTTCTTGTCTTGTTTAATAATGCCTGTTAATTGAAATTGTTAATCATTAAATAAATGGGTTAATTTTTTAATTGATCAATGAGCTAAATAGAAGAGGAAAAAAGGTATTTAATGTTGCATTGATTTACTAATTTACATAATCACTGAAGAGGAAAAGTTGAAAATTTTAAAAATAACGCGAAAATTTTCAAGCCAATCAAGATTGAATCCAATTTTAACTCATTTTCTGGTCTCTCAGTTGTTTGATTAATGACAATTTATTTATATCAATACTTTTACTTGATAAGTGAGTTTTGTTTTTCTTGGTGTTTATTTTTTGAGTTTATTCAAGTGAAAAGGTTCATCATTTAAACCCAAAGGATAAATTATGCATCATGATTGATTTAGGTTGCAATCAATTGTCCATTCCCGTTGCTACCAGTGAACCAACCATTTATTAACCAACAACATTATCTCTCCAGATTACAGAATGATTCTCATCAATAGATTTATCTTAAAGATTCTCAATGTTGATAAGTAAATATTAATGACAGTTAAGTTCTCTGTTAATTCTAATGAGCATACACGGAATTAATAGCAAATGATTAGCTTTACTGTAACTCATTAGATGGGTTATAAACAGGCTGATGCATATCTACAAGGTTATATTTTGAACCAGAAAAGTTTTATCTTGTATTTACTGGATTATCTTATAAAATAAGTTACAAATTAACAATTTACTCTGAATTGTAACAAAACCAAGCAATCAAAAAATAGATAATTAGTTAAATGTGGGATTTACAGGTTTGAAAAACACGCGTTTCACCTTTTCTCATCAACCAATCGTAGACTTTTGTCTCAAGTCAAAATTTTTCCGTTATTATGTGAATCTAACTGTTAAAATTTCACTTTAGAGACAAATTTTAATAATTAAAACAATTATTTTTAAGTTGGACAGAAGCAGACGGCTTAAAGACAGTTTAACCCTGATAGACAATAGGATAAATGTGATTATCATTCATCATTAAACATTAACATTGACATGACAATTTGAAATGATTAAAATCCAACAAGTGTCATCTTTAGTAGTACTTTGTTTCTTGTGTATTTATACTGTTAAAGCTTAAAGTCTGTCTAATAATTTTCTTCTCTTTTTTATTGCAGTGAAACCAGAAAAAGTGCCTTCTATTATACAGCCAATAGCAACACCAGCAACAATGATAATAATAAAAACAGTAAATCATCAAACCGTTTGCCTCTCACAAAATTCACCAGCAACACAAAGAATTACTGCAACACCAGCAATCCATCAAGCGAGTCTTCAACACATAATATTGTCACCAACTATCCTACAGTTGTTACAAGAGCAAGTACATCACTGCCACTACAACCACCACCACCACCACCATCATCATTATCATCATTACTACCATCAACAACATCGACTCAAGAAACTGGTACATTGGTCATAACACCTCCGTCAAACCTTCAAAGTGTAATAAATGTCAAAGACCTTAAAAAAAGTAGAGAATCAGGTATAAGTTGAAACATTACGTTCATTGAACCAGTGAACAACCAAAAAGAGGAGAAGAAAAAAGATGGAGCAATTAACTGATTATGCTAGTTTAATCAAGTTTGCTCTTCTCTCGATTAGTGTATTAACTCAGAATTAAGGCAAGAGTGTAAATGGCTTAACATTGCCTTTGATGTATTGACAAGTAATTAGTTTGATTTCACCAAATTTTTTCTTCTTTTTTTTTCTATCCATTCAACTACAGAGAGATGATGAAGATAGTTTTTTATGATGCTAATAATTATGATGAGGATAATGATAATGTTTACTGTGAACATATAAAATATTTATATTTTTGCTTCTTCTCCTGCTATTTGATACATTTTTAATGAATGATACAATTAGCGTTATTAGGATTGATAGTGGTAACTCTTGAAAGGGTCAAAAAATAAGGGATTGAAAGTTAAACTTGTCATTGAAATTGAATATTATCTGAATCAGTTGATTCTGTGATGAGCTTGAATCAAAAAAAAAGCTTGAAGTGAATCTAAAAACCTTTCAAGGTTAGGCTAATGTCAGTATTTTCAGTACCATTATGATTATTATTGCCTTTAGGTGATTTGATTGAAGAAGCAATAAGAAGAGAGATTTTTTACTCTCAGAAAATTGAGATTTCATCATCATCTTCATTACTTCTAAGCTCATTCCAATCATTCCAAGACTTGTCCTTCAGGGTAAAATAATATTATGAAATAATTTATTCCCAATAATATTGATAATAATAATAGGAAGGTAAACATTGAAATTGATGTTCAAAGAAGCGCAGGTTTATCAAATCACCAAATCGTAGCTTCAATCCTTCCACTTTCATCAACAATGTTAAAACCCGAAGGAGCTTGAACAATATACTTTTTGCAATTAATCTAATCTAAATCTGTTTATGGATTGAAGGATTATAATAAAATGTAGATTGATGTTGATAAATACCGTTTCTGACCATTTCTCCGTCTATTAATAATTTTGATTGAGTTGATTAGGAAGCCAGTAAAAGTTGTAATTTAGTTGATCTCATTCCCATCAAAGGTAACAAACAAAGCTATCATGTGATAAACTAGTAAGCTCTATTTTTTCATCATTATTTTCATCATCATCATTCTTACTGTATGAATGGTTATAAAGTGCATAGTGATTTAAAAATGGACTCAAAAATGATTGGCAATTTGAACAGGCAGACAAAACCGATTTGATTTTTTGTTACAATTGTGATTATAAATTGATGAATTAGTGTTTACTTACCTTGCTTACTGTTGACAACAGTTTGTTACTATTTAATTGATTGAAGCTTTTTGCATTAAAAGATCAACTATCGATATAACTCGATCAACATAAGCTGAACCAGAATTAATTTGTATCTCTACAACTAACTGATCCCTTCAGATAGGTTTGACTTGAAAAACAGAGAAAATTTGAGATTTCATTTTAATTGGGTTTCCATTGATTGCTATGAGCAGCAAAAATGATGATCGGTAAAAAACATGAAATTGCATTGATTTCCAATAAGTTGATTAGAGTAGTTATTAGTTTTACTGTAAAAATGATAATTTAAGGATACTTGAGAGTCGATTGGACTTTTAATACATTCTCAAGATGTTTGATTATGATTAGTAAATTGCGAATAGGATTAGGAAAGAAACCAAAAAATATTCAAGGTACCCAATCATCTGGAAAAATAAGCACTTTATCTAATCATGCGATTGATAACAATTTAGGATTACTTTTTTTCGTCTAACTGCTCAGTTAGAAATGAGTTGAATTGCTATAAATCTAATGTTGATCCATGTATCAAGGCTGGCCAATGAAGATCGCCTTCGTTAAAGTGAAAGTGTTTGACCAAAGACACAATCTGTAATTACTGAAAAACCCAAAAATCGACTTTGGGTTTGCATGTTAATGAATGGATATGCTTTGGGTTGCCATTAACACGCCTTTGTGATAGACTTGAGTGGGTTTTTATTTAACATTACATTAATATTATTGCCCAAGTAATATATTAAAGCAGAGAAAGTGAAAGATGATTATGATTATTTCTCATGCCAATTGAGTATAATTACAATTAATTTGATCCAATTTAGAAGGCATCCTTGATCTTTTTTAATAGTTAAGGACAAATCTTATTGTATTAACTGTATTATAAAGACTTGAACAGGAAACACCAGAAAAAAACGAACGATGGGAATGAGAAAGAATTATCAGAATCAAAAATTAAATCTATCACAATTTTAATGGAAGTTCAATGATCTCTCATCACCATCATCATTTTTCTCTCTTTTTTTCCTTCACTCTTCTCATCTTGTTGCTTGTTTTTTTTGCACATATTAATGTATTCTTTCTCATTCTTTTCCATTTTTTGTATCTTTTTTTTTGTTCATTCATTAGATTCAAATACCAATATTGCCAAAAAGCATAAAGGACTATCATTTTATCAATCGTCATCGGAATTGATGTCATCCACTCAGTTGATAATGGGTGAAACCTATCAACCCATAGAGAGGTTGGATTGTCCAAGCAATCAATCAACCTTGGAATACAAAAATGGTAATATTGTTGATCTGGATCCGGAGTCAATTGATAATTTAGAGAAAGGTGAACTTGATCAATATTTACCTTACCATTACAGTGGTAGCAATGGCAATAACTTGTACAATTATATCAACAATGAAAATGAGGCTGCAAGATATTCAACATCGCCATTAACACCAACACTGGCAACATTATGTTCAAACAAGAGCAACAATATGGAACAATCAACGGCACCAACAGAACCATCAGCTTCTTCACCAGTCGATGTGATTTACAATTGGTCAAACCATTACATTTCATCTTTACAGCAACAAGAGGCTAATCAAGATGATTTACAGTCTGATCAACTGAATCGGTATCCAAACAACGAGAGTTCAGCTAAGTCTGATAGCAACAATAACGCCAAGAATGTCAACAATAATCCCAAATTTGCTAAAGGCCCATTATCATCGCCATCAACTAAAAGTTATTACATCAATGGATCAATCAACCCGTCAACATGCAATAGTCAATCATTATCACAAATAATTGGAGCTGGTCTTAGGAGTGGCTCTGATTACTCTCTACCTGTTGATATCAATTCATACAGCTCATCAGTAAAGTCGAATCAAGATGGTGATTTAAATTATACATATTTAGAGGCAAATTACAGCAACAATCATAATGACAATAATAGTGATCATGAAAATGGCAATGAAAACAACCATAATTCAAAAGGAGCAACAGTAACGTCCAATTATTACCATAATTACGAGTCAAACATTTTCTGGTCTTACCAATGAAAAAAAAAACCTCTAAAGTCTAATGTTAATAATAAAGCCAATTCTCGATTGATGTAACATTATTAAATTTATTGCCATAATTTTAGCATACAGTAAAAACAAGGGACAGCAATATATGCTGTCATTGAGCTTCATTAATCTTTGTTAAAACAACATTATGGTGGTTAAACTTGAATCACACTCCAAGATTCAATCGTTGAAACTTTTCTGCTAAGACAAAAAAATTAGGAAAAAATTCCTTTCATAGCTGGCGCTTTTAGATTCCTTCAATTCCTTGTATTTTTGCTCCTTGAACAATTTCCTTGCATTTGCCATTATCATAATTATCAAGAATAAATTGATATCAAATTATAATTTTCTAGATATTGATTGCTTTTCAACAAAAACAGGGCTTCTTCAGGGCTAAACACTTGATTAAACTCGCTTATTTAGTACTTTTTTTCTGGTTACAAGGAAAATCATCCATTGTAACTCATTTGCAACAATTGAAACAATCGTTTAACCCTGCACATGTTTAACTCTAATCTTCAACCTGTCGGGTTGAATCGCCAAAAAAATGATTAAATTTAAACGTCACCTTCTTTTTTTTATGAACATTCATTTAACGTCTATTCAATAATGATGATTAATGGTAACTCAAAAGAAATGTTCAATAGATGGCGCTAGAAAGAAAAAACCTGATTAAGGGAGTGAATCTTTTGCTGAATGCGATTGAGTTGATTACGTGTTCATTTTTCTTTACACTTCAGGTCGGTCTGGCTCAACATTTTTCACTTAACCTTTTTTTCCTCATTTTTAAATTGTTCCTGCTCTTGTAGACGTTTATTCAACATCTAATTGTTAATCAG
Organism: Tetranychus truncatus; assembly: GCA_028476895.1. NCBI lineage: Eukaryota > Metazoa > Arthropoda > Arachnida > Trombidiformes > Tetranychidae > Tetranychus > Tetranychus truncatus. The sequence goes on from CM052062.1 coordinate 10,539,133, forward strand.
TTTTAATCCTCTTCTAACATTTTATTAAATTTGTCTCTTCGCTTCACTTTACTTTATTCTTTCCCTTATGTAAGATGTAAGGTTTACTCAAACACACAGTCATACAACCATAGATACATACCATGTATATATAACCGTACGTGTTACTCTTTTGACTAATCCACACACTCAACTTTACTGAAGGTAAGACAATCTTATCTCATTTTTTCAAAGACACACCCGATTATGTGTTTTTTCCTTCACATCCGATTTTCCTTTTTTGCTCATCTTTCCACAGCATCCTAATTTTCAATCATTTTTTTACGTCTCAATATTTTATTTGTTTTTATTTTTTTTTTCTTCTCATTGATATCTACCAAAGGATCAATCTCCTTTTTTCATTTCCAGTGTGTACCAGGGACAAACAAAACTGGTTTTCACAATGGTTTGACAGAAAACATTTGATTATTCTGAGATCATTGTGAAAGCTGTTTCTGTAGTCTCGTCCCCATCATCATCGTCGTGAAAAAAAGTAGATTCTCAAGTTTATTTTAGGCCTCAACGTTATGTACATAATGATATACAGCCTTAGGCCTTTAAACTGAGGTTTGTTTCTCTTAATTTTTTTTCACTTTCTATCTTCTCTTTCTTTCTTGCTATCTCTTCTTTTTTACTCTTCCTATCATCCTCTTCCCTATCCTTTTCTTTCTCTTTCCCTATCACTCACTTACCAACTCACTCAATCTCTTAATATTTACATGCTCTCTATGTCTGTCTGTCTCTTTTCCTTCTCATTTTTTCCTCTTCCTAACCATTAACACTTTTATTTAATCAATGAAATTTGCTTTTTATTGTATTAGGAACAACTTTTTTGGATCTACATCCTTTAATAGCTTTTGAACGTGAAAATTTCATCTCGTTGAATAACGAATGGACGATTCTTATGGAGGATTTCAGTGAATCGATTCTAGTCACTATTTTGGTTGTAACACTTATCCCAATTAAACGAGAATTGTATCATTTGTACTTCTAGACAGAGGAATTTGTAAAAATCATTGAGAATTATTAGTATTTCCGGCCAACAGCAGAGACTAATAAATTATTAACAAGATTAAATGTCATTGTTAATATTTTAACACAAAAAGAAAACTTTAATTGATGTTGATAAGTTTCCCTGGCAATATTTATTATTTATACATTAGATATTTCAGCTCGCATCGAGGAACCAGTGGAAGATAATGATGATTAGTTCCGATTATGGTAGAAATACAATTACAATTAATTTTATCCAATTTAACGAAATCTCTGATATTTTCTTTCACAAACAGCTAAGAACAGCATTCAAATATCATAAGTTAACAGGAAGCAGCAGGGAAAGGCAAAGATAAATCGGTCGGCTCTTTGACTTCTTTGTTTCTTTACTAGTTCTAAACAATTTTTTATCAAAGCTCATTGATCTTCTTTATCCTAGATGAAGATTGATTAATCAATTCCCATTTTTGTTCCTTGTATTAGAATGTAATAATTAATAAGTCATGCAACTGATTAATCTTTGCGTTTAATTGCTCGTTATCTTTCACCATGTTAATTCAATCATCCTTGCTCATGATGAAAGACATTTCTTGTGATACATATGGGCTGTTGAAAGTTCGTTTTTGACTGGTTAATTCATTAAAATGACATCTAAATCTTATCAATGGTTTTAATCGGTTATATGGATATCATGAAGGTGACTGTTTATTCCATGAGAAGATTCAAAAGTGTTTCGATTAATTCAAGTCATGATCATGGAGAAGTTCAGTTGCTAATTTGCTTTGTGAATGTATCGACGTTTTCCTTGTAGCCAAACAATCAGGGGTAGGAATTGTATCACCAGTTAATGGAGGTGAAACGGTAAAGTTAACAGGTTCTTGAGAAAGTGATGAAGGTTGTCTTGATTTGTTATTTTTAATAGCTGCCTTTGCCATATTATAATCTCCCGAGTCAAAATATTTAGTCTGAAAGGAAAATCAGAGAAATAATCAGATTTAAGAAAAGCGTAATTTAGACAGATAAAAGCAAATGATGATAGCTAATAAGGTAGGGTTAAGCTTAAAGAGCACAATACTTACTCCTTTTTGAAGCCTTTTTTGCAGAAACTGAGGACCCGGTCTCTGGACTGATGGATATTTGGCTTTTAATTTGGCTTCTTCCTCTCTTTCTGTCTTGACCGGGTCATTCTAATAAATAAAAAAAGAGGTGAAAACAGTTACAGATACAATTGAGACCATAAACATGAATAACAGTCTAAAGTGAAATAAAGGAAAATACTTACATTTGACAATGGTCCAGAGTATTTGACATTTGAACTCAAATCTTCATCCATGACTATATGATGATAAATCAAGATAGAGGTATGTTAAAATTGATTAAAGTCGTTAGTTAGTAAATGGTGGTGACAAAAACAAAATCCCAATGATAAATCACTGAAGAGACGGAATAAAAAATTAAAGAGAAAGAGTAATAAACAGAAAGGATAGTCGCTTATTTTTGGAGATGATTTTTTTGTTGAAATAGCCAGGAACGGCGGTTATTTTAACATTTAAATTGCTAAATAATGCAACTATTTACAAAGAAAAAACATTATCATTCAAAATTTTTCTCTTTTAATTAGAAAAATGGTGATTTGAAAATTGTTCAACCAAACAGTATCTAATTATGATTAAAATTAAAACAAAACTGGTGAAGTTAAGATCAGGTTACTGTGTTTGTAATCCATCTTGACTTCATTAATTTTATTTAGTTAATAATGATGAGAAAAGAGGGCAGCACATTAAGCACAATTTAGATGCCAATTGCAAGTTAATTGCAATTGACGCAAATTGATAAAAGCTTTAATAATCGTACATTTCCACCACCGAGACACTAATTAATGGAAAATTCAACTCTCCATCGGAGATTAATGACACATTTCACTCTGGTCGTGATTTATTTTTCCCATCAGGCTTAATCTTATGTTACAACATCGAAAATTTTGAGCAGCCCGAACCCAAACTAACTCTATCAAACCATAAAACGATTGAGATTCAATCTGATCAAGTTTAAATTACTTTATAGTCAAAATTTATACTAAATTTGCAGCTTTTTCAACTTTTGCCGATAAATTTTGACCCATCTCAACCTTTAACCGGTGGATTAGTACACTTTTGTTGCTTTAATTAAGAAGAATTTGCGAACGACATTTATTAAGGTATACTGTGTTTGTTTGTCCGAGTCTTGAATCTTACATTTGAATTTCAAATAGTTTTCAATTGTGCTCTTTAAATCAACTCAATTAATTGATTTCAATGAATCTTTTTTTGTAACCATATTTAATCAAGCAACATCAACATTTGCTTATTGAACATTTACATTGTATTTTAATTTAACTGTCAATAGCCTGATATGGAATGAACATAATTTTGAAATAAAATTTTCCTTTACTTTGTCCAAATTCTTTGTTTTTATTTACGGATAAATTTCACATTTTCATTGTTTTTAGTTGATTCAGAACTGAAATTGAAGCGAGTTTATTGGCAACATTCAAAACTGGTTCAACCCAATGTTTTTTTAACCAGAAAATGGTAGAAGTAGGGTGGCGCCCTCTTTGTTAGCTAAAATGTACCAATGTTTTGTGTTCAACTGATTGATACTTGTTATTCATTTGCTTCATAAATATGTTATAATTCAACACTAGTCTTCCCTCAACTTATATGCCTTTTAAGTTTCGTTGACAGCTCTAATCAATATCAATTATAACAGATTAAAAACAATGGTTTATTGTTGTTTTTATCATTATAAGTGACTTGTTTCTTTTGTCTCTGTCTTTTACCTTTTCCTATTGCTGTGGAAATCCAAATGTTAACTTCTGTCTTCTCTATTAATGAATTTTTGATTGGATACATTTTGTCTCCATCATGTTTTCAGCATTAAAACGCTTAGTTGGCAACCAAAATGATAATAAAACTGGACCAGATGATGTTTTCAATCAAAACAATTGTCCCAGACGTAACAGTGTCCAGCCTATGGGACATCATTTACAACGCAAATTTGCTAAAGGGGTCCAATATAACAGTAAGCTGATTCATTCATTTATGACTGTGTTTACCTACCTTTAATCGTCAACAATATTTTGTCGCTTATTCAGCAGTAGAAAAACGGACTTCTTTGGTTTTCATATCAATTTTTATCGATTGACGAATGTTCCGATATTTTAATCTTATGCTCAAGTTCTGTTTGAAAGATACTATACAATTTACGTGTTTTATTGATGATTGATTTATTTTTTGCAGTGAAAATAATTATCAAAGGTGATCGAAACGTTGGTAAAACTTGCCTTTTTATGAGATTACAAGGACAAAAATTTATTGAAGACTATACACCGACTGAAGAAATCCAGGTTTGTTATTGAAAACGTGTGATTATGTTTCTAGGTTATAAATTCATTTCCTTTATTGTATTTCTATTTTATTTAGGTTGCAAGTATCCATTGGAATTACAAAGCTACAGATGATGTTGTCAAGGTAGAGGTTTGGGATATTGTTGATAAAGGCAAAAAGCGACCACAAATCGATGGACTCAAATTAAACAATGACAAACCCACTTTGCCTCCGAAAGAGTCGGAAACTCCTGCCGAACTTGCTCTGGATGCTGAATTTATAGATGTTTACAAGGGAACAAATGGTGTAATTATGATGCTCGATATGACCAAAGCATGGACATTCGATTATGTACAAAGAGAATTACCTAAAGTACCAAGCAATATTCCAGTTTTGGTACTTTCTAATCACCGAGATATGGGACACCATCGTGCAGTTAGTGAAGATCAAGTTCGTATGTTTATCGATGGATTACAAAGAACTGAAGGTTCTGGCCAAGTTCGTTACGCTGAAGCTTCCATGAGAAATGGTTTTGGATTGAAATTTTTGCACAAATTTTTTAATTTACCTTTTCTTCACTTACAACGTGAAACTCTATTGAAACAACTCGAGACTAATTCACTTGAAATAAATGCTACTTGCCAAGAACTGGACATTTTACAAGAAGCTGATGAACAAGATTATGATAAATTTTTGGATATGTTAACAAACAAGAGAAGACAAATAGCTGACCAACTTTCTCAAACTCCTGTTATTAATGGTGACCATACCGGCGGTCCGCCTCGAAGTATTTCTATGCCTGCAGATCTGACTCTAAGAAAATCTCCCCAAAATCAAAACGATTTAATAATGAAACCGTCGCCTAGTATTATTATAGGAGCAACTAAACCCATTAACTTGAAAGATGGTAAAATAATGCCAACAAAAAACGGTATAAATCCCAGTAGTTCAAAAACAAACATCAACGAAACAGGTGCTTCAAAACAAAATGATAATGATTTAATTAGCGATGAAGATAGGTTATATTTGAAATCTTTTCTCGAGGAGCAACCTCAAGAATCTAAACTCGAAGATGGTCTCGCTTTGCTTCCAGAAGAAGATGAAAGGTAATTATTTTCTGTATATAATTTATTAATTTCTAATTATTGTTTTTAATATAATTGTCTGATTCAAATTTCTTTTTTATTTTATTTTATAGCGATGATGACAAATCAACTAATCCAATGGTTTCAGGATATCAAGCTGAAATAGATCCAGAAGACAAATGTCCAGATTCGGAAAATGTGATTTTAACTGAGCAGATTGCCGCGAAACCTGTTAAATCATCTTTACAGACAGAGCAAGAAGATAAAGAAAAGATTCAAGATAAAATTGAAAAACCTAAAGAATCGAAAGAAAATGATAAGAAGATACTTTTCATTGAGGAAAAAACAATAAATGAATCTGTTAAATCGGTAGCAGGAACTTCTCAATTAGAGAACCGAGAAGCCAAATCTACAAAAGCTGGACAAAAAGGAAAAAAATCCAAGGAGAAAGTCAAGAATGCATCTAAAAATCAACAAAAAAAGGTTAAAAGCAAGGCAAAGATTACGAACGATGAATATGATGATAATCGTCGATTAGAAGAATTTCTCGGACCAGGTTGTGATATAATCAACAGTAATCGAGCTGTGAATGAATATGAAACTTTATAACTCGGATGGGTAAAACAAAACATTGCGAATTCTTCCAATAAATTAGCGTTTATTAACCTCGCTTTAATTCAGTTGTGTCTCTCGAAACAAATGTCTAAAATGAATTTAATTGGTATGTGCTAAACAGCCATAAATTATCACCATTTTATGTTCTCATCGCCATCGTCATTTCATCATCATTAACTACAGTGATCTCTACTCATTCAAAACAGGATTTTCAGATTATTCATCTTTTCTCGAAGTAAATTTATGAAAATTGTGCTCTTAATTGTTTATCCCTTGAAACTCATTTCTTAAATGTTTCAATATCTTTTGTTTCAATTCCAAATGATATTTGAATTTTTAATTTCTCAACCCGTTGCAATATTTTGATTTAGTCCTAATCCCATTGATTTCTCAATGTAAAGATTGAAACTGCAAAAAATCATGATCTGATTGTCAGAAACAATTTTTTCTAATCTATTTAATCAAACTGAAATTTATCATTTTAATAAGCATTGAATTTTTGTCTAATTTTAATGTATTAAATTTGTTTTACTCTGCAACAATTTAAAAATCGAGAATTGTTACAAAGTAAAAAATGACCTTCAAAAATTTAATTTTCATTTCATTTTTAAAACACTGCTAGACATTTATGATTTATTACCATGACGTAAAAATAGTTAATCTGATAGATTGATGGATTTGATTGATATTCATATTTAAGGGTCTGACTGCTTTCACCACGTCCACCACTTTTAACGAGATTTTTTTTCCACAGCATCCTTTACAACCCACATGTTTGTCTGCCGCTTTCAAAACTTAACTCTTCACTGCTTCAAGTGCACACTGACCATACCATGAGTGGTGGACAATTTGATTAATGTGGTTGATTTGGTAGGTTTAAGGGAAAAGTACCTCAAAAAAGTGATCAATAATGTGGTGGAAAAATTTGTCTCCATATTTAAAACTAATGCATCATTTTTGTACTTAAACTCATGGTTACCAAAAATAATTGTCAATTTTTAGCAGCTAATGTCAAACTAAGGACAATAGCAATTAATGATGCACAATGATCAACTATGATTTAACAGTTTTCTCAAATCAATTTATGCTGAGTTAATCTGATTTTGTAAAAGTTTTTATTGCGCGTTTTGAAAACTCATTTATTGTTGTTGACATTGGGATGATTGTGTTTGCTATTATGATCAATAATGAGAAAAAAAAAGTTTAACATGATTAAAATTGGTCATAAAAATTTCTATTTAGATTGAGTATTTTTTTGCAATCAAAATTTATATTAATTTTGCCGAAATATTCAACCTTTCTTCTTTTTCGTGTTTCAAGATTTGATGGCAACAACAATATAATTAAAATGTAAAATTACTATAATATAATAAGACAATAGGATTCCAAAAAAATGACTCTTTGTGTTACTCTTTAGAAGATAAAATAATTTACAATGTTTAATGTTCTTGTTAAATGTTTATGTTGTATTTAAAACACCTCAAACTTGCTGCTTGGTTAGTTTTTTTTATTACTACTGGTATGACTTTTGACGGAACAAGGCTGCAATTTCTTCCGCTGATTTGCCTTTTGTCTCAGGCACCTTAAAGTAAGTGTATACTGAAAAGATTGCTAATAAAACGGTGAAAATCAAGAACACATAAGCTCCCATGAGATTCTGTATGAAGAAGAAAAAAAAAGAAAGTAAATTAGATTAAATTGAATTATGGCAAGGACAGTTATTAATTAAGGAAGGAAAAACTTACACTTAGTGGTAAGAAGCCGACAGTGACTATAAAGTTAGCTGCCCAATTAACACAGACTGCAATACTAGTTGCCATACCACGAGCTGATGAGCCGAAAAGTTCACCAACAAGGAACCAAGGGATTGAACCAGGTCCTGTAGCGAACATTATCACAAAAGTGAGAACCATGATAACGCTAACAAACTCCCAGAAAGACGATCCTTTATTGTTGATGGAGACACATAAGATGATGGTGGTGAACAGCATACCAATGAGACCGCCAAGATGAAGGGTTCTTCGTCCAGCTCGTTCAACGAGAATAAGAGAAACAATTGTCATGGCAGTATTGATTACACTCATTCCAAGAGTTGCGTAAATTGCTTTCATTCCCTCGAGTCCAGCATCACGGAAGATTTGGGTTGAATAGAAGATTACAGCGTTGATACCGGAAAATTGTTGACTCAACATGACTACAACCGAAATAAACATGGGTTGACGGTAGATTGGATTACGCCACATATCCATAAATGATACTTTGGGGACTAATGACATTGAAGCAGCCTCTTGTCTTATTTCTTCGAGTTCATCGTGAATCTCAAGTGATCCTCGAAGCCATGATAAACCTAATTATTAGAAAATACAAAAATGATTGAAAATGTGACTGGAATAGTGCAAGCAATATAACTCCAAAAATTAATTACCGCTGGCTGCTAATCCTTCTCGTTTCTGGACAATCAATACATGCTTCGGTGATTCCGGGCAGAGAGGAAGTGTTGCAAACATGAAAATCATAGGAATCAAGGGAATGGCTGGAAATGTAAGAAAGGCAAAAAAAACATTATAAATAAAATGGAAATATCATCAGGTGAAAGATAATTAAAAGAAGATCATTTTTGAAAGATTCCATCTGAGAGATTAGATACTCCAAGTTTTGTTACGCAGATAGATCTTGTGAAAATTTTCGAATCATCATAAGGTAAAAACCTAAGATAAAGTGTTACTAGCGATGTTTTGCAAGATGTCTTCACTAATTGATGCAATTGACTATAATTACTGAATAAATACTAGACATATGGAAATGTGCTGTAAATTGACATTATTACAAGGACACAGGATAAAGAGAATAAGTAGAGTAAAGATGACAAAAGGAGATAAAAATCGAAATTACTGTGTAAAAAAGCACAAGATCCGACGGCAAGAGTAGTCTTGTGTTTATATTTAAAAAGAGTTTGATTAAAACTATTTCCAAGGTCAACTGGCCTAGATCCAATTTAAGTTCATATTAAATCTAATCTTAAAACAAAATATAAAGATCATCAAGAGATGTGAAAAAGAGGGTAAAAACTGGATAAACTAGTTTCCATACCGAACAGATATGGCCATAGTGTTGGCGATCCGAGAAAATTTTCAAATCCAAGGACATTTGAGATCAAAATGGAAATTACAAGAATCAGTTGGTACATTGTGCCTACAGCGCCCCTTAAATTAGTCGGTGATATTTCCGTTAGGTACATGGGCGTTAAACCGGCTGCCATACCTGAAAATTGACAGAAGATTGTAAAATCAAAATTAGTTGTATGAATGGATTGGAAATGCTGTCTAAAAAAAGTACAAAATTTGATTTTGATTCTAATCTGATACAATAGACATTGATGGGTCATGCAAGAAAAACGTACCAGAGTTTATTCCGACGAAGAATCGTCCAATAACTAATAGCTCATAAAAGCCAACAGGTTTTGCAAGAACATTTAAAATAATTCCGATAACAAGAAAAACATTATTGACAAGTAAACCTCCTTTACGTCCGAATTTGGTAGCAAAATAAGCAGTTGATAGAGCACCAACCATTCCACCAACACAGTAGATTGATGCTAGTAAAGAGAAGATTAGAGAGATTGTTTGCTGGTCAGGGTTCTCAGCAAAACGACGAGCATAAGTTTCATTGATCCAAGCTTCGATTTGTTTTTGAGGAATATTTGTTACACCAGTATTATAACCATGTTGAAATGATGAGCCGATGGCACCGGCAGCTATTGCAAACAGAAGACGACTTGTAACACCCTTTGGAGATGAAAAACAGGGACATGAGAATAGATTAGATGTTAACATGACAAAATTAAAAATAAATAATTAAAATAAAGAACAATTAAATCTAAATATTTTTTAAAAGATGGATAAAATTAAAATAATGAAGCAATTGAATGCAAATTAAGACTTATTAAGGATTCTACAGAGGAACATGAACTGGACAATCTTTATCAAACTAACCCCATCTTTTGATGGCAAAGGTTACCGTTTATTAACGGTTTTCCTAATAGTGATTAAATTAGATTTGTATTGATGTCATTTAAAGGTACAATGTGATAAGTCACTCAATATGATTGATATTAATCGCAGTGAAAATAAATGTGATGCTTCAAGTGTTATGGTGTAAAAGTACTCAAAATTACAGGCAAGTAGAGAGGGAAAATAATATTAATAGTAAACAAGGTAAGAGAAGTAAAATTGATATTAAATTGTGAATAATTTCCAGATGATGGAACCAAACAATGATAAGTTGGAGGAAAAAAATGTATTAGTTTATTATTACAATAAACATGGCTGTCTTGTTGATTGACATGTGAACCACATTTTCAAGTTTTTACTTGGTATTGTTATAAATTGAGAAAAAAGAAGCTAAAAAGTAACTTTGAATGGTTAATCATTCATTTCATGATAGCTAATTGGATCCATTTCATGCAAAATTTGACGATTCCTATCAACAAATGATTAGAAATTGAAAGAGTCTGTTTGTTGAGTAAACTGCTTATTTTCACTGTCAACATTTAAACGATAATTATCTCATTTCTCAATGAAACTGCATGGTTATGGTGAGTGAAATTGAGACAATGAAAATACATATTTGTAAGAGAATCTCCAAGAGAGTGTAAATGTCGGATATAATTGTTGGTTTTGGGTTGATTGTTGATTGTCGATTGTAACTGTTAATACAGAAAGGAAGCAGAAATTGAAATCTTACTATTTCCAATTTCCTTTCACTTCATCGATAATTTACTCAGCAGTTTGATTGGTAATGGATGACAACAGCAACCACAACAAAAATCATCATCAACAACAACAACCCAAAGTTTATGATAAACAGCAATTGGGCAAATATTGAGTAGGAAGTAAGGTTTGATTGTAGCAGGTTTAGTTGTGGGAATAATCAAGGTAAATTTGAGATGAATGTTTATTAACAACGGCGAGAAGAGGGAATCAACAATTGAATTAAAATGTAAATTTAAACTTTCACAGCAACAGTTGAGTTGTTGCTCATTTTTACCATTGCATTTTCAACTCTGATGTTGTTACAGCTCATTAAGGGTTGTTAACGAGGTCGTCATGCAATCAGAAAAAAGAAGAGTTTTTTTGTTAAAAATTTCAATACAATTGTGAACAAAATGTGAATTTGAACGGATAGATGTATGAAAAATAATAAAACTCTCCATTTAGATGAAAAAGATTAGCTAATGAACGTATAAAACCACATAATTGATTGTTGAATAAGTATAAGTAATTAGTCGGTTTACATTGAAAATGGATATACACCATTTCATCTTATCTCGAGTGCTTTTCAACCTATCAATAGTTTTGGTACAAGACAACCCAAAATTAACCAGTTTTTCCCTCTCTTTTTAAAATTAATAACCAAATTTTAACCCATTTTAACCGATATCAGGTAAAGCAACAACCAGAAAACCAAGGTTGGGAAAGTCGGGTCAGCTCTTTTGAAAGACAATTAAACAGCCGAGTTAACACAGTCATTAAATATATTCACCTTATTTACAGAAATGTTGACTAACGACTGTGTTGAGTTTGGATAAGCAATGAATTCAACTTTTTTTTCTTCTTCTAATTGTGACTAGACTAAATATTACCAATTAACTTATGTGTTGACTATGAGAATAATAATAATAGAATATTATTAAGAATGATAATAGTAGAGTCGACAGTGTTGGCATAGGGAAAGTAGGAGAAGGCATTAAACAACGAAAAGCAATTATTATTAATTGATGAAAACATTTTACTATTCAAGTTTACTTGATTAAATTAGATGAGCTAAGCCATACTGGTACCACCACCATAATCAGGTGATCATCATAGAAACAGTGACAATAAAGTATGAAAAGTTACTATTCATTTTTCACCAATTTAATTACAAGTCAACAACCTTATTAAACAGAATCTGACATCCGTTTCTATTAATCATCATAATAAAGTGATCATTAAAGCCACTGACAATAGTCACAATAAAATAGATTGTATTGAAGCTAACTGGCAAAAATTTAGCAACGAAATGCTTCAAAGTAAATAAGAAAATATTCCAGTCCACACTATGCACTTGTACAATGAAATCATGGCTTTACTAGTCGTTAAAAACTCGTTTTGCACCACTCGTTTTACATTAAATGTGTACTAATAGATCCCATATTAGAAAATAATTTATATATTGTAAAAATTATTTCTTATAAATGGTGATATAAATGGGTAAAAGTTGGTTGATTGGTCAAGATAAGCAAACAAAACTCCTTACCTTCATGTTTGTATTGGAGTAAAAAAAACTTTATCCTTGAAAAAAAAGAAAGTAAAACTGAAAATAAAAGTTGTAACTGGAAATAGTCGGTGTTTTGGTCCAAGTAATGGTCACTGTTGTTGTCGTTTGTAACAATGAATCACACTAGTAGGAATGAATAGATGTCAATGAGTTTGGCTAGGTGCTTATATGGTTAAAGTTAATAAGCTTAAGCTGTTTCTTTTTCAAATACTAGAGGCGGAACTTTTTATGTTAAGAGAGACCACAAAGTTGGGGGGCTTTACAGAACGCCATCTCTTAGTGACGACTGAACTTCTGTATTTTGTTTATTTGATTTTTTCTTCTTCTTCTTACCTGTCTGATTAAAGTTAGTATTTTAATTAATGTGAATTGATTGCTTTACCCTAGACTTATTTGTTTATATAATCCTACCTGTTAGACTGAGCAAAGATACATAAAGAGAGAGAGAAAGGGAAACCAGGAGAGAGATTAAAAGTGAAGTTCATCTATTGTAAATCAACTGGATCTAGAAAGTTTCAATCTATTCTACCAAAGTGATAGCTTCTACTGTTTAACTAGTGATTTATTTAATTTATTTGCTCGCATAATTTATATCTGTTATAATTGTCTACGAGTAAGAAAGGAAATTTTCACCCAGATAGGATAATTAAGCTTCAATCAACTCTTCATGGTATCAGGTTAACAGATAATAAAACAATGCGGACCGATCGTCTGCACCTTTCGGTCTGGACATCACATCACTTCAGGTATACTATTCCTTTTTAATTTTGTCTTTTGTAAATGCGACGTTCTGGTAAAAATGACTTTTAAATGGTAATTATTTGATTACCTGTGATTTCATTTCAAAAATTTTAGCATCCATCAAAGTACAGTCTAACGATTCGAGAACAGTTTAAATGAGGTAAACGCTACTCACTCTGGCCTATGTAGTTGACCGGTAATAACAGGATTATACAGTAGATTTGCTGGATAAAGGTAGGTTTAAGCGAAATGAAAATTAGAAATGAATATTACCAAAACATTTTTTTCACTTGAGTATTTTTTGTAGTAATCGTATTTATGTAGTTTCCATTGTTTACAGGTACAATTGTAAAAGTGAAACTAGAAACCTGATAATCATGATCACTTTTGGAGTGTAATTCAATATTGACTGATACCAATAAAAGTTGGTGGCAATAAGAGTATAAACTGATTAAGAGCTGGTCAATTGAGATATAACGATGCACAATTACTCCATTCATAGGATCTTCACAAGCAGATGAAGGTTTTGTCTTAGGCAATGGGTCAAAAATATTTCATCACCAAAATACCAAAAAATATGAACACACATCCATTGCAAGCAAAGTTTCAACTGATAAATCTACCTGCGCATTTAATAAAACATATATCATTCTGCTGTAACTAACAATGTAAGTAAATAAACTGTCAATTACTGTTAATCAATAGTTATTTGGAGCTAAATCGATTATAATCAATACAAATGATGAACAAAATATGTGTCAGCAATTCTCAGATAATAGATTTACCGGCAGATATAAAATGGCTATTTTTAAACCGTTCATTTAAATAATCAAAAGTAGCTTATTCAAAGCAACATTGTTATTGTATAAAAATACATTAACAATAATTGTTCATCAATTGAATCCAATGGTGAAATCAAATAACCTTCACAATTGTTGACCCTCTTAACCATTGATTTTGATAGGAAATAACCCAAATGATTTGTAATGTTAATGGTGATACAATGTAATTAGTTTATGCGATCAAGTTGATTATACTCTAAAAGAAGATTAAACTTTTGCAAAGTTAAATGGGTAAACCTTGAGTTGACTTTGCAGGCCAATGGTTATATGATCGAGAGGACTTGATGGATGCAACAATCGTAACTAATTGAACTGATTAGTTGCCAATTATTGTTGAAATTATGGTTTAAATTGAAAGACTGTAATTTTAAAATCAACGTTCAACCATTGACGGTTGATTTTACCATGATTATGGTAAAGTCCAATCACTGGGAATATATTTTCATATAAATTAAATATCAATCTAAGTGTACTATTTTAACCATGTTAAATGACATTAAAATAATATTTGAAATGGACATGAGCGTTACTCAGAATAATAAAGTATTGCATGAAAATGGGAAGAAGGTGGGTTAAAGTTGTCATGTATGTTGAGATGATGGAAAAGGGAAGAGTAAAAAATAGGAGAATAGAAATTGTTGAAAAGAACATGATGAAGAGAAGATGAAAGAAAAATGATAAACTGATCGATAATAATGAACATGCAATGATTCTAATTGATTATGAATAATATTTTTGTGACTATTACTCACCCCATGTTCCTTTCTTCTTCCAGTTATGGGTAAAGTGGATATATCACTAATGGAGGATGCAACTGAATCAGCCGGAGAAGGACTTTTATCACGCTCTGGAACATTGAGATACGCTGTCTCCGAAAGTCGAAGATCATCCATTTCTATAAATGTCGGTCGAGAAGCCAGGTTAAAGTAACCTTATTGTGTAGTAACACACACACGGATACACAGCACAGAGAGAGAAATAAGATAAAGATAAAGGAGACACACGGAAAACAAAACACTTGATTTTTGATGATAAATTGTAAATACTAAAGATGGTGTAAATAGTGATTGTTAATGGTCAAGTTTGTCTAGCTAATGTCAATTGTTAGATGCTGCGATTTGGTGTTTTTCTGGTTGACGTTGCTTGCTTTTGATGTTATTGACCAAATGTTGCAATTCGCTTGTCGATAAACTATATTATTACTATTAATTTACCACAATTTTTGCGAACTTCAAATTAATCACAAGAAAATTTTCGCTTTAAAAGAGATTCTTTGAAAATTGAACAATATTAACACTGGTTTAGGGGAAATAAATAGTTGTACTGATTATTAACTGGGTTTACTCACGGGTTAATATGATTAAGTTACGTATATAAGAATAAACAAATGTATAAATTAATAATGTTTGGCTCGACGATTTGAGGTAATTCTATGTATATTAAAATAATTCAATTTTTAACTAAACAACTATTGATTTTTAAACTCTTCGTGTTTCGCAAAAATTATATAAGTATATTAATATTAGTAATATTTATATGAATGTCAGTGTTAATCCACTAAATTTTTGCAGGTTGACTTGGAGTTTTGATGATTAAATCCAAAATATAATCCTCATCATGGCGAAAATTTGAAGACAATTTGTAGTCATTAGCTAGATTCATCGACTAAATTGTCAGTTGTGAATTGATCAACGAGTGAAAGTCAAACCAATTTATGATTTATATAAACTGTCCAAGATGAAGTGATTGTTGGTTTGTTTAATCATCATTTAAATTTCCAAATTTTCCTTCTGCTAAGTCCAATTGATAGAAGAAGGTTTCAAGCAAATTATGTATTCCATTCCAAAGTATAGTTAAGTTATATGTTTTGGTTAAATCCAGGAAAGAGATAAACAAAAGGTGAAAAGGTTAGTTCTTGATAGCAAAAATGCATTCAAAATAAATTGAATGCTATTATTATTAATACTTACCAGGATTTTCAAGACATTAATAAAACCAGGAGATGGAATCAGGTTAATGACAATGAGAAAACCAAAGAATGATGTTTACCGGTGAAAATGCATAGAAGGAAAAGCTACAGAATCTCTCCAGTTGGATTTATATATTTAATACTGTGTCTGCGAGATGATGATGAGAGTGGTGAAGAAACACAAGCAACAATAAATCAACAAAAGTAAAATAAATTGAAAAGGTAAAATTACTTAAAAATCTGCGAAATCAAATTGTTCTTGGTGTCTTAATGCTCGTTATATTTTTCAAAGGTTCATCAAAGGGAGGGAATCAAAACACAGTTTTCAATCTACACAATGTGAATTTTACAATAGCAGAAACATTTGTAGTATATATACATTAAAAACTGTTACAATCAAGACATTCCCTATGCAATTGAAGGCAGAAAAAGATTGCAATGTCGACTCAATGACTTTGGTCTTGGTTAGATCACAAATCGATAAACGCTTGCGCTCTGGCAATAAACAGCTTCCAGTTGTCTGAGACTGTACATGTCTTACTTTCAAAACAACTCGAACACACATAGGATAAAAGACAGAGGCAATTCAAAGGGAATTAAGGACTTGGAATCGAGACATCTTTCTTTTTCTTTCCTTGTTTCTTTTCTCCTTTCCTCTTTTCCCCTCCGAGTCTCTCTTTAACCTTTCTTTAATTTTCTGTGTCTTTTCTCCTCTCGAGTTTTTCTTGGTTCCTTTCTCCTCTTTCCAATTTGATTAGAAACATGCGATGTACGATACTTCGTTCAATAATAAAATACAAAAAGTGGGAGCAATTTTATGAAGAGCGAAATGCCGTATTGCTAATAATATCTTGGAAAGTCCTTCTTTTTTACTTTCCTTCCTTTTTTTGCCATTACAATCTCCTCTTCTTGGTGATGAG
This sequence comes from Tetranychus truncatus, assembly GCA_028476895.1. Classification (NCBI taxonomy): domain Eukaryota; kingdom Metazoa; phylum Arthropoda; class Arachnida; order Trombidiformes; family Tetranychidae; genus Tetranychus; species Tetranychus truncatus. The sequence continues at coordinate 10,555,999 of CM052062.1, forward strand.
CAGAAAATTTAGTTTTTAATTCATTGTAATCTTTGGCAAATGAATTTGAGATGCTTGTAAATTTTCAGTTGATGCGAATGATAAAAAAGATTATGAACAATAATGTAAGTTGTGAAAGAGTTGCGATTGAAGAATGGCACGTAGAAATGTAGATTAAAAGATGAAGGACTGATGGTTATAAATGATTTATATATAATAAATTCTTAATTCTGTCAAGGGAACAGAGGAATGAAAACATTCATGTAAACAGATACACAGTGTATTGGATTTTAAGATTGAAGCTAAATAAAGATTTTTTTAAGACACTTTTGTCCTCTGGCTTTTCCAAGTCAACTTGTTTTTTTTGTCATCATGTTCAAATCACATTTAATATTATTATTGTCACTCTATGTCTTGTGATTATCGTCTCCTGGTAGTTGTAGCTTACTTGATATTTTATCTTGATGCATCTTTTTTGCATACATAAGCCACTTGTTGGTAAACTTGTTAACCATAAACGCGTCAAAGTAATTAATTTTAAATTTCAACACATGTATTCATTCAGTTTGATTCCAAGAGAAATGGCAAGTGAGTCGATGAATTCAATGGTAACAAAATCAGAGATTTGATACTTGATTAAACTGGACAGGGATATTATGGTGACTGAGTTAACTTTGATGAGCAGCTTGAGAGAAACTAGAGTCTCAATTTGTGATAATAGCTGATTAGTTGGTTGATTAAGCATGTTACTCTTTAACTCTTCCTTATCCTCGTTTAGATACACCAAAGCTTCATAAATATGTGTAAGACGTTCCAAAGTGAACAGTTTAGGTCCGGTTATCACCGTTTCTTTTCTAGATGCATTTCGAGCGACTTTCCTTTTATCAGACGCAATAACGAATAGTTTTTTATCAGATGCTTTAGTATTGTTGGATGCGAGGAATGCTGCCAGTAATAAATATTTTGCGGATTTAGGCAATTGTGCCATCTCATTACAATTCACTTGTATCTTGGATGAAGTTGAATTTGTAGGTTTTGCTTGATTTTGTAACGTAATGGCTTTGTGTGCATAGAAATCGGCTTTGTCCGTGAAAAATTTGCGTAATTTAGCAACCTCACTAGTTCCTCCCATTTGATCAATTTGATCCAAGAAAGATTGCTCACAGATGAATGATAATTTATTGAGATCGCTGATGGAAAATGAAAGTGTTTGAGTGACATGCTCACAGTGGCTATAATAAAATTAATAAAAGTAATTAAACTTGAGTAAAATATTGTATCAAATTCGCAATTGAAAAGAAACAGAAAATTTTGTTACCTTTCATAAGTATCATCACGTTCTTCAGAAACAAATTTATTCAAAACAGTTGGAAAGGATTTAGCATCAAAACCTGGGAAGGTGAAATTAAGCGGCCTGGGAATGTTGGAAAAGTTGCTAACGAGTCGGTCGTAATAAATTGTTGAGATCATGATTGTAATTACTGATATATCTTTCTTTAACATTTCATGAATTTCATTTAGAGCTGGCAAAATACTGATATTTGAGTCAACCAGTTTGTCATAGTTGTCCAGAACGATGAAAAATCGGTCAACAGTAGGTGTAGGAAGATTTGCAATACTTCGAGATCGTTTACCGTTTGGAGTTTTTTTGACTTGAGATTTAGCCAATTTTGCCATCAAACGTTCAAGATTGGATCGAAACTCTTCAATAAATGTCTCGTTACTGGCAACTCGAGTAGGTAACTCTTCCTCATCTAAATCTTTAGGATCCAAGAGGTAGCCAATGTCATACAATATTTTAATTTGCAAATTTTTCAACGATGAAATTTCTAAACAGTTGTTCCAAGAAAATGGGATATTCAATGATTCCAATAAAGCTCGAGTAATACTTGATTTACCAGTGGAATGTGCACCATTAATTAACATAAAAGGCCATCGGATATTAGCCAATCGACGTTCAAGATCGTTGATAACCTTTTCACGGCAAGGAAACCTTTTATTAATATCCAAACATGAATTTTTAATTCGAGACATCTTAAAGCAAAAGTAACTCTTAGATTGAAAAGTGTCCAGAAAACTGACGAAAATTAAAAATAAATAGAATCACTCAGTGAGCCACAATTACATGTTATTAAACCAAAACAAAATTTGAAAATTATAACCATGTGATGAAGATAAGGTTACCAAGCAACTAGAGATGCGTCGCCATCTATCATGTGCAAATTTGCCAAAGATTAGCGCATTAAAATGAAGCATAATTTGATACTTTATCAACATTGAAATCGAACGAGATTTTCAAATTTATCCACAGTAAGATTAAATGGTAACATTAAATACAATTCTAGTTCATTTAACTATTGGCTGCTCTCATGCATAAGGTACGTCGATCAATCAGATCTGATACAATATTTTTTTCTTCGAAAAAATGGAAAAACGTCAATCAACGATGTAATATAAACACCTTATGGGACAGATTTCATTTCATTTGATTCTCAATTGTTTTTAGCTCCTAACCGTTTCTTCAATAGTCAGTGTAGATTGAATAAATATCAAAATAACACTTTTTAATAACACTATTGTAATAATTTTTGTGATTAACACAGGGAATCGATTATATCAATCTATAATAATAATCTCAGCAGAATCAAAGAAGACAAGTGACTTCCAGATGTTTACAAATTATCCTGACTATTTAATGACAATTTAGCTCAGTAACCTATTTACTATTCGACGCATCAATCAACAACATGGTTCAATCGTGTGTTAAACATGTTCTTTTATTGTGGTTCAGTTTACTTTTCAACTTAATTTTAGCAGGTAAATATTTAGCTCTGTTGATTTTCTTTACAAAACTTTTTAATTTGTCTCTTGTTAAGTAATTCCTTGATCCATTGATTAATGATTGTTTCAGAACATCTTCAATTGCCCTTGAAACCACGAATCTACAAAGGTGAACCGGTCGAGAAAAGTAAACTTCCTTGGATTGCTTATTTAAGGTAATTTAATAGTTGTGATGGCAACTTATACCGATCTAAATGGTTAACCTTTGGGCATCTTTATTCCTTTAGACTTTTCGCTCCAGATGATGCTTTTTACAATGAGTGTGGTGGAGTTTTAATTGATGATAGACACATCCTGACAGCAGCTCATTGTCTTCACCTTGATAATGAAACCATGGTCCAAATGAAAGATCTTTACATTTCATTAAATGTAAAAGATAAGCCTTTGCGTATGAAAAACGAGAATCCAAGTGAAACTTTCTTCATTCACCCAAAATTTGATTACTCTCATGACTGGGTCATGGAAAACGATTTAGCCATCATCAAATTGAAATCTCCTGTTGGACCATCAATTAAACCCATATGTATCAGTCGAACAGCCAATTTAGCAATTGGTGACAAACTGGAGATAGCCGGGTACGGATCAATAGACGATTCTGGTTCTGAAAGTGACAGTTTACTTTATACAAAGGTTGACCTTATTCCGAGTAAGCTGTCTTAAATATTTGATTTTTGCTTGATACTCAACTTCAACAAAGACATTTCACGTCTAATTTAAATGCTTCATTAATCACTTTCTTTTATGTTAATTTTAGTTAATATACCTACATAATATGTACCTTTTTGCCATTATCTTGTAGGAGATGAATGCGAACAACAGAGAAAAGTTTTCGTAGATAAACAAATAGCTTCAGGTAAAATGGATTCAAACAAAGTCCCTAAGCTTCTTGATACTCAGATATGTGCAATCAATCGCAAAACTCGAGGAGATTCGTGCTCTGGAGACTCAGGAGGACCGTTGGTAGCCAAAGTGAATCCTAGTCAATACAGTTTAATTGGAATAGTAACTGGTTCTTGGACATACTGTGGATCTCCAGATGTTCCCGGGCTCTACACATGGGTTGCAAAATTCATGAACTGGATTGAATCCGTAGGCGCCAAACCATGTACCGTTTAGGTTTCCTTGGATCAGACCAGAATATTGCTCCACCCTCCAAGTCTTGATTTCAATTTTAAACAGCAATAAAGTTAACAGCAAAGATTAATAAATAACAGAATAAAAGAAACATCATTTAAGCTCTATCAAAGGAAATCCATGCAAGTTTAGTGAAATAACTAAACTCAGTTAGTAAAGAAAACTCAGAAAAGGCAGGAATTGAGAAAATTGAGATAAATATCATTAAAAATGACTTAAAGATTAGTAATCAAAGATTAATGCATTAATCTTTGAAATTTGCTGTAAAAATTCAAAAACGTTGGAAACATTATTGAATCAATAGTATTGATTTACAGTTTTTGATCGCATTTTAAGGCGGTTTGATGAAAATAACGATTAATGCAGCTAATGGAATTATTAGTGGGATTTTTTTGTGTCAATCTCAACATAATCAGATTCGTAGGAATAGATCTATAAAGAAAGTTCGTATGAAGATGGAGATGGTTCAATAACGATACTTGCATTATTTTAATGAAGGCAGAGATTTTAGAGAAGAAACTCATAATTAAAGTTAACTCATTTTCGTTGAAAAGAATCTCATCGATCCCTGACCAGAGCGACTTCCCTTCTATAAGATAATGTAATCATTGTCACTCACTTTGGTTCAAGGGTCCTATTTCTCAGCCACTCTCAAAGTTAGCTGTCTCGACCTTTCTTAACACTTGCCATTTGGAAAGTGTTTCAATCGAAATTATTTCAATTCGTGTTATAATGTGTGCGACCATCCGAACCATCAATTTACCCTTCTTTCACCTTTATGGCCTTTTCGTAATTGAATAGATTTGTTTGATTAATTAAAAAAGATGGAGAACAGAATAAATGAACGAAGTGTTATCTGAAGGCGAATTCTCATCACATTCAGGGCAAGATTGCAGATTATTTCAGGAAAATTGTCACCATTTAAGAAGATACATTAAAAGAGAAGTCTTACAGAGCTGATTGACGCAATATCTCAAGATTTGTTTTAATCATTCCACCTCTTGTTGTGTAATTTCCGAGTGTAAACATATAATTTAACAGAAATTGAAACAATTGGTTGTCCATCAAAATTGGATATTTAATGTCTTCACTGTTGGTTTGACACCTTACAATTATTTATTGTTTTAACAATGAGTAAACGCAAATTGATATAACTCTAAGATTGGAACCGAGTTGATTGTAATTTTTCATTTTCATAATCATTATAATTTAACATTAATCCAATTGACCACTCAGAGCCATCTTTCATTGAAAGTGTTAGTTTACTAATTGTAATTTTAGCAAGACTGTAGTTTCGTTTTTCTGTTTTTATCAAGTCTTTTTCTCTTGCTCTTACTAATCTGATTGGTCGTTAATCTAATAAGTGGAAAGCATTTTTTGGCTGGTTCATTTAAATTGCTCGTTAAACAAATAGAATTCAATTCGAGAGGAAAAAAAATGAAACATCGCTCAAACAATGGAGGAGATAGGGTTGAAGGACGTTTGGCCAAGCTTTGTCCATCACTCAATCGTACTCAACCAATGGCAAAAATTGAAGGGAGAAAAATTTTAAATGAAGAAACGAACAATTTACGCAGAGAAGAGAAAAAAGAAGCAAAGGCAGGAGAAGAAATAGTCAAGACAAAAAGAGAAAGAAGATGGAAGAAGAAATAAGAAAGAGAAAAGTACATTGGGTTTGATTTTGAGAAGAATGAGCCATTCAGAAGAAAATTTCAATCAGAAGATATGCACACACACAAGCACGCCGAGTTTACGAAGAAGAGCAATGGAAGGACAAAAGAAGAATAAGGAAATCACAATATGATAAAAAGAGTCACAGTTAAAGGGAGAGAGCGTAATAACGGGATGTTGATTGGCAAGGAAAAGGAAAAAACAAAAACAAAAAAAAACAAGATTTGTAAATTATCATAACACATCGAGAAAAAAAACATAATTCGAGTGTGTGATTCCAAGCATATTTAGTTTCTTTGTAGTTTCCCTCTCCTTCTCCGTATTTCTCGTAATATCTTTTCGTTTAATCAGGATTCTGTTCATTTTTTCTTGATTTTCCGAGGGTTGATTGCAAATTTTTTATGATACATAACCATGGATTAGTAATGTGTGTTGTGTGTATTAGTGTATTCAAGTATATTTTAGTATGTAAGGTAATGGATGTGTGTAAATGTAGTGTCTTTGTTTAGTTATGGATGTGACGATGCTTGTATACTTTATATGCAGAGGATACTGTACGAGTTGTACCAACATAATTATCATTTTTTTGTAACACTTTTTCACAATCAAACTTCACTGATGAGTTTATATAAATCGTCGTTCAATTAAATTTTAGTAACTTAATATAAGAATGGTCCTGAAGTCTCTTTTTTCTTTGAAATCACTTGAGAATTTTTGCCTGGTTTATGCGTTGCAGTTTAATGTTCAGTTTTTATTAGCCACGAATTTTCCAGTTTGATATGCTTTTTATGGCTTGGGATTTATTTCTTTATCTATTTGTTATCGTTGCGAATAGATTACTTCCATAGAACAAGGACGATGTAAAGAGAAAGAGGAGAGAGAAAGAGAGAGGCAGATGATCGAGGAAGTTGAAACTGGAAAAATGTTAGAGTTAGAGAACGATTTCAACTGCCATAGTTCAACACAAAATCTCACGGAAATATTAGTTCCTTATAATAAGTTGTACTCTCATGAAATAAATTAGCTCCTTTGGTAGAGCTGCGAGAGTTGTTTTTATCAGGTGAACGTTGATATTGGCACAAAACACTTTCCCAAGCTAAAATATATGATAAGAAAAACAAATAGAAGAAAATTAAACAAGAGAATTAAAAAAAACATTAACAAATCAGGTGACCAATAAAGACTAACCAGTTTTGATGAAATTAATAATCTGACTGTAGTTAAAAGTGTTGGTATCAGCATCCATGTTTGTCGGAGGTTCAGCTAATTTAATAGCAATGAACTTCTCGAGACTAGTACTTTCAGACGATGATTTAGAACCTTTATCAGAAATCTAAAATAAAGAAAAAGTAAATTAATATTCAAGTATTTTTAAATCAGTTAAGAGTAATAAGAAAAGTGAAATTGAATAAACAAAGTAAACCTTTCTATCTTGTGGCGCCTCAACTTGAGCTTCCGATGACTTTGATGCATCTAATGATGAAGAGTCAAGATTAGTTACAGAATTAATTATCGTTGCTGCAGTCGAATGAGCTGGAGTAGACGTGGAGGCAATCTTTAATGATTTAACATTTGAAAATGAAGTATTATGGTGATTAGTTTTATTGTTTACTGAGGTTGAGCTTGTTTCAGTAACTAGAGATGGTGATTTTGCAGTTGCAAGTTTGCTCATCACCACTGAGTCAGAAGCTTTAGTTGTAGCGACGGTTGATTTTGAAACAAAAGACATGTTCATTCCAGGGTTTGATGACGAATTAGATGATGTAACATCATCAAAGAAACCAAATGTAAATGGCGATTCAACCTCATCGACTGCATCCGAATCATCATTCATAATCACTGGAGGTAAACTGCTTGGCAATTTTGGATGATTAGTTGAAATTGAATTATTTGGTTCATTCGATTCAACCCGAAAAGAATCATTTTTTACACTAGCTCCAGGAATACTATTAGATTTTTTGAGCATTAATGCTCTAGAAGTATCACTTTTAATAGAGGCAACTTTTGAGTCACTAAGTTTGTTATTTTCTTTTTTCATATCAAAAGTGGGAGTTTTTTCAGCAGGGGGAGATAATAAGGCTTTCAATGTTTTGGAACTTGATGAAATAGAAGATTTAGAAGCATTCTTTGTAACAATTGTTGATACAGTTGTGGCTTTTGATGGTTTTGAGTCAGATGAGTTTGCAGAAACACAAGATGTAATAGTTGTTGCTGTAGATATAATTGCTGTTGATGCGTCCTTTTCCATTTTTTTATCATTCTTGGATCTATTATTATTATTTGAGTTATCTTCATTAATGACTTTTTGATTTTCCATTTTGGTCTCTTTGGATGTATTAAAATTTTTAGGACGAATGGCAACGGCAGCGAGGTTATTTTGGTTGGAACTATTTGAGGAAATAGTTTTACCATCTTTTGATGAATTTGCTTGGTCAAAATTGTTTTCACTTTTGATCGTTGGAGGGTTTTCTTTAGATAAAGTTGCATCTATTGATGATTCAAATGATTTGTTAATTTGATTATTCTTTACTGTTTTAGATCCCTCAGGTTGGTTGGGGGAAGATAAACCTGAAGGTGAGATACAATTAGGACTGGAGTTGAAATAAGGGCTACATGAAGTAGAGTTTGAGTTGGTTTGAATTGATGTGGACAACCCAGAATCAACAGTTGAAATTGTCTTGGTGCTGGTGTCAGCAGAGCCACTGATATTACTAGAATCAATGTTATTATTATCATCTTTACCACTACAGCTATTATTATTATTGTCAGATTTAGAGTTATTTAAGGTCACGTTGGTTGATTGAGTACCTTTGGCAACACCAATAGAAGGTGTAACACCAATTACGGATCCCATTTTCGCAATATCAGCGTAGGAGACTTTAGGAGTTGATGAGATAGAGTTGGAGGATGCTGCTGGAGGCCCAGGTGGAGTGGGTAAAATAGGCATCCGTCCTGATACAGGATACGAACAGGATGATTCCATGTCCGAATTATCAGCTGAATTTTGTTCAGAGTGTGGCATACTTGAGGCAAGTTTACGATGATTCAAATACTCCTTTCTTCTCCTATATTCATCGGCACAGTATTCTCTTTCACTTTCATATCCTCGAGCAGTCATTGAAGTATTCACTGAGTTACTAGTTGATGAAGTAACAGAGGGAGTTGTTGATGTAGAGGAAGAAGAGTTTGTAAAAATATGATTAGATGAACGTGGTAAAGGTGATGACATCCTTAAATCTCCTTTGTTTCTTGATACTCCTTTACGTCTTTTTAAATGTTTTGATTTAACAGTTTGAAAACTAGTCTCTTGGTCAGCCATTTCTGAGTCTGAGGCTGCATACCTAGGCTCCATATAGCTATTCTCAAGGTCCCCATTGGCAGTGGTTATTTTGTTACTGGTATCACTTTCTTTGTTTTTTAAACCATCATTTATATTTGATTGCTTGTTTGAATCAAATTCTTTGACTTTAGATTTAACTACGATACCAGTACCAGTAATGATTTTGGTCACAAGTTGCATTGAGGTTGCAGACGAAGATTCAGTAGAGTGAGACTTAGTAAGAATAGGACTAGTAGAGGATGCATCCAAAGATGAATTCACTTCACATTGAGCAACATTTGAGGGGGAAAACTTTGAGTCAAAGATTGTTGCTGAAGAGCTTCTTGGAATGCTTTTACCGAGACCAGAATCAACAGAACAAATAATCTTTTCATATTTATTTCCAAAATTTTTAACGTCATTATCACTAGCATTTCCATTGGTAGAGGCACAATTAACACTGCTATTAGCATTATTAAAGTTATTACTATTATAATTAAAATTATGATTAACAGCAGAAATAGTAGTATTAGAGCTGTTATTCGATCCTTTTTTATTACGACCTTGGATGCTTGTAGAGCTATTTACTGATGATGATGTTGGAGATGAAGATGATTTCTCTTTTTTCTTGACCTTTCCTCCACTGTTACCATCTTTATTGTTTTTTGAATTGGTAGTCAACTTATTCTCACTAGGCGATGGTCCACAAACACTTCCACCATTATTACCACAAATACCAACAATCCCACTACCATTACTACTTCCTACCATGGTGATGCCACTAGTAACACCACCACTGTTTCCAGTACCGATTTCTCCTTTATTTCCAGTCACATAGTAGACAAGATCATCGATTGATTGATCACCAATGTGTCCATCAATGTCTTGAGCTGTGTAAACGGTTTCTCCTTTTTTTGATTTTTTCTTTTTCTCTGTTTTAGAGTTGCTTGAGCTACGATTACCCTTATTATTACTATTATTGTTACTAGTACTGGTACTATTATTGTTATTAGAAGAGTTGCTGTTGTCTTTACTGACGTCTTTGTTATTGTCATTGGCAAGATTGTTAGTGTTAATAGCAGTTAAGTTAGGATTTATAGCACTATTGATACTGACGTTACTCTTAGTTGTAGAATTATTATTTAAACTTGCATCTTCCATTGACTCACTGGTGGGTTCACTAGGTGGGCGTTTGAGACTATCAAAATTGACGAAAGAGTCCACACTCGAGCCATTTTGGTTGAGATTGGAGGTTAAGGATGAATCTGGGATTTTACAACTGTTGGCTGATGATGATGAAGTATTTATAGGGACACTAGAAGAATTTGAACCATCTGATCCTTTGCTTTCACTTGGTTTACTCTTGATATCACTTTGATTGGAACTCTTAGGTGAATGATAGTTTTTTAATTCAAATGTCCGACGGTATTCAACCAATTCAATAGAATTACTATCATCTAAACCACGAGCACCACCAATAACATTATTGCCACAGGCACCAGGGTAATTACCAGTTAATATTCTATCACCATTGCCTTTATTATTGTTAGGGTTCATCTTTGAAAAACCAACATCACCGGTACTCTTGAAATAACCACTAATTGATGCATTCAATCGACGAACCAGCGGACATTTTTCTCTTTCAGGAATTTGATGGTTGGTAAGTTCTTCCATTACATCTCGAAAGTGTTCATCGCTTAAATTATTGACCTCAATGTCCACACCAATGGAGTCAACTTGGTCAATGGGAAAGTTAGTTAAAGAACCCATATGAGATGAAGAAGACAAGGGGAGAAGAGGAGACAGACAGAGATAGATAGATTTTGGTAGCAAAATGGAAACAAAATAAGGGAAGGCAGAGAGAGAGAGAGAAAAGAAAGAGGAGAAAAAGAAGAAGAGGAACGAAAAAATAAAGAGCAGGATAGAAAGAGGAAAAGAGGAAAATCAGCAAGTAGGAGAAGACAAAACACACCCTGTTTATGGAAAAAGATTAGATTTTAGTTCAAATGATTAAATCAAACATAATTACAATACATCTTCCAACAGCAGTCGTTTATCAGATTAACTTAGCATTATTTTACACAAAACTGACTGAGAAAATACAGCAAAATCAACCTTCAGAAGAGTGAAGGCTTCTAGAGAAACAAACCCTTTAATACAGAAGATGGCACCACCGAATGATCTCTCTAATGGTTATTTTGGTTTCGAGTGTGAATTTTTTTGCTGTTGTTCTGAGCTTTTCTGTTCCAAATTTTTGTGCTCAAATTCATCCAACCCAACTATGCAACTGTAAAGTGCAAAGACTAATCGTTGTGGAACAATTTCTCTTTTCTTTAACTAGTGATGATACATGAAATTGTCTTCATCAGTCAACTAAAATTTACGGCTCAATCTATGAATGTCTCCTTGGTTACATGTAAACAATCTTTCAGCATGTTATTTTTTCTAATTAAGTGTTTGGTTAAATTATAATGATTTGTTTCTCGTTTAGCAACTAACTTTTAACGCTATTTTGATTAAACAAAAATGACCTCAACAATTAAATTATCCCACCTGATTAGGTGTAAGTTTTCTAAATTAAGATCGGTACATTTTAACTGTGATAATCCTTCAAATCCGAATCGATGGTATTCACATGTATCCTGGAAATCTTCGAATTGTACAGTTGATCGACGAAAATTGTTGACTTTCTCTAGGAATCATCAACCCTTGTCTAGTATCGTCTGCTCCTCTAGATCTGTCTCATCAAATCCACCAGTTGATATTGATATAGGACCGTTAAATATTTCAAAAATAGCTGAAGAACTGGAAAAATTGAGTAACGCAGATAAGACTGGAGTTAGTCCTAACGTTGCTGAGGATAGCGTCTCAATTGCTGATATTGATTTAACTGAATTTACTTCTTTAGTAGAATCTACTATACCAGAAGCACTTTTAACTGCGTCTGACGTTGGGTTAACATGGTGGGCTCCAACAAGTTTGTATTTTTGAAAAAAAATATATTTCAACTTATTGATAATATTCCATATCTTTATTATAGATCTTGTTTTCAAATCATTGATGACATTTCATGAAAATTTACCTTGGTGGGGATCGATTGTGGCACTTACAGTTTGCGTTAGGATGATTCTTTTCCCAGTAATGATAAGAAATATGAGTAAGGCTTTCAGCTCACATTTCGAGGTAATTTGAGTTGATAATATCTCGACATCAAACTTTTAATTTTACAGAAGCTACAAAGGTTATTTCACAAAATATTCGGGCCCTTGAAGAACGTCGTTCCGAATTCCGAGCAGCGGTAGAATCTGGAAATCAACCTATGCGTGAGTTTTGTTATTCAAAGATTTTTTTATCCATTATTAATGCATTTCATTTTTTATATTTATTTTAGAAATCAAAACAGCTATCAACCTTGTAGAAACTATGAAAAAAAATCAATTGGGACTTTTCAGATCTATTTCCCCGATGATAGCTATGGTAAAGTCTAACATACTATTACTCAACAAAATTTATTAAATACTAATAATTTTCTTTTAATATCTAGGGGGTCGTATTTTCTAGTAATTTCTTTGCCATCAGAGGCATGGCGAATTATCCAATTGAATCAATGAAGACTGAAGGACTCTATTGGTTTACAAATTTAACTGTGCCTGACCCGTACTTCGTTTTACCGGCTTTAACATCTATGACATTATATTTTGTTATGATCAGTGGAAATGAAACTGGTAATTTCATTATTCATTCCAATTTTCGAAGTAACAAAAACTTGATTTTTATAATATTATATTCTTTCTCTTTTACTTAGCTCCTGTTGATCCAATGTCAGCTAAGTTATTGAAAGTGATGCCAATGGTAGTATGTCCAGTGATTTTTGTCGCTGGTGCAAGTTTCCCCGCTGCTCTTGGAACTTATTGGCTCGTAAATAATATGATTAGTTTAGGACAAGGATTCATTCTACGTAAAACAAAAATCCGTGATATATTCGGAATTCCAGATACCACAAAAGCTGCCAAAGAAATGTCCCAAAGTGCACTACAAAATACAGTGGATATGCAAAAAGGTTTGTCCGCATATTGCTTTTTTTAATTAATTTTAAACCGTCAATTTTTTAATAATTGTAATTTTTCTAATTATACAGATATCCAGGCTGCAACGGCGGTAATCAAGCAGTTTTACCAAGTCAAAATGGCCGAGAATATTAAACTTAAGACTGTTAAATTGAAAGAAGATAAAGATCAGTGAATTAAGACTTGGTTTCATTCAGGGAATGTTTTGCTATTCTGTGCTCTACGATAAGCATTTACTTTTTTGGCATACGCTATACCAGGATATCAGCTACTTCTACGTTACGATCTTGAAATACCGTAATCAACTAAATTGACGTATACAAGCCATTAAACGAGTATCTGATGACTTGGTGGATGAGTTGGAAAATCAACTATCAATGAACTTTGCTGTTTACATATTTCGGGCTTAGTTAGCTTTATTATATTTGTAAATAGTGACCCAATAAGACATCGATTTCATCGAAAAATTAGAATCAGCCCGAACTAATTGCTGTTTGACCAGTGTATTTTTTTCTAAATTTTCTTAATTTAATAGTCTGCTCAATAGTTTCGTCAATCAGTCAAATAATTTATTTGTATTATTTGAGGAAAAATATATCAGCCTTTGAAATAAAGGTCGAAATAGTTCACCAAACTTCTAAATTGTCTCAATTTTTTCTGCTCGATGTAAGTTTTGTCAGAAATTTTTTCTCCTCGGTTTGCTTCTTTCACTATTTTGATTATTTTGTCTTCAGTTAACTTTTAGACAGTTATGTTGACAATTAAGTCCCGCGAGAATCAATCCTCAGCGCCAAGAATGATCAAAGTTGAATAAAAAAGCCTCCGAGTTCCTATAGACCTAATTTCTGGTAATGATAATTTTGTGACAAGATTACTGAACTTTTTTTACTTTTTTGTTTAACATTGAGCATCTTGTTGATTATCTTCTCATCTTATTTCCTTGTTTATCCTTTCTCTTTTCTTTTTTTTCTCTTTCTATATTCTATTGATTGGTTCCATTTGAAGTTTACACAAGACTCATTGTTAACATCATCATCATTCCTAGAAAGACAAGGCAAAACTACAACATAACCATCAAAATGACGGCAATTAAGGCTAACAATAAATGGTTAACACGATGACAGAAGGAGCAAGCAAATCAGTTACTTAATTGGTGATCAGGATAAGCTGAAGAACCTTTCAAATATTTGATCGCTCACTTCTCAATAACTTTCATTATTTGTAAGTAAATGAGAAACTCTTGTCAATCGTGTGAACCTTTATTTATTATCCATTTCTGTCCAATTATCAAACATTTAGGTTCTTTTATGATGTCATAAACAACAACTTTCCAAGGATCGAGAACAATTAGTTTACAATTAAAGTGAATTCAAACAAATGCAAAAGGATATGCAAGAATGTAAATTGGATTATTGATCAACAAGTTGAAGGATCAAAGAAAAGCTCAAACAATAGCATTTACCAGATTGTCAAAGGCAAATAATTGGTTTGAAATTTTGCCTAAATTTGATTCAATTGTTCCTTCAATTGATGGATCTAAGTTCAGCTCAATGTTACTGCCAAGAAACTGATTCTTCATTACAAGTGATCATGGAAAGATGATTTTCATTTAAACTCTTCATAAGACGTGAAAAGAGGAAGATATATTTGTTGATCTTGATTGTTACGATAAATTAACAACAAATATAGATGATGAAGGAAACATATAAACTCAATCAACTTACGTTTCGAGAATAAAGAAGGCAAAAGGAGAAAAACAAAAATCATTTAAGCTTGTTTACTAATCTAAATGAGAAATGGAGAGCAAAAAGAAGACAATAAGACGAAAAACAGAGTAAGGTGATGAAAAAAAGAAATGTATCAAGAGAAAGATTTTCATCATTCTTTTATTGTCATTGTTTCCATCATCAACTTCATCATTCTCATCTTATTTTACCTTCCATCTTCATCAGTGAGCTTTTTCCCTTTATTCAATCTTAAACGCATAATGGTTAAAGTGAAAATTGCTGTTCTGAATTTATTTGCTGATACTTGAATCTTGCTCACTCCTTATCTCAATCATCCTCTAACAGTTCACTCATCATCATCTTTTTTTTTGTTACTTTCATTGGTGGAAGAAAAAAACTTTCATTTTCGATCTTTTTTTCCTTGTTTTTAAAGGAATCTTCTACCTCTTGTTAAATTGAAGAAGAAATAGAAACTGAAAGTTCCTTAAAGTATATCATGTCAATAGATTTGGCTTTTGGTTTTGTCTCTTGAGATTGGGAAAGGCAAAGATGAGAGAGACGTAAAAAGAGGACATGATGAGAAGAGAAAAAAAGATTTCATCTTTACTCAGGACCTTTCCCTTTAAATACCAATGTGAACATTGAACTGAAGGAAGAATTGGAGAAGATGGTAAAAGGTGTGAATCAGGAATAAGATGTATTGATGTTGACTATTATCAATAAAGGTACTTCCATCCATTTCAATTGATTGTCAAATTCTAGGCATGTATATCCGGCCTCATCAATTCCTGTGAAATGAAATACTTCATGTTTTATTGTATTTCTACTCCTTTCGGAGCAAAATTTCACTCCATCTTAACTCTAATTTTCATTCTCATCCAATTCAAGTCCTTACCTTACTAATTTTCGTGCCTTTTCACAGTTAATCTAATTGTATTTTAAATCAAGTGAAGTAAAAGGTTAATAACAATCATATTGGAAAGTAAGTGCATGAATATCTCGGCCAATTTCAACGTTTCTCATGGACTTAATTTCGGAATAAATAACCAACCGTGAATCAAGTTCAAGTTGAATCACATACAAGCTCAATTGCTGTAGTTTATCACGAAAAGTATCGATAGATTTTTTTATAACTGAAATTGTACATTAATTGAGTAGATGTGATAGGTCTGAGCTTCAAATGTTAAAGAAAGGAACAAAAAAGGCGATTTTGTGGAAAAAGATAATTTTTATCTTTTGTTGGAACAAACGATTCAACCCTTGGAATGATGGCTAAAGAGGGAAAAAAGTTAACACATGATGAAGTTGATCTACTGATTTGGTGTAAAAGAGGAACAAAAAATGATTCCCTTGTTCGTTTTAATAGATATAAATATAATAACATCATTTTCACTTTTTTTCTCACCTCACATCAACTCTCATCAAGCCATTTATCATCATCGTCTGTAGGTTAATCTTTCACTTTGATGGCACAAAAGAAAGTCAAAGAGAAGACAAAAAATCTTTAATCCTAAAGAGGCTTCTAGACAAGACTCGAGACATTTGATCTTGAGTTCAATCAGACCAGGTTGTATTGATAATGAACACCAGACTTAACCGAGAATTGGGTGAAAAGTATAAAGAAGACGCTTAAAAAGCGAACGTGATTTACCTTGAAACCCAATCAATCCATTAAAGGTGAGTGTTTCAGTTGCCCAACTATGTTGGGAAGACTTTAAATAGCAAGTCATGTTTAACAATTTCATTCTATTCCAATCATGAAATTATTGAATACGATTATGGCACACTTTTGCATCCAAAGCATATCCATGTTTTGATGCAAAATGGTATGTTAATATGATTCCAAGAGATAACTGTCAACATAATCAAAGTTTCATCAACTGTTACTAAATTAAACCTAAATAAAAGTCAATAAAATTTAAATCTATTTTTGATTAACACAAAATAAATTCAGTAAATTACGTAAATATTTAAATAAAAACAATTTAACGAATGAATTGTATCCAATTTCAGTCAACCTCAAATGTTGCTCGATAGATGGCAGTAGTGAAAACAGCACAAAACATCAACTTAACCGTCGCAAGTTGAATTGTTGATTAATGAAGAGATTTAAAAGAAACAATTGAACAAATGAATAAATTGTTTGAAAAGATAATCATCAATTAAACAGTTTTTATTAAAATCGTATAGCAAATAATCACTTTGATTGTTAAACCAATTTTTAAATATAAAATGAGACTTTGCTTGAGAATAGCTTTTACACTTAATTGTTGATAGAAAAAAAGAAACTGAATATTACAAACAATTAAACATTTTGTATAAACATTGTAAAATAAAAGTTGTAACAATTTAACATTGAAACGCTTTTGGTTAACAATAAATACTTTGGTAACAATGTAAATTTTTGAGCTCAAATTGTAAATGTTGATATAAAAAACAAAGGTTTGACTTGAAAATATATTAAATTATTTTGTTGGTAAATAAGATTGAATGTTGCTTAAAACCCTGTTGTTGTTAGATGGCAGTGATTACCATAAAAGGTTGTATCGATTGGCGTGTTGGTTGATTGGTTGATTGATTGTTGAACTTGTTGCTGTTGATGGTGATGATGGTGAGATGGAGCAATGAGATGAGCATGATGTCCAGTTAGAGGGTGATGATGGGAATGGCGATGTCGACCGATTAAAGTCTCGTTTGTTTGATCAGACAAGGAATTGCATTCATAAATTTCAGCCTCAACAGTTCCAGTCAATACTGGGATTGTCATGAAGCCCGATGAATCAATCAACTGAGATGCAATCAAATCTGGACCCCAAATGTCCTCAATACACTCTAATGATCCAGTCAACTGTTTACCATTGGATTCACAGGTATCGACACAATTGGCCGTCGACTCTTGTCTGGAAAATGAAACGAAACAGAAAAAGCAATTGATTAATGAATGAAACTCTTCTCGTTTTTTAATATTTCAAGTTCCAACCATTTGAAGGATGGAAAAGCGAAAAATCAAAAATGCAATTGTCGATTTTGTGAAATGCTAAAATTGATTCCATTGAACTAATAGAGGAATTCGGCGATGATGATAATGATGATGATAACAGAGCAAGATTGATGTTATTCAATGTAATCTTTAACATTAACTTACTTGTTTCCTGAAATCCTTGAGAGATTCATCAAGTTTGATTTATCTTGATAAGTTGCAACGAAATTGAGGCGAAAAAAGAGAAACGAAGAAAAAAAGTTTTAATAAAAAGCAAATCATCAATTAATCATTATAAACAATTTATATAATTAAATGCAATTCATCAAGAAGGAAGAGGAAAAGGATAGAGAAACAGTCGAAAGTCAAATCAAGTTACAATTCATTTCTGCTAACATTCATTGCTTTTCGCACAATTTCATAACTTTTTTCAAATAGGAAACTCAGAAGATTTTTGCATTCTGTGATTCAGAAAACGCAAAAAAAAAAGATTCAGAACCATTTTGACCCAAGAAAGCCTTTTGCATATCAAACAAACACAAACTAAGATTTTCTTCAATTTCAGTTCTATCGACTTGAAATTTTTCAGAGAAATTTGTTTTTTCCCAAAATAAAGTGAAATCTTTAAACTTTATTGTTCGAATCTTTAAGCTCTAAACTCACAACGGAATATCAAATTTATCATGATTTTCCAACGAACACTCTTGAACACTTGGACTGAAATGAATTTCAAAATTTTTCAAATTTCGTTTTCGCTTAAGATCGATATCATGTTCAATAACTTCACTGATTCAGCCGTAAAATTGTCAAAGCTCAGAACAAATAATTACTTTTCCAAGCGAAGTGAAACTTTTCAATATTTCTCTTATTGGAAAATGATGAAAACGATGAAATGAGGATAAAAATAAAGTGATAATAATAACTCCCTGTAAGTCTATCAACATATTTGTTTCGCATTTATTATTATCATTATTTTTTACTGTTATTGTACAATAAAACCATTATTATCATTATTTTATACCATTTATTGTTATTACCATTATCATTGGTTTCCCATTATTATGTCGAGTGAATTGTTTTTATTGACTTTCATTGTTACAGAGAGACAGAGATGAACATGAAGATAATTACATCAATTATAAATTGCATTTTCCTTTCAACTTTTAATGATAATTAATTGAGATTAAAGTTTAATTAATTATAAGCAGAGGTTTATCGAGATGTATTTCAATATTTCGTTTGCAATGGAAATACAAGTTATCAACAGAATTTAGTTTTCTCCCGTTTTCCATGTTCTCTGATAACCATGATAATGATATTGATCCAGATAATCAGTCAACTTTATCATAATTATCTTGACCAACATTTATTCATGAAATGCTCTCGAAATGTGTTCACCAATATTGATGAACATTTTTAATCAATCTGTTAATTCGTTTGGGATTTAGAGTCAATTGAATCGCATTAATCTAAATTTAATTTTCCAAAGTTTACTATTTGCACAATCAAACTTGCATCACTCATGAAACTGTCATTTGTCATTGTAATAGCTTCGATCAATCAAATTTTCAGTTTAAAGTTATTATCATGAATCGAACAAAACTTGGAATAAAAGTTTTCAAGTTTTAATGGTAAACTTACCTTTACGAGAATCATCGTCACTCCGTATCTTCATTATGAGAATGACAATTATTGCGACGATGATTAAAGTGGTGACACTTCCCATCAGCAGAAGCACTGAAGTGCTGACAACTGTTTCTTCAAAATAATCTGAAAGTAAAACAAGACTTTGGTTAGTTGATTCTAACTTGAATCTCGACAATTTCTTTTGATTAGATTCATTTATGATAAATTGTCATTTAGGAAATTGGTTGATTGACCTAAATATCGTTAAAATGTTGGAAAGGAAACTTGAATTTTAATTGATTGGGTTTGGGTTAGTGCACAACGAAGCATAAGGTTAAAGTAATAGCTTTTTAACGTTTTCATAATCAATCGTTAAAACTACTAAAGAGTCAAAGTAATTTGTGAAGAGCTTTGGATTTTGATGAAATTTTGACTTCGATGGATCAATTAAATTGACGTTAAGGGAAATGATGAGCATTTATTATCTCGACAGGATGAAACTGAGTCGCAATGAATCTGTTAATGATGCTTTTGATTGTGAATATTTTATGAACAGCAATTGATTGAACTTCACTTATAAAAAGGGCAAAACGACAATGTTTACCTCGAAATAAGATGAAACAAATTCATTGGAAAACACATTTCCAACTTTTAATTGAATCCGTCAAGTCTTAAGTATTGCAAAGACACTTTGCATGAAAATTTTATTCTTGGCCTTTTCTTAATCCAAGAAACTGACAAATTTCGAGAAAAGTTTAACATTTTCTTGATTTTCTTTGATCATCGATAGATTTGATAAATGATTTAGCTTCATTATTGAACAAATTAGGTGATCGAAAGAAGCGAAAATGATAACAAAAAAGTCAATTTCTAAGTCTTTTCAGGCTTCCAACTGTATAATAGATGTCTAAATGTCGATTTGATTAATTGATTAAATTATTGATTCAAAGGGCAAAATTTATATTCTGTTTGGTTACGTGTTGTCTCAGTAATGATGTAACTCACCTGTTTGCCATCTTTCAGCGACCAAAGTGTTTCCATTAATAGTGACGATTGGACTTCGTCCTCTATTGTTGGAAGCATAAGTTACTAGATGAAACAAGTTGCCTGCTGGAAGCGCATTAGCGATGAAGAAAGGATATTCCGATGAGGTTAGATTGTTGATAAGGCGTTTCTTTCCACTTGCATTGATATAAACTTCAAGATGAAAGGTTTGCTCAAGTCCACCACTGTAACCCGGATTACATTCAATGGTCAAAGTGTGTGCAGTTATATTGGTCAATGTACAGTTTTCCGGTGAATCGGGTGGACCTGGAGATAATGCAAATATTAATTAAAACCATTACATTCTTTAACCAGTTCGAAACATTTCCACATAGACAAGATCGAAATTCAAAAATTTTGTAAAAACCCTTCTCTTGACGATTGTTGAAACAATGTTATATTTTATTTACAATTTGATTCAATTGTCAGGTAAGTTGACCATTTTTCTCGTCTAAACATGTAAAGACAAATGAAAGGCAAAAAAAGCTTATTATACATTGATAAAGATGGAAAGAGTTTCTTGGTGGACAGAAAAGTCTAACATTAATTAACTTGTATCCATGGTATTGAGATGAAGTAAGGATTCGAGTAACAAGCACCAACTAACATGATGATAAAGCTTAATCAAATCAAAGGTAATCCATGTTAATCAAGTTAAACAGTCAACACACCAACACCAGGAACAAACTCATTGAGCAACAACCATTAACTAGCCTAATATTTGTATATGTAAGCAAAGCTGAAGCAAAGAAGAAGAAAAAGCAAGAGAAAAAAAAGATCTTTTCCTTTTTTTCTTCTTCTCAACACTTTTTCACTCGAAAATCTTGACCTTTGATGGTTAGTCAGAGGGAAGAAGAGAAAATCAAATTTCAATGTTAAATGACTACAAGAGACCACTGGAAAGAGGCAACCATTGGCCATGAAAGTTTACAAATCAACTTCTGTACTTCCAATGGTCATAATGCTAGCACCATTAACCAAAAGAAGAAGAAGAAGAAATGAAGAAAAGAAATTTTTTTTCTTCTTCTTTTAATGTATTTAAGGTAAAGAATGCAAGAAATACATGAAAAGATGTGTGAATATAATGAGAAATATAAGATGATTTGTACACTTGAGAAGGCAATGGAAGAAGAAAAGATCATATTTTCGTTGCTCTTTTGGCTTGTAACATGGAAAAGGAAAATTGCCTTCTCTTCCTATTAAATGTTGCCACTTTTTACACTTGTTATGTTGCTTTGCATCTCAACTTTTTTTGTCTTCCCACTGCCATTGTCATTCCATTTACAGATGAATATTATTTTGCTTATTGATATACAAGAGCATGGATTGCATGACATTTCTGGCCGATTCTTCATCCTTTCCTTTTCTTGTCGCTTCTCTTTTTTCTTCTGCCTTCATTTTCCCATCATAAGCAAATTCAATCACTTTCAATGAACTGATTGACAATAAAATGTGCAAACCAT
This sequence comes from Tetranychus truncatus, assembly GCA_028476895.1. Taxonomy (NCBI): domain Eukaryota; kingdom Metazoa; phylum Arthropoda; class Arachnida; order Trombidiformes; family Tetranychidae; genus Tetranychus; species Tetranychus truncatus. The sequence continues at coordinate 10,577,850 of CM052062.1, forward strand.
TTTTAGCTTTACCCTTGCCAACCCATAATATGCAAGGGGAAAAAACGCAATCCTGGAAACAAGTAAAAGAATCACAAATCAAATGGCAAAAAAAAGGATAAACTATCATATTAATCATATAAATACAAGTTGAACGGAAAGACGATTGATGATGTTTCTGTCAACAAAAAGCCAAAACAAAGTTGACCATTTATGTTTCAAATGGAAGAGTTTAATTTTGTGGAAATAAAAATGATTGACATTCAATTGGTAATTTATTATTATCACAACACTAATCTGAATCTTGAAAAGGTCAAGAAACAAGTGAAAATGAGCAAATTTTTAGACATTTTATTGGTTCCAAGTAAAGTGTTCAAAAATTGAAGATAAAATCTTGTTGAATCACTTTATTGATCTGTTAATGCCTGTTAAGCTTTGACCAGTTTTGAGGAAGAAAATGTTTTCTCTACAAAAGTAAACTTTTAATTTGAAACGATTAGTATTTTTCAATTTTAATCACAAATTAATTGTAAACAGTCTCAAGGATCTCGACTGATCAATGAAGGAAACAACTTTTCCTCAACAATTAGACAATTGATTGTCCATCCATTTGAAAGTGAAAATCAATCCAAGTACAATAATCGTTACCAATTGATAAATGATTAAAGTTTTACTTTCTGTTCTTGTTCATGAATCAATGAAACTCTCATTTTTATAATCAATTAGACAACAATGCAAAAATCAAAGAACACATTAACATTCATTAATCAAGTTGATTATTCACAAAATTTCCATTCAAGTAAAGAGCGCAAATGGAGAGACAAAATTGTGACAAAGATTGTTGGAGAATCGAGTAAATCGGTAAATTTCAATGGAAATTGTTGGATTCTTTTTCTTTCAATTTAACAATTTTCTGTTTAAATTCATTGACTTGGTACAAAAGTTGAGTGGAAAAGTTTGAAAAGTTATGGAAAAATGTAAAGATAAATTGTTTTACTGAATCAAATGTGACGTAGAGAAAAAGTAAAAGAGTGAAACGGTGAAGCGCAAAATTGAGATGAAAAGTGATTCAAGATGATGAAAAATGTTTCAATTGGAAGAGAGGGAAAGAAAATGAAAAGACTGATGAAGAAGGGAAAAAGTATTAATAATAATAATGAGAACGAAAAGTTTGAAAACAAAGTTGAAATTTTCACTCCCAACATTGAAAGATATTTCATCGTTACTCTGGATGCAAGTAAAAGTACAAAGTGTAGTTCAAAAGTAGATTGTATTATTATTGCAAATAAAAAGCAATTTACAATAATCCATACATTTTTTGTTTTCCATTTTTTTTCCTTTGCTTCTTAACAAACTGAGTGTAACAAGTAATTTGTCTGTGTCAAGCGAGTGAAAAAACTTGTCCTAATCAAGTACACAAGTAATGTCACACTTGATACAATTTTTTCCTCTTCTGGTAATGGATAAACTTTGGTTTTCACTTTCAACAATTTGTTTTCCTTTTCCACTTTTCCCCCTCAAATTTAGTTTATTTTTGGGTTCGCTGTCAAGTTATAAGCAACCATCAAAGCAATAGCTTTTAGTGTTAAAATGATTATCGGACAAAATTTTGATCTATTTTTATTGTCGTCATTTTGAAGGGAGGAAAGGAAAAGAGTTTAAACTCTACCAAAAAAAAGGCAACAGCTAAGGTCAATTGAGAATTATCTAAATCTTTTTGAATCAATTGATAAGTCATTTATTGAGCTTTTAGCAATTTTTTATTGAAAAATGTTATTTTCTTGCATTCGCATTTTAAACCTTTGGTTTATTCGTTATATCAGATGGGATTGGGGTAAAATAACGGAGTGAACCTGAATAATCTCGAATGCTCAAAATTGTGGCTCTTCAATTGGCAAAATCGAAGAATGACGTTAAGACGGATAGAATCGTGGTCATGGTGAATTCAGACATAACTCCGTTACTTTGTTGGCGTTCTCTTAAGCCACTGTCTTAAGCGATCACCGTTAAAGCTTGTCATTCCGTTGGAACCTTGCACCATCAAAGTATCATTGATTCCAACGATTCCCTTTATAGAGCAACTTGAAGGTGATCCATCAGATAAGATTAACCTGTACAATGCAGGGTCAAAGTTATCAGATTAATTGGGATTGACAAAATAATATTTAGTCTTTGTTGAAATGTAGAGTTTTACTCTGATCAGGAAAAGAAGTGACGATAAGATGTTTGTCAACGCACAAAGTAGAGTGAAAAGTAAACATTTGTTATTCTCTTTTCTCTCTTATTCTTACCCTTTTATCTGATTATCTCATTATAATCATTAGTAAATCAATTGTAATGTCAATATAATAATACTCTGCATTGAAATTAATCAAGTGAACAAAAAGGAGATGAATCAACGATGTGTAAAGCAAAAATATCAAGAACAAGAAGAAGAAAAAGAAGAAGCGCAAAAGAAAGAAGAAGAAAAAAATGATGAAAAGTTTTGGTAAAGAAAAGAGCAGGAAAAGTTTACTCCATTTCATCATCATAATCAAGTTGATGATGGCGATTGGCAGTGATGAAGTTAAAGGGCAAACATGTAAACAGGTAAAAATGAAAAGGCAAAAGTGAACTTGAAATGATGATTAAAGCAATTGGCTTCAATTGTTTACTCAAACAACAGCAACATTGAAAGTTGATAAGCGAAGGGAAGAAAAGAAAAACAAAGTTGATGATGAAGTAAATAAAAATGGAAGCCCAAGCCAACTGAAAATATAATTAAATGTAATAGTCAATATGGATGATAACAAGGGTTAGTTTTCACCTTGTTATCTGAAATTAACCTGCAAGATTCCTTGACATGATACAAGCGTTTGAGCTTCAAGTCAACTTGTTATTTTTCATGTTAAAACATTGTTCGCCATCATTTTACTTGAGGTAAACTTGTTTAGTAAATAATATTATCTTTCAAGTTGAAGCGGGAGAGCAAAAGTAAAGGCTGAAAAGATTAAATAGTTAATGTAACTATTAGCAAATTTAAAGACCTTATAATGGTCAGTTGAGGGTAATAAGAGATTGAGGGTGGAGATGAACACGAGGATGAACAGAATGGTGAACAAGATGATGAAGAGGATGATGATAAACCACTAGATTTTCTGATGATACCAATGATGGAAGATGTTGAGAGAAGGTTCAGAGATGATCAAGTAAAAAGGCTTGGACTCAGCGAAATTATATCTCGATTCCCATGATGGTTACAATAGCTCTTCTTTCCTGTTCATTCCTTGCCAATCTAAAAGAAATTTATTTCTCTGTTCTAAGTGTAAAGATGACAAGATGTTAATGAAAAAAAAAGAAACGAAAAAGGCTGACGAAATTGCTTCAAATTTTGTTGATGAAACGCTTTCATAGTGAGTGCTCATGATCTTGGAAAGCCTTTAATTTGATCATCTTTTTGCAATTGATTGGAGAGAAAAAATTTCCTTCATTTTTTCAGCTTTTTCATTCTGTTTGGTGAAAAGTTGAAGTTGATTGAATGAATCTATTTGCATATTTTTCACCATTTTGCGGACTTTTGTCTTTAAACTGAATTTGCTTGAATAATGAATTTTTAATCACTTTTCAAAGACTTTTGAATTTGATTAGTGATTTGATATTTTCAGGTCATTTGATTGGCTAGCTTTGACTGTGGTCAATGTAAAATTCAAATTACAAATGACTTTAGTCTCTTTTCATCAAATCGTCTAATGTTACACTGTTAGACTGATAAACTTGATGGCCAGTGTTTGGAGTAAAATTTCAAAGTGAAAGTTGGAGAAGAAAAATTTTCATTAAAAACGAAACAAAAATTAATTGAATTCAAGTTCTCAGCCGGCCTACTGAACATTACATGGTTATTGACTGGAATATTGGAAATTGTTCATCGTTTAATTGGTTTGATTTGATGAAATCCAAAAGATTCTCTTCTTTTTATCAAAAGTAAATTCCAAGTTATGTTGGAAGAATCAATATAATGGCATTATTTATCTGATGAAACTGATGAATTACACAACTCTTTCTGTTCTTCTTTTTTTGTCAAATCAAATGTTTGATCTGATGTTTTTTGTTCGCCTTTAACTGTAATCTAAAGGTTGAGATGAAACTTTTAGAATAACTTGGTTTTCGAAATATCGATATCAGAGAAGTTTCCTTGAAACCAGAACCTTGGAGAAACTCATCATTTTGTGCGAGTCTAGACTTTTCCCAGTAAATCCAATTTTTTCACTCAATTTTCACTTTAAATAGATTTCATTAGCATTCATGATATTCATTTTCAATCACTATCAATGCATGTTAATATCTAGTTAATAGATAATGTTGAAGGATTGAAATTTTAATAAAAATTTGTAAATTGGTTGGTAAACATAATTGCTCAATGATTTATTGTCCATTAAAGATCATTAGTATTGTCAAAATTTTCACCATTTACTCTTCATTTTGCTTCCATTTTTCATGCTCATCAATTCAATTTAACCTTTTCTTTTTCTTCTTTACCTCTTTTAACATTGAAAAATACAATTCTCAATCTACTGATGATTTATTTACATTTGTATTAACCATTTGCAAGTATAAGAAGAGGGAACAAGAAAAGTGAAAATAAAACAAAAAAATAGAATTCAATTTTCACCCAAATTTGATATTGTATGCTTTTCCTTCTCATTTGAATATCATTAGACGATTCATCTGTTGAAATGGTGAGAAAGAAAGGCGAACAAGATGAGCAAAGATAATAAAGAAAAAGAAAAGCCAAGAATCGAAATAAGCAAATGAAAATGGTGAGAAAACAGAAAAATGATAAATGTTGAATGTTGTTTGGCTTTTGTTTGGATAAAAATGCCTTGTTTTCAATAGGAATCTTGAAGAGGTGAGAAAGCATGAGAAAATGAATGAAAATTTTACAAAAGCAACATTTGAACCACCAATTGGTTAATCAGTTGAATCTCTTTTGGATCAACTTTGCAAAAAAGTTTTTTATTTTTTGTAAAAAAAATATTTTATTTTCTTGAAAACAAACGACAGAAACGATTAAAGTTGGTTGAAAAGGTAAATCGGATGTTGAAGATTCTTGTGATGAGAAGAGGAAATATTTTCTTCTAATAAAACCTGATATTGGTTCAATTTACGGCCATGGATTAAGGCTTAAGTCCATTGAAAAATTGAAACCAACAACAGATTTACGAACAAACCATTACATTTTCTTCTTCTTTTCTCTTCTTCTCCTTCAATTGGATCAACCAACAAAAAGCTTATTTGTACTCATAACTTTCGGGTTTATCATTACATGGCAATACATGAAATGCCATGATACTGAATCAGAATGAGCAGAATGTTCACTTTTATCCTCATTCCATTTGTTGTTGCAGTTTCCAGTTTGATTTGCACTAACCTGCGAAGTGTTGCCCTTAAACGAGAATTAAAATGGTGTAAAAAAATGGAAAATTGTGTTTAAAGTTAACAATGAATTTGTTGAATTTTTCTCTTCTTCACTAAATTGATTTATCGATTGATTGAGTTTATCATCAATTTTGCGCTTTTTTCGCTCTTCATGGAGTGGGAAGAGAACAAAAAAAGATGAGATTAAATTTGAAATTAGCTGCAACTTATTCTGCAATTTTTTACTCATTTTTTCCTTTTCTCTTGCATCAACTGTTCAAGAAAAATTTTCACGGCGGCAAAATGATTAGACTGATGTTTCAAGGTTTGCCAAAGTGTTTCAACTATTCTCTTACAGTGTTCATAGAATCTCATGGAAATTTCCAGTCTAATGATGAAAGGTTTGTTGTAAGTTTAACTTTGAATTGTCTTGAAAGGTTCAATCTAATTGGCTTTCAATGGTCAAAGCGCAGATATCGAAAGATGAAAAATTGAAAAGATGAGGAAAAATGGATTAATTGTAAAATGTTTGGTGGAGAAGTTCAGTTTGATTGAATTAGTTTCAACCAATTTTTTGTCAAACCATTAAATTCGTTGATACTGTGACTCGCTTCCATCTTCACTCATGACTTCAAAGGATTGAGATTTCATTTTACCTTTTCATTCTTGGAACACAAAGAATCATTTGTAAACCGTTTCATTGGACTTTGTATTATTTCGAGAGAGAAAGAGCTCGGAATTTTCGTCAAATCTTCTTTTTGCATCTTCATTGAGAATTCTGTTCTATTTGATTTCGTTTCATGGTGAAGCTGTGAGAGAATGAATTTTGCTCAGTTTCATTTTGTTTAGTTTCTTTTCTTTGCTCAATAATTCAAATCATTATTATACGGTTTCTGTTCACATGCATTTCTATGGTACAATAAGTGTTGCAGTTGATTGTTAAAAAGTAGTTGTAATTCAGCTTAAACTTGCCAGACAAAAGTGTAACTTCATTTCACCATTCATCATGTTGCTCCAATATTTGTATCAACATTTTTTCTCCTGTTTTTGTTCTTTTTCCTTCGTTTTCTTTTCTACTTCAAACAAGCAAATTGCTATTGTTTTGTGAATAATACACTTTCGACGCAATATTTCTGAACTTTCAGTGTTTATCAGATTTTCATTTCTCTTTCTTTCTTCTAAACAAATGAACTTTTAATTCAAATTGTAAACAAATCACATTTGACTGTGTTTCTCAATTCGAACAGCTTATTTACTGAATAAAATGTGATATCAAATTTCAAGTCGACTGAGAAATTTCCAATTAAATTTCTGAAACTTCATCAACTGAAGTGTTGACTGAAAACGAAAATGTCATGAAATTCGATTACAATTTTGCATTTGTTTACCGAATGTGACTCAAGTCTTATTTTGCACATTTTCTCGAATGAATAACTTCTGTACCAGTAGAGACTAAATGCAAAGACAATTAGACTATTGGTCGTGGAAGTGACAAATCAAAGGATCGTTTGAAAGACGATTGATAATTGAAGAAACTGTAAAACTTTTGAGGAAAATTTCATCAAACGAAGTGAAATTTCAAATGGAATCTGTGAAATAAATCTTGAAATTTGAAAGTAAACTAGAAAAATAAAGTAGATAAAACTCTCGGAACCATTTCTCGACACAATTGACCAGATTAAATTGCATTCAATTCATCTTGAATTCTTGAGCATAAGATTAATACTCCACTTATAGTAATAGATATAACAGGAAAATGAAAGAGAAGAGAGAAAGAGCGTAAAGCAAGATTAACTCAATTGTTCAACTCAAATCATGTAAACGATGAATAAGTTTTGTTTAAGAAGCAAATTTGTGTTTATTAACAAATTAGAAGATGGTGAGACGAGAGAGAAAAAAAGAAATGAACAAACATCATGATGCCAGTTGATGGGTTGATTAAGAGAAGCGATTTCAACTTGAAACTCCAACTAATGAATTTAAACAATCTTTTCAACTTAATCAACTAATGAATTTAAGTTCATTGTTTCATCCTTTTTTCTTTCTTCTCTGCGGTTTACTCTTCTTTCATCCAACAACAGTTCATCGCTAAACTAATTCTTAAATTTTTTGCCCTCAAAATAAGCTGGAAACAGCTATGAAACAAAAAAACACACAAAAGTTGGTCAACAGGGAAAAAACGATCGACAAATTTTACAGATATTTTCAAGGAAAAGTTTGAAAACGATTCTTGTTGCGCTCACGGCTATTGTTGTAATTCATTTTAATTCAATTATATCCTTTCATCTAATCAATCCATGGATCCATTTGAGGAATGAAAAGTTGCATTCATGTTCTGATGAGAAGAAGAAAAAAAAACTGTTTACTCGCCTTTTGAAATATTAAACATGAAAAGCAAACGAAAAACTTTTCTCCATCAAAATTTACAAACTGATGGCGAAACTTTAAAAGTGACTCACTTTTTTTCCGAGTAACCAAAATGAGAAGAGAAAAAATTGTCACACTGACAATCAAATTGTTACCATTTACTTTCTTGCAATAATTCACTTTTCCTTCTTGACATGTTCATCTTCATCATTTCCAGTCAATAATGTTCTTTGGAATACAATATTTTCATTTTTTTTCAACTTCTACTTTTCCCTCTACTTTTCTTTCTTTTTTTTTCTTGTTAAATAACAACTTTTTTTTTCTTCACAATCCAAATGTCTTCATTTTCTTGCTGCAACCAACTTCAATAATTGATTTTATTTGTCCTTCCAATGAACTTGAAGTTTAACCCGATCAACACACAAAATGCACTTGATATACAGTTTATTTACTGATAACACTCATTAGTTAAACTTGACAGGCAAAGTTGCGATCGTTTTTCTTGCCTTTTCATTTTCATTCTATTTTCTTCTTGTTCCATTCTTTTCATTCTCATCATCATTATCAACATCATTCCTCTCATCCTAATCTTTATTTTCATCTTGTCTCTTTGTTGAACAATCAAATTTTTTTCAGCCTCTTTTCCCTTCTCAGTCGCGAGTTTTAAAGGAAAAAAAGAAGAGCGAAAAAAAAACTGTTAAACTTTGCCTTGCACAAAAGAATCAACTTGAATTATAAATTGTATCACATCACACTATCTGGGAGTTCGACTGGGAGTGAGAAATGGTTTACAAGGAAATGATGGTAACAGTGATGATAATGATGATCAAGTATCGATTAATGAGGCCAGTTATTATTTTTTTACTCTTATAAGTTTAGTTAATCATTGATGATATTGATTTGAACTTTTTTTTGTTTTGTTTCATTTTCTGCCTTCTTTTTCTTTCCTGTTTAGCTTTTCCCAATGAATGATTGAAAAATTGTTGAAAAGATCATGATTAAAATGGAATAGAAGAGAGAGAAAAGGAGAATCATTATCATTGGCATAATCAAAGGATTTGCTGGAAAAGAGAAGATATTGATCGATGGAAATCTGTGCAAGTGAATCAGAATTGAACGAAGTAAATGGAAAGAAGAGGAGACGCGAAAGAAAAAGAAGAAATGAAATGAGATAGAAAAAAGTTGCAAGATGATGCTCAAGATGTTTATGATGGTAAATAAAGGGTTAGTCAGATGGGAGTAAATAAGTTGGAAACATATCGATTAGGGCGAAGAGGAGAGCAACGGCAAATCATTGAATGGGTTAACCTTTGCCAATTGTTTGGTCAAAGGCAGAAATGCTTTTTTCTTCTGTAAACCTGTTAATCCCATTAATGGATTAGAGTGATTACAGATTAAAGGAAGAAGGTTGAATCTCTTTTTTTGTTTGAATATTTGAATAGCTTTTCGATTTAATGGAAAAATGTTGAATTTGTGTTGAACAATTTTGATAAACTTTTTGTTTGTTGAATAGAATTTGATTTTTTCCACTTTTTTTTTCCTTTTCTTCCCTTCAACTTGGATAACTTGTTTTCACTAAACTTGGCTTCATGAAGGGAATGAGGGAAAGATGATTGAGATTGGCTGACAAATAAGGATAAAAGTTGATAATTTGATTCAGGTCAGAATTTAGTGTAATCCAGTTGACCATGAATAGGAATGAAGAGCAAATGAGTGAGGGAAGAATGAAAAAGCAGAATGAAATTCATGGTTGGATAATTTAGAGTTCATTGTGAAGGAATTAAAAGAATGGTCAAGATGCTAATGGATGTACCAATTGGTTGTTGGCTGTTCATTGTTAACCTTTTCAAAGCGAAAACCAACAATTTTGAATGAAAGAGACTAATGAAAACAATTGCATTAAACATGATGATGGTGATGATGGAATGATTATGAAGGAGAAGAGAGGAAAAAATGGTTTAAAAAGAAACATATTATCATAGCTATTACTTGAAGCTTATGTTTGTTTAATTTTCATCAAGATAATAACAATGAAATTTAATGCGAATCAAAATGAAATGTTGACAAAAAATTTACAATGAATACATTTGTTTAGACGAAAAGGTATAAAATATCTTTATGCTAAAAGGCTCAATTTGATCTGATAAAATTTGTTTCTCTTGCCAAATTTTCAGTCGAAAAAGTTAGTCTCTTCCTTTTCTGTTCAACTTTTTATTCAATTTTTTGTCTCTTTCCTCAAATCCCTGCTCTATCTGGACAATTTGCATGTTTTGTATTTCAATGGCTTTCATTTGCATCACAAGTTACGAGGTCAAAATTTCTTCACTTTGTCTTTTCTTTTCCGATATTTTCATTTCAAGCTATTTGAACACTGCCTTCAACTCAAATATTGGCAAAGCTCAGTTTGATTGGTGAAGCAAAAGTTCAATAAATTTGAGAATAAAATGTGGCTCATCAAAATGATGTCTAAAGTTTGGTTCGATTCGTTTTGTGTATTAGTGCCAAAAAATGAAGAAAATAATTAGCTTTTTGCTTAGCTAATGCTTTACGTTTATTACACAAAAACTTTCAACTAACATCATTAATGAGAGGCACGAGAATATTTAGTTTAGTTAAAGGTTGCTGAACACGAAGATTAGCCATCCTGCACCGCATTCAATCGCAGCTTTTCCCATTTGACTAGAAAGTAAACTTGATAACTTTGTCAATTTTGATCTTTGGTCGAATGTTCAATTAGAACTTTCAACATCTAAACATGTTTTAAAACAAAGCGAGTCTAAATTAATCATTATATGGGCAATATTTCGCTTTGAATCAGCAAAAATTGGTTGTTTCAAGTTGTAAGTGGTAAATGAAAATGAATGATTTTCAACATTTAATCTTGATGCATTGTTTGAAATGATTTAAGTGGAAATGAACGAACTAAAATTGCAATGGACAATGAAATCGATCGACTTACCGGCTGGAATTACAAAGTAAAGACAAGGCTCAGTTTGTTTACCGACCCGGTTGGAAGCACTACAGTAAAGGACTCCATAATCAATTGGACGCTTTGGTATATAAGTTGCTATGCTTTTCAGCCCATCCACAGTGTACTTGATCTCTTCGTCGCCTTCACTTTTATTTGAAGCAACAACACTATTGTATAGATTGATATTGGAATCGGTGTAAACATGGGAAAGCGTAGAGTTGAAGGTCCATTGGAAAGTAACTTCACTTGGATCAGCATCGACCTCACACACTATCACAGCCATTTCATGTTTAGCCACACCGTAATGTATTCGCTGCCCTGATTTGCATACAGGAATATCTGAAATGAAATGCAACAAATTAATTAAATAAAGTTGGATTGCAATGAGAAAGATGAACTTTTCAACTTGATTCAATCTAAACTTGTTCAATTTTACATCAATTGTAATTAACAGATTGAATTCATGTTAAATACATGTTATGCTGATTTTGTTGGGACAAGAATAAAGTGGCTGATTCAATAGTTGATTTGGCTTATTCAAGTGGAACCCAGATTCTTATTTCAACCTATTTCTCTCTCATGTCCATCTGATTTTCCAGGTAATTTTATTCAACTTGGTAATTGGAAAAAGGATGAAAATAAATTTTGACCAATCGATGAGAGAAAAGGTGAACAAGATGAATGACGGAAAGTGAATTGAATTGAATTTTAAATCATTCAACTGATTTAACAATGGCTTGCACCAAATCAAGGTTAGTGTTAAATTAGTTTAATGGTTATTGAAGCAAACATTAAACATGAATTAGTCAACATTCAATTGTAAAACAAAGTGAATCCAATTGATAAATTTCAAGTCAAAGAGTCAACTTACATTTAACATCCAAATGGACAGTATCGCTTGACCCTTTGCCAACATCATTGGAAGCCCAACACTGATATTTACCGGAATGAACTTTACCAACATTTCGAATAAGAAGTGAACTATTATTGACAGAGATTCGTTGTTTGTTATCACTTTCAAGCTTCTTTTCATTATAAAACCAGCCAATATCGTTGACAGGCGGACTGGACTGTGAGAGTTGAGAGAAGATTTGTCCACAAAAGATTATCAGAATTTATCTACATATTCATGGCTCCATTAATGGAAAGAGAATCGAGTTTGGTTAAAACTTTATTACCTGAATATTGCATTCAAAGTAAACATCACTTCCTTCCATGATATCCTTATTCTGGATGCTTGAGCCCAAGGCAAGAGATAGAATGGGTACAACTGAATGCAAAGTGCGGTGGTAAAGCAAAGAGAATGAAATTGAAGAAAATAATGTAAAATTGATTAAAATCCAGATCACTCTCAACCCAATTCTTTACAGAAAAATATCAACAAAGTTGTAAACGAAATGTTCTGCAAAAGATTCAGTCAATTTGAAAGCAATTGCAATATTTTCGATGCAATTTTATCCACAAATGTGACACTTTGGAAGTCGATCGGACGATCTCTTGATAAGTTTGATTGATGGAAAAGTGGCAAAAAACTTTAAAAATTTTATGGATTTTCCTGCAAACGGTTGAAAAGCAAATGACATTGAAAGTTTACTTACAATTAACTTTGAGAATTAGAGATTCTTCGATTAAATAATCTGGAAATTTATCATTTACAGCTGAACAGGTCAACTTTTTTCCGTTATCATCTACTGAAGGCACCAAGGTTAGATAGGCTGTGGTTACTGAACCATCTTCTGAGGTTGATTCACCCAAACCAGTCAAAAGTTGACCATCTTTGAACCAATTAATCTTAGCAGAAGGACGGGAACCAATTGCTTGGCAAATCAGTTCATATTGAGTTCCAGTAAGCATAACTGAAGGTGCATTGATCAACTTTATTTCACGAGGTTTGACTGGAAGAACAGATTTAAAGGAGAAAAAAAATTTCATCAACAATTCTTAATTCTTCAGAAACTCTTATAACCAAAAAGATTGCTTTTCTACAAGTGAATATCAAATGTATTGAAACATTTTTCTGAGTAAACCTAATTAAAATCGAAACCAAAAAGGAAAACGTTTTCTCTACAAACTTGATAAACTATTAATAGCAAAGTGCTGATTAATAATAGTCCTTTAACACCTCAACTGGAATGGTTAAACAATGAGAAAATGAATCTTTCAAAGAACTTTTTTTTCGCTCGAAAAAAAAGCAAAACTCAATTTCTTATTTGTCAACATTCATTTCAGTTTTTCTCCATTTTCCATGAATTTATTATCACTCGACATAATCAAGTTACGTCGTTGTGTGGGTTAATAAAGGTAATCAAAAAAGGTTACCATTATTATTATCGATTAGATGATAATAATATTATTATCAATATAAGTGTAAACATCATGCAATTATTTTTCTCTTTCATGATGTTCTATTAACAGAACTTTTTTGCTTCTCTTGCAACCAAAAGAGAAGAAGAAAAAACTTTTGTTCCATTTCATTGAGCTATTATCAATGTTTCCATATTGAACCAATTGAAACATTTAAGGAATCGAGATTTTTGTATTTCGAAGGGAAAGTTGTTTTTTTTCATCAAAGATAACTACACAAAAGAGCATTCAAAGGATGATATTAATGGTAATAATAAGTTAAATTAGAAGGAAAAAGAAGGGCGAACGAGTTTGAAATGGAAAAAGATTGAAACCAATTTAGCCTTTTATGAATAAGAATATTCCAAGTTGGGAAGAAATTCAATTGAAATTCTCATGCAGGGGAACATGCAATCATGCTTGTAAAAAGATATTTTTGTTTATCTATTTTCATCATTTCACTTCATTTTCTTAATGTTATTTTGTTGCTCTTGACTTTGGTATCAATCAAGAGTTGCCAACGAAAAATGCCGTTAATCGAAAATTTTGGTTCATTCTGCTGATGAATTTTGCACATTTTTGTTCGATCTTTTCTCTTTGATTTGAAAAAAAGAAGGTGATTAAAGTTTGGCGAAAACTTGAATTTTCTTCATTTTTTCCCTTTTCTTCAGCTTTTGACTTTTACTCAAAGCTTTTCTTTGTAGCTTTCCAGTTATCATAATGATTCTTGTCTTGATGAAATGATCAGTTCGCTTTATCATATGATTTCAAGATGCAATTAAGATTCCTTGAGATGAGATTTTGTTCAGTTGAATGGGTTCAAGATGATGTGAAATTAGATTCTTGACTTGCCTCTCTCAACAGTGTAAATAGCGAGAAACTTGTGATAACTGAAAATGAATTTGATACAAAATGATATTTTTCTTGGTCCATTTTTATACCATTTATTGGCCAGTCAAGATGTATTTACTTTACTCATCAACGCATCCATCAAAGGCAAACCAGTCCATCATTAGTTTTACAGTTTGTTATTTGATTAACATTTGCCAAACAAGACAGAAAATTGTTTACGCTCTCATCATCTTTCGACCATTATTCAATCCCTTTTCAATCGGCAACTAATCAACTTAAAGCTTCTAATGAATCAAAAGTAATGAGCAACTTTATCATGAAAAGTAATTGCATTTTAATCAACTCTTTTACCAATATTGCAAAAAAACGGTTGAACAGAAGAAGAAGGAAAAAGTTGAAAACATTTCAAGAGATGAACTTTTATTAGCTCGTTTCAAACCTCATGATTTGCACTGTTGAACTTTATTGTCTCAATGAAATGACATATTTTTTTACTCTCTATTAATATTCATTCGTTCAACATGAGGAATAAAAAATGTAATGTCAAGTGGCTAATTTGTTGTCTTCAATTTGTTTCAATGTCATGGAAAATTGTTAAACATTGGACTGCAAAAAAAAATGATTCAAAGTGCTTTCAAGTGTGTTAATGATGAGTTATCATGAGCAAAGTAGACAGTTAATCAATGAAAAACTGAGTTTCAAGTTTCGATGCATTTAATGAGCGAACTATTGCTATTGATTGTCAAAATGGTCATCAGAGAAGAATGTAATTCTTTTCAAATTATCAGAATGTTTCATTGGACGAATAATCAGAATTGCAAGAGATTTACTGAGAATAATAAATGGAAAGAGTTTTGCATAAGAGTTGAATGATCGAAGTTGAAGGAAAGTCGAATCTCAACTGTCAAAGAAAATCACTTCTATTTATAGCCAACCTTGAGTGTTCAACAGAAAATGAATTGAGTGAAATGGTAAATTATTTTCAAGACTAAACTGCAGAGTTTCCAAATGCAGAGTTTCGACTACAGAATAAACATTGCGAGTTTAATCATAATTTATAATTATTTGTATTCATTCTTTTTTTTCTGCTTTTTTTGAAATGAATATTTGCCTTGAATAAAGTGTTTTGAATGAACAAATGCAACTTTATTGATTCATCAAATGCATTTAAATGTCGAGTAATAAATTAAACTCAATTTTATGGTAAACCTTCTCAACTTGAAGATGAAGCAAAATCTCGACAAAATTAGTTTGCAAACTTGTGTAATTATCTTGGAAGAAAAAGAAGTCAACAGTTGAAAGAAAATTTCTATTGAAATTTATTCGATTTTTTAGCAATTCCGTTATTAATATCTTGTTCAAGTGGTAATGTTACATGAGAATATTGAAGATGATTGAGGAAAATGGTTGTGTTAAGTACATGTAAATCATCTTTCAAAGTGTTGTACAATGTTATCATGATAATGGTAATGCTAATGACCAGAAGTGGCCCAATATTGGGAAAAGTAAAAAGTGATATTTGGTCTTCTTTTTACCTTTACTGATTATTGCAACAAGAATGGGTCAATCAATTTGAATTGGTTCATCATTAGTTGGTAATTTTGTGTAAATCTTTACTTAAGTGTTTTCACTTATAAATGATGATGATCATGATTCGGTCTCATGTTTTCAATCCTCTGATTCCATGTTTTCAGCTTACAATTTAATGGTCAAAATTGTTTTCCAAGCAGAAAAGAAGGATCATTAACAAGTTACCTTTAAAGAGAGGACAAACAACTGTGTTACAATCAACTCTCAGCCATTCGATGAACCCTTTTCAGGCAACCTTTGACAATATTTTGTGTCTCTTCAATTCACCTCTTCGACTCTAAATTACAAGCTCACCGGGATACCACTGATGAATGGTTGAAAAAAAAAGAGTTTCATTTATTTCTCTTTTTTTGCCACCTTTTTCACCCATCAACCGTCACGTATTGTACGTTAGCAAGGGCAACTCGAGTTGCAAGCAATTTCAAAAGTAAATTCATGAAGATAAATGAAATTACCTAATATAGTGAAAAGGTGAAAGAGTAAAGAAGAAAAGTTTTTCAACAGAAGAATCCTTGGTGATTTGCTGATTATCTCGCAACTAATCATGAGTTTGCCTCTTTTTTAAGCGTTTGCTTTTTGTGTTAACGAAAAGGATCAAAGAATGAAAACGTTCATCGCCAATTAACTCACTCGATTGACCTGAGGTCATGGAATTAAAGTTTTATTCCAGAGACGAACTGTGTAAGTCAAGGGAGTCAAATGGATGGACAGGGAAGGAAAAGGAATAAGCTTTTTTTTTCTTTTCTTTGTTGCTCTCTTTTTGCAAGCCTCTCGAGAGTTTAATTGTTACATGAGCGTAAAAGCAGGGAAATGAAGGTGAAAAGTGTGAGAATGAAAATGGATCGAGAACAAGTTGAAACTTTGGTTAAATTGTGAACTCAACATGAAGCGATTCTTGAATGATGATGGTTATCTTTGAGCGCATGTTATCAGTTGCTCTACTTGGGTTACCCAATAAGGTCACCTTAGGACATGCATTTGTGGTCTTCAACTATTTATAAGACATCAAAGAAGGTCAACTTTTGGGTCTTTTACTTTTTCCTTTTTTCCTTTTCTCTTTACCTTTCCTGTCATTTTCGAGTTTTTTTTTCACTCTGTCCTGGCATCGATTAACCTCAACGACAATGACGAAAAATGATCATGAGACCGATGGGAATTCTGATCTTGTAATGAAACATTCGATGAGAGAAAAAGAGAAATGGTCGAAAGAGGAATGAAGGAAAATTAGGATTAACCATTTGTGACATGAAGACTTGATTATGAGCATGGGATTCTGGGAATAGGTGGACAAAACAGAGTTGCTCAAAATGTTGATCAAAGAGTTTTTCATCATTCTTTCATCTCTTACAACAATATGTTTTGTGCGCTAATTTGATTAAGAAATGTTTTCGTTCAAATTATGCTCAAGTTTTACTAAAAGGTTGACTATGAATCAGATCGTTAAGAGTGCATAAAATTAGTGACTTGATGAGTTGCATCAACATTAATTAGGAAAGAAAAATTGAGAAAATAATGAATGGAAAAGTTAACAAAAGTTTCAATGCAAAGATAATCAACTTCGATCTTTCACCAACTTTTCAAATGAAAAGCCACTTAATTTATGATGAAAAAAGCATAATCAACCTAAGACTCTTGGAATGGACACAAACAAGCTCAAAATTTTCAATAATCGAACAGTTTTCTTTCAAATTCTGCAAGTTAAAATTCTTCGAACTGTTTATTCATGCATTTGAAATGGAAAAGTTTTGCATCGAATGCTGAATGTGCAAAGACTAAATGTGAGAATTAGAATTAGAATGCAACTTGGAATGATGAAAATTTTCCCCAATAATACGAATTATTAAATTGTTACCAAACTGTAATTCAATAAATTCATGAAACTGAAAAGTAAATGTTCAAATTCTTCGGTATATTGAGGTTGACATTTTTTCCTTTTGTTTTTCTTCACTGGACTGTGAAGAGAAATGAATATTTTCAAACTTAGCCAACCTTTAACATCAAATAAAAGTTTTCCGAATCTTTATTAACAAATACTGAGAAGAAAAATCTGCAGAAAACTGCAATTCCAAGTAAATGATTTTCTAAATCTGTGTCTCTATCTTTTCGCTTTAAATCGCTTTAGAATTGCATTCAAAAGTAAAATGCCTCCATTGACCAAGGATATTGAAAGCGAATCGACTTTTATAATGAACACAATGATTTGCATTCGCTATTACACTCTTAATGGACCTTCTGATGAAAGGAAATGAGCTTTGATAAGCTTTCACATCTACCGGAATCATCGAATCGTTCAAAACCATAATAAACTAATAATTGTAATAATTGCATAATGTTAATCAGTAGATTGGTTTGGGTTGAATAAGGAGATCATCACAATGCATAAACTCAATTACAATGTTCGAGCAATGTTTATCAATGATTTGTCGAAAACTCGACTAACAATTTTAAACGAATTTGAGGTTAATCAATAATCTGTTTAATGATTGCAATTAACTAAAAGAGCATAATGATTATCGAGAAAATTAATGTTCAACTTGTTTTGATGGCCAATTTGGCTCTAATCCAAGCATTTAATTGCTTCAAAACGTTTATTCATTTGTTTTTACCAAATTGATTGACGCTCATCAGTTGATTATGAAATGTGATTTTTCAAGCTTTTCTTTAAAATTAAAGTTTCATTCTGTATCATTTGAAGAAAATGTTGGAAATTAGTTTAATTGGAAATGAAAATGCCATTAATCATTAACTTTTTGCGTTCAAAAAGCAATTTATCTTGTTACCTGTGAAACCAAACTTGTTAATATAATAAATGAAATAAAGGTGAAAATGGTAGAGAGAAAAGAGAAAAGTCTAATTACTTTTATTTCCTACGTTAATCCATTAGCCTTGATTCATCCATTTTACAAGGTAAATTGAATGTAATTTAGCTGCTCATTCAGTCATTAAACATCATTCAATTATTATTACAATACTTATCATTGTATTATTATCAGCATATGAACAGACATCACAATATGTGCGTCTCTTTGTTATTTATTTGTTTACTTTTACTCATTTGGTACTAACGTTCCTCAAATGTAATTAAATAAATCAAATTAATTGAAAATCAATGTAATTAAATGATGCGTATTGATTAAAGCTAGAGTTGAGGCGAGAAGAAAGAAAAAACGAAAATAAAAAAGCCTAAATAGCGCATTGTAAGGTGACACTAGTTGAGTGAATATTGATTGATGAAAATTGCCTGAATGTAAACACAAGAAGAAAACATTTCACTATCGATAAAGACTTTGAATAGCATTTATGTGAACATTTAGTTCGAAGATTATTTTGTGTAAAAAAAAGCAAATTCTCGGCAAGGAAACTCGTTAAGAAGCCGTTTGTGCTAAACTTACGGTTCATGTCGATGGCAACATTTTGCATAATAAGTGAGGTTATATTGTTGTTTAAGGCTCTACAAGTGAATTTGGACATTAAATTGTTGCGTTGAACTTGAAATGTAAAAACGTTAATACTGTTTCCTTTATCACTTTGATGATAACTGTCATCAATAAGGTCACTTCCTTTCCACCAAGTCACTCGAGCAGGCGGGTTTCCTGAATGGTTTATCGAAGGGAAAAGGAAAAAATGCATTTTTCACATCAAACAGTTGGAGAAACATTTTACTTCGATACTTACCTCGATCGGATTGACAGGTCAAGTTGACCCAAGAGTCTTCATTGAATGGACCAGCGACATCTTTAATGATGTTCTTGTCATCATCATAAATAATCACTTTTGTAATAGGCACTAAAAGAATCAAGTAAACGCCGAAAGAAGCAAAAGAATGAGAAGCTTTTCCAATCAATTTTTTCGTTGCAACATTCATTTGATTAGTTCGAAACGAATCGATGTTCAAGTCAAATTACTGATTAGACTGGAAGACTGTGCATTCAAATCGATCAATCTGAGGCTTTTTCTGTTCGACAAAGTCGATTGCGAGTTGAAATTTGCTTGAATTGAACTTGAATTTTTTGCCTTTACTCTAATTATTCATCTGCACTTATAATTCGAGTATATAATTAGATTATTATTAAAACAAGAAATTTCTGAAAATCTTATCTAATTGTGAAATGGGATTGTTTGATTAACAAAGAATCTCCAAATTGTGTTATCAAAACTAATTACTTTAATTTAATTTGGCTTTTGTGTTTATTTCCATCTGTAATTATGAATTTGTTCAAAGAAATGATAACATGATTCCCTGTCTGTAATATTTATTATTTATTTTCCAATGAAAATGGAGTCACTTTTTTTCGTCTGCAACTTGATAGTTAACCTAATTAGTGAAGCAATTAACATGATAATCAAAGTGTGCAAAAATGAAATGCTAAACTTAAACATGAATAATAACTTTATTTATCCGATTAACATGCGTCTCTTTCATTATTCATTAGACTATTAAAACAATCTTAGCATCCATTGTACAGCCATCAGTTTAAGCACATTTTCGAGTTATCATTCAAGATTACCTAACTTAAAGCAACAAAGAAACGGTTTCAAAGAAGTTCATCACTTCCATGAAAAAGATGAATCGAAATGGATTAACATTTTCTGACTCTGTTAAACAACCTGTAAAAGTAAAACCAAAATTTGATCTTTCACTTCGAAAAAAGAATCGAAATGCTATTCGAAAATCTTCAAAATCATATTCATCTTTTGTCGAAAAATTTCCGTTTCTATTTAAAATGAGCCAAATTTCAGAGCTCCTCAAAGCTCGATATTGTTACAAAGTTTCGATGGCTTTTGATTAGCCTAAACGGTCAGATATTTTGTCGAAATTTTGAAAGTTTGGAAGATTTATTTTTCTGTTTGTTAACTAGGCAAAAAGGTCGATCTTTTTGAAAGATGTTGATCGACAAACTTACCAATAACATTGAGAAAGATATTTTGATTGATGGTTCGTCCGCGTTTAAAGTCAACTCGACAACGATATTCACCAGTATCTTGTTCAGCAATTGGTTCAAGGCGAAGATATGAAAGAGGTTGGGTTAAATTGAAAAAGGCTCGACTCCTGAGGTGTTCACTGGCGAAGTGTTTCATCGTCTCTGGTTTACCCGAACGAGCATCCAAAGTATAAATGGGATTCTTGTTGTCTCCATGATACCAAATGACGGCAACCAGAGAACTATCAGTATTGGGCTTTGTCACGTTGCACGGAAGAATCGCTCGTCCACCAATTAGAACAATATATCCCTCCAAATCTGCATTTACCATCAAATCGAAATATAAACAAAGCGAAAAACTTTTAGCTTGAAAAGCTCAAAAAATGAAAAAAAACCTCTAAACAGCAAAACCATGAAAACTCTGCTCAACTTGTGACGACTTTTGAGACGTTAAGTAATTGATGAAGAAAAATAACGAATAGAAACTTTTTGCAATTAATTTCTCGGTAAATGGATTTAAACAAATATTAACATCAAGGGAATTGTTGGCAATCGATTATAACTGGAAACATCTCAATAGCGATAAATTGACTGATGAACATTTTGAATAATCGCATTGCTTGTCAACAAGTTTAACCCTTAACCTTATCATTGTAAATCCATTTACCAATTTATCGCTATTTATTATTCGTTCAAATTATGGTTATCATTTCATTTCCAATACAAAAAGCTTGCATTGTTTCAACCGAAAAACTCATTACTTTGGAATAACTTTTCTCTTGTTACCATTAACATTTTGTTTCATTTTTTCCTCCATTTTTACACCTTTTCTCTATTCAGCTGGGTTTTAATGGTAAATTCAATGGTTAACAAATAAGTTGAGAACTTTTCTTATCTAATTAATTTTCAGAGCATAACTCTGCTCACGTAGTTGAAACCATTTGCCCGTTAATTCATTTTTTCCCCTCTTCTTCTTCTTCTTCTTCTTCTCTTTATCATGTTACCTTTTTTGATCAACACTGGGAAGGAGGATGAAGGGAAGGAGCAAAAAAACTCGAATCTCTTGTGAACTCGATTATTAGATTTTAATCAAAATTGATGGATCTTAATGTTTAAACGTTATTTTTGCTCTTCTTTTCATCCACCTTGCTCATCAAATCATTTCTCATTAACATGCTCATCATCATTATCCATAGAAAAAAAAACGTTTTTAGACAAATTTTACATTTTTTTTCTTCTTTTTTTCTTTCATTCCATTGTTGCTTTGTTTTCCAGTTTTCCTTTTTTCAGTCTTTTCGCCACTTTTCTTTGCTCTTTTTTTCAACTTTAAATATTTCATCAACCGTATTCATTGAGGATAAACAATGAGTAATGTAATGATCTCGATATTAT
This sequence comes from Tetranychus truncatus, assembly GCA_028476895.1. Taxonomy (NCBI): domain Eukaryota; kingdom Metazoa; phylum Arthropoda; class Arachnida; order Trombidiformes; family Tetranychidae; genus Tetranychus; species Tetranychus truncatus. The sequence continues at coordinate 10,599,660 of CM052062.1, forward strand.
TCACTTTGCTCATTAGAATTCTTATGAATAGAAAAGATGATTCTTTTCTTTAGCAACTTCACACATTTATCATTCTGTTAACCAATACAGTGTTCATGTTTACAGTGGTTAGTTAATTCATTAGCAGCTATTGAATAGAAGAGAAATTAATAAAGAATGAATCAAAAGTAAAGAACGCAATTTGTTTCAATTCATGCCGATGTCAAACAGCAAATTTTTCATCCAAATTACTCAATCAAATTCAAAGTCGAGTAAGAAAAAAATATTTATTTCAAACTTTCAAATCAAATAACATCGAAAATGATTAAAATTTTAAAAAAACTCTTTTGAAAAGATTCGATATCAAGTCGAAGCATGGGAAAATAGAAAATCATTGAAATACTTTGGAACGATTGAAAAACCTTGGAAATGAATAAAAAAACTTTAACATTTATCATCAGACCAAAACACATTCTACTGGAGCGATCATGAGCCCGCAAGAACATAATGAAGTTAACATATTTCGATTTCAACTCACAGCTGAGAAATTCAATAAAAGTAAACTTCATTTCTCACGAAAAAAGTCAAAATCTTGAGTTTCGAATCAAGAATTCTCTGTCAATGTTTATCGCAAGACAGCCTTCGAACTCTGTAGAGAACGTTTTGCGTTTTTTCACTTTAATATCTCAAGCCTGGTTTCTAATTCAACATTAGACACTTTCTTTTATCGATCGAAGTGTAATCAGAATTTCTCTTTTTTTCCCTCTTCTTGGTCCAGGAATGGCAAGATTTTACTCCCTGATGAATGAGAAAATGGTTTTAAATTAATGTTTATTTTCCTCTTTGCATTCAGAGAGAAATCTGTAGAAGGAAAGCGAGAATTTACTCGATATCATGTAATAATGCTATTAGAACACTTGCAATTGATACAACTAACAGATAAATTCAATGTTGAGCTTGCAAAATTATGTGGCAAAGCAATCAAGTTGGTCGAGCAAATGGTTTGTAGAAAAGCCAAGAATTTAAAGAAACCAATTTCGCCTTTTTTTCGTTTTCTTTTCGATGAGGAAAAAAAAGTTATCACCTCATCATGATTTGCTCATTTTAACCTGCAAAAACTTGAACTTTACTTAGAAAGCAAATTGAACTTTGCACAAAGTTGACAATTTTCATATTCAATTTGACCTTCATTTATTCAGAATGTCATTTCAGTGGAATCAATTTTCTCCAATCAAGTTTCATTTTGATGATCATAATCACATAGGAAACCCATAATCATTACTTCATTGAATTTGTCTTTGCTTCTGTTTTCCTTCCAATCATTGAATTGTTTTCTTGTTCCACTTTTGTCTATCAATTTCAATTAGACCTTATTACATTTTCGCGATTCCCATTGATTTTCCTTCCATCCTTGAGTTTCATTCCAACTCATCCAGCATTACTTTCATCATCATTTCAATTTCTCTACATGAAAGTGATAATGAGAATGATGAAAACTTTGACATGATAAAAAGTGAACAGAAGACGGTGGAAAAAAGTAAATAATGGTAATGACAACTGCAAAATGCTCTTCAAGTTCATCAGATTGATTAAAGTTGATCCATTTGTTTCAATTTGTTCAGCACGATAGTCAATTTTCTCGATCGTCTAGACATTTTTTCTTTTGCTTCTCGTAATTCAGTTTTGCCCATAATATCATGAAGAAATACAAATTGTTCAATTAGTTGAAAAAGTTGATGGAAGAGAAGTGATTAAAGCAAGATTCGATATGCACAGTTGGCAAGGGTAAACAAGTAAATAAACAGATTGAAGGTCAACCAATTTGTTCAAGCCAACTTGCAACTCAATTGATGCACTGATTTTGGACAGTCCAAATAAAAGTTACTCTGGAGATGGGCTTGTGTCAATGAAATGAATAAAAGAACAGGAATCGAAAATGTTTAGTTTTCGCTTTTTTTCTATTTTATTAGAGTAAACATTTTTGCTCTTTTGCTCTTTAAGTCAGTCATGGATGATATTTTTGTATGCAAATATTATGTAGCAATGAAAAGACTCAAAGAGGTCAAGAATAAATTTCAAGATGCAGAGAATCGCAGTTTTTTTTACAAAAAAAGAATAAAAGAGTTAAAGAGAAAAAAGATTTGAGGAAGAAAAGAAATTTTTTCTTGAACTTTGCCGACTTTTGTGTTGGCCAAAACTAAGCGGACTCAAAGAGACCTAAAGGTGGATTTTAAAGGTTTATAAAAACTGAGCTTGACCTTCGGTTGTTTAACCTCTAAATGCTAACTGAAGATTATTTTCTGAGATTCCAAGCTTGTGTATTACTTTTTCATTGTTGCATGCTGGCCGAGGATAAGAACGCTTTCAAACGATCCGAATCGATCGATCCATTGTTTTCCAAGGATTGAGTTTTTATGTCATCTGCAACAATCTGGAAAAGTTTAAACCTCGAAAAAATGACCTTCAAATGCCCTGAGTGAGGCCGAATGACCTTCAGAGTTGGAATCTACAGATTTTCAATTCATGCAATTCTAATGATTGAATATCAAGATTCGTCTTCTGGTTTTCGAGCTATTAGCCCAAACCACCTTCACGGATAAAAAAGCACTTCTGGAATCTGAGATTTGTTTAAATTTTCCAAACTAAGGATCCATTTTCGTTCGCATGAACTTTGTAATAGATATTTCGACGATTCGAATTACAAATTTGTTAAAAACCTCTTTCCACGGTCAGTTTAATTTGATATAAAGAAACGTTAGTTTGACTTTTCGAATCGAAAATGCAAAATTTAGAAAACGGGAAATTGATAAATTGGCAAAAGGAAGAAAAAAAATGGAAACTTAACAAAAAAAACTCTTTCCTCCTGTAACAGAGTAACAAAAGAGCAAAAGTGTTCATCCTTTTTGAAGTAGAAAAAAAGTCAAAACTCATTTTTCACTTGAAACAATCAGAGGATGGAAAAAGAGGCGGATGAAAATTGAGGCGAAGAAAAAAATTGTACGATTTGATTTCAAAATTCAAAACGAGTATTAACTGTTGAAGCTATCAACAGCCACGGATATTCACCCAATTAGGTTGCCTTTTCTTGCAACTTTCCCACAACAATCCTTCTTGTTCACATCATCATCCATCCATTCTCACTTCCACCCTTTAAATTCTTGCTCCTCATTTACAATCACAATCATCATCACCATCATGCCCATGGTTCCTCTACTTTTCACTTTTTCTAATCATATCATTCCCAAACTTCAATTGCGTCCCTTCATCATCTGGACTACAATTCAATCTCAATTATTACCTATTCCACATCACATATAATTTAGAAGAAGAAAAAACTTGTTCTTTCCGTTTTCTCTCTTTTCTCATCACTCACCACAGTTACAACACTATAACATCAACCATGAAATAACTATTTTCAATTTATCTATCTTCTCCTTTCATTGAGCAACTTTTTTTTACTTTTCATCATTCTTTTGTTGCACTTTATTGGATCCCAAATTTTCACTCATGATGATGCTCATCATAATCATCATTCTGAGTAGGATATTTTTCTGCTTCACCTGAGTTGTTAAGTTAATAATGAAAAATTTTTGATCCCAATTGTTATCCTTTGTTGAACCAGTAAAGAGAGAAAAAAAATGAAAAGCAAAACAACTTTTCCTCTCGAAATGAATCGAAATAAAAAATTGAAAAGTTTCTCATTACTCCAATAATAACTGTAATTGTTTAATATTCAACCAGCAAATTGACAATGTTTACAAGTGCCTTTTCATCACATTTTTCACCTTCTTTTCATTATCATCATGTTTCATCCATTTTCAAAAACAAGTTTCAATGGAAAAGAGGAAAGTGAGAGGAAAAAAAAAACAATTTGGTTTCGTATAACAGGGATTGATAGCAATCACTCCCTGCACTCAACTTTGATAACTCTCATTTAGTGCAAGAAATCGACGTTTTTCAAATTGAAGGCAAACCAAAAAGTCGACATTTTTATCACCACAAAGCAATAAATTTTTACCTCTAATGAGAAATGACTAAAGATGTTAAGGTTAGAGTTGGAGGGAAGAAAATTTTTTGGAAAAAAATAGTTGAATCGTTGCTATGAGAACCAAATGAATACAGTTTACTGGTAACATTGTTGGCTTGTAATCTGACCATGCTCATCATGAAAGTAAAGTGTTTGGTTCACATTTTGGAAATTATTGATAAAAAGATTTCTCTCTTTTTCCAATAGTCTTTTGGATTCAGTTTCATTTCGAGTTGAACTTTTCACTTTAAATTTCAGATAAAAGCGTAAAATGTTGAGTTTTGTGGTGAAAATTGGAATATTTAGTTTCAGTTGCAAAAATTTGCAAATTGCTCCAGATTCAAGTTCAACTTTCAACAATTCTCAACAAAATTTATCTGTTTTTTTTTTTGCACTTTACTTTGACTCGCCTAAATTGAGTAAATTCTGAGAAGAGAAGAGAAAAAAGAGGAAAAAATTGTAGATAAACAGTTGGTTATATTATGTTGAATTTCAGTGTGAATCACATAATTTCCCATGAGATATCAAATGATTGTCACTGATAATATTATCACCAATGAATTGTGAATACTGAATCATGAATTTTCTTTTGATTCTTTTCAATCTTTTTCCATTCAAATGTTTTCACTCAAGATTTACTTGAATTTCATTCCATAATTTCTCGAGAAAACATATCAACCTTTATAACAAGGTCTCAAGGTTATTCTTCATTTGACCTCTATTCCAATTTGAGACATTCTCAGGTCAACCTTGCAGACCACTTTATATTGAAGTTTATCGTGAGAAGCTTTCGATGGAAAAGATTTCAAAGCATTTGAATAACTGTGATTAGTTTGTCTGAAAACGAAAATGCATCTCAACTGAACTTCTTTTTATCTCAATCGAGATTTAAAGCTCGTAAACATGATGGCTATTTTTCCCTCGAAAATGCACAGACAAGGAATAAAGAAGATGAAAGATAGACAAAGCATGATTATGCCAGCATGAAGATGAACATCACATGATGAGGGATGATGGAACTGTTGAGGGAAAAAAGAAGGACAAAAAGGTATGAAACATGAGGTTGAAAGAAAAATTGGAGTAAAGCTTTATTCGATAAGAATTGCCATGAAAAGATGTATTTTTACACTCGATTCTCTCCTTTATACCCTGATGTTTGTCATCAACAAGATTGCAACTTCATCAACACCATTTCATGGTAAAGCATCATTAAAAGCATCAACATTAAACAGTTGAATCGTTAAGCCAGTCAGTCAAAAAGCACAACAAAACAAGGTGTCATTAAAAGATAATCTTGTCGGTGAATCAATCATAAGTTGATGAGCAATTAACCAAACACTTTGAAATCGATGAAAAAAAAACGGTGAAAGTGAAACCTGTAAAGGTGCAAATGAACTAAATGAATGAAATCATGAGAAAATGGAAGAAGAAGAAGAAGAAAAAGAAAAGTAAATTCGAAAGATGAAACAAAGCATCTCAAGTTGACCATTAAAATGACCATTCATTACTTGATCAGTCAATTCTTGTATTTATCATTATTTTCCTTCTCAAATCATTCTCAGGTTTTCATGAGTTAAAGAGTAACAAATGACTTTTGAGAAACAACAAGAAAAAAAAACAGAAAGCGAACAAAATAAGCCGAGAAAAAATGAAAAGATGGAAAAAGGCTAAAGAGATTTATATAGACTCTACAGGGTCCTATTCAAGTATCCACTTGAAAGACTTACACTGATTTTGCTGTTTAACCCAAAAAATTGACTCAACATTTATCTGCACACTTTACTCACTCTCTTCATATTATCCCTTTGAACACGTTTCCATGGTAAACAAATGGTCAAAATATTCTTCGTTTCTCATTAAACACTTGATATACTCTCGAGTACAATCATGATATCAACCTTTTTTTTTCGTTTTCTTTTTTCTTGAAAATTCACTCAAAACCTTTTCAACTCAATCTTTATCAAGACTTTGTTTTTTTCATTCATTGGACAAACATTTTGAACCATTTCTTATCCATTACCCAAACCTATTATCATGTTGCTACATTTTTTAAATTAACTCTTGTAATTGAGAAATCGTTGCAACGAATTTTCTTTTTTTTCGAAAAAAAAAACATTTTGCTGAAATTCTTTCATTTGCGATTCCATTCAATTGCGTGATTTATTTCTCGCTATTTATTAATATTCTGCAGATAATTTGAATGGAAATGTGATGATAATTTAATGTAAACTCAAGTGAACCCGAAATGATAAATTGTTTTGTATATTTGCACCTTTCAGTAAACTCGATAATCTTTTCAGGGCAACTTTCGATTAACTGTCCATTCTTATTTACCTTTTTTTATTCCTGTTTACATTCTCACCATGATCTTTGTCAAAGTCAATCCTTTCCCATCATCTTTAGTCAATCTTTGAGTTTGTTTTTTTCTCCACTAACTTTGACCATCGAGAAGAGGAAAAAGTCAAACAATAAAATTATTCTCAATAGAAATTGATGAAAGTGGAAAAAAATTTAAATCTTTTTTTCTCCACCGAACTTCATGTTATCCTTTTTTCCGTCTGATAATGATAACCTTTTGTGGACAATTGAAAGTAAAAGTTTCTTTCAATAATGAAAAACATGAAAATGTTTCAAATTCATCATTTGTTCCATCATGAAGATCAAACACTTTTCAGTTGATAAATGGTTACAATCATCATTGGAGCTAAAAGAATTTTTTTTCCACAAAAAAATAAATTTCTTCATGAATTTTTGTTACCAAACTTTCAAGTTGACGCTATTTAACAAGTTTGAGGAAACGATTGATGGATAATTTCGAGTTTGATTAGAAACTTGTAATTGATTCTTGAATGGCCAAAGCCACTGGTTAGAAGAAGATAGTTCTCAAACCAATGCCTTTTGACCTTCACATAACCTGCCAGGTTGAACGTTAAATTGATTTTGAAAGTTTTACTCTTTTAGCCTTTAACCATTCAACTGTTGTTCAAGGCAAGGTTGATTGAATAAACTCAATTGAAGATTGGAAACTTGGAAAGCTTTTCACTTTTACTGACACTTCAATAGTTTGATTTGACCAATAAAAAGAAACGGTCCAATATTCATATTAGAAGTGAAAATTGACACAATATTCGAACAGATTTTTTCCCTCTTTTCAATCTTTTCTCTTTTCGCCTGGAAATCGCATTCTTTAAACGAGTTAATTTCAATCGAGTTGAAAAGTTCATTAATCACTTTTTAAACAAACTGTTCATTAAGCGATAAACAGTTTTTTTTTCTTCTCTCTAATCTTTTCTTCCTTTGCAATTCATTCAAAGGTAACAAACTGGAATAACATCAATAACAATGTAACCAAGTTGAAAAGGCTGGAAAAGAGCGAGGAAAAAGAGTTACCTTATTACTGCATTAAATGTGACCATGTAATCTGTTTTAGTTCAACTTGATTTTTTGTTATCATTACAGTGATGAGCACATTATCAAGCTTAACGAGTTCTGAGTTTAACACTTTTCTGTCTGTGTGCTTGCTTTGGTTGCTCTTGAGGGTTAAAAGGCTTTTTTTTATAAAACATTTTACGTTGGTACATTTATAAGTAAACAAAGTAAAAGTATTTACGTGACATTATCACTGAATAATCATCAACATAACTGAATATCTTTTGGCAATTTTTCATCAAAATCATCACCATGTAAATTGAAATGAACAACAGTTGAATAAAATCTTGTCTTTATATCGCTTTCCCTGTATAGTTTACTTTGATGGTTGAGTAAAAAACTGTTATTAATTTCCATGTAAATTATAGCAATAAAAATTGTTCTTTATGATAACATTTCGAGTTTGACATTGGTCAAAGTATTCACTAAATATTGATGGAATCCCTTTATGACAACCATTTGAATGTTGAATGACTTTTGGGATTTTCAGGTATTAAGGGCGTATCTCGAGTTAACATGTTAGCAGATGCCATGAACCGTTAGCCATGAAATAATTTCTAATTGCGTTTTATTCGGTTGTAATACTTTCTGGACGAGCTTGTGTCAAAATTGAAATTTAATAACTTTATATCGAATTCTCAGTGAATTTGAAAATCCACTTTTTCGCTTCGTGCTCATAAAAATATCCAACAAATAGCAATGTTAGGTGCAAGGAAAAGTCATATTGAAACGAGGCTTCCCTCAAACCTTAAAGCTTAGGAGATGACTGCACCAGTGAGGTGAATGACTGTTAAGTGATCTTGGCAAAAGTGGTTGACTTTCGACCGTCTTTTCCCTGAACCATGTCAGCTAGTTTCTCCCTTTTCACATAAACTTAGATTGTGTACTTTGGCTGCTCTGGGTTTAAAATGACCCGACGATTTGACAGCGTTCAACGAGTTTCGACCATGAGGAAGGTGAAATGAAATTCTTGCTCTTTGACCCCAAAATTAATAAAAGTCTACGCTTTAGTTTCGAGGTTGAACAATATTTACCGCATTAGCTTCTTTGCCAGAAAAAAAGGTTTTAATGTTTACTTGGTTTTTGGAAACGAAAAAAAAAACAAAACTGAAAAAGCATTAACAATGAAATCCAAAACTAACAGAATCGACAAAATACAAAAACTCAACTAATGTTATCAAAGGAAAGATTAAATTCAATAACATTGCTCGCAGGCTTGTTCCTTACCCAATTTAACAATACCCATTGTAATGCTGCAGCAACTTTCTTTTCATTTCTTCATTTTTTTCCAGTTTTCACATTCATTCTGCATTCTTGGCTTTACATGACGTTCACGATAATTATTACCATATTCATTGCAAGATGAACCGAAATGTTGAAAATTTGCTCAATTTTCAACTCTACTTATCTTTAGAATTTTCTCATTTTTCAAAGAAAATCTTTCAAAATTGAAACCAAGAAAAGAAGGAAAAGTTTATTCAGCCAAATTCATTCATGCCTTTATTCAAGTTCATTGAAGTTACAAAATGAACTTTTTTTGTTTCTTAATTTTATTCCTATTTTCCTTTGCTTCATTCATTTTGATCAAACTCATTTTACAACCAAAATTAAACTTGCTGCTCATTTTCATCCCAAATTAGGTTGAAGTGGGCCAAGGCAACACAGGAATCACAAGAACAATCTTTTCAGGTTAATTAACTGCACTTCAATTAATTGAATCATCCTGATCAGTCAACAAGATATAATCTATTAAAATACTTCCGCCGCAAGATTAACTACTCATGGGAGTATATTTTCACTGAATTTCCTTGCTTTTTTCTCTTCTCTTTTTTACACTCTTTTTCACCTCATCTGCTTCCATTTTACTCTACACTTTTGCCTTGTGTTATTACCATGAAATTGCAACATTCATCTCAACACTTGCACTCTGTGACTGGATTGTTACTCAACACTTGCCAAAATTGGTTCAAAATCCAGGGTAAAAATGGAATCATTGCATGCTAATCATTTCAATTGTCAGGTGAAACTTAGAAAACTTTCAACATTTTACTTTCATTTTTTTCACCTCGCCTCAGTTGAAAGGGAAAATGAATACATTTCATTGACTTGATTCAGAATTGAACACAAATAAACATATCAATTCATATTGATTTGGTATCAATACACTTAACATGAACATTGAAAAGTGAAACAAATTGTTCTTTACTCTACTTTCATCTTTCAGCTTTTCATCGTTAGTAACTTTTCCAACATCTTTACAAGCAAACTTTGAGCCTTTTCGATCGATAATTTTTCAATCCAAGAATCCAGAATTACGTTCATTAAAAGACCTTTTGTTGATCCAACAGGCTAACAATATTGCACCAAATAAACTCGATTCAAAATCCAACTCAAAATTCAGCAAATTCATATTTTCGTTGCGATGAAACAGGAAAAAAAAATCAAGTTCGAAAAATGAAATTCATTTGCAAATTTGATTCCATTTTTCAGTGTCAGTTTCATTGGAAAAATTTGCATTCAATTATCGATTCAAAACGCCAGAAGAGTTGAAAGAAAAGATTGAATGAAAAGGGATTGAAAATTTTCCATGAAAAAGAGGCAAAGATCGAACAGATAATGACATTATTCATTAATGAGATGATGAAAATTGCTCTGCTAATTGATGATTAAATGGTTGGAAAATTAAACTCTAATTATGATTGAAAATTCCATGAAACCTGAATATCCAAAAGTCGGGTTGAAGAGAGAAATGTTGCAAATTTTTCTATTCCTGATGGAAAAATTATTCCTTCATTAAACGTTATTTAGATTTAATTATGTGTTTAAATATTTCACTTTTTTTTGCATCAGAAGAGTGAAAAGGAATCATTGAAAGGTTATTCCAACAATCGAGCAGCTTTTAGTGCATCAAGATGAACTTTGAATGTTGAACAACCAAAACTCAATCTTGTCAGCGTTATTCACTCCACTTTGCTTCACTTCGTGATGAGTTGATGCTAAAATCGTGTTATTATTGGCTCTTCATCAGCATCATTTCTGATCGTCTTTCAATTATTTTTGCCTGATCCAATCAGATGTTCATGTTCGAACCATTGTTGCTCATTTTTTTCTCTTTTGATGGATTGTTTGTGTTTATAGTCTTCTTATGTAAGTTGCTTTTTTGCTTCTTTTCTCATCATTTCATGGCAAAGATTTTTGACCAATATTTCAAGGTGAACTAAGCAGAATCATGATGGATATGAGGTGAAGCTGAAAACATGTAATACTAAATAGACTCTGCAATGAAAGAGAGAAAAACTTTTTTCTCTCTCTCTCTCTTACCATTTCATCGTGTTCATCATGTTTTCCATCATCACCATCATGGAATCATTTTGGAATAACGTTGATAGAGAAAGGAGAAGAGGAAGCAAAAAATCGAATAACCTTAACAAAAGTTTTATTCAACTATTAATGTTGACAAGTAGTTCAATAATAGAAATGAAAAAAAATCAAAAAAAAGAGGAAACAAAAGCTTGTCAAACAACAGCTAACATTGAAGCATTGAACCATTGGATTGATGGTGAAGGTTCAATGTTCAACACCCAAACTAAGATCAATGTTCATTCCCCTGTCAATCAATTTTCTTTCATGTCCAATAGACGGAAATAAACATGTTGCAAAAAAATTCAAAATGAAAGTAAAAAAGCAGCAGAAAAGATAACGTTTAAAGATGTATAAAGAGTTCACTCAATTTCGCATCTTTTGATATTCAACGCCAACGAAAGTCAGATTTTATCAATGATATATTCGGTTGAATTTTGGTTTATTGGTAAACTTGAATATCAATTTGTTTTAAAATACAGGGCGTTAGCACTAAAAAAACACTTTTATTGCTAAAATAACTCAGTAACGATAGAAAATTTTTACAAGCTTCAATAGACTAAATTTTATTAGAATTTTCTCGATATCAAGCTCAAGGTCATTCAAGGTCAATCCGCTATTTGACCTCTAATTGACATTGGTAGGTCATTTTCCGATAGAATATAATTTTCTAAATAGGTCGATGTCTGTTAGAAAATTATAACCCATACTGGTCAAAAGATATGGTTCATTCCATACCGTTCAGTTAACAAATTGGTTTTGTTAAAAATTCAATTATCTTTCCGATAATAAGATTTATGTCCATGAGACTAAAGTAAACCAATCTGAAAAATTATTTTCTATCGGAAAATGACCTACTAATGTCAATTAGAGGTCAAATAGCGGATTGACCTTGAATGACCTTGAGCTTGATATCGAGAAAATTCTAATAAAATTCAAAGTCTATTGGTGCTTGTAAAAATTTTCTAACGTTTAAGGTTACTGAGTTATTTTAGGAATAAAAGTGTTTTTTAGTGCTAACGACCTGTACAAAAATGACTACAAGAGGCAATGTGAAGGCAAGACTAAGACGATTGGAATTCAACAATCAACATTAATTTTTATTGTATTCTGGGAAAGGGCTCATGAAGCAGTTTAAAGACGCAATCTCTTCATTTCACATTACCTTTTATACTCAGTCGAAAGGTGAAAAGTAAAAAAATGCAGACGAAGATGACGATGCACAAGATAAGCTAACAAAGTTTAGATGTTGAATCGATAATTCAAAATGGAAACTAAACAGTTACTAAAATCGATATTCAGACCAATCTCTTGAATATGTTTGCTTGTATTAATTCATCTGTTAGAGTATCTTTCAAATATTTATATTTGACCTGATTGATAGACGCTAAGTTTAGCTTGTTGGTCACGAAGCGATAACCGTTTACGTAAATGTTGCTTCTTTCCACCTACACACTTTGAAGATGGTCAACTCAATTTGTTGCTTCTTCAACTTGAACAATCTCATCGTCAGAATTTGGTGAAGTCTTTCATTTTAGTTATGATTTTCCATCATTGTTATGATAACATGTTGCTTCATTTTCATCTAGTCCAGTCTGAACCATTCTTCAACCCTTCTGCCATCTTTTAATTCATCAGTCATTATCAATCTTATCCTGAGATAGAAATGACTTCATGATCGAGTTCACAATAATCATTACGAGAAAGAAACTTTGAATTGATGACCATAAATCAAGGAATAAAAGATGAAAATAAGCAGAAAAGGAAAGCTGACCAAAAGCAAGAAGCTTACATTTTCATGCACAATCAGCCAGAAACTGGCAGCATAGCATCAATGCTAAACGTAAATTTCGAGCAACTTTCATGGCCAAGAACTTAAAGAATCTCTAGAAATAAAAAATCAAAAAGTCCACATAAATTGAACAAAAACTTCTCTAAAATTCCCACTCCGAGTTTCGATTTAAATATAAAATTCTTCGACTTTTGGTCAAAACTTGCTAGCAATGCATTTCATTTACATCGCTTTCCATACTAGTTTTAAATTAAACTTTGCAAAAACCTTTGACCCTGTTGCTCAACCTGATTTTGGTAAATTTTTGGAAAACGAATAAACTTAAAAGATGAAAATCCAATTGTCGAATAAGATGAAATTCGAGTAATGAGATCAAAATTTTTGAACAAAGTGGACCACTTTATCCTGGTTTGGTTGAAGGAGAAAATATTTTTAGCGAACTCAAGATTGACCAGATGAATCGATGCAAATGTCAACTTTACGCCTTTCTTTCTTTCTTGTTATTTGAGCTTTTTCATTCACATTTCATTCAATAAGTTCAATATATTGAGCAACTGGAGTGAACCAAATCTGTGTGACAAGTTTAAATGTAAAACTTTTATCACTATAAATTTGATTCATATCAAGGCCCAAATAGGTTGACTTTTGGTCGAACCTCTAGTTGCCTGACTTTTCCTATTCAACCTCACTTAACCTTTTTTTTCTGTGGAATGCCAGTTTTACTTTTAATCTCATCATTTCACATTTTTACCTTTTTCTTTCCTCTTCGCCTTCTCATGAAATCATGATTCAACGATGAGACCAATAAAGTTGCAAAAAAAGGTGTCAGGTTGAATGAGAAAAGAACAAGAAGAGAAAAAAGAAAGAAAAAAAAATCTTTGAACAAAACAACTGAACAATATATTTCTCATTGAATGAAAACCAACAGAGATTTAAGATTATTTCAGATTCTTTTTATTTATACGCTTCTCTTTAACCTTATAATGCTTATTTTCCCAGATCAATTTGAAAACTTTTTCCACCAAAGAATACTTTTTCCAACAACTTATCTGTTCACAATTTTCAAGCATTACACTCAGCAAAAAGAGAATAAGAAGCCCGAAAATTCTGACAAGCACACAAAACAAAAGCCAAAGATTAAACTTTTCTTCTCATTCCACCTTCACTATTGAAATTATTTTTCATTACTATTGTTGCTCATTCCCTCGACTTTATAACCATTCAATACAAACAACTCCCAAAAGGTCATTATCATCGTTAATTCATGAATCGGTCAACCATGAATTTGTGATATTATTGAACAATCTCACACAACATTTCGTTATCAATTTAATCTTCTCTAATATTGTTTCCAGTCTTTTTTCCCTTCTAATGTTCATCTTCAAAGTTCATGACTTTTCTCACTTTGAGTCTGAAATGTCGAACAGACTGAAGAAATAAATGTGCAGACAAAAACAAAGCAACTAATGTCTTTCAAGAAAAATGAGCACGAGAAGAAAATTTTCGCTCTTTTACTCTCTTTTCTTTCCACCGAAAAAAGCACGAACAAAGATTGCTGAATGTGCTGAAAAAATGATGCTCAATGCGTCTCAATGAGAGAAAGAAAAAGATGAAAAGAAAATGATATTTTTAGATTTTTCACTCTAAGAGGCAAGAATCGTTTCAAAGTTTACAATTGTTAATGAACATTTACTCTTCGTCTTTTCACCAAAACTCTCATTGATCAACTTACAACCACCAATGACACAATTGCAACATTGATAATGGATCAACATTTATAACAAAAGTTACAATGTAACACTTTCCAGTAAACTTTCAAGGTTGATAAAATTTGTCAATACAGAACTCCAGACTTGCAGGGATTTTTCACTCCCAGTGCAACTTGCTAATTTCAACTTTTCTTCATCAATCTTGTTCATTGCAATTTTTAATTGCTATTTTAAAGCTCTATTCGAGGTTAACCTTTTTTCGAGAAATATTTTTTTATTCAAATTTTACAAACTTGAAATGCTTTTGTAAACAGTATTTCGTTAATGGAAATTGTGTGCAAAATATTTGCAAAAATTTTCACTCGAGTTTCTTGAAGGAAAACTTGAAAAAGTTTAGAATCGAGAATCTTGTTCTACTTTTTTCTTGAAGTATTCATCAAATATACTTGCCAATTATAATTGTCATTATGTTTGCTTTGATTTTTCAGAGAATTTTGGAAAAGAGAATTTCATTTTTGAGAAAAGAGTTGACAAAAGTAAAGTAAAATGGTGAGGAAGGAAATTGAATATTTTTCACTTTTTTGAGCATTTTTTGTTTTCTTGCAATATTGAAATGTCGAGATGAAGAGGAAAGGGAAGATTGAATGTATGAAGCGATAAATTTGAAGAGTGAAAAGTAAAGAAAGTAATTTTTTGATATGAATGATGAATAGGAAAGAGATGGAAAGTTTGTGCAAGTTAAAGGGTTCAAATTGAAATTGGAATGATGAAAATATTTTTCTTTTTCTTTTTGAAGAAAAGTAGCGGAAAAAAAGAAGAGGAAAAAAGAAGATTCAGTTTAAGGTGGAATATTATGATATGATAATGATGATAATAGCAAACCATGATAATAGTTGTGATAATAATTCTGGTTCTTCACTCATGATAATGAACCAGTTACATTATATTATTGTTATTTTTAATGGTGAGGGAAGATGAAAAGCGTAAGGAAAATGTAAGTTTGTGGCAAAATGAATGAAAACCCTTGAAAGATTTACTTCATTCAATTAGCTTCTTCTGTGCAAATCTTCACTCAACGTAAGAACCACACGAAATTGCTCTTTAAGACCAACCGAGTGTTGAACATTTTCAACTTTGAGCAAAGACTTTACTTTTGGTTTACTTCAAAATCTCTTTGACTTTAATAATCAATCTTTTGTCGTTTTTCATCATTACGCATATAAGTCAAATCGAGGTTAATCTAGTGGCAGTTGAAAGTATTGCGTTTAAAACTCGATGGCTTTGGAATTTCATTAATGTAAAAATTGTTCATTTCTTGTTTTCTCGAAAATTTTTAATTCTCATGCAATTTTTCTTCTAATGCACATTGAAAAGCATTTCATGCAGATGTTGAAAATCGAAAAATACCGAATACGTTGTATAGAATAGTTTAAATACGACCGATGATTTGAAAAAATTCATGTTTCTTATTCAGACGGTTCTTTATTGCTTATTGATTGGAAATAAAAAATTATTCAATGTATTCAAGAATATTAATTGGCAGTCAATAGAAATGAATCCTTATGAATATTATTTAACGAAAATCATTCGACACTCACGAAAGCCATATTTTCGAAGAGAAAATCGCAAGCTTCTTCGAAAAAACTGTTGAAAACCATTGAGAATCCGCAATTCAAGTTAGAATACATTCAAAGAAAATCCAGTAAAACGCTCAAGCAGATGGAAATCTCCACACTTTTGAGCAGTAAACAAATTCTCAACAAGAGATTCTCGAAGAATCGCACGAATGGAAATCGACGAATCTCAACCTTTTATTCAAGAAAATTGCAAAAGCAATCAAAAAGTGATCCAAAAGAGAGACATTTTGAAATCAAAATGATTCACTAAAAATGACTCTGTTGACTGGGAAAGATTGCTGAAAAGGTTGAAAAGTTGTGTCTAGACAATATTGTTAGCTTGTGCTATCTCGGCATCATAGCTAATTACTAAAGGCTCACTAGTAATGTGGCTTTCTGATATAGAAAACCAGATTCGATATCAAAATAATTCGCGAATTATTGCGGTATAATATCTATACTTGTAGTCCTAACGATATGTGTTTACTCAAAAGCGAGTAAAAAATGCTAAGAAAGACAATTGACTCTTGCGAGAGTAAACACTTTTTTTGAGTAACAGACGATGAAAAAGGAATGAGCGGAGGCTCGAAAGTTTTCGCGAAAAACTTAAATTTTTATCAAGTTTTTTCTGTGATTCAAAATGATTTTACTAGATTCTCAATTCGTATTTGAAGATTCAGCACCGAGAGTCTCCAATGCAGGAATCATTAATGATCTTTGATGTCATTACTTAAAGCTTGATAATAATTATGAAATTCATTAACAGTTATTGAATCATCACTGATTGACTCCGCTTCAAGTCTCTAGATTCTAGCTTTTCTATGCAGAATTTGAATTTTCTATTTTTTATGATTCTGGTTTTATAATCGAAAATTACTTCAAATTTTGTCCCTGTGATTCAAGATTCTGTCCAAACGCGTAAAAACCGTAATTATCATTTTCTATTTTATGTTTCTTAAAAATGATTCTCTTTGTAAATACGCTGTTTCGGGTCTTTCGTGATACTTTTCAAATGAATTGTCTCTGTATGATTCTTTTCACAATAAGTAGCTAAAAATACTGAGATTCACTGTTTTGTAAAATTTTCATTGGCTCAGGATAAAAAAGAAGTAAACATTTGCTCTCTGAAAATTGTCCAAAAAAATTTAGCAAAATTTGAATCTTGTTTTACTTGCTAAAAATTTTATCTTCATTGGGGTGGAAGCAAAGTTGTCCAGTCTTCTTTCAGATAACTGTAAAGAAATCAAATTTCTCGAAAACGACCTTCAAAACTGGAGAACTGATTGAATACTTGAAATGCAAGTTGAGCTTAGAATGTTATTTATCTCTTTTTTATGCAATATCTGACAGAAGAAATGATCGCATGAACTACTGACACTGTTAATGTTGTGTTGATACACTTTATATCTTGTTAACATTACCAACAATATCAACAAATTGTTGCTCGCGAAGTCAGAAGAGCAAGTAAAGGAAAAATTGTCACTGATTCAGCATCATTTTCATATTGATTGATTGAACTGAAGAAAGTAAAAGATACAGTTTTTCTCATCAGTCCAGTAAACAGTTTTACTTTTTCCAAGTAAATATCTTTCCAGCTTGGCAAAGTTGATTGAAATTCATTACATTCATTCAAATGTTTAGTCCAAACCCAAAACACTGGTTAATTTGACGCAATCCCAGTTTTTCCAGACTTGCAAATGTTCAACCTTGTCACATTGACTGTCGTTTCAATGGCACAAATAACTGTTTATGGAAGATGAAAATAAGTGCAGAGAAAAAAAAGGAGAAACAAAAATACAAATCAAAATCTCATTGGCATTTGTGATGCATTTTGATTGCATAAATATATTATCATGATAGAGAGTAACCCTGTTAATATAAAATATGCAGACTGTGCAATATTTTCCAATGCATAAACCTTTTTTTGTTTCAACATTTTTACTCAATGTTTAACAAATAGTATAATAATAATGATAACAGAAACAAATAACAACAATGTTCAAGCTCATCAAAAATGTTAATAGCATTGCATATAAATTTAGTGGCCTTTTTATTCCAAATGTGATTCATGGAGACAGCAAAAGTAAAGCGAACAAAGAATCAGCAAAAGGTTTTCATGGATCAATCTAGCTTCACAGTTTTCTAATAAAATGATGGAAATGAGAAAAGTTTCCGAATACGAAATGTCAAACATTTCAACTCGTTTAGTCAAAATGAATTAGATTTTATAATGAATGATCTCTATAATTATTTCACTATAATCAGTATTACATCTGAATTTCCCTAAGAATACAAAAAGAACTTGCAACTCGAAAATTTGTAAGAAAAAAATTGTACGAATTTCGATCCTTCACTAGAGATCTTCCAAACTAAACAAATCAGTAAACCAAAAGTCTTCATAATTCTGTTCAGATCGAGAGTAGATTTTCATTTTCTATCAACACTTTTTGCTGTGGACGCATTAAATGATGAAGCCAAAAATGATGTTTTCTTTTCTCTATGAATGGAAATTTGAAGTGAAACATTTTCTGACAATTTATTCTCAGCTATTTCAGTGCTACAAAGAGTTGAAGTTTGATTGATCGTGAACGTTTACCTTTGCCAATATTGAGTGTAGCAAATATTGCAAATGATATTTTAAAATCAAATAAAGATTGAAGTGTGAACACAAGAGGGAAACAAAGTTGAATTGTCAAGCCAATAAATTGGCGCATCAATTTCATCTTGAAGATGAAACATTGAAATGAAATAATTAAACTTCCGACATTCAAGCGACAAAATAAAAGGAGAAAAGTGAAACAAAAACTTTTCCATTCTCACCCAATCTCTAAGGTCTATCATCATTTTACATCAACAATCCTTTTTCACTGATGCTCAAGACTGGTGCATTAAAAGAGAATGAAAATTCAATATCAAGTTTTGTCAGAACGAAAAATGCAGCGAAAATGATCTCAAAATGAAAGTTATCATTTAAAAAGTAATACTTTCTTACAACATTTTGTCATTTCATTTTTGCACCATTTCAAGCGCAAATGATGAGATGCAAAATAAAAGGTAAAAAAAATGTGCTTCAATGGCTCAGTTTCTCCTTCATCTTCTTTAAAACATTCAATTGAAGGAAAACTTTTCGTTTGGACGAAATGCAAAATCAAACTATTTATTGAACAGATGAATGATAACTGAATGGGAAAAAAAGAAAAGAAAAATTCATTCATTTTCTGATATTCAATTGAATGAATCTTGCGGTTTACTTCTTAAACAACAAGAAACTCGCTGGAATGAAATGCATGAGCAAAAAACTCAAATTAATAAGCATAAATATATTTTTATTATTCCATCAATTTCACATTTCCATTAATTTTTCCTCTTTCATAATTGAATTATACTGAAATGAAGACTGGTAAAACTGAATTGAATGCATTTGCCGTGAAAAGCTTTTCTTTTTTTTTCTCTTTAAAATTTTCCATTCTTTTAATGATATTAAACGATTCACCTCAATTTTCAACTGATCATGTTAATAAATAATAATTTAAAGAACTTTTCAATAATAAAAAATGAACATTAGAGAATCTGGAAAGCGAATTGGAAAAGTGATAAAAGTTGCAAAAAAAATGAACAAAACGCTAAAGTTTACACAAAATTGAATTAAACAAAGAACAGTAAACTTGATGAGTTTGCCTTTTCGGTTCAACAGAAACAATATCTTTAACTAATTGTTATTACAAATATGTTCAACTCTGTAAGTTGATTAAATTGATTTAGTGAATGTTACCCAAAGATGATCACCATCAAGATGACCAAATGATGAATGGTGATCAATACATCATTGATTATTCCTTTTATCTTCTCGCAATTTTCTTCATGCAATTTTCTTTTCGTTTTTTTTTCTTCTCTCGCTCTGATTTTCTCAGGATAAACAGAAATGCGCAAAAAAAGAGCATCAACATCAGCTATTGGTGCTGCTTAAGGCTGATCATCTCATGATAATAAGATGGAAAAGCGAACAGAAACTAGGACAAAAGAGGAAAAACTTTTCAACCATTAATCGTGATTAGGACAATGATTTATTAAGAGAATCCAGATTGAGGCAGAGAGAAAAAAGATCTTGATCGAAACCTCTTTTTTTTCTCTCCTCTTCTTCTCTCGTTCTTGTTGTGTTTTCATTCAAATCAACAAATTATTTTCTTTACGTCAACAGTTTTTCGCTTCATTTTAATTGATCATCATTGATTGTCCATTGATAGGTAAAGTGATAAAGTGTTTTGAAAAATGATGAGTAAAGAGGAAACTGAAACAAAAGCCATTTTTGCATTTCTTTTCATTTGTTGAGGGATAAACATTTTGTGATGAATAATCATTGTTAAAGCGTTATTTACTTGCACTGATGGCCATCAATTGGATGGCAATTGTTATTAATTGTTGGAAATTTTCTCTTCTTTTTTTCTTTTGCTTCTCTTTCCTCAGCATTCCAAGTGATTGATGAGATTATTAGTTATTGTTGAGTTATTCAAATTAGTCTCGACTTTGCATCTTATATTTTCATCGCTTTATTTGCCTTCAACATTTATCAAGTTATTTGCATTTCCCTTTGAAAATTATTGAACGTTTTATTAATTACGCTTTTCTTTATCCACTTGCAATTGAGTTTAATCTTTATTAACATGGAACACTCGTTTGCTGTTTAATAGATAACGGTAATGATGAAGAGTAAATTTACTTTTAAAATAATTTATTAACAAATTAATTTACGGTTTAAAAAGTACTTTGGGTCCAATCATTTTTCAACTGTTGATTAATGCAAATTTAAAAGTTTACCTCTAATCAAGTTTACAATTCAATTCAATGGTTTAAATGTTAATCGTTAGTCAAATATCCGGTTGACCATGCTTTGATTCCGAAGAGAATAGGTTGAGTTGGAAAATTTAAATTTTGATGAAAATGATTGCTAATTAACAAGAGAAAAGTCTGTTGACCGGTAGTTTATCATGAAAATTCAAATTTCCTTTCCCTCTTTTCTCATGTTTTGAATGAAATGAAGTTGAAAATACTAATTGTAATTTCCGATCTGAAATTACATTTGACTGGTTTAAGCACCAACAGAAAAGTGGAAAAATCAACGAAATTCATTTCAAACTGTTCATTAGAAAAGAAACAATTTCATTGTTGAAAAGTTTACTAATTTAAATGCTGCCAAAAGATCTAGGAAAAGACAGATTCGGAAATCAAAAGTAAATTCCTAGGCACAAGCGAGATCAAAGAAATCAGATTGCATTAGGTTTGAATAAAAGTTTTAAACAAAAATGAAAATAAGAATTAGCTAGAAAATTGTAATTTCTGCTAGCTTGATCAGTTTTTATTGAGTTTGCATATTATTTCGTATGTTTTTTAGGAGAAAATTTAATCTGAGAACTGCATTCAAATTTGATGATTGCACCAAAATTAGTGATATTTATTGTATGTTTGTTGAAACTGCTCAAAACATCTTCTGCATCTGAACTGGCACATGCAATAGTGTCAATATCAATGAAAAATAACAAATAGTTTAGTCAACGACGAAAACTTGAATTTTTGTAATATCCTGTCTATTTACTTCAATAATTGAATATTTGACCTACAGAAGAAATGTCTACACACAGTGTTATCCATCATTACCTCATACCGATGGACGAAGTCACTTTCCGCTCTAATATACACGATCTTTACATCCATTGCTTCTCGAGTCAATGTATCGCCTTCAAGCAGAAAATTTATCCGCTGTAGGTAAACAACTACACTAGCTACCCTAAGTTCTATAGCATCAACAGTTGGCGTTACATTGGGTGAACATTGGGGTTCGACAATTATAAAAAGCTAGCGTATCATTTGTTAAATGGATAGAAATTAGATAAGTTATGATTAAAGTTATGTTTAAAGTGACCGCAATTCGTGTTTATACCAACTACTAGCTGCATAGCGAACGAGTTCTATACATTCTCCATCACACGTTTCAGTGATCTCAGATGGTCGTTGCGCAGTGCCTTGGCAGGTCAGGTATGGTTTTTTGGAGAACCTTTGCGTTCCATTTCTCGTAAATTTCAATTGGGAAAAATCGCGAGCTGTGCCTAATTACCAGTGTTCTTCGGAAAGAATTGTGTGGCGAAAATTTCGCCACTCAATGAAACGCAAGGATTATCCAAAAACCATTACTGGCCTGACAAGACGCTCAAGGTTATTCAAGTTCATTTAGTTATTCGACCTCTAATTGACCTTTGAAGTTTATTTTCTGATATTAAAAAGTTTTCCTCTTGTCTTTGAAATGTCTTTAAAGTAACAATTTATTTTTTAGTAATTCAGATTTGTATATAAGTTTATTTTGATTCACCTTTTATTAATTCCGAAACCTTTAGCCATTCGATTTAAGCTTTTTAATTCACACTTTGAAGCGCAAATCGATCACAACTCTTTTTTTACCTTTGAGCATAACGTATAATCTTCCTCATTCGTGATTTGGTTGATTTAGTCTCTTCTAACGCTATTCAAATTCGAAGAACCTGATGGCATATCCATGATAGCCATTTTGTCTGTTTTTAAAAAGCTCATTCAAATATACTTTCTTTCAATTTCAGAGGCTGAAGACCACTTCGATAATTTTGAAAGGCCACTTTCAATAGAGATAGATGCTAAATTTGGTTATCATGTTAATGGGAATCACCAAATTCAGGTAGAAAGGCCCTTCAAACCTCCAAACCAGCGATCTGTCGCTTTCAAAACATCTGAAAGTGTTGCTAAACCAATTTTCGCAACTAACTATTCTTCAATCACATCTAAACCGATCCAACATAAATTAAAACTCAAGGAGTGTCACAGTTTAGTACCAACATCATTCGTCAAGCATCCTGATAAAATTATTTCAGCCGTTGATCGATCAATTGAAAATAGCAATCCTACGTCCAATCTAACGGGACAAACATCTAAAATAATTAGTTATCTTGAGCGATTTCAATGTTGATGGAAGATTCAGACGATTGTATTCAGGTAAATATTTTCATTTGCATTATAATTCACACTTAAATTGACTTGCTTAGCGTTAATTATCGGATGACACAGTTTCGAACATTTTAGTAGATCGAAGTATAATTTACTAGAGAAAATCTTTCAATTGTTCAATTAAATGTATCAATTTGATAGTAAATGACAGTGTATTTATTCATCCAAGGTTTATCATCATTATCATCAGCTTCATCAGGTCGATGGCGTTTGATGTCACCAAACGATATAATACGAAGCTATCCACTCTCCATACTGGACAAAACAAAAAGGTATTACACATATTCTGACGACGAATATTCGACTGGAAAAAGGCTATCAGATGGACAATTCAAAGGACCGTTCATTATTCAAAGATACCAACCAGTTAATCCAATTAAGTTTGTCAACCATCAAAGGTTACCAATATATTTGAATCATCATCGCTACAGCTTTCTCAATAATCCAAACTCAAGTGAATTCGATTCAGAGTCGAGTAACAATCAACCTCAACAATATCATCAAGACCAAAACACATCAGACGGAAACTTGAGGTGAGAAGATGAACATTTGTTGCATTACTGAGATTTGCCAGACAATGGGAATAATTTTTTCAAGTAAAAGTAAAAGTTCAAGCGCAAGGACTCTCCAAAAGCCATCAATGGCCTGAAAGACGCTCAAGGTTATTCAAGTTCATTTAGTTATTCGACCTCTAATTGACCTTTGAAGTTAATTATCTGAAATTAGAAAGTTTTTCAGATAAATAAGTGATTTCTCACGTTCATAACTCTTGTCTTTGGAATGATAACCGAATCAGCAATTGCTAAACTGCACAGTACAAAAAATTCATTGCACTTGGCCAGCAAAAGTCAGGCACAACTTACAAAAACCGATAGATCTTAGAAACTTTTAGTTTCAAAAAATGATTTTGAAGGTCAATTGGAGGTCAAATAAAGATCTTAACCTTGAATAACCTTGGGTTTTCGAACGTATGGTTCTTCAATTTGCGGAAGCACATGGTTAAAGTCTGAGGCCTTTAGCATGCACCGTACGAAAGTGATGCGAGCAAACAGCCGCAAAATGAAAAAGAAACGCCCAGTATATTGTTTAAATTCTGATGATGGGCAATAGATTTCGTTCATTTTCGCCATTCAATCTTCATTAAATTTTGATGAGATTATTTATGAATATTAAGTAAGCTAATCGAAAATTAGCTTAAACGTCGTTACTCCATTTCCGTGTTTCTCAAGGAAGTTTTCAATCTTTTCATTGCTCGAAGAACTGATATTATCATTTATTTGGTTAAACCAAGAAAAGATGAAACATGTTATTGTATTGAAAATACAACAATAAACACGATGATACTGAGTATTATTACAAGGCTGGAAATAATGTTGAATTTTTTGCCAATAAAAATGTTATTATGTGATCCATGAACGGGGAGTTGGAAATTGTATATTATTCGGAAGAAGAAGAATGAAGAAAGATGAAACAAGGTTAACTTTAATGTTAATCATTCAGGTAAGTTTAAGCGAAAAGGAAGGATAATAAAGAAAAAGAAATTAATGAGGCTTAAAATGTAATGATAAAGAACTCAAAGTGAAAGTTAATATTTTCATTCGCCATTGTCATTCCAATATCTTTTACAAGGTAAAGAGTATCACAATTTTTGCGCACAATTTTGCACAGAAAATCATCTCCAAAACTGTTTCCATTTTCGCATCATTCAAACCATTCCCAACCTATAGCCTTAATCATGAGAATTGGAAAAATGAAAAATGATTGTGAATAATCAAAAGTAAAAATTCTTTAGTGAAAACGAAAAACTTGAAAAATTTAAATTCGACTTGGATTGAAATTCTTTTAGAAATGTAATTCCGAGCAAACCCAACTTTATTCAGTTCAACTGTTAATGAACTTCGTAAGGAAGATTTAGTTTCATCAGAAAACGAGGTTTGTACCAAATTCTGTTTTCCAGTTTCTCGAAGTTGACTTGCCGTTTTCATAAGCTAAATCATTATCGATATCATTTTAAAGTTGAAGAGCAAAAGATTTACAATTATTAGAGAAAAGTAGAAATGTGAATAAAATAATTGACTAAGCAAAGCATCATTTGCCACAACCTGAGGCTATCAAGTTTACAAGATAACATTGGATATACTTTTTGTGTTGTATAATAATTTGCCACTTTGTAACCTTTTTGCAACTCAAATTGTGGTTAACGGTAAAGTTGCATTTAAAAGCAGTTTTTTTCTCGTCCTTTTGTTGAGCAAACTTTGCAAAGTTCATCTGGTTTTTCCTATTAAATCAGGCAAACTAGTTTTTACTTTGAAATTAGTTCTTATTTTCATGTTTACTTTTTCACAGTTTCCCTTGTTTTTGCAGTCTCATTGTTACTCTGTTCAGGTTTAAAAGGATAATTTGCATGTAAAACAACGTTCAATTTGTTTTCATGTTGAACATGCTTCAGGCATTTTTGCAACTTTACTCACATTTTTTGTTCAATTGAATGTCAAGAATGAATATTTTTCAGGACAAAGTATATTTCCCTGAAATTTCATTTGGATCAAGACTTTGCATTTCCTAGATAAACTTGCAAAAACATTTAATGCTCGATAATCAACTTATTTTGTTGTTTAAAAAGTCAACTTTTGTGTAAACTTGACAAAATGAAGTTAAGCTTCACACGAATCTCATGATAAATTGATCACCTTTAGACTGATTGACTTTACATCAACTTCATGAGTAGCTTGAATATGAAAAATCATTTTCCATGGATTACTCAGACACATGTAAACATTAATCAACTCATTCATTGAAAGTAAGTGTAACGAACCAATTCCACTAAATGCTTGTTGACACAAAAATTCCATGAAACTCTTTTTCAGTTACGAAACTATTTATCGCATTGCCACTCACCTGCAAGTACAGAAGTGTTCAACTATCAGAATAGAATTTTTTTCCTCATTCGATCGGTAGTTTTAAACTGAGTCAAGGGAATGGGAATGTTAACATTGGGGAGAAACTTGGATGACCTTACGAATGTAACTCCAAAAACTTGAGTCTCAAGTAAATACTTTTTCTGATCTCGAAGTTACCATGAAAGACGCAAACTGAGCGACTAAGAATGACGAATTTTTGAAATCTGAAATTTTTCGTCTCAAGTTGATCTCATTTCATTTCGACTCTCAATCCCGAAAATGGAAAATCGATTTCTGAAATCAGACCAAAGTAAACATTGCCTGATCAAATAGTGACCTTTTTGTATCCAATTTACTTGATAAAATTCAATCATTTCTCATGATATCAAATGGAGTAAAATTTTTATAAAACTCGAAGTTCATTTCCACCAAAATTCACTTGCATTCCCTGAGATTCTGGATCGAATATTTCGAAATGAAAATGTGCAAATGCTCATTTGATGATACTTTTATCTTTCCTTTATATCCAATCGTATTCCAAGATAACGATCAACTGGATTTATCTTGATATCAAGTTTTTGCTCTTTTTTTGCTTCCCTGTTCACCTTGCAACTAGCCTGGAGTGAAAAGTATCATTAATCAAAAGTCCAAGCAAAGTTGAACAAAAGGTAGTCAAAGATGAATATAAAATAAAGAAAATTGAAATAAAAGGAAACAAATTAACATGAAAGATGAAGAATCACTTGAAAAACAAAGGAAATTTCAGAAAGTAAATAATTACCTTTCCTTTCATGATAAATAAATATAAATGCATGCACAAGAAAAGTTGAAAAAAACGGCAAAAACAAAAACCTTGAAAGAAGTAGAAAAAGAGAAAAAAAGAAGAAAAAAAAACTAGTTTATTTGCATTTATTATTACAATGGAAAACGATAATACATGATATTGTTCATTTGAGATGATGTTTTCCCGACTAGAGTCAAACAATTTTGATACTTTGCTTTGTCATTTATTTAAATGAGGCAACTTTGAATTTCACTTGAAGATGATGAAGGTGCAGCAATCTGAAGCAGTAAGAACAAGATGAAGAGGAAAGCCAGCAGACAAAAAATAGAAAATAGTTTGAGAGGAAAAACAAAAAAGGGTTGAGAAAGTAAAGAAAAGGTAAAACCGTTAAATTGATTAAATTCACATGTTATTTATATCAAGTTGCTTCTATTAATTTCATTTCATTTCGCATTTTCCCAAGTTTAAACATTTCATTTAAGGCAACGGAAAATGAAAAATGAAACGAAAAAGGTAAATCATGAAGAGTTTTGTTTGTTCAATTTGGCCATTCGCTTCAACCCGTCACAAAGGTTCATTCATTATTGATGTTCAGGCTTAGTTGTGATAATTATATTATGCATGATAACGAGAATAACAAATATTCTTGGTTTTTCTGGATTCTCTTATTCGATAACTTAATCTCATTCACATGTTTATCTTTCATGATGAAACTATTAATAATATTGCTACGTGATTCAAGCGAAACGAACAATTTTGTTTCACCTTTTTTCCTTTTCTTATTTTTCTCATTCCTTTGATTATTCATTGAATAGTCGAGATGATTTTGGATTATTCAATGGAAAAAGGTAGTAAATCTTTCTTTGTAGAAAATCTCTTTTCGACTTTTCTTTCTTCTCTTTTTTTTTCATATTCAATAAAATTATGTTTACAGCCATTGTTATTGTCTTATTAGTAGAGTTCAGTTGCTTTGTTTAGTTTCTCATTCTGTGATGAGATGAGTCTTTAGGTGAAGAAAGGCGCCGAGGGAAAATGATATTTATAATCATTCTCAGTCTCTGTTTGGTATTCATTGTTATTGTGTACAGTAATGATGATGATGATAATAAATGATATCAAATAGGATTGACATGGAAATAATATTAAAACTGTTGGAAGGTGAAAAAATGAGGATAAAAATCATTGGGTTCATCACGTATTTAGATTAACATTTTTCGCTTTAATCGATTTCCTTTTTGTTTTCTTATTTCCTGTTTATTCCTGTTTATCTGTTAACATTGTCTTTGTAATAATGTTACAATCTTGCTCTTTACAGTTCAACATGAAACAATTTAGACTCTAGTTAAGGTTAAAGGAAAAGCGCGTCGAGTTTCGTCTCGAGTTTCCCTTTTCACGCTTTATCAAAGTTTAGTTGTGCGTAAAAATAATCACGCAAATTGCGTTCAACTAATTCAGTTTGCAACTCTTTTCCTGAATCAGATAAACCTTTTTTCATTAAATCTTCCAATGCAGACTGAATACCCTTGAACACCTAATGACAAAATGGATTAAAAGACTATGAAAAGAAATAAGAAATAGAGAAAAATGACTTCATAAATTTGATTTATTTCTTGACTTTGAAAATACTATTTTCGGAGTTTTTGGTCAGATTCGAATTTCACCCTTTTACATGACCAATGACTCGAAAAACTTCAAAAAGTTGCCTCTGAAGTTTTCATCTCGAAAAACTCTTGACTTAAGCAGGTTGAATAGCAGGTCAAGTACAATATTTCGCAGGGTTACACACATTCTCGTTCCGTCGTTTCCATGGTTGTTCCTTAGGCAAAGACCAGGACTTTATTAAAGGTCACTTCTGACTTGTCAACTTTTGTCTACTTTGATGATACCTTTAATGTCTCAAATGGCAACCTTGCACACATAATCAGCAATTAGTTTTCACAGTTACCAATATTTCTTGCGTTATTAGACTTAGCCTGTGAGCTAGTGCTAACTGTTGCCAGTCACATTGGAGATGAATCTTTGCTTATGCAGGATCAACAATGCTTGTCATCTGCTCTGACGAAACCGACTAGTCCGCCGTTGATAATGTCTGTAAAATCAGGAAACAATACGCAAATGAAGGAAATAACTGAAAAAAGAAAGAAGCAACGTAGCAACCGGGTTGCTAGGTTTGTGACAAAACGGCGGTACTTTCAAATGATAGTTTAAAACTTTTTGAAAGATGAAAATCTTCAAACTTGCTCTATGAGAGATTAATTGCAGCACTTATTGAGCACTTTAATGATTGCAAGCTAAGTAATTTTCCATCCGGAAACAGTGAAAGGTTAAAGTGAAGCGAGTAATCGAAGTAAAAACTTATCATTTCAAGGGAAAAAGTTAATGTTTAAAATGAAATTAGCAAATAATGTCAATGTAAATGTCATGTTAATGTTGCATAATGGCGAGTGAAAAAATGATATCTATTAATCCTTGGATGATGGAGCTGGAAACATGCATATAAATAAATAATGTTTACTCTCGTTTTTCATCATTTAAAACTTATTCAGTTTAAATAAAATAATGTTTAACAAGAAAGTGCAGTCTGAATGAGGAATAAAAAAGGCAGAAAAAAATATTAAAATGATAACCTCAAATGTTGGTTTAATAAATGATAACTTGATGGATCTTTAATCATTAGCTATAAGCAAAACAAATGATTTTTTTTCAAACAAAGTAAAGCAGCAGAAGAAAAAAAAGATGAAAAGATGAAGATAGAGGAAGATAGAGGAAGAAAGTAAAAGGAGGAGAAAAGAAAAATTATCGTTTTCGATGCAAATTCTTGTTGGAACTTTTCTTTTCTCTCTCATTCTATGTTTGCTCTTGTCAATGTTCATGTTTACATAAACAATGAAACAGGTCATTATGGTTCATTTTATGCTACTATAAATTACATATTACAGAATTGAATAAATTGAGATAAAAAATGATAACAATGATGATGATTGAGAGAAGATAATGGATGAAATTATTTTTAGCCTTTTTCCTCGTTCCATTGTCAACTCTTCCTCGGTTCAATTGGTTCATCATTTGCTCGTGATTAATGTTAAGATGGATTCAAATTTCGGTCAAAAATGTCAATTTGTTTAACCAAAGAATATGAATAAACACGAAATTGATTAAATTAGTTTCTCTTCGACATTCATTTGAATAAGCTAATCATGTTAATGGTGGCGAACTAATATTCAACTTTTTTTTCTCTCGACTTTTTTCATCGTTTTTTCGTCTTCATCACTTCAATGTTCATTCATGTTTGGTTCTGATTCATCAACTTTTTTCTCTCTTTTTTGATTTTCTTACCGTTGCTTTCATCTTTTTTTTTGTAAACCGAAATTGTCTTACACGAAACATCATGTAACATGAAGGTAATGAAAGATGAAATAGTGTAAGTGTGGAAAGAAGAAGATTTTTGAGAAAAGTGATGATTTTGTGTATTTCTATGTTTTTCTTGCACTTTTCTTTCTCTACATGAACTTTTCATGATTTTCAATTTTCCTTGTTTCACTTTGAAATTTTAATTTCAAACGGTGGATTAAGAGATAGAAGGTTCAATGGAACATGGAGAAGAAAAATGTTGAGGAAAAAAGGTTTCACTCAATTGAAGTTCATTTGAAAGTCAAATGAACATTGAAATTTGTAAACATTTTTCTTCTCTTTTTTTTGATCAACCAAACAATTTGGTTTGAATAATTGCCTTCCAATGTCGCCTCACTGTTGATTGTAGCAAAAGTTTTGTTGATGAATATTTAGGTTTCCAGGAAAGATTTGTGGAAAATATTTGAATTTTGTAAGAGATTTCAATGATTCAGTTTCGAGTGCGACAATCGTTAATTCAATAACGCAAGAAAGTGAATAATATTCATCGACAAACATTCAAAAATGATGCATATCTAACTAAACAGATTCCACTTCACTCAAACATAACAGTTTTCATTTTTGGACGAATCACAGGCAAAATTATTCTTATAGTGGAGTTTATACAAATAAGCAGAGACAAAGAAGAGGCAAACAATACAGAAAGGCCTCATGAGAAAGTCACCGTAGAAATTCTGACCAGCCACTGTTCAACACTGATCTTGCACAGTATACAGATGCACAGATTCTATCGAAACATTCATAATTTGTTGAACCGATCAATTGAACATCCAACCAAAGAGTAAAAGAAGCGTTTCCTTTACTCTTTCCATCTAACACGAAGGGAAGCGTCAAGTTGATTGGCTCTTTGCATAGTCCCATTAAGAGGTGATGAAAACTTAACCGAGTAACTGCAATCGTCTGCACAGTAAAATGGACAACAAACCAGCCAAAGTTACAACGATGAGCAGAGTCGCAGCAATGAACTACAAAAACTAGCAACATTTAGAACATAAAACTATGAGCACTTTCAACGTTTCTTTTAATCGGCTCATCACATTATTCTAGATCGTTCAACACTCTTGTTAGGCAGGTGATTGCTTCAAGACTTTACTGAAGCAAACTTTACCTTTACTCAAATCTTTCTAATGAAGTAAAATGGCAACAAATCAAGTTGACTTAACAATGAACCTTCAAAAGTGTCAGCAATCATTGAATAAAACTTGTTGGATGAAAAGTTTCCTCTTTGTTACATTCATAGACAATTGCTGAGTTTAGGTTGAAATAAAAGGTAAAACTTGATAAGGAAGAGGCTAAATGATGCATCAATCAAGAATTTGTCGGTTGGAAGTAAAAATTGAGCTTTTTTGGATGAGAAAAGATGAGGGAATTGTAGAAGAGAAAGAAAAGGCAAAGATGCTCTTTGGTGAAAGAAGATGATTAAGAAGGCGAACCAAAGAAGATGATGATGTTGATAAGGGTAATAAAATGGATTCCTAGCGAATTTCATCACAATCATATTGTATCTAAACATGGAAATGTGATGATGGAAGAAAAAGGATTTATGAAGAAAAGAGGAGAAAAAAAGATGAAGAATAAATAGGAATGAGAAAATGGAGAAAACATGAGAGATTTTGTTTACTGTTAAACATCTTGAGATGATGATGGAAAGAAGAGGAATTGTTTCTCGACTTTTTTCTCGTCTCTCTTTTCCTCATCCATTTGATCAGTCCAAGACAAGGTTGACAATACATTTTGCTCAATTGACCATTGAACTTATAATAAATATTTACTATCAACATTGTAGTTTCGTTTTGTTCATCATTTTACTTTCACTTTTTTTCATCATCATTTTGTTCTTTCGTTTTTATATTTTTTTCAGGTAAAAATGGATCAAGTAAAATATATCAAAGATGAACAAACAAACTTGAACCAGTTGTAATGTAATCTGGAGATGAACGCTCAAGATGAACGCAATGTAACAGCTTTTCAAGATAATTCAAGATGTCAGTTGAGATCTTGAAAGTGATGCTACAACAGTTATAATGATGATAATTATTAGTAAACTTGAAAGGCTTGCACTCGAAGTGCAGCAAAAAGATAATGTCCAGATTGAGTCAAAAGGCAATGGCAATGAAGAGGGAAACAATAATTATTCATCTTTACCATGAAACTTTTGAAACAAAATGTTCGATAAAAAATGGAAAATTGCAGTTTCGTCAAATCCTTTTTGCGCAACAAAATTTCGATTCGAGTCATAACAAAATATCGAAATGTATTGCACTTTGTTTTTACTGTTTTCAGTTAACTCAAGATCTGATGAAGTTGCGAGTAAATAAGAGCTCATGGATCTTTCAATTTTTAGAAAAAAAAAGAAATTTCTTTAAAAATTTTCATCAAGAATTTGTTCGTATCAGAAAAATGCATTTTGCAAAAATCCACAAATCAACAATAAGCTTTCTAATGCGATTAATCTTGGCATTCAATATGAACTTAATCTTTCAAGATTCGTAATCGTAATCGTTCAATGCAGTTTCCTGGTTATCTTGAAAAGAGTCTGAATTTCGATTTCAAAGTTAGGCTGAAGCAGTCTTGTCAAACTGAGAAAAAGTAAATCAGAAAACGCGATTAAACTTGCAAAACTCGACGTTGAAATGGGAGAAGTAAAAGTTTTTGAAAAAAAAAGACTTTTACGTTTACTTAACATTTTGATATGAAAAATATTGACATTTGGAAACGGTTCAAGTAAAGTTACTTTAGCAGGTAATTTAATGAAATGCAATTGTTTTCTGTCTAGACACGAATATTGACGAGTGAAAATGAAAAGAAAATGTTCTCATGAGAATGTTACCGAAAAATGGTTTATTCAGATGATTTCATTTGCACATTCAGTGATTTACAGCACTTGATGACTGAATCAATTCGCCATTAATGAAAATTCAATATTTGATTGATTTGGTGAAAATTGAAAATGTAAAGCCAAAATCTTCTAAAAACTCGATAATCGAATAATGAAAATTTGAAATTTCTAGTTTACTTAAACCTGCCAATTATCATATCAAAGTGTCGATAGACTTTATTCACCTTTTGCCTTTTTTCCTCATTCTACAGATTTCACCTGAATATCTCAATTATTATTTAATAAGTTTCCTTGGTTGAAAGATTAAACTCTACTTTGGTTACCAGATGCTAACAGAATCAAAACATAATCCGACTTAAATCATCTTAATATAGCCTTATATTCATCTTCATCTCTCTTTCAATTTTGGTCTTAATCGACGAAATAAAAAGCGAACATTTTTCCCCCATTCTTAGCCTTTTCCTATTAATATAATCTTCTTTTGTTGGAATCTTTTCTGCAGCAATTTTTTTTAAAACAAAATCTATGTTCCAATGGAATCAGGTTGAACTTGCCTTCGATTGGAACAAAATTGCAAGAAAAATTGTTACATCAATGTTCATTACATGATATTGCTCAAGTAAATGAGTTGTTTTACATGATTGCGTGTGGAAACTTACAAGGCTAAACAAAACCCAATTTAAGAGTTAATAAAGTTCAACATTTTTCTTGCATTTCTACCAATTCTGCCAACTTTATCAATATGAAAAAGTGTTTTTTTTTCCTTCAAAATGGAAAAATCTTTACATTGTTGATATCTTGTTCACTTAAACTTAATTAGAGTCATTAAAAAGGCACAATATTCATTTGAAATTATCTCAGTTGAGTTGTTCAATGTGATTAAATATTTATGCATGACAAGATAAACATTCAGTTTCAACTGAAAAGTTTGTCAAACGAGAAGAGAGAAGAGAGGAAAAAATGTTTAAAATCTGTTGAGATACTTTTTTTTCCTCTTCTATTTACAACAAAACTTTATCTCTAAGTAAATCATTGCACGTTTAGGTTTTGCATGGAAATGATTCACAAATAACTGGACATGAAACTTGGAGTGAATCAAACATGATAAACTGTTTGGTTGAGGGGAAAGAGAAAAAGAGTAAAATGAAGATTCTTGTGTAGCCATGATAATATATTTAAATTTGAAAGGGAATAAAAAGACAAAAAAATGTTCTTTTTTTTGGAAACTTTTTTCTTCTTTTCCAATTTTTCATTTGTGAACAATCTGACCTCTGAAAGTTTTAAATATATTTCATGGTTAACAGAAGAAGAAAAAAAGTCCGGAAGGTGAAACATGAATTTAAGGAATTCCGGGAAATCTTAGAAGGGGAATGAGAAGAAATGGGTTGAATAGACAGAGAAGTGATAAAGAGTTGATAAAATGAGTCGAGGGTAAAGAGAAAGAGAGACAAAAATAACAATATAAAGATGATAATCAAAGCTCAGAAGTGAAACTAGTGAGAAATGGTTACTATGGCAAAGTGTCAGAATATAACTCAACGATAATGACACAGGAATGCAAAAGAAGGAAAAAGAATTGAACAGTCAAGAATAGTAAACAATCGCATGGGAATTTGTAGCGAGAATCAGTAAGAAGAATAGGGAAGGAAAACAAAGTAATATAATGTATCTTTGAGATGAAATTTGTGACATTTAAAGTGATAACAGAGAGTTCTAATAATTTGATAAACATGTTCAAAAGGTTGACCGAAATGGCAACTTGTTAGCGAGAATTTAGATGACAACAATGTTAAAACACGATAAAAGCAAAGGTGAAAAATGTTCGAACATTTACGCGTTTAAAATTCTTATGACATGGAACAGAAAGAATTCTCGAAAAATGATTTCGAGGTCTTATTGGCCCTTCACTTCACAGGGCTTTTCTGGCCGAGTCACAACTCTCTGACTAGGCCGACTTGGAAACCATCAGAAGTCATTTTGATGATCAATGTTGGAATTGCAAAATTTTCTTTTCTACTTTACTAAACTTGACCAGAACAACTATTACAAAATGAACTTTACAAATGCTGATAATGGTGTTTCAAGGTTATTTTCACCTTCATTTTCTATTTTCATAGTTTATCGCGATAAAACTGAGATGCTTCAATTTCTTGTCCATGATTTTTCTTTGCCTGCATTCAAATTGTCTTTGAAATATTGAACCAGCAAAAAAAACTGAGTTGAGCACAAAAAGAGTAACCTATCATCTGATATTGAGTCTATTCTTATTTTACATGTTTTCCCTTTCCTTAATACACGATAATGTGATAGAATGAAATTGTGAGAAACACTTTACTTTCGATAGAAGAAGAAGGAAAAGAAGAAAATACTTTTTCTCTCTCTTGCCTTTCCATCCAACAAGAATGAGGTATTGAACAACAACAAGAGCAAAATATGTATGCATTGTTATATAAATCACAGACTGAATATAATACAAGGAAAAAGTCTGTTGAACAAGGTCATCAACTATTGAAAATGTTGATTCCAGGAGAAAGAGTAAGGAAAGAATGTTGAGTTTTATTTCTCTATTTCTTTCTCTCTTTCCATTCTTGTTCACCAATGGAAACTACATGAAACCTGAAAGTTTGAAAACGAAACTAACATTTCACCAAATTATTAATGGAACAAAAAGAATCATTTTGTTTACCATTGTTTTTATATTTCTTGCAACTCTTTCATCGCTTGTCATCATTACCATCATCATTACACGAGTATCTTTTACAACAATCTTCAAGTCAATCATGCTATGCTTTCTGGGCATTCCTCATGAAATGAGCTCTGATTTTCTTTATGGCGAAAGAAGCTAGTCTAGAAAAAGAAAAGGAAAACTGGCCTTCAAGGCAAATTCAATATGGAAATCAATTAAATAGAGAGAAAAAAAAATTTCTTCAAACTTTTTCTTCGCCCTTTTCATCTTGCAAATGTGCAAGTGAAATGTTTTTTTTGATAAATCGGTTTCCTGTCAAATAAATATCAAGAAATTTACAGGAAATTTCTCGCAATATTCAACTATCATCATGTTTACCAAGGCTTTACCAGAATCTTGAAAAATCGAAAGAGGGCAAAAAGGAAAATTTTGATTCTTCGATTATTTCATTGCACTTGCTATTAACCATTTCATGAAAAGACTTTTTAACTGTAATTAATAGTCATTGAAACTCTTTTTTTCCCTGTTATTACAAGTCAAAGTGTATCAACATGAAAAGATTCATGAAAGGTGAAACAAGAATAAAGTGATGATTAAAAGATTTTTTTTTGTTCGCTCTTTTGCTTTCTTCTCTTTTCGTCACTTTATTAATTAACAATAATTGGTAATGATAATGATGAAAGTGATGATTGAGTTAATTGATGTGTTAAGACGATTAATAAGCTTTTAGTCAACTTTCATTTATGTTTCAACGTTTATTAGGCTGCTTATCATATAATCATTTACATGTAATGCTGTTTCAACCTTCAAATACTTTCAACATTATCATTACTAATAAGGATGAAAAGCTTATTTCAGAGGAAAAAAGCATCTCCCTGAATCTGGATCACTTTAAATTGCAAATGAAATGTGTCTTTGCTTTTCTCGCTGGCTTGACATTAGATTGAATCTCATTGTCGATCAAATTGTATCCATCAACGCTTCAGGCTTTTGATACATTTTTCCATGTACAACATTTAACAAGCTTTATGTTACAATGAAAAGATTTGCATGCTTCTCATTTAGCAATGGAACGGTGGAGTTAAGCGAAAAATTGATTGCATTTTTTCTTCACTTTTCACTGCTAAACTTTTGCTTCCATTAACCAATGTAAACGATGCTCAGTTGTCTTGATGAGATTTCCATTTTTCTTTTATCGCATTTCGAATAAATTGTCAAATTGTGAATAATGTACTTTACTGGGAATCAACTCTAATTGTTTGTGATGGATTGCGATCACAAGATATCTAAATGATGCAGTGCTGGTCAAGACTGACCGTATTGTTTTTGATCTTATTTTTGATCGAGAAAATGAAAATCTCTTAGAGAAAGCTTTTGCTAGCTTTGCTGGAAAAATTTGACCCTCTCTGTTCATGGATTTTGGATTCTCTGTTTTTGGTAAGTTAGTCACATTATTGTTTTATAGCGTCAAAATTGATCGCGAATTCGATTTTTACTGGAATGAACTCTAAGGTATGACTCCTAATGTTTTGGCTAGTTTTTCAAAATTGATTTGAGACAGTCAGACTAGACTTACAGGCACCATTTAACCGTTGAAATAAAGATGCACTTTTCAAGAATATTTTAGGCAAAAATTAATTCATTTTGATCAAAGATTTTGAAGTTATGGCTCTTAATAGAGAACAACGTAAAAATTTAATTTCGTCTTATGTGAATGAGCATAGTGACCTTACTTCATATAAGTGCTTCAAAGATTTAGAAAAGTTTGGAATTTCCAAGTCTTCAGTCTACTCAGTTGGTCAAAAAATTAGGAATAATTTAAAGTTAAATAATTATGAAAAATGTGGTCGAAAAGTCACAAAAATGATCAATCGGAAATCGTACCGATTCGCTGAAGTTGCCGAAGGATGGACATTATCTCAAAGAAAATTAGCAGCTAAATTTGACATTTCATTGATCCATTGTCAAAGGCTGTTAAAAAAATTTAATATAAAAACTTGGAAAAAAAGAGATGCCCCTAAATCTACCCCTGGACAGCAAGAGCGCCAACAACAGAGACTGACGATTTTGAAGGAAAACTTGATGCCTGTTTCAGGTAGAAAAGACATTATTGAGGATGATGAATCTATTTTCCATTGTCTGGTAAGCTCAATAAGTTTTTCTTATCAAGTAATCCTGCTCAACTCGACACTAGCATTACGTTGAAGCAGAGGTCGCAATTCGAAAAACGGATGTGTGTTTGGATCGCAATTTCAAGAAAATTCTTTGATGAAAGAAATTTCTGAGTTATTTTTTGTTCCTGCTAATTGTGCAGTAAATTCTCGAGTCTACAGCCAAAATTGCATAGAAGAAAAATTGGTACCATTCATTGAAAAAATTACCCCAGTAAACGGTACATCTTCTGGCCCGATGGTGCATCAAGTCATTACGCTTCGGTAATAATGGCAACTATTCAGAAATTTGGCATTAAAATGGTAGCAAAAGACAAAAACTCAACAAATATACCTCATCTAAGATCAATTGAGAGGTTCTGGTCCCATCTTAAAGCCAAAGTTTATGAAAACGGTTGGGAAGCGAATGATTTTTCTGCTTTGCGTAAGAGAATTTTGCAAAAAATTGGAGAATCCGATGTCAACTATTTCGAGCGACTATTTCGTCATGAAAAGACAAGAATTTTAGCTGCTGCCTTAAATGGAAATATCAGTAATTTATGACAAGAGTTATAAAAATTAAAGCAAGAATTCAAACAAAAATTGTCTAAATGTATTCAGTCCAAAACATTAGGAGTCATACCTTATGATGGGCTTCTAGTTGTTCAAAAGCTTTGCCAATTACCATTCAACTGCGAGATTGTTAGTATTCTGAGTTGAATCGACGCAAAATTTCTGTCACTTTGAGCTGAAGTTTTTGTTCTGCACTTAGACTGTTGTTGAAGTAAACTATAAAAGTAAATCATTTCAAGTAACCTAATGAGCTGCTATTGTCTGATTAAATCTACGACATTTCTGTTCATGAAGAGATTATTTTTACTTGCTTTTGATAAATTTGGAAAAAAACGAGATTCATTACCTGATGACACGCTGAATTCAATGGCAGATCAAAATGCATTATTACCCTCGACTCATTGGAACATGGATAGAGGATGAATTATCTTCTGATATCAATTCGATTAACTGTGGGCTCGTTTGGAGCGAAACTCAATTGTTCAAGATTGGCACAAACTTTGTTTGCTTGGTTTCTCAACATTACCTTTTCAGTGTTGCCAAGAAAAGGATGGCATAACTTTTGACTAAGTGTAATCATTAGTAGCAGAACTTTTGGCTTTTTGTTTTTAGGGGCAAAAAAATGTTGAGAGCAAGACAATGAGCTGAGGAGAGCTGAAAAAGAGTAACAAAACTGAGCAAAAAAGGGAAGCTTAAAAAACAGATAACAGAAGACAATCGAACTACGCTAACAGCATTAAAACAAACAATTAATTGATTCGATAAACTCCATTACTGATGCCATCAATTTACTAAGCCTTCCCTGTGTGTCCCAAGCAACACAAAAAATAGACAAAAAACTCTTCACTTTCATCATCATCATTGTGCTTTTATTGTTCATTTTTTTTTGTTTCAGATTATTCTTTTGCTTCTCTTTGTCTCTCTCCTCAAACATTATTTTATCATCATTATCATCATTCCCTGTCTTGCAATATTTGAACCATTTTTTTACATCAACTTGAAATGTAATTTCTTTCTTTCCCTTTTGATATTGATAAAAAAATGTTTCAATTGAAAGTGATGATAATTGATAGCATTTCTCTTATTTTTGCCTTCAACTTATCATCTTTCAATCATCCTTAATTGAAACAATAAGTTAATAAACAAGATTAAACAACTGTTAGTTGATTAGTTTTCCCTTCCATTGTATTAATTCCTTTTCTGCCAATTAATAAATCAACACGAAAAGCAAGATTGATTTCATTGTAACCAAATGGAATCATCGTGATGAAATTTATCATCAATTCAATTCTTTTCAATATTTGCAAAACTCGATTTTTTTCGCTCCAAATTTTCATTCCATCGATTAGAATTATCGAACTTCATGATGGAAACTACATTTTGAAAACTATTATTTCGATTCTCTAATTGACTCTCTAGTTGAATTGATGTTCAATATCGTTATTTTATCGTCAGAAGTTGTGATCTCTTCAATGTTGAACAATGCTAGACTTTCAAAGTGAACTTTTCTATTTGAAATTTCTGTTTAAAACTCTAATTACGTGGATTGAAGATTTTTTGAACAGATTTTCTTCTCATTGGGAAATGTTTTGGTTCATTAAATTTCGAGTTTAAATGTAATTATCTTAACCAAAAGAGGAAAGTAAACTCGAGTGTTTAGCGTCGCTTCACTCAATTATTTATCAAACGAGATTTAAATTGAAATGTAAACTTGAAAGAGTAAAGTTGATTTTGTTTGAAACATTGTTTCTATTTTGGCCAACTATTCATTTGATTAATTATCGATAAATTGCAATTGAAGAAAGTGGCTTCATTCCATCGGAATTTTCAGCCTTCTCTTGACGTTAATTTTTCCTTTTCTGTTGAACCGTTTCCATGAGATTAAGAGAAAATGATTCATTTATTGTTGAGTGATATGAAAAGGGTGAATAGATAATGAAAAGGGAAGAAAAGCGAAAGAGAAAAAAATGAAAATCAATTCGACAATAATGAAAAGCGAATCGATAAATGATGAAAACTCGTCGAACTAATTGATTAGAATGAAAACGATAATTTCGTTGAAATGATATTCGCATTAGAAGAACAATTTAAACAATTTAAATCGAAAGCTTCTTGATTGCACTTGCAATGGCAAGGGAATCATTTTCACAACTTTTGTCACAAAACTCGAAATTGTAACTCGAAAGATTATAACCTACGAAGGACATTAGCGAAGATGAAGAGTGTGATGATAATGATAATGAGTGAGATTATTGGTGCAAAGATAAGTGTTATAAATATATTTAAATGCAAGTTGGAGTCAAAAGATTTTCTTTTTATGAGAAGATGAAAAAAAAGAGTCAAACTCGAGTATTATGATAGACTCTTGGAGTACTTTTTTTGTCTACTGAATAAAAAGATCATTGAATTGGATAAAATGAAGATAAAAGTTTATTCATCGTTAAGGTTTCATCCCTTATAACCCAGAGATGAGCCTTGAAAGAAGAGAGTTAAGAGGATGAGAAGAGAAAAAAGTAAATCAAAGGGAAAAAAAGTGAGAGAAGAAAAGGACTTTGAATAAGATTCTGTATTCAATGTTATTCCGTATGGAAAGAAGGCGGATGAGGACAAAAGGAAAAGGCTAGATTCATGGTAAATTCATTTTCATTGTTTAAAAAGATTTCAATTTTTCTCGTTGATTAGCGTTAAGAGAGAAACAGATTTGGCGAAAATTTTTCACTTTACTCGAGAAATTGTTTAATCTTTTGTAAATTTCATTTTCAAATCAACTAATTGATTGATTTAATTTAAAGGTTAACAAAAGGAAAATTGAAAAGTCGATGGAAAGTTGAAAAATTTTGATAAAGATTTTTTAAATGAATAAATTTGGTCACTTTCGAGTTTCCATTAAATGGTTCAACTTTAGAGAAAAGGTTGAATGTTAGAATATATTTTTTGAGAAAATGATTCGAACCCTTTATTGACCTTTTTCTTGTTTCACTTTTGGAGCAACTTTTTTGTTCTTGACTAATTTAGTATGATCAATGGATAAAGTGGACGAAATGAATTTTGGTAAAAGATATTAGATGAGATTCATTGGTTACGATTTATTTAGTGACCTGAAAAATAGGAAAATATGAAAAGGAGAAAAGTAATAACAGTAAATATACTAATAGTGAATGAGAAACGAAGGGAAAATTTTAAAGCAAACATCTTCAGACTGACCATTTGAATGATTCTGGATGACTTTTATTAAGTTGACAAGCAAATGGAGAAGGAATATGATGAAATTTTTTTTCCTTTTTTTCTTCTTTTTCTTTTTTTTCGTTCAATTCTTTTTATCGCAACAAGAAATTGAAACGTTCAAAGGATAAGGTGAAAGAAAAGTTAAAGAGGAAAGATGACAAAATCCAATGTGGAAATGCAGGGGAATGAAGAGAGAAAACAAACAGAAAGAAACATTGGAAATCTCAGATGATGATAAAGTAACAGTCAAGGAGGAAATTTGAGAGAAGAAGAAGAAAAGACAAACGAAGACAAAGATGGGAATAATGATGTTGTTGTTGTTTCGCCTTCATCTTCTTCTTGATGATGATGATGATGAAGTGAATGAAATGGCAAAAACAATGAAACAGGAAAGGAGGTTCAGCAGGGAATGTCGAAAGAGGCAAGAAAATATCTTCACATATAAATAAGAAACTTTCCTCTGAATTTGTTTTATTATTCATTCCATTTTATTCATAAATGAAACATTTCGATTTCTACTTTTCTCTCTCGGAACCACTCTCATCATCATTATTACCTTCTCTCCTTCTCACTCTTTCACCATGTTCACTCATCATTCATTTATTATTTTTCAATTGAAACCAAAGAATATAAATGAATGCAACATTTTTTTTTCTCCTTCCTTCAACTCCCAGAACTTTTTCGTTTTCCCTTTTCGATCATTCACTCCTCTCTTTCAACCAAACCTCCCTTCACGACAATTTACACAGCACTAGACACACGATCCATGATAAACTGAGAATTGATGTTGATAATGAGAATAGAAGTTTCCTTCTCTTTTCCATGTTAAACAATTATGGATTAGCAATAACTCATTTCATGGATCAATTGTCCGTTTGTGATTCTTTTTTTTTTGGCTTCTTTATGGTTTTCACTTTTATCCACTTCTTTCTCCATTCCTCATCTTTGAATCATTTCATCTTCTTGTTTCTTCTTCTTTTCCTCTTTTACCATTTTTGCTCATCATCAATTGTCATTTCCTTTACGAGACTTTTTACTCGCAACTTATTTCATTCATCAACATAAACACGACTCTATTCTGTTCATTCAACTTTCATATGTTTTCCTCATTCTCTT
The DNA here is from genome assembly GCA_028476895.1 of Tetranychus truncatus. Lineage (NCBI taxonomy): Eukaryota > Metazoa > Arthropoda > Arachnida > Trombidiformes > Tetranychidae > Tetranychus > Tetranychus truncatus. Next base: position 10,642,282 of record CM052062.1, read on the forward strand.
ATCTTTTTAATCTCAACCTCTGTCTATATTCATAATCTCATGATCTTTCATTGTCAGTGTCATGGTGCAAGCTGTGCCCATCAATTTATCATCAAAATTTCTGCCCAATCAATTATTCGCTGAATAATGTAAGAATAGAGCATTCAACGAAAAAGATTGTTCGTCCAACAGTGAGTAATGTTGAGTTGAGTAACAACATTATAAAAGTAATTTCATTGGTAAGGCAATAACAATTTTACATAATGTTGGGTTAACAATCATTGACCAATTATTGACTCTCTATTAACAAACCCTTATCGATCTATAAACCAACAGTATCGAGTTATATTTAAACCTTGATTTGGTCAACAAAACAAATTGAGTTAAGAAAATGAAACCAGATCTGATTGATGGAAAATTTTTGAATTTTATGTCGCTATGATTGTCGGAAAGGTTGAGCAGATCATGCTTTTGCTTGCTGTCGATAGAGATGTTGCTACTCACCTAATGTGAATAATTTAGAGTAAGTTAAAGTTGGACAATTTTTATTGTTATGAGAATAGGTAACATCACATTTGTAACTTCCTTCATCACTTAACATTAAATTTTTAATCCTTAAATAGGTTATTCCAGTTGTGCTCATATTTGAATGGTCCATTGATACTTTATCGGCTTGCTTAATCAAGTGACCCAATACTTTCTCATGGCCACCCTTTGTGTATGAATAAACAAGTTCCCAATCATTTGAAACATTTTTAAACCAACTTATCATTTCAATGGAACCACAATTTTTAACATCAACTTCACATGGTAAAGAAGCAATTTGATCACCAAAAGTGGCTATTTCATGAACACGAGATTCAGTTAATATAATTAAACAAGATAAAAGGAAAAGTAAATTGATTAAAGATGATAAATTCATTTCTAATTGTTGTGTTGATTAGATGGAAATTTTTAAAGATGAAGATTATCGATCAATCTAGAGATGGGTTTAATGATGAATTTAAAATTGATGATGATTATAATCCTGAAAAGAGTATCAAGAAACGACGTTTAACGTCGAGTCTGAATTAACGCACATTTTACACTAGAAAATGTTGATCATCATTGTTGGTCTTATATCGATAACTAAATGATAACTAAATGTTTCCAAGACTAAGCCGGTTCTTCAAATGTTCAACATTTACTTTTACATTAAACGGCGCAATATCACTTAACATCACATTCAATACGATTCAGTGTCGCCATCTCAATTCTATCATAAAGCGACTTGATATATTCAATGGACCTTATAATTTTTTTCACAGAAATAATCTGAAATACTCATTGTTACGCCTTTTTTATTTCTGCTTGCAGTCATAACGCACTAACAGTTGACGCTACAGACCAAATATTCGAACCATGAGCTTTTGCGGATTGCATAACTACAGTATGGAGCAAAAAAACTGTCACTTTTTCTTCTTTCACAAATCAATGGAAGGATTTGATATGCTTTGAGGTATCTTAATTTAATTTTTATATCTTGATCATGGATCATAAAGGATTATATAATGAGGTTTTGGCGGGCCAAATAAGCATATAAATTCAGATATTAAACCTAAAAATGACTGATTTGAATAAAAATTGTGCAAAAAGATTGGAAGTTTCATTTGTATTGAAAAATATAACAAATAATATTGAAAAATGTGCCAAATTAACAAATGTTAGTCCAAGAACTGTTATCCGTGTGAAAAAAAGGTTAATGAGTGGTCAATCAATGGATAGAGTCAAAGGTTCAGGACGTAGTACGAAATTAGATACTACCGCTAGGCGGCGCCTTGGTCGAATAGCTCAACACAGCCCGGTTTTATCGAACCAAATGATCGCAAATCGACTGAATTTTCTTGGTTCAGCTCAAGTAAGTAGATTTACTGTTGGTAGAGAGCTGAAAAAACTTGGAATAAAAAGATTCAAACCGAAATTCAAGCCACTTCTTACTGCTCGACACATTGCAAGTCGAATTGAATTTTGTCATCGAAACTTGAACCAAAACTTGGCAAATGTTGTTTTTTCTGATGAGGCTTCTTTTCAACTGAATTCAAATTCAGTAAAATTGCTCGGAAGATCAGCTAAAATAATACAAAGATCAAAATTCAGTCCCAAAGTTATGGTCTGGGGAGCAATTTCACTCAGAAAACAATCACCAATCAAAATTTGTTTGAAATCGATAAATTCAGAGGAATATATAAATACGATTGCGGATTTCATGATTCCCACCATGTCAACCTTTTACCCTGAAGGATTTATATTCCAACAGGACAATCCACCATGTCATGTGAGCTCAAAAACTTTGAAATTTTTCGATGAATCGAACATCGATGTTTTGACCTGCCTGAATTCACCTGACCTTAGCCCGATCGAGAATGTTTGGGGTTTAATGAAGCAAAACTTTGCCAAAATGAAAATTTCTTCAATTCAAGAATTAAAACAAAAAATTCATGATTTATGGGAAAATCTGGCCCATGACTATTTAACTTCTTTGATAAATTCAATGAATGACCGAGTTAAATTATGTATAGAGGCCGAAGGTCGACATATACCTTATTGATTTTTATATTTAATTAAATCGCAGCTATTGAGCTGTACAGTTCAAAATTTTCATCCATATTGTTCAATTCTGAAAGCAATAATCCTCAGTTCTTTAAGTGACAGTTTTTTTGCTCGATACTGTAGATAAGAAGACTCAAGAGCATTCAAGTTTACTTGGTTATGCTACCTCTAAATACCATTTCAAATCATCGGCTAAGATGCATACCTTTCCAGATAGGTTAGTGTTGAATACATGTTTGTTACTTATGCTAGCCAGAAGATATTAATTTTACCTTATCGTTCAGTTGTTAGGTTAGTTAGGGTCAAAAACTGTTTGAATCAAACTAAATAGATAAATGATGCTATTGAAGCTCACTGATCATAATCCTATTTTCCATTGATTTTATCAAATTTTGTAGCAATTCTGGGGCGAAATTATACCAAACCTCTTCGATTTTTTCGAACAATTACTCAACCCTATTAAAGTGTCTTTGATAAGCGTAAACACGCCTAGCAATCAGACCTCAAAGATTTTGAATAGGATTCAAATCTGGTGCACATGCAGGCCAATCTAATAATTTGATTCCTTCTTTCTCAAAAAACGCTTTACTTGCTTTGGACACATGAATACGAGCGTTATCCTGTTGGAATATGAAATTACTCCCAGCAAAACTTGCAGCAGGTAAGAGGTTATCTTCAAGTACTTTTATATAATCATTAGAATTCATTTTTGTTGTTATCTTAACTAACGGTAAAACTCCATTGTAAGGAAAAGCACCCCAAACCATGACAGTTCCTCCACCGAAATTCTTTTTGGAGAAAATTTTTCTATCCTCTGACATTTTATGCCAGTATCATTTCAAACGATTTAGAGGCTAGCTAGGCTAGGTTCATCCGAACACCTAGTATAATCATTAGTTGCTAAAGATACTCTTGACTGGTTATAAAACAGCGTCAAACAAGTTCTCAATGCAATTCAATTAACAAATAAAAAATTGATTTTTTGTCTGAGCGAAGAGAAGACATATGAGGTGAACTTGGTTTTTTTGTTCGAAGATAACTCAAAAATCACGATTTTGATGCAATCTTCAGAATAGGTTCCTATAGGGGTCAAAATTTACTGTATAGTTTTTCGTAAAGATTGGCCCACTCCCGAAATTCGGGGACTTACATTATCACTAGATGGAGCCAAAATTGGCTATATATTATATACATATATATTCAAAAGGATACCGAAAGGATATTCAAAGAAACATATCAATGCTCAGACTACACTGTTTTGCAGTAATCCTAGTAATCTTTAATTTTTAATTAAACGCAAATAAACTTATTGAGTCATTCCTTAAATTAATAGTTGTACTAATTTCTACTATAATTGTATTATTGAAAAACATAAAATTATAAATTGAATCCAAGAAACGAGATGGCAACACTGAATCGTATTGAATGTAATGTTAAGTGATATTGCGCCGTTTAATGTAAAAGTAAATGTTGAACATTTGAAGAACCGGCTTAGTCTTGGAAACATTTAGTTATCATTTAGTTATCGATATAAGACCAACAATGATGATCAACATTTTCTAGTGTAAAATGTGCGTTAATTTAGACTCGACGTTAAACGTCGTTTCTTGATACTCTTTTCAGGATTATAGTCATCATCAATTTTAAATTCATCATTAAACCCATCTCTAGATTGATCGATAATCTTCATCTTTAAAAATTTCCATCTAATCAACACAACAATTAGAAATGAATTTATCATCTTTAATCAATTTACTTTTCCTTTTATCTTGTTTAATTATATTAACTGAATCTCGTGTTCATGAAATAGCCACTTTTGGTGATCAAATTGCTTCTTTACCATGTGAAGTTGATGTTAAAAATTGTGGTTCCATTGAAATGATAAGTTGGTTTAAAAATGTTTCAAATGATTGGGAACTTGTTTATTCATACACAAAGGGTGGCCATGAGAAAGTATTGGGTCACTTGATTAAGCAAGCCGATAAAGTATCAATGGACCATTCAAATATGAGCACAACTGGAATAACCTATTTAAGGATTAAAAATTTAATGTTAAGTGATGAAGGAAGTTACAAATGTGATGTTACCTATTCTCATAACAATAAAAATTGTCCAACTTTAACTTACTCTAAATTATTCACATTAGGTGAGTAGCAACATCTCTATTAAAACACAAGTAAACCTACAAGCGAAATCAAACTCAATCGGCTTTCCAACTAAATCTATATCAAATCCTTACCATTGAAGAGTACTTTTCATCTCAACAAACGCTAATGTAAACTCCATTTTTCAGTCAACTTTTTTTTCGCTACAAAATTTTTGAATATCAAATGAGTTGAATTGAAGGGAAACTCGAAAAATTGAACAGATTGTCATTTGCAAATCCACTTGAGTTTAAACAGACAGTTAACACAAATGATAAACAGCTTTTGAATGAGTGACCAAAAGATGCTGACCGATGCTTGATTTGTGTTAAAATGAGGTTCCTTTTGTATTCAGCAACAGTTATTGTCATTATTGATACAATTACAACAATGACAACCACAAGTGACGAGATTAAAATATATAAAATGCAATTGGTAAATGAACATGGGTGAAGAGAGAGAGAAGAGAGGGAAAAATTAAAAGCAGATAAATCTCACTTTTCCATCTAACTTTGCTCTTCTTTTCATTTTTTCCCTCCATTCTCGATAGAAAAATCAATCCTCATTATCTCATTACTATTCTTAATAAAATCAAATTGAATTCATTTACTTTTCTTTCATTTTCATCATCTTTTTTATTCTCTTTTCTGAATCGCCAAAAAATGGTTTAATCGTGGGAAATAATGCATTATAATGGATTCAATGAATCGTGTTACAATTGAAATGTAATGAAATGCAAAGTGAAGAAGCAATAAAAAACAGAGAAAAATGTAAATCTAGAAAGTTGAATGAAAGGGCATCGCTTGATTGATGATGACCCTTTAAAATCAATCTTTTTCCCTTTACGCTTCTTCCAATATCTTCCTACTCTTTCCGGTTATTAATGTCATCCTTTGATTATCAACACCTTGAGATGAAAACTTGTAAAACTCATCATGCTTTACAATGAATGTAAGGTAAGAAAAGATGAGAAAAGAAAGTTTCTTCTGTAACTTGTTCTCTAAATTACCTTACCTGTGTATATTGTAGTTGTGATGTCAAGTGATGAAAGCAAAAATGAATGACCAAAGATGGGAAGAAGAAGCAATGAATAGAAAGAAAAAGTCGAAAAGTGATACTTTTTGTCGAGCCAATCACCATCATCACCTTACTTGAATAGACTTTTTTTTTCTTTTCTTGAAAAAAAGTTAATTTCGACGATAAAAACTCTCGTTTGATGACTTTTCTCACCCCTTTCCACCTTTCCTCTGTCGCTATAAATCTCACCTTCCACTCCTCTTTGACCTCGACTTTTTCCTCTGCTTTTCTCGTTTTACTTTTTACCATTTCTTTTCATTCATCTTCTTGTTTCTCTTCTTCTTTTCCTCTTCTTCTTCATCTTGATGATCAACTTTACCTATCTTTGGGCTTCAATTTTACTCTTTGTTGCAACAACTGTAACCAAAGTGTGTCAAACCAATTTTCACCCAAATTTTCTGCTTCAATTTTGGTTTTCTCTTTTTTCTCTTCTTTTCTTTCCCAGGAAAAAAAAGTATTCAAGATATTATCGGTTCAGTCACGTGACTATCTGAATTGTAATGAGCATGGAAAAACGAGAAATAACTGTTTAACCCTGAAATGTTGTTCTTCTTCTAATGATGAAAAGTACAAAGGCAAATATTGTGCAAAGATTAGAGGGAAAAGATATTCAAATTGATTGGTAATCTTGACACGCTTAGAGACAGAACTTTGATTGATCATTTCAACGGATTTAAAAGCAAACTATTGAAGTACAAAAGTCAAGTGAAGCGCAATTATACAATCAGATAATTGGCGTTAATGAAAATCTTGATTAATCATTGCTACCATTTGCACATCAATTAGCATCGACTTGAACGCTAATTTGCAGCTCAATTAATTACAATCAAAACTAGTTTCTTTACACAAATTGAATCTCAAACTATGATAAACAAGGCTTACAAATCAGCACAACGAGAAATGCTTCGAAATTGAAGAAAAGCCCAAAATTCTCTTGAATCAATTCCATTCCTAACATCAAATTTCACAGTAATCACAACAACTTTCAAAAAACTCTTCAAGAGATTTTCTTTGATTGGCTGAGAATTTCAAAAAAAAGTATAAAAAAAAGATGATTTGAATGAAGGAAACACTTCTAATTTCAAGTTTTACAATACATTAACTGATAGTGTAAAGCAATAAATTGAATAGTTTACCAGTCAAGAGTCAGTTACCTTGAGTAATAAAAAATGTTAGAAAAGTTGAAAGTTCAATTGTCAAGATCAATTGAATAATGAGTTTAAAAAAAAAGAACGAAATGTTGGTGAAAATGTTTCATTGACGAGGAAAACAGATTGTTTGCCATTAACAGTTGAAAGAATGTCAATTAGCATAAAGTTACCATTATTAGCAATAGCCATTTGGAAATGTTGAACTGTCAAAATGTTGGCAACTGTTAAGGCCCATTCCCAATGCAATAAAGGTCATAAACTCACACCGATCAGGCCACCCAGTAAAGTCTTTCCGTTTTTTTTTGGCCATTTCTTCTTCTTCTTCTTGGACAGTTGCTATTGCAGAAACAGGATAAGAACAGAAACAGTCGATAACATTCATTTATCAAATTATAACATTACGATGGTGCATTGAAAGGAAGAAGAAAAAAGTTGAGAAAAAAACAACATTTCAATGTTGGTGCAAAAAATGGACAAAGCCAGTACTTGGAACTTGTAAAATGTATTGATTGAGAAAAATTTGTTTACAGTTGAATATTAAAAAGGGAGAGAAAGAAAAAATTTTTCCTTCAACTATTCAAATTCATTGCACGAGCTTTTCAAATTTTGATAAAGTTTCAAGTAAAGGTTATCATGCAAAAAGCATCTAAATGGTAATTCAGAGTTACTGTGAAAGAAGATCGTTAATTGAATTATTTCTTGCAACCATTGCAATTGATTAATCAAACAAGTTTACCACATTCAGTTGATGGGTAAAAGAGTTGATGGTCTAATTTATGCATAATAGATAGTCACACATTCATCTATAAACCATGAAAAGTGAAACTTTTGCTGAAACTGTTTATCCATCCAATTATGAATTACTTTACTTTTCACACTTTTACTTGTTTACAGGAAAAGGTAAACTTTATTGAGCGCAAAAGTGGCCAAAAGATTCAACATTTGAGGGGAAAAAGTTGTACATTTATAATGCATTTTCGTGGCTTACAAATGAACAGTGTTCATCAGAAACTTTTTTTTTACCTCCATCTTTATTTATTCATTAACCTTTCACATAGACATGCACAGAATAACCTTTGACAGTTGCCAGTCATTCAGTCATTCAGGTTATTCCACCTTACACTCTATCTTCATCATCTTAATTCGTTTTCTGTTTTCCTTTTCTTTCCTCATTTTCATTCAATAGCCTTTCGACTATCATCCTTTGATCAATACTCTTCATCGATTACCTTTTCTTGTAAAGAATTTTTTTCTTCTTTGCCGTTTTCTTTTCTCTCTCACTTTTCTTCTTCACTCCTTTTTCCTATTTCGTTTCCTATCATGATAATGATGATGATTATTCCCTCTTTTGATTTTCTATCCATTACTTTTTCTCTTTTTTGTTATATTATTAAAAACATCACTTGAAGAGAAGAGAAGAGAAGAAGAAGAAGATGAAAGGAAAGGAAAAACATTAAGACGTTTGCTTAACACAATAAATATGCTCATCTGTTTATCTCATTTTCATATCATGTTATTTATGCACCAAACAAAATTGCTAATGAGCCTTTATTGACTCAACCGAAACACTTAAGCTGATGAAACGAAATGGTTCACTTTTTGTTTAACAAGGCGAGAACATTATCATACAAGTTGACCATTTCAACGGCCCTTTATGTTGCACCGTTTCATCTTCGCCCATTACGCATTAATCTGTAACAAGACTTATTGGGTTAAAAGTCCTTCTGACTGAGTCAAGCTCAAAGGTTTACTAAAAGGTCCATCGGAATCCATCGATTTCATAGAAGATCTGTACATTTTTTTTGAATTTCGAACAGAAACAATGTTGACAATATTCACGATAAAGTTGATAGTTGAATAAAGTTGGCTGATTTGCGAGAGAATTAAAGATTGAAAATCTGAAGGTTCGAATAAGAGAAAAGAACAAATATCGATTTTTTTAAACCTTTATTTTTAACGTTTTCAAATTTTGCCGAAAATTCAACTTTCGCTCTTTCATTGTAAATGAAATTTTTCGTCGAAAAATTGTAATTCGATAGAAATATAAATTAAAAGTAATTTTCTTTCGTTTTCCATCTTTAGGATCAAAGGAACATCTTCGTCCTCCTCGTATCACTGAACATCCTTCCGACACAATAGTCGGTCGAGGTGAACCAACCAAGTTGGATTGTCGAGCCGAGGGTAATCCCAATCCAACCATCGAATGGTACAAAGATGGTAAGCCAATCAACGGAGCCCACCACAACCGACTCGCTCTACCAACAGGATCACTTTTCTTTCTTCACGTGATTCACAATAAAAAGGATCCAGACACGGGAACTTATTGGTGTGTGGCTCGAAATGAAATTGGTAAAGTTCAAAGTCGAAATGCAACTTTAAATTATGCATGTAAGTAGAACTTGAAATGTTTCATTCACTGCTATAAACCTCATCATTCATATTCACCATCACAATTCACCTCATCATGTAACACTTTTACTCATTATCCATGTAATCAACACCAAATTAGCCTTTAACCAACAAAGTTGTTGCACTTGATCGTGTAAAGAAGAAGAAGGGGAAAAGAGGTTTTCCTGATTAATTACAATTACCTTTATTAGAACATCAATTAGATTCTTTTCTTGGTGATTCAGTTTGCCAGCCTGAATCAATCATGAAACCTTCCATTAATTTGAAAGCTTTTCCAATGTGAAACTAATTGATTTCCTAATGGCTAAAGTTGAAAAACTTTGTTTATTTCAAAATTTCAATTCCATTAGCAAAAGATATTTTCAGTATCAGTTTCACTCAACTTGAAAATGGATTCAATTAAATGTTTAAAATTTCCCCATCAATTGTGGAATTTTTGTTTCAATTTTTTTTTTCGATTCTCTCGCTATTTTAGGCCAAAAACTTTCTTCACCCAAAAACCACTTTGAATATTTAAATTGATAATCAATTTATGCAAATCAATCAAGATCATCATTTGAAACATTAAATCATGATTAGAGCTAGAAAAGGCCAAATTATCTCTAAATGAGCAAGTTTCATGTTAACGGATGAAAGAAAGGAGAAAAAGTTATCATGAAATGTTGACATGAAAAGTACACAAGAAATGAAAGATTGTTGATTTTAAAGAGAAATCTAAATGTAAAATGGAATACATGAAAAATGATAACTTTTTGATTGAAGCATCATTAAAAGGTTTGACCTTTTTGTACACTCGAAAGGTAAGCAGACAAAAATAGTTGATTTTCTTGTAAAAATAGTTATTCTTTTTGATTCAACTCAAAACCTCAAAATGCAATATTATTATCATTATTAACCAAAACTAAAGTATCCATTTTGCCAAAAGGTCAACATTGGTGAAAAGAAAAGCCGATTTAAAGTTAACTTTGCGTGGTAAAGATCATTTGAGTCTCAAATTAAGCTTGTTTATCATCATCTATTCATCTCTTTCTTATTATCAATCCATCAGAATAGAAACAAAACAAGAGAAAAGAAGAAAAAAAATTGTTTACTCTATCAACAAGTAAATTATATTCGTAGGCATATTTCAGATGATAACTTTAACCTCCTCCTTATTTTACTTGCTTTCAACAGTTTATCATTTCATTTATCAAACTTTAATCACGCAATTGTGATTTCACCAAAAACCAGTTGGACTAAAAAGCAGCTAACCTTTTTTTTTGCGCCAAAACAAACCAAAAGATTTTTTAAATGTCTATCAAATTTTCAGTTAATCTGATTGGAATTTTTGTGCAAAATTAAATTTTATTCTGACCCTTTCATGGACTCACCTTTATGTCCTTTAAACTCTTTTGTTTTTTACTTGGAAATGGCTATCAGTTTGGATAAGTTATTATAGCATACAAAGAAAGTAGAAAACTTTTGTTGGTTCAAAAAGATTCAAGTTAAACTGATAAAAACTGCTGATTAAAGTTTGGTTAATTATTCTGTAATACCAATTCTGTAATTCGGTATTTTCATTTGAAAGCTAATCCGTTAATCTCGAAACTTGACGCTTAGTGATTGATGAGTTACTTTTTCTTAATATCCACCTTGAATTTTTAATCATTAGGTCATTTGTATTGTATTGTATTGACAAAAATTGATAAGTCACTAGTCTTATGAATGCGGGACGATTTGATTTGAAAGTTGACTAATAAGCAACAAATATGACTTGACTCAAAGTTGAAAAATTCAGTGACAGCAAATGGATTAACCTGTGACTGGTTACATAAACGGTCACAATGATGATTGCTCAAAAGTTTAAACTGTTAATCTTTTGAGCACCTAACCTAACCCGACCTAACCTAGCCAGCTTTTAATTTGAGATAAACTAAAGACTCACTTTTTCACTCAATAGCTAATCCAAATGTATCGACTGAGCCTTGAGCGCGAATTTGCCTTTGCTCATCGATTAACCGAACATTAATCTTAACCTTTTATTTTTGTCGTTTAGCAAATACATGTATTCAAAGAAAGAATCTCAATCAACAATAAAACAAAAATGATTAATTGACCTTTCATGATACTCTTCATTGGATTTTCTACTATTCATTGACATTGATTTTATTGAGCTGCAAAAACAAAGTACATAAACATTTAGGGGAAAAAAGTGGATAACAAAATGCGAAACCAATCTCTTATCGTTTTCCTCCTTTTCCTTACTACAGAGAAAAGATGAGAATGCCATTTGAAATAAGTAAGGATGAGAAAAAAAAGTTATTGTCTGCAATATATTATCATCTGAACAAAAAAAAGTATCAACATTGATTTGTTATTTATGCATATAATAAGCTGGAAAAAAGGCAATAAGAAGAAGCATAAAGGTCGAAAAGAAATTCGTTTTTTCTCTCAATAATTGAACATATATTCTCAATTGGTATCATTTATAACCTTCTCACTGTCCTTGTTTCTTTACGCCAATAAGTGTCACATTAGGCAATGTTTCACTTTATCTGTGTGTCTACAGGAAGAGGCTAAACAGGCAAAAGTGATAAGAAATGAGTTCGACTTTTTTTTCTGGATAATGCAAAAAACTGTTAGCCCAGAGAATGGAAAAGTATAGAGAATACCAGTCGAAATGGAATTGTCATAATCACGCAATATTATTCAATGTTGAAAAGATAATGATGATGATTGAAATCAATGTCACCATTTCTTATGCATTTAGTGTCAAAAGTGAACAAAAAGCCAAAAAATCGAATCGCTTTTATCACTTAAAATTGCAATTCAACTAATTTCTTGAGTTTTATAGATGTCCATTCTGGTCAATGAAACCATTTTTGTGTTTTTTGTCTTTTCCTTATCAAACTCATCTTTCTTTAAAGATGCAAAAGTCTTCAGAATTGAGTCTCTTCTTCTTGATCAGCGAACTGTTTCAAGTGATAAATGGACTCTTGCATTTGGAAAGACGAAAATGATAAAAAAAAAACGGAAAAAAAAGAAAAGATGAAAATGATATTACCTTTTGAAGGTAAGGTTAGGTGAGTAGAAGAGGAACTGAAATAAAAGTTGTTAATAATGTGTATTAACATGAGATGAATAAACAGATAAATTAATTGATAGTGACTTGTTACCTGGTCTTACTTGTTACCTTGATAAATAATTGCTGTAAAAGTTGCAAAATTAATTCCAAATAGCACCTAAGAATATGTTTTATTGATGAAACAAGAAGAAAAGTTGCCCATTTTAGCTCAACTTTTTTCACCATCATGACCAAATGTTTATCAACTTTTCCTCATTTACCTTTTTTTTATCGACTTTATGCTCATTTCCATCATCATCATCACCACTTAGGTGTGAATCTCTGAGTATATAAATCTAAATGATCATCAAACTTATCGTGTGCTTTACTTTTTTTTAGTTGACTTTAATTTCCAACTCAACAGCTAAAGTTACTACAATTTGTATCCTACTTCATGACATTGGAAAATTTAAAGAGGTTCAACGATAATGATTTTGATGTTGAAAAATGATAAAGACGCAAAACTGTTTACATGATGATATTCATGAGAATATCCGGAAAGTTTATCTTTGCCATTTTGAATGTTGCTCGGATTAGATGAAAACTGAGAGAAAACACTTTTACATTTACTTTCCTTGGGTCAACTTTGAATGGCATGCTTAATGGGCAGATTAATTTGGTAATATACATTCAACTCACAAAGATTATCTGTTCAACAGATTAAGGTGTGTGTTTACCTTGTTTTGTTGCTTTTTGTTGTTGCTCTCTTTATCCTATTCCTTTGATGATAACGATGATGGGCAAATGATGATGCTAATTAATCTTAAACTTGTAAAAAGGGCAACAGAAAAGATGAAATGAGATGAAGCTTCTGATAAGTAATTAAAAAGTTTAACAATGATTAGAGGGTCAGTCTTTAGCTTGTATAATAAATGGCTAGTTGATGTTCAACTTTTACTTCATTGTTTGCCCTTCTTTCCTACATCTTTTGTTTACGATGTGAACCAGATAATGCCATCACTGAATAGGTTGACTTTATTAAAGTTTATAAACTTTACATTTTTTTAGGTTCATGAGTGGGTAATGTTTCATTGGATTGTGATTGTTGATTTGATTTGCGGATTTGCTTTGAACCTTTGTTTTCCGCTTTTCAATGTTGCGATTATTCATTTTACGCAAGACTTTACCGTTGTAAGGCTTTACTTTGACCCGATATCTTTGTGCTTTTTAAGGGTGAATGTAATGCATGTAATGTGTAACCTTGCATTTGTTCATCTCACGCTTTAAAGCCTAACCCATGAAGATTTGAAACAAAAGGTAAGCGAAAGGAAATAATTGACTGTTGTTCAACATGGATCATTTGGATGCAAAGGTAAATGGTTAAGGTTGAAATGGAGAGTGGAAAATGGTTTCAATGGTTTTCTTATAAATTGCATGATTCTGTATTGCTTGCTTTCTTTTCGTTTGTTTGGATAGAAATTTTGAAGACTATTGCTGGGGAAGCAAACCTCTTTGCTTTTATCAATAATCCATGGTTAAATGAACTGGATTAGAGGATGAACTTGGCTTAATCAAGTTAATTTGAGGGACACGAGAGAGTTGATGGTCAGCTTGAAAAGCTAAAATAAACTTTAGGATATTGTAATTGGCCATTAAGGTAACCATAAAAGGTTCATAGTTTGAACAATACGAAAAGACAATAGATTTAGGTTAGATTCGGTTAGGTTAGTTTGCTGGTTGAAATTTTGAGACAAAAAAGGCTTCCTATCCAGTTTTATGTAGAGATTTACAAGACATAAAATGAGTCCAACTAGAGAATGGAAATGATTGAAATCAAAAAATGATTATCGAAAAAGGTTGAGATAATTCGCTCTATTTAGAGCATCGGTGGATTTTCTCGTGATGAACAAGATTTCTTTAGCATCAAGACTTGCTCTAAAATTCATATTATTTAAACATTTTAACGTCTAAATATGTTCAGTTCATTTGCTACAAATTGTTTATAATAAGAACGAGTAACAAGTGCAAAATATCAGCTTATTTTGAGTGAGTCTTTTCAGTCTATATTGTCTGTCTAGTTGTTAAACTTGAAAGGTTAAGGTGATTACAACTCAAATGTCTCATCGGGTTATTCACTGCATTGGTAACTAAAGTTGATTTGATGATGATAAACAGCAAACTTTCAACTCTGAGTTGATTTAACAGACTTAACTTTTACAGTTGGAAAAACATTCGATTAAAGTCATTGCGGTCAAACAATAAAGATCATTCTTTAATATTAAAAGCTCTAGATTTACAGAGCTTTATTTTTTTTTGTTTCAAAGTTTCAACCAGTAAACTAACCTAACCGAACCTAACCTGAAACCATCTTTTCATATAAAAAATAAGGAACCTTTTCTGGTTAACTTAGGTAAGAACAAAGCATTAATGTAATTGAATGAAAATGTAATTTTTAAAACTAAGATTTTACATTTTTTCTTTTATTTGATTATGAATAAAATTAAGATTTGCATGAGATTAATGTTGAGCTGATTTATCCGAAGGTAACTACAATTCTGAACTTTACAGTTGATCCCGATAATAATTAACTTGATCCAAAGTTAAATAATCATCAGAGAGTAGTGCATGTATTATTTGCATTTTTTGTTGAACAAAAGTGATGATTACTTTGATAATTAAAGTTGATTTGATGCTAATAAACATTTCTTTCCCATTAAACAACCTTTAAAGAGGACCAAATCATACCAAGCTCGCAACTGTTAACATAAAGTAATACCATTTATACCTGATTAAAGGTCTTCAGGTTTGATACCAAAAGAAGCCCCAAAAAAGCACATAAGCATAATTAACCTGTAATTATCATTAACAATGTAAACTTGTTGGTTAACAAAAAAAAAGTTAATTCACTTATAAAAATATTGTTCTAGTCTTTTGATAGCAAACAATATTTTCAGTCAAGTTAACCTCAAATAAAAATGACAATTTCCCTCTTCAATAAACTCTAACATTAATTATCTTATCAGAAAGAAAGAGAGAGAGAGCAAAAAAAGATAAATTCATTTCATGTAAAAACGTTCAGCTACAGATTTGAAGGAAAACTGAGCAATAAAACAATCAAATAGAGATTAAAGTAAAACCAATGTTAATTATCCTTTGATTGTTTCAATTCAATTAATTGGATGAAAATTTCAAGTCAAACCGTCAACAAAGGTTGACATCGAAAAGAGGGAAAACATTGAAACTTGTAAAAAAGTGAAATGTTGAAAGATGAACCCTTTTCAACCATAAATTGAATGAATTGGGACAGGAAAATGATGAACCCAAAGTTGGACAAAAGGAAGCTTTACCCTGAAATGTCATTAATTTTCATTCTTTTACATTCATGTTCATCATTATCACAAAATTGTGATCAACATTCTCATTATTATTATATCATTATTATCATAGACAAAGAGTTGAAAAGCATAATTGCTTGGCTAATGTTTCACCAACTTTTCAATCTTGACTCTTAACCAATATTTTTGCATTTTTTTCATCTAATATTTTCTGTAAACATTATCATTTTATAATTATCGCCTTTTCACACTCCCTGTTTGGATGGAAATTTCAGCTTCTCTCACCCTTTTACTTCACAGTTTAATGAATTTTTCCTTTTATTCAGAAGAAGAGCAACTGATGATGGTGTAACTACAAGTGAAGAAACAAAAGAAGAGGTAAAAATGTGAAATGGGCGGAGAAATTTGGAAACATATTGAAGTTGTTATGATGATAATGATGGTGAGATTTTCAAGATTGAATGGAAGAGGGAAAAAGTGTTCCATCATGGATACATGATAAAATGTCATTTACTATCATGTTGTAAGCTGCTACTGAAGAGGAATAATGAAAGTTGTTCAAGATGATGATTGAAACAATTTACAAGTTTAATCACGAAAAATGATCAAAGTCTTTTTTTTTGTTGTGAGTGAGTTGAAAAGCAAAAGCTGAAGGAAGGAAAAGAAGAAATTTTTCCTTCTTTGCCTCTTCTACTTCATTGTTTCCTTTTTCCTGCCATTGGTTCACCAGTTTTTCATGGGTTCATGGTGTTGATGAACATTTTTAATCATTATACTGTCCAAGTGTTTGGAGTAAACATTTTATTCCCAGTCAAATGATTGAGTGGAAAAGGGTTAACATGGTAAAGGCGGGTGGCGACAAAAAAGGAACAATGAAAAATGAAGAAAAATTGGTTGACACTTTGATTCCAAGTGACCATGCAAGTGATCAACTTTTACTCTTGATTAATCTCAACTGTTGCCATTTCCAATTGAAATGAACATGCATTTTTCCATGAATTATCAGAGAAAATCATTTTTGGAAAAAGAAGGAAATGCAAAGAAAAAAAAAATGTTACTTTCCATTTGGTAAAGTAAAGATTAAGAAGAAAAGTGTTTTACTTGAAATTGACCATAAAGAGTGAAAACAAATGGACCATTAACTGACCCCTTCAATGAGCCATTAAAGTCGAGTTAAACTTTAACCCTTCAGATGCTTGCCATCGATAAGAGAAAAACTGTGAAAATAGAAACACAAAATTTCCTTTTCCTTCATTTTCCCATTTCTCCAACTGTTTCTTCCTTCTCTTTATCATTGCCATCAATTGAAATCATTTTCAAAGTTCAACTCGCATTATCATAACATCGAGTCTTTCGATCTACAAGAAAAGGCGAAAAATAATCTCATCATTTTTATCCTGAAAATCTTTTCTTTTAACCTTAACTTTTGTTTTTCCCCATTTCCATCATCCAGTTCAATTCCATCATTAATTCATTCAATTCAGTTTCCATTGAATTTAAACATTCTTTACCAAAAAGATTGACTTTTCGATTACTTCCAAAGTAATTTCCAAAAACAGAAAACAGAAAAAAAATGAAATTCTAAATCACGATTGCAAAAGAATTCAAAATCAAATGATTATTGACGAGTTTCATGCTTTTTCCATGTAACCAAAATCATCGAAATATTAAATGGACACTTTTCGTTCTTTCAGTTACAATGAAAATGAAATTATTTAATTATCATTAGCGAGTTTCATTGCAACGATAATGTTAAATATTATCATCATCAACATTCTGTCAAGGTAATGATATGAATTATTTGTAATATGTTAATTGGTTTGTTTAACCATTTTTCTCATCTTGATAATTCTTTTCCATTACAATATTCATAAAGGAAAATTGTGTTCCTTCTCTTCAACAATTGTTTTTTCTCTGATATTTTCTCATTCCATGGTAAATGGAAAAGAAGAAACAAAGTGAAACAGAAAAAAAAGCGAAACATAATTAAGTGAATAATATATTCATTTGAATGTAATATGTTGCAAAGAGAATAAATTATCAGATTGAATATTGTTCCAACTTTTAATTTTACCTCATTCTATTTTCCATCAATGAGTTTACATGGGAAAGTGTAGAAAAGGGTCAATTTCGCTTTCATTATGCTAATCAAACGAACCTTGTTTTTTCTTCTTCTTGTGTGCTCATCTTTACTCTAATTTTCAATGGAAACTCAAGAGTCTAAATTGTCTGAAAAAGATGGCAATTATTGGACCAAACAGAGATGAATAATAATAGACTTTGAAATATTCACTTTGAAGTGATTTTTGAAGGAAAGGTTTGGTTCGGCCGCGTCAAATGATGCCTTACATCAAAAGATTGGTTTGACCAAACAGAGGGAAAAGAGGAAAATGATGAAGATGATGATGATAGTAGAAACAAATGAGATATAACTTAATTTGAGGTGTAACTTGGGTTTACCCATCAATTCATAAGGGAATTTTGGATGATGATTATTATTGCTATTGTGCCTTTTACTGTTTACAGGATCTTTAAGGTTGCGCTCTGCCACTTTCTCTTCGTTTCATCTTCTTCTTTCCTTTGCTTGAAAACTGCCTCGAGCTTTTGCTTCATCTTTTTTACTTCCATTAACTCATCCTAATTTTGCTTCTTGTTTTGTTTTCCTATTATACGGTTATTTAAACTCTACATTTTTACCTTTTTTTTCTCGTCTTCACTGAGAATGGAAATATTCGTTTAAAATCCTTTTCAAGTTTGCGCTTCATCAAAAATGTGGTAACAGAGTAATGATGGAGCAAGAAAAAGAAACAAACAGTAAAACAGTTTCATGATAATCAGAAGAGTTCAGCATTTTTCGCTTCTCACACAAATTCAATTCTCTAGTTGATTTTTTGTATTTTCTTTTTTCTTCTTCTTCTTCTTCTTCCCTCTTTGCATCTTCAGGCATTCAATTCAATTTTCATAATAATCATGTTAAACTGTTAAAATGATGAAAATGGTAAAGTCAAGGTTGTGCGAAGAAAAAAAAGTGATGAACAGTTCTTTTTTGCATCTTTACTTTTAGTCTAGTTATGCAAGTTGAATCTTCAGTAAACATCTCATGACATGATAAAATGATTAATAAACCTTGTTATCTATTGATTGATGTTAAAATGAATCGAAAAATTTCATTGTTTACTCGATAATCGCGTTGATCATCTTTCATTTTTTACCCTCTCTACTGTCAACTGTCAACCTAGACTTGTGCATCCCTCAACACTGAGCGCACGTGAAGCTTGGCCTTGTCTGTGTGAACAAATGTGAATCTCACAAAGAGACAAAAAGATGAGAAAAAAACTTCTCAAGACTTGCTAATCAAATTACCATTGAATGTGAAGCTGCAAATTATTATCATTATTATATTTGGATATTTCTTGTTGAATATCACTTCTGTTTCTCCCTTTTTCATCATTTTTTTGCCTTACTTTTTGTTCGCCTCTGCAAATGAGTTTTCATCTTTACTTTTACACGTTTCCTTATTGATTATTTGGCTAATGAAAAGTAATCCAATTTTTTTTCTCTTCTTTCAACTTTTCCCTTGTTTCGCTACCATAAGATATTGATACATTTATTGCTTTGATTAATGGTAATCATATTTAGTCTCATTACTGTTGCATTCAAACTTAATCCACTTTGAGCAAAAAAAATGTAAAGATTATCGTTTAATTGAAACCCAAACTGATCAAGAATAAAAGTTATCCCTGGAAATTACATTAACCATTGTTGGCGTCATTTCAAGTTAATCTTTACAATAATTCATTTCATGATCAATTTCATCATGAGATGAAAAGCGAAAAGCGATTGACTTTTACGAAAAAGTTGCTTTTTCGATTTTCTTAGATCGCAGTCAGATTTACTTCAGCATTTTGAACTCTTTCATTACTTCAAAGAGCATTGGAACTTTTGGATAAAAATTCTTTTCCCTGTTCATATTCCAATGAACCCGCAATGGTCAGCATTTGTTTGATGCAATAATTGAATAAAGTTTCTTCTGTTTTGTTCGAATAAACAAAATGTTTCAAATGTTCAACTTGAATTTATAACTAAATTTTTAGCTCTTCAATGCTTGTCAAGTTTAGTGTTTGTCAAAAATGGTAAATAAATAATTATACAAGAGTAAATATGACATTGAATTGACATGGAAATTTAATTCAATTATCCTTTGGGAAACTTTTCCATGTTAATTTATCCATCGAGATTTGGTAAAGTTGAAGCAAAGGAAAAAAAAGTTTCAACTTGACAACTGATTGTGGTTGAATTGAATGAAGATTGGCTTTAAAAAGGTAAACATGAAATCAAGATAAAAAAGACAGAGGATCAAGAGGATGGAAAAGGGAAGATGAAAAGGAGTGAAAAGGTAAGAGGGAGAAAAAACAAAATTTTGTTTGCTCGACTCCAAGTTGAAAAGAAGAGAGAAAAAAAAGTTAATTCAGTTACTTTTCAACCAACCATGGATACAATTCCCTGCCCTTTAGCCCTTTAACAACTTGACTCTGCTTTTCAACTTTCATTTGTTTCCCTTTGGTTCACTTGTTCAAACCTTTTTTTTCCTGTTTTTCCTTTATTCCAATGTTGTTATTCTGGTGACCAAATTTCAATGAATTCAGGGTTAAATATTGTATCACTTATTGTCGAATATCTGAATAGTCTATTTGTTGAACCGTTAAGGCTCAATTCAATTTAAAAATGGAAATCGAATCTCGAAATTTGCCTGTTTTTGACGGCAAACATTTCACCAAAACCAGCGATTAATAAACTCATTTCATTTAGCTTTAAGCATCGAATTTGCTTTCATCGAAAAATGTCCAATGGAAAGAAAATCAAAATTTGTGTCAAATCTTTTCAAGCACAGCAATTTGATAATCAATTGAATGCATTTTCCAGCATTTGAAGATCGAAGGCGATAAAGTTGGAAAATTATTTTCAAAACTTGAGCGAATCTAGAAAAGCACAAAGTCGAGTTAATCAAAGAAACAAACTTAGGCTGTGAGATGAGCAAATGTAATTATTGGTCTCGATTAGTCGACATAGGAAACAGTTGAACCTTGAATCAACTTAATTATTGTAATCAACTGAGTGTCGAACAAGTTGTGTCCATAACATCAAGCGCATTATCATGATCATTATAATTATCAGTATAACAGGAAAAGCATTATAACTGAATCTTTACAAAGAAAAACTGGCGAACCAGAATTCATGAAACAGAAGAAACAATCTGAAAAATCGATAAATGGCAACTTGCAAGATTCAATATCAATATTGGTTATTTTTACATTTGAATAATTTCTTCATGTAAATCAAGCCGAAAAATGTGAAAAAGTAATTTATGATTTGAAAAATTCGTTCGAAATTGAATGAAACGCGAATTGATTCGAAACTTGGAAAAACCGGATTTCGATCAATTTATCTCAATTTGTATCATCAAATAACGAGAAACTAGAAGAAATGCAAGAATAAAAGTTATGACAATTTCAATGATAACATCGCAATAACAATTATTGTAATGAGAACATTTCCATGTAATAAAAGATGAATTTTTGTTCGTTTTTTTTCGAGATTGCAATTTCTTCTCCTTGTAATCAATATTGAACCTTCAACTAGAAGCTTTGTTGGATAAATTATCCTTTAAGGTGTTACATTGATTCAGACAATATCATTACAATTATGATTAACATTACCATCAACTTGTTTTCTTGTTATTAATAGACTTTTCCTTAGACATAAAGATGTTATTGAAGTGAGAAAAATATTTACAAGTTGCAGTTAACAAGTAATGTTGGAGAATGGTGAATGATAGAGAAAAATGAATTGTTGAAATGAGTCCAATTATCATGGGCGAAAAGTACATCAATGGTAAAGGTCTTTACACTTGGAGAGAATCAATAATGTTATATTTATGATAACATGTTTCCCTCCCAGTCTATCATGATACTAACGAGCTAATTGGAGGTAACCAACCAACTAGCTTTTACAAGAAATGATAGCCTTAAAAGCTGAATAAGAAGGAGAATGAGAAAAAAAGGAAAAAAAAACTTCTTTTATATTCTTTATCTATCTAATTATCTGATGACTTTTCACAAGCAATTGTTTATATATCTGAGTTGCAAGTGGCAGATGGAAGAGCATCTTGAAAAGTGAAACGATTCTTTCATTTGGACAAATGTTTCAACTTGTAATTGATGGAGAAACATGGAAAAGCAAATTGATAACTTGTTATCAAAGGTACTTTACTCAGTCCAAAGGGTTTTAATAAGTCTTTTTGTTCCCATTGAGTGCTTGATGTTGGAAAAAGAATCAGTTTTTTTTTTCAAGTAAACAATTTGATTCAGTGATTAACTTTCGTTTTGCAAATGAAAACTTATTTTCAACTCAATCCGATGAACTTTTCAAGCTTATTCAATAACAACCCTTCCATGAACACTTTGAGCTATTCAACGCATAAGCGACTTCAGAGACACTTGATTCAGTGCGAACACCTTTTCTCTTGGTAATGTTTATCATTGGAAAAGGTTAAATTAAGAGAAAACATTTTTTTCTCACTAAATTCGTTATTGGTTCAAAGCATGATTTATTGAACCGCACTGAACCACATCTGGTTATTTTGCTTCATTACAAGTTTAGGTTGATGAAAATGAGCATTGATTGAAATGCTTTTTGATTTTGATATCGATAAGTTTCTAAATGAACAGGATTACAGACGCTTGATTTGTCACAAATGAAGAATATTTCAACTTAAATTATTTTAATTTCATGCCATTTTACAAGCAGAATCTTGAACCAGGAAGGAAATGTTTCAACCAATTTGTAACTTGACACTCACATTTACAAATAAAGGAGAGACTTTGAAATTGATAAATTTTCTGATGAAACATTTTCTTCCGTCTCAGCAAATTTTCTCAATTGAACAATTTCCATTTCAGCCATTTTCCCTTTCGTCGTCTGAGCAACTTTATTTTTAAATAAACACCCAAGGCAAGTCTGATATGAAATGGAAATTCATTCCCAGAGAAATGCAAAAATATTTAATATTCTGTTTATTTTTACAGTTTTACAGTTCCAACTAAAGATTTTCAGTAATTTAAAGGTTAACAGCACAAATCATGTTTATTTACAAGAATAAATGTTCTGTTGATACTTGAAATTATTCATTTTCTCTGATAATCTTAATTTTCTCTCTTTCCATTTTGAATAATAAATACTTTTGCATTTACCAGTTTATCTGAAAGGGAATGCAAAAGATCAAGACTAACGTAATCATATTAAAAAAAAATGAAAAGCAAAGAAAAGCGAAAAAGTGTTTCGAGAAAAAAAAAAGGATTTTCTTTGCAAAAGTTTCTTTTACCTTTAAGCATTAATAATGTAAACTGATAGTTGAGCAAACAAAATAATCGTAAACAAAATTTATTGAACAATTGAAAGTGTAATATGCAAAAAAATGATATCAAATAGTATTGTTATTAGGATTTGGAATTTTGAATTTCCATTTGGATTTTTCATTTTCCATTCCTCATTGAATGGGTTAACTGATGGTATCGCATTTTTGGGTTGAAATCAGTTTTCTCAATGAATTGCGGAAAAAGGAAAAAAGGTAAAAGTTATTGTTGCTCAAAATTGATCCGAGTTTCCCTGTTATTGTAAATTCTTTGAAAGCTTTTCGTGCTCGTTATTTTGTCTTGCGTCAAGGTATTTAAATAATTTCGAGTTTTGCATTTTGATGGAAATTGAATTGGAAAATGTTGCCTTTTGGTTTATCATTCAATATTTGGATTGGGATTTAAAGCTGTAAACTGATATTCAAAGTTGTTCAATTGCTTTTATTGCCATCACTTTATCACACTCATTTCGATATGCTTTAGGAAGAAGAAAATTTTGCGAAAAGAACCAAAAAGTCAAATCTCAAAATCGGATTAACTTTTTACACTCGAAGCGTACTGTTAGCAGAAATGCATTATTACTGTTGCCTTCAGTTGAATAACTTTGCACAAAAGGTTACATTGTGCCTAAAGATTACATGTCGATGAATTTGTGCATCAAATTTACGTTTAATTATTTTCATTGGCATTGCTTTGCAAGGCAATTTTCATCGAAAGAAAAACAAAATTTTCTAAAGTCAAAGAATTTTTAATCGACTAAAAGTTCCATTGAATGTCCATTCAAAGACAATTTTGATTAATTTTCCTTTCTTGTTCAATTGAACTTTCAACTTGAAAGTTTTTTTGTGTTTACTCGAAAAATTCCATATTCAACATTTCAATGTAACTCTGATAAATGGTTGAATAGAAACATGGAAAGATTGAAATATTGAAATGAAACAGATAAAATTGAATTTTCCATTTTCTCTTCTTGTTCAATTGTTGTTTTATGCATATTATTGTTTTGCAATTGTAACACCAAAAACGGAATAATTAAATGTTGAACAAAAAAGTTGAACAATCAATTGAACAGGGAAACAACTTTTACTGAAAACCATTATGAATAAACCAAGCGTATAACCAGACAGTCTATGAACCTTTTTAGCATCAAAATGTTGCCAAGTAAAGCAGAAGAAGAAGAAGCACAAAAAAAGAGGAAATTTTTCACTCTTCAGGTTTAGCTGAACATTTTGTCCTGGATTCATTCATTTCGTTAATACTTTGCTCTTTCAATGCGCTCCGCTGTATCCATCTATTTATCAAGCAACCATGAAATTGAATAACAATAATGAAACTTTCAGAATATCATGTAGAAGAAGCAACAAAAGAGATGAAAAATGAATAATATAATCAAAGTTATCTCGGAAGCTGTAAATTGACCAACCAAATTACCTTCAAAATTGTCCCAAAGTTGGCCAATAATCATTTAATCACAATTGTTTCTGTAAACAGCAATTATTCAACTCTTGTAATCATTAATGTTGCTTTTGATTGAATCATTTTTTTTTGACTTTCTCGAAATTCAATTTTCAAAAGTTCGCTTAGAGGTGAAGAGTTGATTTCCATTTCAACTCTGAGCTGCATTTCTCGATTTCCACCAAGTTTGAGCTTCGAATTTTGGATTCACTTTTCCATTCTTGTTTCCTCGATACTTTCAATATTGTCAACTTTTGATTTTACACTATTTATCATGGTTCAGTGAATTTCCTTTCCTGCATCAGCAAAAAAGTGGTTCAATAATAGTGACTGTAACAAGCTGAAAGAATCTTTTTTTTTTCTTCATTTTATCGATCAAACTTTTCAACCTTTTCCAAGATAATTTAATAGAAGCGACAAATGTTGATATTCAATATTGATATTCAGTTTCAATTTTCCATGAATCATGTTTTCTGTTCTCTTTATTATGCAAGTTTGGAAATTAGTTTTGATCAGTTTTCAAGATTATCGAAAGAATTTCTTGTTCGTTGATCAAACTTGCTTTATTAATGACTTTCATGATTCAACTTCAATTATATTCTCATGAATCAAAGATTGTAAACTTTTTTTAATGTTACTTTTTTTTCCAATTTTCACTTTGCAATCGGAAATTGGATTCATTTGATTTACAGAATTTAATGAAGAAAAAAATGTTGAATTAAACACTTTTTCACAGTAAATTAACTTGGAATAAAGTTTATCAGATTTTCCCTTTCATGAGCCAACTTGACTAATTTGATTGACTTTGCATGAACGAGTTTGACTCGAATTTGATTGTTTATCGATATTCAATTAAATCCAAAGAGATTCTCGATTCTCTTTAAAGACGTGTTTCCACGATGAGAAATGTAATGATTATCATCTCAATTGGAAGAAAAAAGAGAAAGGAAGAAAAGTGTTTCAAGTGAAACTGTCAATGATGAAAGATGAGGTCAGAATCGTAATGAAGAGAATCAAGAAAAAGGTAAAAGTCGATTGATGCGATTCAATTAGCAGATGAAGAGGTTACAAGATGAATCCAGTTGGACAATAATTAACACAAGTTTTCTGAATGTTCAGTGAATACAAATGACAAGACATAAAGAGCAATGAAACTCTTCGATCAACAAAGCAAATGAATGGAAATCAATTGGGACAGAACATTATTTCAGTTCATTTTTTTCTGAAAATTCTAATTCTATTTTCGAATTTCCATTTCAACCTATTCTTTTTTTCCCAACGAATTTCACATAATTTCAATTCGATTAAAAAACTCCAAAAAAATGATCAACTTGAATAATCAAATTTTTACTTCGCACAATTATTCCAAGTCTCAACTTGCACTCAACGATGAAGTGAATTTGGTGATAAAAAAAATTTCATTTCGAACAATTTTTGTTCAGAAAATGACATTAACTAGCAAAGATTAAAATCATGAAGAGAACGAAAAAAAAACAAATTCTCACCTTTAGTGTTAATGAACATTTATTTAAACATTTTCATTCCACCTTTCATCATTAACATTTTATCGACTAATTTAATCGGCAGAAAAAATTCACTGAATATCATTACCATGAATTGAACTCTTTTTTTTCAACTTTTTTTGTCAACTCAGTTATTCAAATTCTTGTTTCCTTTATCATTATCATTACCATTATGACTGTTATTATTGTTTCACTGGGAGTGATAAGAGTAAAAATGTTTGATAAAGAAAATTATTTTCTCTCATTTTCACCAGAAGAGCGAAAAAAATGGTGAATCTGGAAAAGAGGAAAAAAATTGAAAATTAAACTGTAACCATAAAATTTACTTTAATTACACAGATGATTACAAAGGCAATTACTTTTAATCACTATTAAACATTGGAATTGAACCTTTTCCATTCCAAGTTAGAAGAAGGAAAGAAAAGTTGAAAAGTTGAGAAAAAAAAGTTCAACTGGAAAGACAAATGTGTTTCTTTGAGAAAAGACTTTTTCCCGTTTTATATCATCTAATTGTAATTATTTAGTTAACTCTAGTTTTGTGTCAATGTTGAACCATAAATCAGGGCAACTGTTAAATTGATGTTGCACTTTGGGAGTTTCAGGCAAGCCTGGTAGTCGAGTGAAACGATTCAGAAGCTGACACTCTTTGAACACATTTTTTTACTTAATCAAATTCTTACGCCTATCTTAACCTGGAAATAATGAAAAGTGCGATTCCTTGTGTGACTCGACTCTGTTTTACACTCGATCTAACTTGTCTTCCTTTTACCTCATTATCTTCATTTTTTACCCTCAAAAATGTTCTCATTAATTAACTAATTTTTTGCTTCTCCAAACTCAATGCTTGAAGCTTCAACTGATAACAATTGAATCTAATGACATTGATGCTTCAACATGGAACCAAGATTAGTCTTTTTTTTTCGCTTCTCAATATTTTCATGTAACTCCTTTTTTTCCTGTTCCTTTCTGTTCTGGCTGTTCAACTTGTGCCTTTTGCCTTCCAAAGCACATAATTATTACCATGTTGATGAATTTACCAATGAAGACAATTATTTCTTCTTTTTGTGTCTGGAAAACAATGAAAGTTTATCTGAATTTAAATCAAACAATTCTGTTTGTTTGCTGTGAATGGAAAATGACTTTTCTTGAAATTTTGCTTTCCTTTCCATTTCCAATGGAAACAATTGATTCGTCTTTTAAAGGGAAATTATGAAAATTATTTTTTCTTTCGTTAATTTTACCATTGAGTGAAACTGTGATGAATGGAAAGGTTCAACTGAAAGATCATCAAGAAAGTTTTGATAATCGTAAAAAAAAGTAATTCATGAGAAAATGTTGAACAAGATTAGATGATAATGATGACAATAATGATCAGAGTTGGTATGGAAAAAAAAAGAGTTTAAGGAAAGGGGAAAAAAGAGTGTTTCAGTAAACAGGAAATGTTGCAGAAAAGTTGTTCACAAAAGGGATTTAGTTCTGAAGAGAATTCAGATGATAATGATGTTTCCATAGGAAACTTGGTTGAGGCTCATCAAGAGAGATACAGAATAAGAGAAAAAAGGAGGAAAAAAGATTGACCCAAGTTTTCCTGAAACTCTTCTCTCAATGAGAAACTTTAGACTTTTTTCACCATCATAATCATTAACATTCCCTGTTGAAATAAAATGAACCAATATGATGACATTTTCACCATTTCAGTTTCCCTGTTTGATTGCCAACTAATCTTTTAAATCTTTCCGTTCTCACCTTTCTATTGACCATAAAAGTCCATCACTGTAATACCTGTTCAAAGTAAAAGCTGTTTTAAATGTTATTCAATTTTCAAGATGAAATCTTGTCTAGTCATTTGGGTGAAAATAAAAGCAGATAACAAACCTTGTTCATCTACTTGTTACAATGATAATGCAAAATAAACTGATGAGCCAGCCAAGAGTCTAGTCAGGTCAACCCACGAGTCTAACCTGTGAGGAAAAATCATGTTACAAAAGGTTTATTCGTTGCTTATTCGAACAATAACTGGTCTGTTTTCGGAGTTGGGCTCTTTTGAAAGTCAAACGTTCTTTCGTATGTAGGAAAATCCTCCCTGATCCACCTCGGCCACTTTAAATTTGAGATTAGCCATGAGGTTCGAACGGTGTTAGCCCTTCTAAACAGATTTGTTGCAATGAATCAATCAAATGGTAAAATCGAAAATTGTCATGATCGAAGCAACCGAAAAATTGAATGCAATGTTTAAGACTAAAATTTTTTAGACTTGCACAAACGAAATATGCAAAGAAGGCAAAAATTTATTTGAGAATCACAATGAATTACTTGAAGCTTGAACCGATTTTGCAAATAAAATGGAAAAGGCAATGAAATTGAAGTTTTCAATATTCATTCAGCTTCATTGTTGCCAATTTTACTGCTTGTTACTCTTGAACATTGTTATCATCATGTTATAACATTGTTGCTGTTAAATGATGCAAAAATGTCATTTTGTTTTTTCTGCTGACCCATTGTGAACATTGACAGATAAATCATGTAACCAACCTGAACTTTTTTTTTCCTCGCCAAATCATCATAATTGCATTTTGCAAAATTGTACTTTATCGGCACACAAGCTATCAATTTTCAAGATGATAAAACTCACATCTTAATGACATTTTTCGCGGTAAAAGACAACAAACTATTGATCAAACTATTGGCAAAATTGGTGTCAATGAAACTCTTCAGAGCAACATTTCGACCTTTTCTGTTTTTCTGTAACATTATTATCATTTTGTAAACAAATGGAAAGACAAGTTAATGTAACAATGCTCAAGGTGCAAGAGAGTAAAAGTGAGGGCAAAAAATGTCGCCTGTGGGTGGCAAATGAGAATAGAGATGAAAAGAGAAGAAAAAAGTTTATAAAAGTTGAAAGGAAAAAAAAACTTAGTCAAATGTATTATTAACTTGTAACTGGGAGTGAAGAATCTCATGAGATTTAGTAACGAGTAAAGTTATCCAATGATGAATGATGAGCAAGAAGAGGAGTGAGAAAAGTGAGCCCAAGAAAACGGGAAAAAGATAAATGGTAATGTTGAGAATGAGATGAAGAATGGAAAAGTTCATGTTTCGAGTAAAAAGTAGGGGAAAAGACGAGTTTGCTCTTCTGTTTTTGCAACACAAAAAAATACATTTGAACTCGAAAATGGTAAAGTTCAAGGGTAAACTGCTATTAATATTCAAACTCATTATCAATTTACCTTTTTTTTCGAACTTTCATCTTTTCCTTTTCACTCATCAGGGTTGCTCTGGAAGAATGAGAAGTCTGTCTTTTGTCTCAACACCTTTCATTAATCAGCTTTAATCATCATCATCATCATTCTGATCGTCACTCGCCAACTTTAATTTCAAAAGTTTTCCAATTTAAACTTCTTTTCTATCTTTAGGCATCTTTATTCAACTTCATATTTCAACTTTTTTTTCCTCAGCAACTTTAAATTCTAAATTCCATCACTTTTTTCCGGGTCCCAAAAAAAGTGGGTTAAGAATCGAATCAACTTTTTGACAAGAAAAATGAACTTTTCTCTTTTCACTTTTTCTCATTGGATCAGCTTCTTTCAAGGATGAAACTTGAATCTAAAGGTTTGCTGGTTGATTCAAAGTACAAGTAAAGAGACCATTTTGACCGGTAAAGAAAACGGAATTTTGAAACTTCATAGAAATTTTCAACTTTTTGAAGAAGAGGTAAAATTGTTTCGTCAAGAGTAATTCAAGAATCAAGTGGCTTTCAAATGAAGTCATATTGTTATTGACCAGATGAACAACTCGAGTTATCTGATGTTGGCAGTTTTCTGGTCAAATTGGGTTCCTTTTATTGAAAAGTAAAATGGTGAATTTGGTTGAAATGAAAAGAAATTTCAAGTTGAAAATTGATTCTCGGTTGTGCTTGGAATATTGAATGACCATGAATGGTGGACACAGAACCTTGAATTTGCTCTTTTTTCACCTTCAATGGGTTCAATATTTGAATTTGTTTTTTCCTTTATTCACTTCTTGTTCTATTCCTTTGGATAATCAGATGAATTTGTAATGTTCAAGTGTGAATAAAAAGGGAATGGGAAAAAGTGTTTTCCCATTTTTCTGATTAACTATTTACTCTATTCTCACAATTGTCAGCATTTCTTGGTTGATTCCAGAAAAGCACTGAAACTTGTGACTAACATCGAATCATTTTGTTGGTGAAAACAAGGTGAGACTCGGAGAGAGATAACAACATGATATTGATTGGTTAAACATGTTTGAAAATTGTTTTTTTGACCTTTTCTGTGTAAAGACAATAATTGATTTTGGCTCAATTTGGTACAATCTTGAGCTTCATTACAAGAAACTTGAGGAAAGTGAATAAACTTGTGAGACAATTATGTCAACAGTCAGAGTTTGTTGTTACCTTTAAGCAGATCATTTTGTCTTCTTCTTGCTCATCATCCATTGTTGTCACTCTTTTTTGTCTCAATCTTGACATATTCATTATTCTCTTCAAACAAGTTCGAGTTTCCTTCGTTTATTTTTCATTAGCTTCTATTCTAATCTCAGTTCAATTCATCTTTTCTCTTCTCAGTTTTGCAACTTACAATTGACTAAAGAATTGATCGAAGCAAAATTTTCAACAAAAAAGCCATTTGCACATTTACTTGTAACACAGACCAGCAATGTGACTAGACGGTTAGTCGTAAGCCAGTTCAACCCAAACCAATCAAGTTGAACGGTTAACAGTCAATCGATCAACCCATTGACATTGCTACACAACTGTGAATCGGTTGAAGCTGTTTATGTTCATCTTTGTCAACAGCTAATCGGTTCAGTCCAAAAAGTTTTTGCTTTTTGCTGCAAAAAAGTTTCCCTGCTTATTCCAATGTTTCATTCCTCGAATAACGTCTTTGCATGGAAAAATACATGTAATTCATTGCATCTGCTCTCGTAAATGTTTGGACTGATCTTTGTGCTTTGCTCATTTTTAGTTTTTTTTTCGTGTTTTGAAGTTTGCATCAGAAAAGTCAAAGAGTCACTCAATCAGCAATCAAGAACTGCAAGTGAAACTATGAGAGAAAATGGTCGTTCTAATAGAATTTCAATTAAGAAAAGAAAAGAATTTTTCTAACTCCTTTTCTGTGTCATTGTTTTCTTTGAACCTTGCATGTTGAGCGCATATTCTTACAAAAAAAAAGCTAAAAAATGCAGAAACATGGACCGAAGGCAAGCGAAATTGCATGAATTTAATTTTTGCTATTCTCTAAATTCTGTTACTTGATAACAATTTTATTCCACAATGTTTTTGGCTCATTTTAGATTCTTCTTTTATGCTTATTTTAAAGCCAACATTTGTGTTGCATTTTCACTTTTCCTTCTTCATGGTTTAATGTTGTACCTTTCCATTGGAGAGGAAAGCAAATTTGTTCAATTAGTTGAAACCGTTTTGCTTGAAGGGATGAACCATCAAATCTGACTGCAAGAATTTTGTATATAAACTTAGAAAAAGGAAGCAGAGAACCTGGAAAAATATTATTGCAAAGTAAAGCAAAAGAAGATGAAAATTCACAAGAGAAATGCAAACTCATATTGCATACGATTGCAAACATTTCAAGACAAAAGTTGAAGGAAAAGATGAAGAAAAAATGGTGAAAAAGCAAGAGATGGAGAAACATTTAGAGGTTGATCAAGATGATGTATTATGGTAGAAGAGTGTAAATTCATATTTTAGCGTTGAGTAAAAGTAATAATGGAATGAAATGTAAATCCAGAGATTCAATGATCCATCAGTTGGAATCGCGAATGAATGAGAAGAGTTTCATTTCCAACTTTTCTTGATTCACCAATTTGATTGACTTTGCGCTTCTATTTTTGTTAACCAAATTTTCATTTCTCATCTTCATCTTTCCATTTTGCCAAAGTAAAGAAGTTTTCAGAAAACTTTGCTTTAGGCATTTGACCACATTATTAGGTATTTCAATTGCATGATATTACAAAATGAAAAGCATTTAAATTCACCAAGAGTAAAACGTATCAATGGAATAAATAAACTTCCATTGTTTTCCATCATTTACCCTGACTCATGATAATAATTTATTCAGGTTAAAGGTGAACAAATTGAGCAAAATGTTTCTCCAAACACTTGAAGCATCATGGAATAAACTGAGTAGAGAAAAAACATTTTAAATTGTAAATCAAGATTGACTTGTCAACTCATTCAGCTTCATCATTGCTTCGATTGAAAGGCTTTTGGAAAATCTTTTTTTTTCAATTTTCTATTTTCAGCCATTCATTTGGAATTCAAAAAAAAAATCTGAAATCTTCTTACGAAGACATATTGATGATAATTTGCAAAACTAAATATCGACTCGTGTGGCCTCATCGTGGTGATGATCGATTCTTGAATGATTGATAACGATGACCATCTCATGTGGCTGCTATTAACTCATCATTAATCAACCATTATCTTGCCCATTATTCATCATTATTCAGATTGTTCGGATAAACTAATTGAAAGGAATCATGAAAGTGAAAAGAAATTAATTCTGAATTGTATTGCTTAATAGTTGCTGAGTATTTGCTATTTCGTGTTGAATGTTATTGATGATAATTTGTGAACATTGGAGTTCCAAGAAAAACTGAAATCATTTGGCTTTGATTGAAAACTTAAAAAAAGTCTTTACAAAACTAAGTTATAAGACTTTTTGTAATAAAAAGATTTATTGATTTCAATGTTTCATTCTAAACAGGAAAAGTAATTCGCTCAATTTTTACAATTTCAATTGTTGAGATGTCACAGCTCAACTAATCCTCATCAGTTGAGTAGTTTTCATTTCATGGGAAATGGTGAAAATAACATTCTATTCAATTTGATACACATTTACTCATATTTCAAAAAGCAATCTAGGATTATCGAATGAAAACTTGTGCTATTTATTCTTGAAATTTCGGTGAAAAAAGCATAATTCAAGAGAGAATTTTTTTATCGAAAAATAATCAATTTTCGTTCTGAAACTCGAAAAATTTCAAAATGCATTCATGTTTGTTGGCAAAGTGAGATCAAAAACATTTGTTTTCTTAGTAAATGTAAATCATCAGTCATTTCCAATGAGCCGAGTAAATGTATTCACCTTCACCTAACAAACAGCATCAACTGCACACAGTTAATGTAAGCAATAGGCCGGTTCACGTGAAAATGTAAATTTCCTTTCAAGTGACTTCCATTTGCTTTTCAATTTTTCTTGTCTTTTCCTTTTTCCGTTCAGCACCTTTCTTGCAAACATTACCATAATGTATAGCATGTTGTGATGAGACAAAGAAAGAGTGAGAACAAAAAAGTGAAGAAAAATAGAAAAATGAAGAAAAATTTCCTCGACCAATTTATGCGACTCGTTAGGCTGTTGCTTGGGTAATTTTTATGCAGCTTATGTGCATCTCTTTGCATCAAAGTTTGATCACTTGAAGCTTCCTCCAGTAGTTAACTACTTGTTTTCCTGCATTAGCATTTCAATGCTGCGGCTCATCAATCTCATTTTATGAATAAATTAGATTTTTTTTGTTGGCTTGTTGGTCCATAATAGAACCAAGTGACGAAAAGCAGACTATTTCAGGGTCGTTTTTGTTTTGTTGTTTGACTCAGTTGAGAACTTTTCATTTTACTTTTTTCATGGATTCTCTGTAGGTTGATTGCAAGTCTTTGCAATTCAACTCTACAACCTATTAGGAAAGTGATTATTGTAATTTTTCATGATCATTGAACCAATTTATCTGAGAAGGCAATCAAAATTTCAACTTGAATCATTGTCATTGCTAACTGGATTGTGAGTTGAACTGAAAATTTCTGCTTCTATCGCATATTTAGGATAAAGTGTGAAACTTAATTGACATTAATGTAACCAAAAAGTCAACAAAGAAGCTGAAAAGGCTGTCATTCAATTATTTGAACATGTTTAAAATCATTTTTTAATCATTCATCAAACTGTTATTTTTACACTGATTCCTCAGTGACATTGATATTGTTCAATTATTTGAAACATTTTCCATTGACAGTCTAAACGGATAACTCAAATCACATCTGCAATACCATTTCCTATTTCCCATTATTTCTTCTCTTCTCTTTTATCATCTTAAACAGTTCATTTTTCCCTGAATAATTGTCACCTTTTCCATTCTCTATCTTTTCCTTTTACTTTCTGTTTCACGATCATTTCAAAAGTTTGCAAAATAATCACAAAAAGAGAGAAAAATAAAACTTCTTTACTTTTTGCTCATTTAATGTCACACAACAGTTTATATCAAAACTGTATAAACCAACAAAACCCAATTTCCTGAATTGATTTGGTGAAAATGAAAAACCGGAAATCAATTTCTTCCTTTCATTCAGTGACATGCCAAGCCAAGGTGAGAAGAGGAAAACTTGTCAGCTTGAAGTTTAATCTGAATGAGCATAGACTCATATTACAGGTGAATCTTGTTGACCAATAGATGAAACTAGAAAATATGAAAAAAAGAAATTTTCTTTTCTCTTTCATCCCTTCAGTCTAACAAGACGAAAGCAAATACATGGAAACACGATTATTGTTTACAAAATGATTTTGATTGAGTTTCCAAAAAAAAGATCATCTCATGTTCGCCAAAAGTTTTAAAAGTGAAGCCCAATCGAAACTTTTCTTATCAAAATTAATCGATGAAAGGTGCAACTTTTTTCCTGTCAAATGTGTTAATCTTTATCAATTTAAAACTCGAATCAACTTGAAATTCTGAATGGAACAAAAAGGAAAATTTTCTGTTGCTTCGTTTTCCAAATGATAATCTTTTCATGATATCATCTTTCCGGAGACTTATTTATCGTTAATCTAAATGGATGTGGAAGAAGGAAAACAGGGAATGACGAATATCTTCTTTAATGATGTTATTGTTATTGACCAACATTATTGGCCAAAACTAATGTTACCCTGAATAAGGATGATAATAATGATAAACTTGTAAAGAAGACCAAATAATCGGAACGATCCAAATGAACGGAATCAAGGGATTTGATGAAAGTTATATTTAATGGAAATTGGTTTGAGATGGAAAAGGAGACAAAATTTTCGGTTAACCAGTTTACCAGCATTTGACTTCACCATGTCTGAACAATCGAAATGAATTGAAATTTTTCATTAATTTGGGCGACATAATTTTCTCCTCATTTTCCTCGTCAAGGCACATTTTGTCTCAAGTGATGAATGATCGAAAAATGCTTTTCGAGTTGAATGAAATTTCGAGTAAAATTCTGATTGAATGCAAGAATGAAAAAGATGATGAAAAGTGATGGGCAAAAGTGGAGGGAATACCTTTACCATGGCCATTATCATCATCATTTTCTTTTCGTTTTTTTTTGTTCTTTACTTTTATACACAAATCCATTTCTTGTCAACTCAATGAAAATGGAATCACGTACAGTTTTTCTTTGGGTGGAAAAGGCAGAATCTAATAATCATTCTTCATCCACTTTCTTTATGTGCATATCTATGGGAATGGGTATCGACTATCATCAGGATGATCATCATCATCATCAGCATTATTCTTTATGCTTGTCCATTAGGTTTGGTAGGAGAAGAAGAAGAAGAAGAAAATGAGAGGAAAAAAAGTAAAATAAAACTTGATATTCTCGCATTGAAACCAGTCAGGCAAAACTATTGAAGGATAAGGAGGGAAAGGATAATGGTGATGATGATGAGGATGAGAAGGATGATTAATAAGATGAAAAGTCTTTGTAGCAAGGTTTCATGGGATCACATATTAATCCAATTGCCTTTTACTTACCTACATAAAGTTAATTTTAACCATTTATTTTGGTTACAGCATTTGTAATGAACACTTTATAGAGTGATGACAGTAAACCGAAAAATTATCCAAAAAAAAAGGATTCCATCTTTGCCTTTCATTTTTGACCTGTGAAGAAGGACGGGAGAATGAACAAGATTTGGAAAATTTTGCGAAAAACTCTAAATTCGATTTTGACATTAAGGTCTAAATTTTCAAAAGCAAACTTATCTTAGATTTTGTAATATGGTGAAAATGGAAAATTCTGAAGAAAAATTCGAACGAGAAATTTTGGAGTTTTGATCAAATCTTGAAGCTTGGTCGACTCTTGTTTTGATTTTTTCGTTTTTTTTCGTTTTTCGCTAGTTTCTTGCATTCTCATTTTTCTTCATTCATCTTCATTCATCAAAATCTGTTTTCTTTTATTCATGATCAATTTTCTTTCTCTTTTTTCTTCCCATCAATAGTTTTACGTGA
This sequence comes from Tetranychus truncatus, assembly GCA_028476895.1. Classification (NCBI taxonomy): domain Eukaryota; kingdom Metazoa; phylum Arthropoda; class Arachnida; order Trombidiformes; family Tetranychidae; genus Tetranychus; species Tetranychus truncatus. Next base: position 10,678,677 of record CM052062.1, read on the forward strand.
AGAATTCAAAACTGTGCCCAAAAGTCAGGCGATTGTCTCGGGAGATAAAGTTACCCTTGACTGTGTTCCACCTCGAGGTTATCCTGAACCCAAAGTGTACTGGGCCAAAGATGGAAGGCCAATAAGTCTACCAACAAATAGGATTAAACTTGTTCCCGGTGGGAGTTTGCGAATCAACGATGTTAGGCCAAATGATGCAGGTCGTTATACTTGTATAGCTGAGAACACTATTGGAACCAAGGAATCACCTCCAGCAATCCTGGAAGTTTCAGGTAATTGTCGGTGAAAAGAGTAGTATGAAAAGTATACCAAAATATGAATAGAAGCACAAAATTTACGAGTTTTACTCAAAGTAAATTTTTAAATGTTTACTGTTGGTTAACTAATCAAATTATAGAGATTCAATTGAATAAACAAAGTTCAATATAATACTTGATCAAACAAGCTGACAATTTAATTATCATGTTGCTATCAATCCTTTCAGTTTCATTTTCCTTTCCACTTTGAGCGAAAACACTTTTACCATTAATCATGATAACCATGAAACTAACAACGAACATTGAACAATTTGAAAATCTAACTTTTTTTTTGCATTTCTTTTTGTCTCTCCAATGAAACCATTCATTGACAACTGGCAATGGTTACAATGAATTGTGCAAATCCAGTGAAACCTTATTTCATCCGAAATCCTGAGAATGTTTCAGCTCTTTCTGGTGAAACAATTGAATTCTCATGCAAAGTGGGCGGTGAACCTGCACCCTACATTACATGGACCAAAAAGGACGGCAAAATCGCCATTGGAAGGTAACATTTATTATCCAATTTAAAGTGAAAGTTGAACATTAAAATGAATGGGAAAACGCAATGAAATGAAAAGACAAAAATGTTTAAATGAAACTGCTAATTTACCTTGGAAAAGAAGAAGAAGAAAAGAGGAGAAAAATGAAAGTAACAAGGGAAATAAACTTAACTGGCTTCTGGTGTGATTTTCAATTGATTGACAGTTGAGAAATGAAGAAAGGCTGAGAAGAAAAAGAAAGTTGACTTCTATCATCAACTTTGAGGTTTTCCATCTTTCCTTATCTTCTTGTTGTCTATTTACTTCATCTTCATTCACATCCCGAGTCTCATCTTTAGGTTGCTTCCAATGAGGGAAAAGTTTACATTTGACACTTGATTTTGTTTCCTTTCTCTTTTTTTTCCACTCAAATTTGAACACAAATAATGACGAATCGATGTTGAGGTCACTTTTCATTTTCTTCATTGGCTTCATCTTGTTCCATCATCTTTTACTCGATAATCAAACTTTACATATTTTTCATTTTCTCGTTTTCTCTCTTTACTGTCAAACATTATTTGTCCATCAATTTGTTGACAAGAAAACATTTAAGTCTGGATTAGCACACAGATTCAATGTTAAACTAAACTGTTCAATATAAATATCAATATCAATATGCCAGTCTCTTGTAAACTCAATTTTCACTGTCACTGGATTCAAAGCAAAGTTTACCCAAAGTCAATTTGTCGTAACTTGTTAATCGCTCACAAGTAACTTCATCAAATCAGTCTCGACAATTCAACTTGGCCAATCAATTTCATTTTGTGTGTTCGCTATAAAAGTTGATTCTCGAGACTTTGCACAAGATTAGCGGTTGACAGATGAGGTTCAATTTCTGAAGCTCTTTGTCTTTCATTGAATTGCATTTTGAATCATTTGCATTCACTTCATCTTGATAATGAAAAAAGATCTTCCATGTAAATAAGTTTTTGAATGTATAATTAAGATCGATGTTGACACGATCAAGTTGACCATTCAACATTTTCTCTGAAAAACTTTGCCCATAAAAAGTTGATTTTTGTCGAGAAAAGTGAGGGTCAAGTTTGGAGAGATTTTCGAGCTGATCAAAAACAATTTCGAGAAAATTTTCTAATTCTTGCTTTCGAACATCTTTTTCCCTTCTTTTCAGAATACAAATTAAGGAAGATAAAACGTTGAGAATAAGAGAAGTTAAACCTTCAGATAGTGGTGTTTATATTTGTGAAGCCGTTAATCAAGGAGGACACATATCATCATCAGCATCTCTATCAGTCGATTGTAAGTATCGCTCGTTTTTCAACTTATTTTACGAACACAAGAAAATTGTAAAATATTCCAAGTGGAAAAGGCTTCAGGTTAGCTTGAAGCTAAATTTTGCAGCATCGATTCGAAGAAAAAAAATCATTCGAAAATCCAGATTATATCATTTATTAATCGAAATGCAATATTACAAACTGAGAAATTTTTTTCTAAAAAACTTTAAGCGATGAAAAATTACGAAAATCAATGTTTCGATAAACTTTCGATATGATTATACGTTATCTAATACTGTTTGACATTAGCTACTTGAAGCTGTAAAAGCTTTAACCTTTGCCTGGTTAACAGAGTTGATGTTTGCTTGTTTTACAATCACTTTTTACCTCTTCTCTTGTCAGGTATACCAAGTGACTTTTTAATTCAAAATGTTGCAGACAAAGTGCCAACCCATTCACCTGAAAACCTTCGCCTTGCCGTACTCAATGAAACCTCTGTCAACCTAACCTGGTCAGCCTTGCCTGTTGATCAATGGAAAGGTGAACCCAGGGCTTACTTTATTCGCCTAATGTCAACAGACCATCGTTTCTGTTCACATTTCAACACAAGTCCATATCAAACTGACCTTATTCTTAACAATTTGATTTACGGTGAAACCTACGAGATATCTGTTGCTGCCTTAACTTCATCAGGTATTGGCTCACTAACCGAGCCTATTCCTCTTCACATGGTTACCAGTTACAGTTACAATTGGCAAACTGGTTCACCTTCATCATCATCCTCATCAACTCTATCCGAGTTGCTTCTCAAAGACACTACCTCTTTGACCTCAAACAGCCTAACAAAAGATCCAATCTTCATCTTTAGTGCTATCCTCGCTCTATTTATACTCTCATTTATAATACTTATTTTATTTGCTCGACGTCACATCAACTGGAACAAAGGAATGGGTGCCTACATAACTGTTCAGCTCAACAACAAATGCGATGACCTGGTCGACACCAAGTACACCAAAGGTAATGGACCTCTAACAGGTCCAGGAGCCGGTGGAATATCAGCCTCTTCAATAGGTAATCCAGGTTATTGGTTGACTGATAAAAAACTGTCGACCTTCACAGCCTCATCATCATCCTCATCACCACCAAAGGGTACATCAAAAACACAATCTCAATCAAAATATCATCACCAAGCAAACTCGGGTCCACCCGTGCCAGTCGGTCAAGACTATCTAACTGCCCACTCAGATGAAAGTGCAACATGTGAAAATGTAAATGAAGCCAGTAAACGTCATCTAACCGGTTCAATCAATGGTGTGCCAAGTGGTGAAGTTGAAAGTGAATTGGATGAAGTTGAAGATTGCATTGAATCAGATTATGCCGAAGTTGATGATCGAAGTTTAAAGACATTTGGTAAACGTCTCTACTCTTCTCCTTCAACCGAACCTTATGCAACAACCACTCTGATGAAATCGTTTCGTGGGTCAACCGAAAATACAAGTTTACTCGGTTGTCCAAGTCAACCCAATGGCAAGTCGATGCATTCACTTGCCTCAAGTCGACCCGTAAAGGGTAATGTTGCGGGTAAAAAGTTGAACCTGTCTGCAGTCTCTTTAAACAGTAACCATTATCCACCGCATCATCATCGACTTTCAAGTGTCAATGGTAAGGGTAACAAGCCATTGACCATTGAAGGTAAACTCAACTCGCAGCAACAGCAAGCCCAGTATCACAGTCAACATCAACATTTAAGGACAAACCAGTCCAGCTCTTTTCACCATTCATCGCACCTTCTTTCATCCTCTTCTTCCTCATCAACTTCATCCTCTAATCAAAATATAACTTTAATCAACTGCCAAAATGGTGAGACACAAGCAACGGGTAAATCGCTTCTCACCAACTATTCAAATGGTAATCATTTAAATTATCACTCTCATCACAATCAACATCAATCACGTTCATCTTCACTTTCAACCAGTGATTTGATAATCAACTCTGCAAATGCCAATAGTCGTTCATCTCCTTCAGCATCAGCATCAGCCTCACCCTCATCTTCATCCAATTGTTCATCAACAATCAATTCAAATACCAATGGTATTAACACTCGTGATAACTCAAACTTGGTACCATCAAATGTAACTGTTCATTGTCAATATCATCCCATTGTTTTAGCCTCTTCTGGCTCTTATTTCGAGAAATATTTGTAAAGAATTTTCTTTTCGTTCTCAATGAACGAAACCAGAAAAACATGATAGAACAAGCAGAAAGAAAAAAAAAAGAGTTTGATTGCTTTTGCAAAATTGATTGCAAGTGAATTTTACTAATTTGGATTCCATTAAAGTCCAAAATTGATTTATAAAATTGTAATATTTATAAAACGAAATTCAATAATAATGTTTTTTTTTCGCCGAAAAAAAATTGCATTTTCATTTTTCTATTAAACTTCACACTCGACTTTATCAGTTCATTTGTTCTGGTTTTTTTTGCTTCAGTTGCATTTGTTTGCTAATCATTGATCAAATGCAAAAGCTTTTTTAATGAGATTGTTCAAGTGCCTTTTACAAGTGTCGAGTAATCAGTAATCCAATTCAGTGATAAATGTTAACCCTTTTATTGCCACGGATTACATTCAAGTAACATTTGACTATCTAGTGTAATTATCACTGATTTTGTTTTCAGATTATTCACAATTGCTTTTGGTTGAGGCAGAAGCACAAGTTGCAAGTTAATTTCAACTCTTTTCCCATTCATTCAGCCTCAATTATGACCAGTTCAATTACATTTATAACCAAACATTATCTCATGCTAATAAATGCAAATTAATTGACATTTCTCCTCACCAAAGGTTCGTGTAAAAATGATAATCTTGATAATCAAATGCACGATAAAAGGCAACCAGAATTAAACTATCTCAACTAATCAGGTTCCTCTCATTAGATTGGCCAGTACAAAGTACCAAGATTGGGCAGAAATTTTCTTATCCATTTCCTTGATCATTTCCCTTTTAATCTCAACACCTGAAAGCGGAAATTAGCATAACCAAAAGAAAACTAAAAAACAAAAATGGTTAAAATTCAAAATTTAATTTCCATTTGCAATTTTTTTTCATAAACTTTGGTTTCCTTCAACAGCGCCATCTAGTGTCTAGACACATGTAACTCAAAATGGATTCAAAAAAGGCGCCATTCAACCTCGAATAATTAAATCTAAATCAAAGTGTTGATCGAAAAAATCAAATTTTCAAATACTGATAATTAAGAATTGGAATATTCAGTGAAAGCAATTCATAAAACACATCGGTCAAGTTTGGGTATCAAAAGCAAACTGACCAAATGAAGATACAAAAGTCTTTATTTATAGCATTACTGGAAATAATGAAAACTCATTAGTTGAAAGCAAAGAAATGTGTCAATCTGACAAAAAAGTGTAACTCGCCCGAACAGGGGCTCGAACCCTGGGCCGTTAGGTTAAAAGCCTAACGCTCTACCAACTGAGCTATTCGGGCAGCTCATGAAGAGAAGACCTCAACTTTACATTAAATACATACAAATAACTCGAGAAAAGTCAATGATTCCAGTTTAACCTAAATTGACTTTGGCCATCTTTAATGGAAAACATTTCAATCGATTTTTTGATGGAAAAATATAATTGAATTTTAATGTTCAAGTGTAATTTACAATGAATCGCACTTTCAATTCTCATGACAACTTAATTATGATCATTTCTTTCATTTGTTCAACAGCGTCAATCAGTCAACATAAGAACAGACCAGATGCAGTTGACAATGTTTGCCAATTGAAGAAGAAATGGAATGAGAAATACAAGGCAGAGAAATAAAGTTATCTCTAATTTTTCATGATAAAGTTGCCAATCTTGAACAGGCTGATTGTTGAGAAGAAGATGAAAAGCTCTTCCAAAAATCATGAGTTTAATTATTTTGCATGATGAAACTCATTCAAATGGAAAAGTCAGAAATCTCAACTGAAACCAAAGAGTTTACATCATTTAATGCAATATTTCATTGAAATAAATAACATTTTACTCTTTTCTTGTTCAACTTGAAATGAAAATGAAATGAGAATGAAATTGAGTGAAAAGGTAAATTAAATTGAAATTCAGGTTTTTTCAAATTCGAGACATTTTTCTTTGTTAATGAATAAATCAAAGGTTAATGATTTGGAGTAGCAAAGCAATTGCATGATAAAGTTGAAAAACTTGAAAGGCAAAAATGGAATGTAAAAAGTTGCAAAATTCAAGATAAAACCTCATGTCAACCACAGAAGAGCATTTCAATGGTTCAATTATCGCGAATCAGTGAATCGAAATAATGTTTTGAGACAAAAAAAAGGTAAAAAAATTTTTGTCCAAAGATAAAGATTCGTGCTTTCCTTGGTCTTCTTCTACCTCTTCAATCATTATGGGTTATCATGAAGACGTTTTTTCACTCAACAATTGTTTCAAGTGAACAAGACTCGAGACTAAATGCCAACAAAATAATAGTTGAACATCGAAAGGAATAAAAAGATTTTGATGAGGATTTTGCATGTTACCTTTTTTTTCTATTTTTTCATTTTCTTTTCTATTTTCTCCTTCTCCCCATCATCATCTTGCTCTTGTTTATGTTCAACTATCAAGGGAGTTTTTGAGGTAATGAAGAAGCTACAAAGTAAAAAAAAAAGTTACAGAAGCAGGCAAAAACAGAATCAACAGAAATGCTCGAAATAGTATTGTAATGCTATTAGATTAATACCATAACTGATTCTCCATTAATTTTCATTTGGATCATTACAGTTGGTCTAATGGAAAATCAATGAAAATAATTTGGAATCAACAGCAAGATAAAGATGGAAGATGAATTTGGAATGGAAAAGATGGTTACAGGGAAAGATAAACACGTACAATAATCAATTGCACTCAACTTGATTCAAAGAGAGAAGATCAATCTTTTTCTTCCATTCAAACTATTCTTTAATTGTTTTCCATTCAAAGGTAATTGGATGAATAGCAAATGAGAAACACTCAACTTGTGTTTGAGGTTGAGTAAAGGTCAACAATTTGAGTTCTTGTCGAGTGAGAAAAACTTTGTTTTCAGAAAATGAAATCAGTTTAAATGCGCTTTGATCGAGTTACAAAGAGTTTCGATTCTAATATCGAAGGGAATATTGAAGTCAAAAGCAAAACCTGTCTGGCTCTTGTAAACCGTAACATCGAAGAGATTGAAATCAATATTTTTATGGACACAATTAATAAAACATTTTACATCATTGGGTTTGATTAAATAATTGAAGCAAATTGTTTGCAATTTTTCATTTCAATTTCAATCAATACAATGAAAAGGTTTTGTGCTGTTTTATGTTTCTTTCATGAAACTACTTTTTTTTTGTTATTCAATTATTAAACAGCATAAAATGTATGAAAACAGAAGAGCAAATATCAGATTTCATTGGATCAACAAATTCAAGATAACAAGCTAAATGTTGTTTCTATAGATGATGATAATGATGATGATGAGCAAATATTAATAAAGAGAAACGGTAAAAACTGGAAAACATGAGACGGAAACAAAAAGCAATGGAAGATGAGAAAGAAAAGTTTGATGAGAAGAAGATGAAAAAGTTGAAACAATATAATGCTGTAAATATAAAGCTGCCAATCATTAAAGTTGATTTAGTAACTGGCTTCTCAACAAGTAACAACAAAATGTATGGAAAGTTGCGAGTAAATATGAGAGCAAAGGAAAAGGTAATCTGGAAATGCGAGAAAGTCGAAGATGACAGAGTCTTGTGATCATCATTGCTTTCCATTTTTCATTTTCATTATTCTATTATCAAAATTGAGAGAATATAAATGATTCTCTTTTTTATTTCATGGAAAAAAAAAATTACTTCATTCTTTTCCACTCGCATTTTGCTCTCTAAGTGATGAGGTCGTTCTCAAGCTGACACTGATATTCAATGTAATTTGGACCATTTGTTGCCAAAATGATCATCAACAAGAAACAACTTTTCCTTTCTTTTCCAATGTTAAAATCGATAATCGAGTCGACAATCATTTTCTTTGCTCAACTGATCTTTATTCAGATTTACTGTTATTTTTTGTCTATTAACTTGCACTTTGCATTTCCATTCTTGTCGTGGTTCAACTTTTTACTTGGAATTTTAATTTTCGTCAAAATCTAGTCTCACTTTATGCACATTTTCAAACTTGTGAAACTATAAAGATTAATATCAATGTTGAAGTGCAATATTCTTGGACTCTGTTCCAGATTTGGCACGTTTCCTTCAACTTTGGCTATTGCAAATTTACCCTTTGATGAGCCTTTATCTAATTTAGACGAGCTACTTTTATCGATCATGATTTCATTTATCTAAAGAAAAGAATTGAAATTCATAAAAGTACTAAATTGGTGTCTAGAGGGAAACCAAGGAGTTATTTTGGATGAAATTGAAGTTATCAAGAGTATCGGTAATCAGGTTATTGTGATGCTATTGCATGGCTTTAGATTTAAACGAATTCATGTGAATGACGAGATTGTGTTGGCTTTTTGTCTCGAGTCATTAATATGGGAGAAGATGAAAATTTTATTAAAGAGAAAAATAAAGTCAAGTCATTTCTGAACAGTTTCAATTTTTAAGTTTGCAAAGGCAAGTACTGATTGATAGTTGATATCATCGCTCTGCTGCCGATGCCTTCAACTCTTTGATCGTGAGTTTTGAACCGAAGTGTTTTGATGAAGTTTTATCGACCTTTTTCTGTGCTCTTTTGGGTCGCGGTCAATTTTTCGGATGAAAGACAACAACAAGAGAATAAACGTTGACACAGTCTGACCCATTTTGAATGGACACTGTTTTGACTGGTTGTGTTGCATGCTGCTGGTGTGCATTTGCTCGAGGAAACTAAAGCTTCCTTCCACAAAACATTTCCTCTTCTTGCTTCCTTCTTTACTGCTCGAGTTCAGTAACTGACTCGCCAAAGAAACCTTTTGTCGACTATCACATCTTCATCAATATAACAGTGTTAATGCTTCAAGATGAGTCTATTCATTTCAAAGATTAACACCGAATGTGTCAAAAAAGTCATACAAAAAGCAACCTTGATTTACTAGAACTTTAAAACTTCCAGTTTCCAGTCGTGTTGCTTTTTGCAAAGCCATCTCACCAACTCATTATGATGACATGAAAGACTTTATAGAATTGCTGCGCTTTTTAAATTTTCTTGTCAAAAGGCTCTTGAACCTTTCTTGAATGGATTTGCAAAAATCGTTTTCATTTTGTACGACTGATTGGTGCGAAGCAATTGCAGGTTCCAGTGATGATCGGCAAATCTTGTAATTCTTTGTTGGATCAATATTTAGCTTTGAAACAGATCAATTACCTTCTTCTACTGATATTTACCCACATTATGAAGGATATTTATGATCAATAAAACTCGAGCTCAATAAGATTCATCAACACTTTACTCTGCCAATCGATTGTATTATTTCCCTTATTCACCGAATCTCAATAACTTTCGAATGTCCAGTCAAATAGTCATTTGCTCGGTAAAACTCAACAATATTAATCAATTTACAATATTTCGATACTAATTATTCACAGCTTGAAACAGCTTGATTCAACTAATTCCTTCTCTTCAATGATTGCACTTACATTATACTTAGAAATAATTAAACGCCGAAAATTGGCCCTCATTCATTAACAAGTTAACCAACATGTTACTTTGTAATAATCTGGACAAAACACAGCGAACAATTGTTTAAAGAAGAAAACAAAATATCAAGTTTGATTGATTGTATGAAACTTTTGAGATAATTATCGATTGTTTCCATTCATTCCATAGCTCAAAAGTTGTCCAATATTAAATGTCAATCCAGTTGACATTACACTTGCCTTTGGTTCGCTTCTTAACCAGGAGAAGAAAGAATTCCTCATTTTTCCCTTTTACTACCAGGTTATCTGCCATTTTCCGAGTTTCCATTTACCAACTGTTTTCCAGAATTGAAATCATTTACTTAACTTCACACATTTATTGCTCTTCTCACTTATACTTTATGGACTGTTAACCTTAACTCTATTTAGTTTGCTCCATTCACCCAACAACAAACATTCATTTTTGGTGAATGAACAATTCTCACCATAAACAGAGTAACAAATTGATTCCCTGGTGAGTTTTTCAGGATAACCTTTTCTCTTCACCATTTCAATATTTTCCAAGATCATTCAGCCTCACTTTTACCGAAACTCATTTAGAATCAAAAGAATGCAATTAGCAGAGAAAAAAAAAATTAAAACATTTTCCACTTTTCATGTTCCAAGTGATATCATGATTCCGGAAACGATTATAACTCGAAATAGCATGAATTTTAAATGGACATTCACAAGTTTTTATTTCATCCAAAAGAAATGCTGAGAGAAAAAGAAAAAGAAAATTTTCTCTGTTGTGAAAACTTGTATTTTCTGTTCAACTTTCCATTCCGTTAATTGAAGATGAAAGCGATTCAGAAATGTTGCAAAATAAATATTGAAGAGAAAACTTTAACTGTAATTATTGGTGAACAATTTCATGGTTTGATATGAAAAATTGAATTCCTTTCGGACAATACAAACATTGAATTGAATTGTAAATAAGCTGTAAGTGAAAAAGCAAAAGATCTCAATCTACTTGACCTAGAAAAAGCAATGTAACTCTTAAGCTTCATTTTGATAACTTTAGCCAAATAATAATACAAGTTTGGTATTAAGAGATAAGCTCAAGTTGAAAATGTAACACTCAATTGGTTCAACTTGTTTATCCCTTTATTCAATATTTATACAACATTGCAAAGTCCAACAATTACAAACGCTCAAGTACGATAAAACTTTGGATTTAACATTATCACTGCAACTTAATAAACAACTTGATGGAAGCGCAAGATATACCTTTGAACCTTGAGTGAACAGGGAAGCTAAAAGTTATCCAATAACTTGTATCTTCTAATATCAATTTGATCAAAGTAAATCTCATTCTTCATCTTTACCTCTTTACTGTTTCAACTTTTTTGGCCGTTTCCTTTTTCCCTTTGCCTAAGCCTGATTGAGTATGCAAAAAGTAGCTGCAAATGAGATGAAAAGGGATTCACATTTACACTGATTAGAGCGCATCTATCTTGGCCAATTATGACTGAGAAATAATGGTTTTTGCATTTAATTCGCTCATTCCACTTCTTTCCACTTCTTGTCTCTGGATCACTTGAAAAGTGAGAAGAACAAAAGGTTGAATGGAAATTGGATAAAGCTCATTTTTAGGTTGATATTATTGATGGGAGATGATAACAAGGGAGGGAAGATTTAAGCCTAAAAATAAGGCGGAAACTGTTTTTACCGATTCAAGATCAATATTGAAGCTTCTTTTGTTGAATCTCTCTCAACTACTCAATGATCCAATTTTTGTCTCACATTCATTGACTCTGCATTTTAAATACATTGAAATGACAATAAATCTGCCGCCTCATCATCATCATTGACATCATCTTTAAAACCATCTCTATCCTTTGTACCAACATTAAATGTTGATCCATTGAAATGGACTTGAAAGTGTTGTCTTCTTTGAAGGATGACACGAAACAAGGTTTTCAGTAAAAGTGAAAGGAGAGTGAAAAGAATAAGAGAAAAACAGAAAATTGCTTTTTATCCGTTTGAACGAGTAGAGACGCTTAACTGTACCACGAGCAATTTCCTCCGCCTCAAGGTTTAGAATTGGCAAAGTAAGGGAGTAAAAATTATTGTTGATAAGAGTTGAAGCTGCAAACTGAGGAGACTGCATTTGCTTCAAAGCAATCCTCTTAAGCTGTCCCGTGTTTTGCCATTAAAAACCGTGTGCGACATGCTGTGCATTATTAGACTGCAAATCGAGACAATCCAAATCGAAGCAACAACAACAACAAATCTTATAATCTTTAAAGACTCACCATAATGATAATCAACAAGAGTAAAGGCAACAATAAAAATAACAACCATTATGATGATAATAATTGGCAGAAAAGTTTCATTCGCTTCCCTCTTTGCCCACCCACATCAACCCAATTCGCTATTGTAATCATAATTATGTTCACTTGAAAGCAAACACGTTAAAACGGCCCAACAAAAGAAGACCCATTTTTCTTGTCATATCAGTAGCTCAATGCCCAAACGTATTTCCTTTTTTTTTTTAATATTCCCCTCCCTGTTATCATTCCCTTTCACTCTAACATTTTTTACTCACTTGTCCATCAACTGATTATCATTATTACTGTTATTATTTAAGCTTAAATCTCATCTTTCTATTTATACATTCATCTAAACTCATACCCTTGAGCAAGTTGAGCATTATTGATATGTTGATGACCAAAAAGAATAACATTTACAGAATTTTTGGCAACTTTTTTTCTCTCTCTTCTTTTCCTTCTTATTTTTACCTTTCCATGTTGACTTAGCTTTCATCAAAGCCACATTGTCAACTCGTCAAGTTGACATTGACAGTGAAACAACAAAGTCAAGTGAAGACGCACTTTTGGGACAAAAAGCAAAATCGGAAAAAAAAATTCTGTAACATTCTTTGTAGATTAATATTGCGACCCTTTTTTTATCGACATTAATGCATTATAATGGCAACAATGGCAATAACCATAACAAGGATTATCTCGATATCACTTTCCTTTCCAATTACATTGAGATTAACATTGATTCGGATTGGAAGCAAATTGAAAAGGAATTTAATTGTAAATATTTGTTTCACATTTCCATTGAGAATTTAGGAAAAGAGAAAATTTTCAATATTGAATTTCCATTGCACATTCATATCTTGTTATTATTTAATGTTCAACTGATTCAATTTGCAATTGAACAAAAAAGACATTTTAATGGATAAAATCATTTCCATGTTAATCTTTTCTTTTTCCCTCTCGTTTCAATATTTCATTATTCTTATCGAAAAAATGAGATAAATATTTGCTCTTTTCTTTCCTCGTCTGTTTTTCATCATGAAAATTGAATAACTGAATGAAGAGTCAAAAGGAAAATGATTCGATTCTTGATTAGTTTACGAAAATAGTCTAATCCAATTGAATAAACTTGAATGAGAAAAGTTCAACTTTGAAAGAAAAAATCAAGTTGATTAGGATTCTGTATTGAGGAAGAAAATGTTGAAAGAATCTGGCTAATCGTTTAAAGTTCATTTTTCATTCATCTGCCATCTTCTTCACATTCATATCTTTGCCATTGTTAGTTCATTAATTCATTTGATGATAATTAATGAGAGTAAAAATGCTTTTTGTTTCATTACAAGCTAATACATAATGAAGAAAAAAGGTGAATCTTTGAGTTAATTGCTTACATCTACATCTAATTATCCAACACATTATACTTGGTTATTAAGCTCAAGTAATCAAACATTATCATTATCATGTTACACTGTATCATCATTTGTGATAAAACTCATTGTTCCGTTCAAGGTTCTAACCCTGTTGAGCTTGGAACAAGAAAAATACTTTTCACTTTTTTTTTCACCATTGACACAGAACAAGGTTAATCTCAAGTAAAATTAGCAACTGTAATTAATAATTTAATGAAAAACAATAAATTGCATCAACAATGAAAAGGTCAAATTGCATTTCAAAAAGAAGAAAAATTTGAAAATAAAGTTCCAACAGATTTTTACTTTAGAATTGATAAAATATTCGATTCATAGATTCATTCCAAAGAGTTTATGGTCTTGTCAATGCTTAACCCTTTTGCAACAACATTAACCTCAGTCAAGATAAATCTGTTTAGTAAATTCCTTTCAGTAAATATTAATGATAGTGTCATAATCAACAGTTATCTGTCCCATGAGGTTACATGAAAGCGAAAAGGTCGATGTATAAACTATTACATTAATTGTACTTTTTCTTTCTTTGGTGGTTTTCCACTGGCAAGGATGGTAAAACTCATCCCATGATGGTGATTACCTGGCAAATGTAAACAAGTTTCATGGAAAATAATTGCTGAACAAGACATTTATTGAGATGGAATTTTGCAAATTTTTCGCCAAATTTCACCAGTTTTGAGATTTGATGGTTTCGATGTTGAATTGAATTTCATTGGAAAAATTGAATTAACCTTTTTCAATGTTGGTTCAAGATTCAATTTAAACGTTTTACTCGATCACGGCTCAGCTGGAACTTCAGTTTTACTCTGTAAATCACTTGATCATGATAATGATCGAGACTAGGGTTGCCTTTGAAATTGATAGTACAATAATGGCAATAATAATGGGACGCAATTTGAACAGTGAAAAAGGTTGTATTACTTTAAGAAACTTGTTTTTTCTTCTTTTCTCATTTTTCTCCTCTTTTCCCATCTAATGGATAATCAATTGTAAAATAAACTTTTTGTGCTATTGATTTGGTCAAATGTTCGTTTCCCTTTAAAAAAGATAACTTGGATTCAATGATTCAGTTTGCTTCAACTGAACAACACTTTTCAGTTGCAATCTTTATCCATTTCAACTGCTCTTTATTGCTGCTGCAAACTGTTGCCACAAAATTTTTTGATTCAACATTAATTTGCTCGTTAATGTCGTTTTATCAAATTAAAGGATCCAATTTTATCCGACAAAAAGGTGGACAAGAATGGAATATTGTGTAGAAAAAGGAATTCTTTTCAAGATTCAAATTGAAAAGGGCGAAATAATAGGTAACGAGTTTGGAATTAATGGAATGATGAGCAAATATTGAAGATTGTTGAATGTTCAAGGTTATCATTTGCAATGAAAAGTTGACAAATTTTCTTCTTTTTAATAGTAAAACTTGCTTCTTTTTTGCAATATTTCCCGACACTTTTGAACCCCAATGTGATTCCAAAGCAGATATTATTGTATCATGAAACATTGTATTCCATTCATTGAATATTCTTGAACATGATTTCACATTTTTCAAGTCACTATTCGATTCCATAAAATTATCTCATCAAAGTAATCTTGACTTGCATTTTCACATTCACGATCATAGCTTTACAACATTTATCACTCTTAATCTTGAGCAGGATTGACATTCAATTTTCCCCTTTTCCTTGTCGCAATCAGATTCAGTTTATCTGAATTAATCGAGATTTCCACACTAATAAAGCATAATTGGAAAATGAAAAAATTGGAAATTTGAAAAATTCAAAGATTCCATAAAATAAGACATTGAACATTGTTCGAATGAAGTTTGTTTAGTGTAGAATGCGACAATTTTTTTAATCGAATCATTTTCATCTAGACTTCTCGATTTCGTTTCTCAATATTGTCTCAACAATTATTCGAATCGAGACTTCACTTTGCCTGTTGTTCAAATGTTCCCTTCTTAATCCAACAACAATTTTGATGCAATTATTTCTCTTTCTTAATCAGGTCTACCAACATGTAATGCCCAAGTATTAATAAAAGTTATTCATTTTAATTCTCTTGATAAAAGGGATTAACATAATCTTTTTACACTTTGCTTATCTTTTACATTTCATGGCAACTAATACACTTTGCATTGAGCCAAGTTTGTTACTTTAATGCACTTGTAATGCTTGGTAAAAAAAAGGCAAGCTCAAAGCTTTTAACATTGAAAATGCATTTCTGACATTTAAATTGTAATCATCATCTTAATCATTTAGAACCATTAAAAGATTGTCAGACTGATAACAGTTTAACTGGAATCGCAGGTTGGCTTCAAAAAAATGTTCAAATTCATTCGCTAAGTACAGACTTGGTCAGAACTCAGCTGAAAATTGTTCAAACCAAATTCATGGCCGTCATTGATTCACGTTGACTTCATTTTCATTTTTTACACATTTTCATTTTAAAATTTCTTGGCATTTAGATTGAACCTAAATTTCGTTTCATCGAGCAACATTCTGATAAAGTTTGTGGATTCAATTTTCTCCATGTTAATGTAATTATCAACGATTCTAGCAGATAATATTCAATTCTGTTTATTTATCATTTTGTATTCCAAGTTGAGTGGCACAAAATTTTCAATTAACTTGATGTTTTCTCATTACTTGCACAGTGTATGCAACTCAATATGCAACTATAGATTAGCTGAAGCATTTTTCTTGCTTTTACTTTACAGAAAAATATTTTTACATGATAAAATGTGTAGATGGCAGAGAAAATGATGATAATATTGTAGTGATAAAAAAGTTTGTAAATGAAAGATAAACGAACAAGAAAAACATGTTTCTGATAATCATGATTTGCTTTGATGCAATAAACAGCTGAATTGTACCCCAAGAATCTGCATAATATCAATAATGTGGCTATAAAAGTGAATGAAAAACAAAAAACTGAACTTTCACCATGATAATGATTAGGATGTAAAGAAGAGAATGAATGAATCTAAAGGGTGTCACAGGAAAACCAAAGAGTAGAGGAGAAGAGGTTTCTCTCAATGCAATTTTGTGAAGCTTGCAAAGGGGCTCTGGCGAAGGTGTTTTAAGGTATTTTTGATAGATTAGATCAAAAAATAGTTTAAAATAAAATTTAAAGAGATTGAAAAAGTGACTAATGAATGTTTCTCTAGCTTAGGACCGCTAACTAAAATTCCAATTGAGTTTAATGGAGTTTACTCTTCGGATTATCCATTTTTCTAGAGTTGTGGACCATTGTCGCGTGCAAGATCGCCGATTTCATAGTCCCTGACCCCGTTAACGGCGGCGGTACTCAGAAGTGGATTCCTTTGAAGTCCCTAATTTAAAGAGTTCTCCATCAGATAATGTTAGACCCCATGGCACACCAACATCTGTTGTAACATCCTTCGCTAAACAAAGCGAATTTGACCAGCTAGTCACAAAGACATAAGTATTTTTACCATTTTCAGCTCAATTTCTTTTTCTCGCAAAAACTCGGTAACTGTGCAAGCTTTATGCACTTTTGCATTATCTTGTAGTAAAATTGGGCGACTTAAAGGACAATAGTAAAATCGGCCCAAGATTCAGAATTAGTTGATCCATATATCGATCAAAATCTTATGATGAGTAGAGTATGCCTCCTCAAAATTCAGGAGGTCGAAATTCTTATTCCCAGGGGAGTTATTCAACAAATCCCTTGGGACCCCATGAGGACCACCTGAAAACCTAGCTTTTCAGATAGAACTGTGGTTTTAGATTCGCC
Organism: Tetranychus truncatus; assembly: GCA_028476895.1. Classification (NCBI taxonomy): domain Eukaryota; kingdom Metazoa; phylum Arthropoda; class Arachnida; order Trombidiformes; family Tetranychidae; genus Tetranychus; species Tetranychus truncatus. The sequence goes on from CM052062.1 coordinate 10,695,879, forward strand.
ATCTATAAGGAACTTTTTCACAATGTAATTCAATTTTCAAAGCCGTAGCGTTTCTTTTTTACCCTATGCGGACCACCTCTGACCTAGTACGTGTTGTTCACCAACCTGAAAACTATCATAAAACGAAAAAATTCATTCCTAAATGTGTAAGTTTTGATTTAATGTCTATTTATCTTATGTTTACGCTGGTGATTGAATTGCAAATATGAAAAAGTGAATAATAAAATGCGAATTGCACATATATGAAATAATACAAACATGATCTAGATACTATTTGTGCGCTCCGAATTAATGCATAGGTATGGGTTGTTCCTAATTGAATAAGAACGCAACGCCAAGGCTCCAAATATACAATGAAAGTGCCTTATAGATGGCGAATCTGAAAACACACATTTAGGAATATATTTTTTAACTTTTATGATAGTTTGCAGGTTACTGAACAATATGTACTAAGCCAGAGGTGGTCCTCATAGGGTAAAAAAGAAACGCCACGACTTTGTTTATTTATTTGCAGCGTACAAAACACGTACAAGAGACATGCATTGAAACGCATATGAAACTCAATTAAACTTTGAATGCAACAATGCAGTAAACTCACAGGATCAGATACTTGAGCAAATTTTACATTCACCGGAGAAACCTCTTCAGGTTTCGGGTCAATTTTATTCTGCAAAATATGATCACATTATCATGCATCAATCATTGTCGAGCAATTGAGTTTGAATTTTTCACTGACATAATCATCTTGTTTTGCTGTACAGCCAAAGGTAGGCTTTTTAATCAAACGAGCCTTGTGAACATTGATTTTAACATTTTTACTTTTACCTGTAGATAAACAGTTTTTTAATTTATTTCCAAGTGATTTTATCATCGATATATTTACGAGCCAACAAACATTATGACTTTTGCGCACTCAGTGACAATCTTCTGCATAATCGTTGGATTGTTAAGTTTCAGAGAAAAATATTATGGAAGCTCAAGATTGTTGAAGAATTTTCATTTGAAATGATTTTGCTTGAGGGGAAACTGGTTCAGAGCCTAGAATTGCAGATACTTTGATTGTAATGTTAATGCATCAATTTAGCTGAATAAGTGAACATCAATAATAAGAAATTTTTGTTTTCGTTATTTTTATTGTGGATCATTCCATTATCCAAGTTATTTGTGAGCTGATTTTTTTTCTCCATTCTTTTTATTCTTTATCAGTTTTCCTTTTTTCCTCTTCTCTCCATTCTTGTTTTATCATTGCAACCACCAAAATGAATCCCATGTTGACTTGAATGGTTTCTTCTTTCATCTTACTCTCACTGGTTGCCGTTCATTGAGCAAGATTGAAAAATGAGGTTGAAACATCTTCTTATTGCCCAAACACACAATCATTTTGATCAGCTTTTAGATGCAATTGGTAAGCAAAGAGGAGGGATAAATCAAGTCAAGTTACATTCATTTTCACGGTTCCATCGGTTATTTGTCAATGAAGTGTTTTTCATTGAATAAAAACGAAGAACAAGAAAAACAATAAAGAAGATTGAAGGAAAAACAAGAAGAAGATAATGATGATTAGCGATAAAATGGGTGTAAAATGTCTTCATTGTCTTGTTGGGTGTGGAAGTGTAATCAGATGAGGAAGATGAACAAGCCTAGAAGAAAAGAAGGAAAATCATCAATTAAGAGTAAACGATCTTAAGATGGTCCAGATTGGTAACAACACAAAATGGGTAGAATGTTTTTCCTCTTTTTTTGTCAAAAAATGTTTCAAGAAAGTTTCAACTAACCATTGAATCAACCCAAAACTGGGCAAAGATATTCTCAAATTATTCATTTAACTTCAAAATTTTGCATCTACAAATATTCCAAGCTATTCATTAGAATCGAAATGACTGCAATCATGAAAAGTTAATCTCGTGTTTTCCATTTCAATTATTTCAATAACAGATTTCATCATTTCATTTCTTTTCTCAAATCAAAGTTGATTCCATGTTTGCTAATGATGCTGCAATCTCAATCATCTTGGATCAACTTTTACTCTTAGCTTTTGTTTTCCGTCTTCTCTTGATTGTTGAGATTAAATGGTTAATTTAATTTGTATTCATCTTGACGAGATAATCTTGAACAGAAACTAAACATTAATTGGCCGTTTACTTGACTGATTGTTGGAGTTGCTGTTTAACTCGAACAAGTTCATCAATTGTGCGATGTTTAATTTTGCTGAAGTAACAAATTTTCTTCTTTTATTGCTTTTACTTTTACTTTCCCTTCAAAAGCTTCATTTATCATTTCACTAAAGACTAATATTTTTTCACTCCATGACCTGGGAATGCAACTGATGTTATTCAGTGGTTTGATTATGTTTATATTTTCTGATTGAACAATCTCTAATTGTTCCTAAATGAAGCATTCGATGCAAACAGAGAATCACCGAGTTTCAAAATAAATGCATTTCATAAAACTCTTCACTCCATCACATTGATTGATGAGAAATTATTTTATCTGAAAAAAAATCATTTGTTAGTTTATCGAGTTGTGATTGTATTCAAAATAAAATATGGTCAAAGTTTGATGCCAATCGAATGGAAATAAATTCACATTTTTTTTTGGTGAAATAAGTCGCCTCATTGAGCGACATTTATTTTGATTTTAATTTGTTTTCCAACACAAATGATCATTGTTGGTCTTTATTAGAGCAAACAAATTGGTGATAAAAGTGATAATAGTTTGAAATAAATAGCCTTTCGTGTTCCCATAAACAGTCTTAATCTATTGAAAAGGAATGCACTTCTTGGTTTTGCACTTTCTTCTTGTTTAGTTTGCTCTTTTGCCCGTTTCAATGGTAAACAATGTAAAGATTATTATCATGATAATGATGATTAAAGTCAATTTAGTGGAGTAAATCAGAGGTGATATTAACCAGTGAATAGGTTAAAAAAAGCTTGCTTGTACTTTTGGTATTTTAACACCATTTGGGTAACTTGATTATTGCCTGGAAATGCAGTGTAAATGAAAAGCTAAATTAGACTCTAATCACAAGGTGTAATTGAATGCTTTTTAAAAGACATTCTTTTCGCTGACCAAACAATTGTTCGTTCAACCAGTTTGAACATTAAGTAAATCATTGATTGGTCTTGAATAAACGCAATCACAGCCATCACGAGACTAGAGACAATTTGATAGAAGAATTTTCAGTGAAAGAAAAGTCGAAAATGCAAAAGTGAATTTTCTACACAATTTTTATTCTGAATGAATAAAACTTTAGAAAAGATTGAACTTGAAAAATGGCTTGTTTATCGAACATTAATATGAATTTATTTCATGTAAATGTTCGTTTCGTGTCAAAAGATACAAAATGTAAACTCTACTTTTGCTTCTATCAATATCACTGAACTTTCTGTTTGAACTGAAAAAGTCTTTATTTTTGAACCTTTTACCATTTTCCAGGTTTTAGCATTATTAATCTCATTTTTATGTTTAATTTAATACTTCTTAAGTTGGAAAAGATAAGTCAACATTTTGTTAGCAATACTTTGAAAATCTTATTTGTTATCATCTCATAAAAAGTTTACACATTTTTATATGAAAAGTTAATATTGTAACATAAGAAGTTCAACTAAGTCAAATGGTTAGGAAAAAGTCATGTAAAACTCGAGTTGATTTATCTATTCAAAAACCAAGTAAAACATGGAGATGGATTAACTGTTGCGATGTGAAATCAAGACAAAAGCTTGAAAAGCAGCAAGAAAATATTGATGAGGAAAATGTTATAATTTTAGCTCTTGAAAGGATTTTGATTAGAAATTCAATAGATTCCAAAATATGAAAATGAATCGAACATTAAATACGAAATTGGAATATTGAGTAAACTTTTTTTCCAACAGAATTTTCAAGTTGCAAATTCTCTTGCAAGATTAGAATTTAGTAAAATGGGAAAACTCCCAGCAGGGAGTGAAATGGTTAAACTAGAGTTGAATGAGAAAATGATTGAGAATTAATTGGTTCTCTTGTTGCTTGGATTATAAAGAAAATGGAAAATAGCGAAATTGATAACTTGAAATGCTGATTCAATGGAACGAGAAATTTCAAGGTGAATTTGAATTTCTTCTCTGAAGAGAAAAGCCAAGGTTGACATGAGTGTAATCAATCAAATTTTGACGAGCAAAGAATAAATGAATTGCCAAATTTTTCTCTTCCTTTCAAAGTAAAGACAAAAAAACTTATTGACCCTGGGAGGGAAATGAGTGGGAGTGAGTTTTCAATAAACAGATAAGGTTAGATAAAGGAATAGACGAACAGGGAAAATGTATTCATCATGTTGACCGAAAGGAGAAAAGTGGAAAAGAAGAAAATGTTGATAACATTGATGTGATTATCATTTTCATCATCATTATTATCCAGCCGTTGTTGCTTCTCTTTTCATTACCAACAATAGATTTTTCAGTTTTCTCTGGAATGTAATCAATCTACCTATTAAGATGGTCACAATTATCTGAATTGGTTTCAATGAAAGAATCAACTAAAGAGTGGAAAAAGGCTAAACAATAAGTTTTTGTGCACAATCGAGTTGAGGAAGGGAAGAAAGAAAAAGAAGAAAAAGAGAAAAAAAAAGAAATGAGTTTCATATCAGTCTTAAGTCTACATTATTTTCCTCATCATCATGGTTTTCCATCTAAACTCATCTAATGACGGTAATTATTTTAAGGCAATTTCCCAATGGAATTTTTCTGACTCTATTTTTCGTTTACATTTTCCCCTTTCTTAGCTCTGCTCGAATGCTGGAAACTATAAGAATAGGTGAAAAAGCATTTGATTTGTTACTTCGCTTTTTTCTTGTATTCTTTTTCTTTTTCAATTGTCGCATGAAAAATGGTGAAATTTGTCCCAAAATGGTGCAATGAATCAACCCTGTACCTTGAACTCGAGATTCAAGAATTTTTCCTCTTCTATTGCTAATAAGACAATAAATGGCAATACCTAAGGCAAACACAATGAATTGTGGTTTACTTTTCATGGCATCCAATGTTTGCTCATATTTGCTTTGTTATCCATTTTTGTTTCATACTTTTGTCTTCACCATCATTCATTGTGCAATAAATCGTTTTTGATTGCATGCAATTTCCTGAAAACATTCTTGATTCTCTCCAATTTCTTTGCCCATCAAATGATCTTTCAATCTAATCGCAATCGTTTCATTCCATTGCTTGTTAATTTGTCTAAACGTGACTTATTCTGATAATTAGTTTTTCAGTCAAAAGTGAAAAGCCTTTTCAAATTCTCAGTCTGAATTTTCTTCTTCTCCTCAAATGCTTCAGGGCTAAAATATTGGTTGCAATCTTTTTTTCATTCCTTATTTGCTGTTGATTGAAACTGACCAAATATGAAATCATCAGTGAAACGTGAGTAACATGAAAGAAATGAAATTTTTCCACAAAAAAAATTTAATTAATTTTCCTTCGACTGCTTGAGTTGGAAAAGTTTTGCAAGTTGAAGCGAATTTGATTGTCTCAGAATGGAACCTTTTCTTTTCAAATAATCTTCTTTTGCTGTTAATTCTCTCAACTCTTTTCTGGTTCTTTGAGTTGGCGAACGGGAAAAAAAATCTTAACCTTTACAAGGAAATAAAAATGTAAAACAACACTTAAAACAAAGATTGATTGATTCTGATCGAATTGGTTTTACGTTCAATTGAGCTGATTTATCATTGAGAAGGGAAACTGAAAGGAAAGGGAAAAACGCAAAGCTCTATTGTCTTAATTTAGGTTAATTTTTCTTCTTCCTCGTTCATTCTCTTCCATAGTTTATTCAATTGATTCAATTTGTCTTCATTACTGGACAATCTGTTTACTTGATTAATAAGCAAACTTCAATTTCTAACTCGATTTACCATTCAAATTAATCGTCAGCAGATATTGATCAACTTCATCTCGAAATTGATTTTTTCGAGTTTGAAGAGTTTCGGCAACTTTTATCAACTCGAATCAAAGTCAACTTTAAAACAAAACTTATTCAATTGTAAGGAAAACAATTGATCAACCCATTCATCTGATATCAGTCTATCAGTTCACTTTTCGGGAAAGAAAATGATTGAAAGTTCATTTAAAGATTCAAATCTCGAGTCAATCAATAAGATGAAGAGAAAACAGAAGATTCCTTTTTTTCGACTGTTTCTAGAAGAAATTGTAATCTATTTTTCATTGATTTTCTCTTCATGATATGGAATGAAATGAAGCAAGATAACGGAAAATTTTGAAATGTAAACAAGTGGAAAGGAAAATGTTTTTTTGTTCAAGAGAAGAAGCCAGATGAATATTCAGATTGACAGATAAATGCAATGATTAATGGACTGGTACAAGTAATGCATCAAGTTATCATTTTCTTGTTACTTACAATCATGCATTTTACTTTTTCAAACACTTGCCATGTTGATCAGTAATAATCCATGAAACATGAAATGACTGCAATCGAAACGAAAAGTTATTCGAATCATCATTGAATCTTATCCAATGAAACGAAAAGGGTTCGTCTTTGAACATCTTTTGCTTGAGAAACTAAGTGAATTAAAGGCTAACACTTGGGACTTTTAACTCTGAGTTTGGAGTTGAAATTATCGATTTTTCATTCAATTTAATTAGAGAGATTTGCTAACAAATCAATATTAACAGTTCTTTGCATTGTTTGTATTGATGAAAATTGAATCATTATTGATGGACAAATTGAAAGTGAAGATGTGATTAGAATTAAAAATAGAATTAAAAGTGCAATCGATTTTTAATGAAAAAATTGTACGATTTTTCGATTGGGTTTCTTCGCTGACAAATCAGAATATTGATAGACACGATTCAAATTGATTTTTTAGCCAAATTTTTTTTACTAAATTTTCGATTGAAAAAAGATTCGTAAGTTGACATTCAATTTAGTTCATGTTAAACTCTAGGTTAATGCAGTTGTATTATGTAGAGCATTTGTTTTACGGTTAGTTTAGTCCAGTTGAAACCTTGACGTATTTAGAGATATTGGTTCACTTAGGGTGAAATAAAAAGCGAGATTTCTCTGTTCGAGTAGAAAGTTAAGAATTGCATTTCGATATTTGGATTTGAAAAGTTGATTTGATTGATAATTATAGACTGTTAAGGTGGAATTGATTCCAGTCAATGGAATAAAAGTTTTGAATTGAAATTGATCAGGTAATGGATGATTGAGGCAAGAGAATGGGAAAACTGTCAAGCGTCAGGTTGAAAATTTCACTCCAACTATGGGAATGAAGTGGAAGAAAAAAAAAAGACTTTTAAGTTACTTTTCAATCAAAATAATACCCATTTTCATTTCAACAAAAAAATGTTCAACTTCTGTCAAGAAAATTTTCTTTTCTTTTCCACCAATGATTCAATGTCTACTGGGTAACATTGAGAATCAGAATAAACTCTTTGTTTTCCTGATCAATTGTTTTCCCACTCACAAGCTTCCATGCCAATGAGAAGAGTAAAGGGAAAAAACTTTTCATTTTTTCAGTGTTCATACAAAAACAGTCAAAGAGCAAACATTTGAGCCAAAATTTCATTTCTCAACTTTTATTTCCTTTGATCAGTCGTTCATTTTTCTTGCAACTTTACCTACTTAGCCATCCATCATGAAGCTCATCTCATAACTGATGAACCAGCGTGAGGCTAAACCAGTGCATTACCATTAACATCACCTTTGGTAAGAAAGGATGAGAAGCGAAAAGGGTTTGTTTAGAAAAAAAACTTGAAAAGGAAATTTGATTTATCTTGAATAACATCAACCATGTAAGAATCATTTTTCTCATTACTCTTCTTCTTTGGTGGAAATCGCTTTTCTCTCTCTCTCCTGGAAAGTCTCTCTTCCCATGAAATCCGAAAAGCTACTTGGAGCATTATGCAAATAAGGGATCAAGAAGCGATGCAGATCATGATGATCATGAACAGAAATATGATGAGTAAAGATGCGATGTGAGAAGAGCATTAGTATGCAATGAAATAGAACATAAAAGTTTTTTCACCTTTTCATGCCCATGAGTAGAATATTATTGATTCACTTTTCCTCTTCAAGTGTATATTCATTCGATCATCATTTCTCATCATCTTTCATCTTTTCTTTTCTTTATTCTTCTTCTTCTTCTTTCTGAACAATATTACTTTTGTTTCATGCCAATTCTGGTTCCAATGTAAATTGTAAGTAAACAACATTAGGTTACATGATGTTTGTCTTAATGAAGTATTAATACAAAGGGAAAGAGCAAAAATGCTGACCAATGTTATTAACATTGTTTCCAATCGTATTATTAATTCGAGTCATTTTTCCCTTCTTTTTCCTTCCCTGCCTTGGAATATACGATAAACTGATTCAACTTGCTTTCAATGTTGTGTGTTTTCTTCTCGTAGCATCATGTGCACATGCATATTGAACAACATTATTCAATAAAAATGATAGCAAAATGTAACCCAATTAAGTGAACAAAATATTCACTTCAATCATGATAAATTTCAAATTTAATCAACTATAAGAAATGACTATTGCAATATGCATTCAATTGACTTATAAAAATTATCCATTAACTTTAAAAAATTTTGCAACTAACAATCGAATGCTTTTTCAGTAAAATCTAAATTTTAACATCGAATCTTTATGAATGTAGGAACTTTTTAACAAACTTTGAAACTTTTGATTCTGTCCACCTATTTCAATGCAAAGCAAAAGTCCTCTTTGACAGTGACTGTTTGATTGGGAGAAACTCAAACTTTATTAATTCCTAAAACATGATTAGAATGTCTAAAAACTAATCAGAGTTAATCTTTGACCAACAGAACAAATGCAAATTTAGAATCGTTGCATGAATAATCAGAGTTTTGAGAGTTTAGTGCATTCACGATTTCCATTTGGATGAAGACTAAAAGAATAGAGTAAACTGCCTAGCCTTTTTTGTTATAAAATTTTAAATTTTAAGCTGAATTACTATTACTTTAATTTATCTTTCAAGATAAATTTTTGTTTTCGAGATCTCATGAAATGCTTTAGAAATGCATGCAAAAGAATAGTAAACGAAAAAAGGCCCCAAACCCCCAAAACTGGCCATTGTTGCGATAAATGTAATATTAGGTCAGACGATCTCTCACAAAAATAAGTCTTGTTGATTTCATACCTGCGTTCACTGTGCTTCCTAATTTTTTATGCTTGTGCGGTAGGATTGCGGTAGCGCACTTGTACCGCTTTGTTATAATAATCTTTTAAGTCATGACTTATCAACTCTCACTGCTATATTGTCCTAAAAGATAAAAGATTCAATCATAATAAAATATATCAACTTAATAGAGATGTATTATTTCTGTTGAATCGCGACCTAAGGATGTCCTCAGACCTGAGGTTAGCCTGAGGTTAGATGTTATGGTGGATTCAGCCAACACATATAATTATATTACAATTTTTATTAAATATTGATACATATACAAGATTTTTAATCAATAATAACAAACAAGGAAATTCAATCCAAGTTTCACCAAACCCCTGCCATATTGACAAGGACCAGTCAATGCTTGTTTCATGAGTATTAATCCATTTTCATTTTTACTTTCTCTACCAATTAGTGGGTAAGACGAACCAATAAAATGATTAACTGCTTAATGTTTGACGCGTAAAGATTGTGTTCCTTGTTGCTCATAACCACCTCACTATTGTTATCGCAACGAGAAATACGGAGACATTGATAGGGATGAATTTAATGAGGAATCTATCATATTCAAAGCTATTTTTCAGGGCTAATTTTGATCTTATTTTAAAGATATGATGCTAAACTAATAAAAAAATTATGTTCAACAAGATTTTTTGTTATGAGAAACAATTCTTTAATGATTCAAATTTGATGCTTAAAAGCAATTTCATAAGTCCTCTTTGTGTCCTTAAAGTTTCGCGGAACTAATTCAGTTTTCAATATGAGGTAACAAAGTAAAATTTCCTTTTTCTGGGGTTTGACTTTTTTTTTAGTATCGATATTCCGGCAAAAATAGATGTTCTTAATATTTAAATCTCCAGCTAACACAACTGCATTCACTGGCTTTATTTTTTGTCCAGAAGAATCGGTTCCGCCAGTCTGTAACCGTATTGCTGCTGCGAAAGCAGAAGTCAGAAAATCGTGAATAATGCCCGTACTACTGCTGGTATTGTGACAATTGTTAACTCCGATCCTCTTGCCTTTGAATTCAATAATGCTGATGAGGAGATCATGGCGACCAGGGTAAAATGTCGATAAGGATCCGCCACTGTGCGATCGGGAGAAACAGGTCAAAATATTTTTTATATGCGCATATCTCCATCGAGATCGCCTTGTCTTCCTCGGAGACATCTTGGCAAAAGCGTCCATTCGGTCTGCAAAGCCTTGGTCAAGTTGACGTACCACCTCTCTAGGGAGCTCCTGGGTACAAACCACACACCACAAGTTTGGATTATCTGCCGCTAAACTTTCTAGAGTTTGCCAAAGAAGATCTCGCTGTCGGTATAAATTGTGTGTATAAATCCCAAGAGCCATAGTTGAAAAATTGATGGAAACACTTGATTAATAACAAATTAGCTAGGATACTTATAGAATAGAATTTTGCGCTTTAAAGCTTCATTACCATGGAAACGCAAATACATTGTCACTATGGAAATGCATATCTACATTTATTTTCAAAATATAATTGTTAACATTCATTGTTATCATCAATGAATGTATTACCAATACAATATACCTCGCAACCTCTAAGTTTCATCATTGTGTCACAAGCACTTCGTTAGTTATTGTCATTTTAATTCTTAAATCTTTCAGAATTGTTTTTGGTATGGGTATTGCAGAGCTTCGTCGGAGTTACCCAGTCATTACCCGGTGAACAAGGGCATTCGCAAAGTCGGCAAATTGCAACTTCACCTCCACGTGGCAAAACTTTGAGGTGTCTAGGACAGTTTCTGACCGAATTATAGCCGTTTAACATCGGCAAAGATAGTCCAGATGCCATGTAGATAATTAAACATAAAATTCTATAAGTTATTATTGTTCAAATCTAGCCTATTTCAGTCGAAGTTTCATGAAAAAGCAAAGTTTTATTTACAAAAAAAATCAAAAATATCTTGAGAATACTTTCAACCTCGTAAATTTCAATCATTCGAACTTCTGTCAAACAATCATTAGGTATTATCGTATTAGTAATCCAGATTTACGTGGTATTGAATGGTTGAATGATGGACAAGAAACACTCGACATGTTAATAGGTGAAAATAATTGAATATTTAATTGAGTATTAGTATTATGAATAAAGAATCTTATCTAATTTTGATTTTTAATTCCTATACAGAGCTAGCACATTCTTTGAAAGGCGAACAAAGAATGAGTACAAAAAGCTATAGTGCTTGCATTTAGCGAATGATCTTTACGATTTCAACCGTTGGAATGCGGAATCAATGCCTGCTGATATTTCATCTAAAATGCCTAATTTGAAAACACATGAAACTTATCATGGCTCAAGTGATCTTGTTTCATTTGTCTGAATATTATGATATAACGAAATGTGTTAATTAATTATTATTTTTTGTTGTTTGCATAATCAAATAAATTATTTTAGTATGCAAATTCGCAAGATCTCTTATTTCTATGAAAAATATGCACATTTGCATGATTATTTCAACATGAACCACGTTCAGAGCGCGTTACATGCACACTGATTTGGTTTCAAATATCCGAGTTAAATGTGGATGAAGCGCTTACTTTATCTACAATATTCTTGCTTCGCGCCTCAATTGGGATTTGCGGCTCGTGCGACAACTCAAAGCGCTAGTGCGCTGGTAGATAGATATTAGATATAGTTATAGAGATTATTGATAGATCTTTGTCGAAAGACGCTTAATGATTTTGGTTTTCCCCTACTTTTTGAATGAATGGCTTTGCAAAAGTTAATGTGCTTTTAGTCAACAGCTAATTCTACTTTCATTTTCTCATAACCACATCTTCTCTTCATACCTCCGTACGCCTATTATAAAGCGTATGGTTTCTTTCTGCTTTGGCCTTCCTCCATTCACCGAGTTTCTTGTTTAGTTTCTAATTGATCTACTTTGTTTCAAATCTTGAAAATTCTTCATGATTAAGTGCTTTAGTTTTGTTTCAAGACCAAACGGACGATCCAGGTGAGAAGAAAACTAATTACGAAATTTTCATGTGCAAAGAGGTTGATTAATTTGTTTGTTTTTGATTTAATTTTTCAGGTCTATAAAATTGAAGTTAAAAGTAGCAGTTGGCTCTGAAGTGATTTTGATTTTACACTGGCTTAAGATGGGAGTGAATATTGTACTGGAAAGGGAAAGAGTCGAGATAAGTTGAGTAATGAACAGATAAACAGAAGAGATAATAGAGTAACATGAAGCCCTCGGGTAACAAGTTAATTAGATAAAATTTGAGTGGAAAAAGAGGGAAAAAAGGAAAGAAAGGAGAGCGAATAAAGAGGTAAAAGTTAAGGATGAACAAAAGAAGTGCAAGATTAATAGGAAAAGATTCTGGTTAAATGAATCTCAAGTGTATAGTTGAACATGAAAAGAGTTGAAATATATTGACTGTAAAAAAAGAAATTCATTTTTATTCTGGTAAAAGTGAGCAACATAAAAGATGAAAAATCATTGTTATCCTGATGGTGTCTTTAGCTCAACGCGTAATCATGCAGCAAAGTCATGGAACTAGCGTGGTAAAAGAATTTGAAAAAATCTTGCAAGAATTTCACTAAAACAGTCAGTTTCATTTTCAACTTGTTAGTCACAAGTTTTTATACATTAGAGGAACATTGAAAGACAAGAGTTTATTGTCCTGAAAGTTGAAACAATGAATGCAACTTTTGCAAAGTTGAAACTCTTTTCTCTTCCTCATTCAAGTTAACAAATTCATCAGCTTGGATAAACTTTGAGTTATGGTTTGTCCAGTTGAAAGGTTCAGTTGAATTTTTAACATTTTTGTTTCTCTTTTTGCTTTCGAGTTTGGAGAGTGAAAAATGATGAAACTGTGTGGTAAACATTCAAATGTGTAAGGTGAAGAAACTTGTTTTGAAATTTTTGGGTTTCACGGTGAAAGGTGAAACAAGCAGGATGAAAGTTTGATCAGAAAGAGGATGAAAAGAGATTGGTTTAGTTGTAAAGCTGGAAAGTTAGTGGGAATGAAGGGAATGACTGGGAGAGGAAAGTAGGGATTGATGAAGGATGGATTTAGATTTAGATTTGTTGGACTTTTCAGGCTGATAATTCATCATTTGGTTCATTTTGGTTGAGGTTGTCTTGGAAAGATGAGGATAAGAAAGAAAAACAAAAGTTTTGATGATTATTATGAGAAGGGAAAAGGAGAGAAACGGAAAAGGAAAACGTGAAAAGATTAACATTGAGAATGAAGGAACGTGAAAAGTTTCAAGTGCAAAAGATGAAGATGAATAAATGTTTGAGCTTTTCTTTTCCAGATTTGAAATGAGCGAGTCAGATAGGGAAAGATGGAATTGGTAAGAAGGATAAAAAAGCTAAATTAAACAGAGTATAACTCCAACTGGGAAGCAAATAAATTATGTGCCAATGATAATATCATACGTTGGAAAAGGGATTTTTTGGATAGATTAACATTCTCAAGTTTGGGTTTGATGTGAAAAGATGGGAAAAGAGAACGAAAAGTTGAAAGAAAATGTTTTTGCTTTCATGGTGCAAATAAGGAGGAAGTTTTGGAAGAATAAAGAGAAACTTGATGGAGGATGAGAATCGAAAGGGAGAAGAAAATGTGAATAAAGTTATCGACTAAGGTGAACATTTCAAGATTTGAGATGAAAATTCAAAGATAATTGAAAATGTTAAGAACCATAAAGTTAATGAATATTGTGTGAAAGTAAAGTCAACAACTGAAGAGATGCGAAACGAGAGATGAAGGCCAAATCTTGAAGTAACAGTAGATTTAGATGTTGGATTTTAGCAATATATTTAGTTCCATCATGTAATCGCCAAATATCGACAGCAATCGAAAAAAAGTAATCATTAACTAAACTATAATTTTCAGACACTTCTTTAGATTCATCAGGGAAAAATAAATCAGAATTTTTGGCTATCAATTTTCGATATTTTTCGTCGTGCTGAAAGCGGTCAAATTTTCTGTTCGAAATGTGAAAAGAGTATTTTCAGAATCTTGAATGGTATCTAGAATGGTGTTATACAATCTTTCAGCACTTCTAGTCACAATGCTTTTCGACGAGAATTCATGATTCGAGCTTTTATCATTGAAGTTAAGATTAGTTTGCAGGGCGAACTTTTCATCATAAATGAAACAACGTTATCTAATGTTGAGTTATGCTTTCTATCATTAGCTCTTAAATAATATTTTGCTTCTTTCTACTAAATCGATAATTGATAAATAATGAAACTTGAAAACAATTTAAGCTTAAAACTGATGAAATAACCTATTGTTAGCTCACAGCTTCATTCATTTCATCTTTTAAAATCTAATGATGATTACATTTTAATGTAGTGTTAATGATGAAATAATTTCGATTTGACTTCTTTTTGATTTTAGGTTAGTTATTTCATTTGGAAAAAAAACAGAAACTAAAAGATTTAATCGATGAAATTGTTTGCTCTGTGCTATTACTTGATTATGTGATTTAGCTTATAGCTGCAATAGTTAAACTAATTGAGAGTTTGTTAGTTGAAAGTTAACAAAATTTCAAAGGTTAATGATGTCATGGAAAAAGTTGACCTGAAGGCAACTGGAAAATGTTTCATTAAACTGAACATGAGTTGTTATTTGCAATCATTTGATGTAAAAGTGTATAATAATGGCAAGAATACTAAGGTCAAGAAGTGACACTTTTCATTCCGAAAATGATTGATAATCGCAGGTTTGGTAAACTTTGGTAAGAAAGAAAAATTGTGTCTCATGATTGGATAAGCAAAAGGTTTTTGCACATTGACTTATTGACAGTTGTAGCAAGTTTAAGGAAATGTAAGGTTTTGTTTCCAATTAAATGATGAACGTTATTATTGTACACATTTACCAAGTGAAGACATGAGACTCTGATTTTTGAAGGTAACAAGATGAAGGGTAAGAATAAAGATGAACTTTACCGGTGATGGAAGAGGGAAAAAAGTAATATCCTTATTACATTGGGTATGAATTGTGAATGATAGTGATAATATGAATCATTCAATGTAAATGATTAGAGGAAAAAGACAAAAAATTGTTTGATTGATGGTTTACGTTGACATTGATTGTCATTTCATACAGACAAATTAAAGGCTAACAAGTTTTCCCAAATCAGAGAAGCATCATTTCCATAGACTATTTCGACTCTCTAACAATTGCATTTGAGCGACGATCTCATGTTTTATCGCTTAGTTTGAGATTATATTCAATTTTGATTTCAAGAAAATGATGCTTTTTGTGAATGAAAAAGTATATCATTGGCTCTGTACAAATGCTACTGTCAATCAGTACGATTCCACTTTAAGACAAAAGTTCTTATTGAGTAAATATTTTCAAGCGATTTTTGAGTCAGCAGATGCGTTCGTCTTGATGCAAAGTCTTGAAAACTTAACTAAACTTAACTATAACTTGATACAATTATTTTGTTCATACTCTCAACTTTATTGTCTAACTATGATATCTGGCTTAAAATGAATATATCAATGAATTTATTGACATTCAGTTACTTATTGAGCAGACAATGTGATCAACATTAGCCATACTTTAATTACTAAACCATTTGCTTGGCTCGAAAACTTAATGGCTGGTAATGCATTCACTATCTGAACCTGTTTCAAGTCCCGAAAGTAGCATTGTGCCTTTTGTTGGTAACGGTCAGTGAAAAATTGCCTCATCAGCCCACAGAACCTTCATTTTTGCATACATCAGTACATAGTTCAGCGTGAAAAGCTGTATTTCTTTTTCTATTTTTTTTATAAAAATTTTATATTTAAATCAAAATGTTTCCATTTTCATTTTGACACTCATACCGTATGACAGTATTGGCTCAGAGGCTGACTAGTTTGTTTTCATCAGAAACGGACTGTCCCAGAAAAACCAACTCGACTCAGAAGTGTACTTTTTATGGCTGCTTTCATTGTTTGTTGTATGAAACAGCGAGTAGTAAGAAAAAGCACTCTCTAGATCATTTTTTCTTTTTCTTTTCTCTTTCTTTTATCTCTTTCTTTTTCCCCTTTTTCTTTTAACCACTTTACATTGGTAATAATACTCAATATGCAGCAATATCATGTAATATATTTATTATTAAATGTAAACTAATACAAAGTTTTACCATCTAATTACGCTAATAATTAAAATTGGAGAAACAAGAATAAAGATAATCAAAAATTCATTTTCATCCAAATTTAAGGAATCGAGTGATGAGACCATAGGATTATTGCCTCTGCTACAATATTGACAATAATTACTCATTGACAATAGTATCATTAAGGCTGGCCGTCTCACTACCTAAACATTCATCGATAGCTTCTTTCAGCCAGCGATCTTCCAATCCGATTTCCCGCAGTTTTTCCAGAGGAAAATCAGGATTTTTCGAAATTTCTTCAATTAATTGTAAAGTTTCCTCGGTTCCTGATGGAATAACAACTTTTTTAACATCCATATTCACTACTGTAAATGCTAATGAAGAGGAAGATGAAGCAAACGAAGATGCTGAAGCTGAAGCTGAATCTAAAGATGCATGTTTAGGTAGTGAGACTTAATGATAATTATTGTCAATATTGTGGCAGAGGCAATACCATGGGAAATGGGGAATTCGCCTGAAACAATAACATCAATATGAGACTTCGATTCTCAAGTCATCAGCAGAGACGAAGATGAAGGTACTGATGTTTTACAACATACTTTACACCGAACATGAACCTCTCTAAAAGTTAGCTTCAGATAGCGAATGACCGAACGAAGAATGATCGAATAGAAGTAAATTTTGTGCAAACGCAAATATAATAATATTATAACGTTCGTATACTAAACATGTACATGTACTATAACTACATACTGTATTACTGCGTAAGTTCAATCTGCAAATTTGTGTGAGCTACAGTATAATTCAATTTACTTGTTTAACTCTTTCGAAGACATGATGAATTGCAGTGGATAAGATTTGAACTTTGGTGTAAATTATAGTAAACTAAATTAAAAAGTTTCATGATAATGTTAAAGTTGTCTGGATATCAAGAATAATCTAAATCTGTGTTTATTATTTAATTTAGCCAGACTTAAATTGGGAATGAAGGATAAAGTGTTGCTCTCGATTCAAGTAATTTGTTGGTGCAACCATGAAAATTACAGTATCGATGAGTTGCCTTGAAACTTGTTATTCAATATATATTCATGAGATTCTCTGGTTTTATCTTCTGTTATTGAATAAAAAGTTTGGACCAAATTATTGAACAAGAATTGGTTAACATGGTTAATTTGATTATTACGATTCACAGAAAATGTTGATTCCAAACTTGAATTGATTAGCACAATGATCTCGATCATTGATGAAACACTAATTATAAATTGTAATGAGAAGTGTTAAAGTGTAACCAAGTGTTGATTGAAAACTAAAAACAAAAAGCAAAGAATCGGAAGCAAAGAAGAAGAAAAATGGAAATGAAAAGTTTCCAGGTTCAATGACAAAATGATCCAAATAATGATGTCAAAAGTAATTGATTGTCATTGGATTGAATAATGATGATGAAAACGTCTATCATTAGAAGGTGAAAAAATGAGATTCAGAATGTGACTCTTGACAACCTTTGACTGGATTGAGGTTAAACTTAAATAATTTTAAAGCAAGAAGTTGAACTTTTTTGTTGTTGTTGTTGCTTTGACTCTGAAGGATGAAGGATAAAGCAAAGGCTGAAGGAATGTTTCATAGATGAAAACCATTAAGAAAATCTTTTCCTGGTTTATATGGTTGAGATAATGATGAATTGTAGTTGAAACTTTGGCAAGTTTGAGTGGAAGAGAAGAAAAATGTTTAAATTGTTATCAACATTTTCAGTTTTGATATTATTTTGATTCTCTTTTGTTTGCTCTGTTACATGATAACATTCAAGTCTATTGGAACAATGAAAATGAACATTAAAAAGACTCTTTTTTTTCTGTTGTTTTCTGCCTTTTCTGACATTTTGTAGTTCAAGTTGTTTAAAGGAAAAGAATAAAGATTTTCATTTCGGGCTTGTTGGAGAGGAAGAAAGCAGTTATTAATGATATGAATGAAGTAGTGAAAAAAGTAGCCATGAAAAGTTGACACTTGAAATCCAGAATAATAGATCATCGCTAATCCCATTTCAACTTTCAGGCTTCAAGGTGAGGTGAAATCGGGTTAAATTGTTCAACACATTTTTCAAATCCATTTTTACTGTTCAAGTTGCAGAGAAGAAAAAAGAACCATTTCCTCTTGAAAATGTTCAGTTTCTCTTTTTGTGACTTTTTTATTCTTTTCATTCCATGTTCATTATCTAGATTTCATTTATGAGCAATAGATCAAGACTAAAGTTATTTAATCAACAAACACTTACATTTTTACAAGTTTGTCGCAAGATTTTTAATGTTCAGTTTTTCATTTAACGATGCATCAATGTGAATGAAAAGGAAAAGCCATTTTAAACTTGATAACATGCTGTGTGGAAACGGATGAAAATGATCAAAATCGATACTATTTGATGTTGATTTTGAGTTCCAAATTGACTTTTCAGAGTTCACCTGTGAATTCATCTGAAATTCTCGTCAACCTGTTTCAGTACATTTATTATCCATTTACTTTTTGGGCAAAATTGAATGCTAAGGATTAACTCTCATTCCGAAAGTCAAAGTGTTTGTCCAAAGTCCTTTAGACAATTAATTCATATTATTCAGTTTCTACGGTTCAAGTTGATTTACCGATTGACAATTTACTAGTTTACAATTACTGAGCCATTTGAGATAAACTTGCCAGATTTTTTTCCAAAAACTTGAGTAATTACATGAGCAGATTTTTGTAATGACAAGTGATCGTCACTTAAACCACCAAGAGTTTGTTAGCAAACTCTCAGCGAATAAATTTTCCAATTGAACTCTTAAAAATAACAATTCATGACAATATTCCTGGCAGAGTTTCGTTGACCGAAAATGTTGAACTGAAATTGGAATAATTTGTGTCCTTAAATGTCATGGTTTAAGCTGTTCAAGTTGAAGATGAATAAATAAAGCAAAGGTTAGGTTGAGGGCAAAAGGTTTCCAGCTGACATTGATGGAGGAAAGTTGAAAATTGAAGTGAAGGCAAAAGGGAAGAAAGAATGAGATTGAATTGAGCGAACGAAAAGGGATAAACTGAATAACTAACTGGGAGTGTCTGTAGGAGTGAAGAAAATATATATTTATATTTGTGAGGTAAATAATGTATTATATAAAAGATGGGAATCGAGAAGAAAAGTAGAGATGGAAAAGGAGAAAAGGTGAGTTTAAAGGGAAAACAAGTGGTAATAAGGTGGGACTCGAGTAAATCAAATGAATAAACAAGAATATAAATGTTCATGTCATTGAATTGATAAATTGAGTTGATAGAAGGCTTTTTTCTCACTCAATTTTCTTATAAACATCTAACATTTCCTTTATACTATTGAATGTTGTTTGACGAAAAAAAAAAGAAGAGAAAGAAATAAGAGAAGTTATTGGCTAAATATAATGTTATTAGATTGTAGGGAAAACTGTACAATCGAATTGCAATTCAATTTCGAGTTTACTTTTTCATGTTCAACTTATGCTTTTTCAATTGTTTTTTCATGTTTTTTTTTTGGGTCCAATTTTTCCTTTTCATCGGGTTAACTCTTTTGTTTCAACTAATACTGTCATTGATTGGGTTAAGTGTAAACAAGTTTCAAATTGACCTCTGAGTAAATCTCAATGGAATGAAATTTCGAGTGTAAACGTTTAAGCGTTTGTTTCTTTTCGCGGCTTGAAATGACTTTAATAGGAAATGATTGAATAATGTTGGGACAATTTTTTTTCATCAAATATTACTTTTGATGGTCTGGTAATGATTGGAAACCTCTTTGGGTTTCTTTTGTTGTTGGTTAACAGCTAAATTGGTTAGACTTTTTTTGCCTCTTCTGTTTGCCTGTTTACAGTCAATAATTTGATGAAATTGAAGTAAACTTTTTGTTCAATTGTTGAGTCTTTTTGTTGTGTTTGCTCTTGGATCATGTTTGAGGGTGAAATGATGAAAAAATGCTGCTGAATGGAAGAGCAAAAAATGATGTGGGTTAAAAGATGAGGATTCGCTTCAGTGAATACTGATGAATGTTTTTTATCCTTCATCTTATTCATTTCTACCTCTGTCTTTGAAAACCTTGATTCTCATGTTTTTTGGTTTTTCTTTCTGTTTATCTTTGGATTGAATTGAGTTTACGTTTTTTGAACTTAAAATGTTTACTTGTAATTTAATTGTCTTTTTTTCCTGTGTATAAATTATTTCAACTTGAAAAATCAGCAATAAGGTCAGCTTTGTTGCTCTGGTTTTGTTTTTCTTCGAGTTACTGTGATTCGGTTGTATTTTTGTTTTGTACCGATTAAGTATTTACATATCCATTTACAATGAATTTTTAGTATTTATTTAGATCTGATTGTGATTTTGATAACGATTCTTGTGAGCAGTTTGATTTCAATTTTTTTTCTCATAAAAGTTCACATAAGAATACACATTAGTTTGGTTTTTGTTGCTGCAGTTGTTTTTTTACAATCTTTTCACTGTTGCTTGTAAAATGATCATTCGATTTGAATCATTCGTTTGAGTTTTATTTACTTTGATGTGGAGGCTCCCGTAGAAGATGATGAAGGTCTTATGGTTATGGTTGTAGTTGTGGATGATGAAGATGAAGATGAAGAGGATGCTGATGTTGATGAAGATGGAGTGGCTAGACAATCTGAAGATGATGAAACGGTTGCTGTAGAAGCAGGTACTCCTGGAGCGTTGAATTCAAATTCAGCTGTTGGTGGACTTTCGTTTTCTTCAGAAATCTCTTGTTCCTCGATTTCATCTTTCTCATCAGGAGGACAGATTTCATATGCTTTGGATAAGGTTAGCTTAGCTGAATTTGATCTTTCTAAATAATAGCCATTGCTCGTTTCATTCGATTGCGCTGGTGGTGACCAATTATACGCATATTGATTTATTGAGGCATAAGGTCTCCTTTCAAGCTCTTCATTAAGCCAGTTTATAGCAGCAATCCATTTTTTCTTAAGATCAGGAGTATAATGTAACAATTTAGCAGCTATTGGACAATTGGAAAACAGGGAGACTAAACATTTGATGCATTGATAGGCTCTTTTTTGGTAATGACTTTTATTCCGCTGGATAGTGTCAAACAGACCTTCCCTTTCCTCTTGAAGTCCTGAATAAGTAGGAAATAAAAATTAGATTAATTTTACAAAGTATAAATTTGTTAGTAATCACTTGACACCTTCGTTTCAATTTTACTTGAAGGAAAGCAACGCCTCGGAAAACCATTAATCTAGCAATTAGAATTATCAGTTAACTAATAAATTATTTAACCGAAAGACATTCAGATTGCCTATTATATTTCAATTTCGGTCAATAAACTTACCACTTAGAGCATTGTTAATCCTTGCTTCTTGCCAAGAATCTGAAATCATCAACATGTGTAAAATTAAATCTAGATGAGGACGCAATTCATAAGCATAGGTATACTCTATCTGCCAGAGAAGTTCATTGAGAACATTGAAAGAGAAGGCAGGATTTTCCCAAGAACAGTAACGAAGAAGCTGTAAGGTATCCTCTGAAGAATTGACGTCTTCAATTATCTTTTTTACATAGAATGTCCTCTTGTACAGATACTCATACACTTGAGATTGAATGGGCATCAGGTAGGCACCATCTTCCTCCATTCCAAAAGGATTGGGCAGTGGGCTTTTATCACTATGATAGGGAACGCATTTGGAAGAAACATCACAGCAACGAACAAGAAGACTGACTACTTGATATAATTTGGCAAAATCGGCATATTGATACTTAATAGGAGGGCCGGGACCTTCCTCAAGGGCGACTCTAATGAAGGTGGCCGGGACGTTTAACCGTAATAATTGAGCTCTTTCTTCGGGACCAATCAATGCATACTGATAAAATAAGTTAAAATATTGGGTTAAATGACGGCTATGTTCAGATACTTCTTTGTTCAATAAAGATAAAACACATTGGAGAAGACAATCAGAAAGACCAGTTCCAGCATCGACTATAGAATCTAGAAGAGAGGAAAAAAGCACATTAGTAAATTGAAGACTAAAGATTGAAGATTAACGTAGGTTTTGAAATAAACTGAGAACACGTTAACATGTAAGATAAAAAAGCACCAATATACAATTTAATTGTAATATTGGCAACGCATTATCTTGGATAATCTCGCATGTGGCTAGCGAAGCTATCGAGCATGGAAAGGAATAACTTCCGAAACACATGCAAAGTAGCACTTCCGTTAACGTGTCCCATGGTTGAAACTTTTTACCACTAGATGACTCACAGAAATCAAGACATCAAGTAAAGAGAAACAGTGAAAATGAACAATTAAATAAATTAACTGAACATTTCTTCTTAAGTACAAAAATTAAGCAAGCAACGCGAGTGAATCACGTGAAACAAAACTGTGAATCGCCATCTATTGGCACAATTATTCTACATAACATGATGCAGATTCAAATTAACAAAAACAAATGAATTAATGTTCAAAATGTTACAATTTAAATAAAAATGAATTGTAAACTTACTTTCAGGATAAGTAAAAATGGAAACTTGACATTCATTGTCGCACAATGCGAAATGAGCTAAAAATATAATTATCTTGGCGAAAGCACTTCGAACATCATTATTTGGACAGTCAAGAAGATATTCACAGAAACGATAGTGATTAGAAAAGAGAACATTATGTGCAAACCAAGCTCGTACACTGGGACTGGCCCTTAAATGATGATTTAACAATTCAGCCCAATCGACAGCAGAGCCTCTGTAAGTAAATTAAGGAAAATGACAATTAAAATACACTTCATCATTTGCACTATAAATGAAATAGAAAGTTAACGTACCTTAAATTTTTCTTCGCATGAAAACAAGTCATAAATAAAAATCTTGAAGCAAGCTGAGTACAGATCATTGCTATATCTTCGGCTTCTATTTTTACAATGCTGCTTTGTACATCGGCCGAATCAGAATCGCCCGAGTAAGGTTCATTACGTTGACATTGGAAGATAACGATCTGACCATTACCATTCAACAGTTTTTTCATAAATTGAAAATATTCTGGACTAAATTGAATTTTTATGTGCATAAACTTAATATTTTGTCTTTGGACACTTCTTTCAATTGCTGCAGGCATTTTGATTTTATTTTGATAAGATCCATTATCAATTACCAATTCACTTAATCTCAAAGCCATCTCACTACCCTGAGTATCCATCCGACGATAGAATAAGATATAAGCATTCCACCAACGTTTCTGACGACGACAAGACATTCGTTTCAACATGTGATCAAAAACTTCACCCATGTAGTCACCACCAAAACATTGGACTTTCATTTCTTCGTCATCATCCAATTTACATTCACTAACATCACCATCATCAAACTTGTACCATTTTCGAGACCCATCAATATTTTTATGAAGTATATAGGAATAATAGTGACCACCACTGGCTTGTCCACTGTGGACCACAATACCACAGAGCTCGTAACGAGTACATGAAGATGTTCCAGATGAACTGGCATCTTCAAGATCTTCTTCAATTATTTCACCCTCAATCTTGGCTAAACCATTCACAGTGTAAGGTTCCATGTCCAAAACCCGAGGAAATTCAAAGTAATCATTAAATTTGATGGCACAAGAACGTTCAAAATCATAATCGAATCGCTTCAATTGGATAGCTAAAACAGTGGGCAATTTTTTGATGCACAATCTTTTGACTGTTTCCACCTTTCGGTTACACTTTTCACAATGATAAGCATTAGCACCTTCCAGCAAATCTCCTTTAACATATTGTTCCAAAGAATCCAATAAATTACTATGATTCCTTATGTCAATATTCAATGTTGTAAAAGGTTCTTCACGTGAATATCTAAGTTTTTGAAAACAAAACAAACACAAACGTTAGAAAATGAATTTCTGAATCAAAGGCAAGAATCAAAGACAAAGAATCAGAATTAAGAATCAATTACATACCTATGCGGACATTCTTTACAAATTTTTTGATCAGCAAAAGATCCTCCAAGAATTTTTGTCATAACTGGTGAGTAACCTAATGACTTAAGAGCTTCATCGATAGAATCAACTAGACTATTAAAAAATTCAAGTGCGTCATGCTGTTCACGCAAGTTGACTGGTTCACCCCAAAGCCTACAGAATAAGATATTCATTAGAATTTTTGATAAATTTTTAATAAAAAGCGCAATAAACGAAACTTACTTGAAATGCCTCCAAAAACCACGAGGTACATAATACTGCAATTTGCTTAATGCTAAGTGCCCAAAAATGGCTTGCGTATATTTAAAAACTCCTAAATTGTAATCTCGACGTGATTCATCCACCGAACGCTTTGAATCATCTTCAGCAGAGGTAAAACATAATGTACTAATCATGTTGTCAATTCTATCTTCGGAGAAGTCTTCATTTAAATCGTTGGCTGCTCCTTCGACACTTAATATTCCATCCCTCACTTCTGGAATCATATAAAGCTGTTGAAAGACTGAATTCATATAACAAGTGGCTCCAGCATTTTTTAAGCCCACAAAACCACGATAAGGTCTTGGTCCGATAGGAGGTTGATATTCCCATTCAGTTAAATGTTGTTCATGATCTGAATAGTACATCTCAATGAGACTATCGGCTAGATATTTTAAATTTGGTAAGGAATCAGTACCCAAAGCCACGAGACAGTCATAAGCAGCATTGAGAGTGGCTGATGTTGTGCATATTGGGTTAACTTCTTCAATGTTGAGATTGTTATCGGAAGTTGAGGAACTTGATGAGGGGGGAACAATTGTGGTGTCGTTAGTTTTTGATGAATCGGACGTTTGCTGGGTTTGTTGAGAAGATTGAGAGGCCCGTTGCAACATGACCATGGCTCTAGATGCAGTGAAAACATATTCATCAACAAGCACACGAATTAAGTCCTTGTTTTTTGACCGTTGACTTGAATTGGTTGTGTCTTCGGAAACTTGGATCAAATTATTGACTTCATGTTTTGAAGTTGATTTGAGTAAATAAATCAACTCGCGAGTTATACCAAGATGACCTTCCAGTAAAGATTCTTCGATGACACCGTTTCTAACAAGATTTTGCTGTTTATAGAAGCAAAACAACATAAAATTAATTTTTGAAATGTAAGAGTTGAAATTAGAAATTCTATTTTAAACTTACCCTAACATTGCTTAAAAGCTCAATTTCACTTTCGAGGAACTGTTGTGCTTGAGGAAGAGGACACCTCATGCTTCGCGCATTATTTAACAATTTACAAAATAAATGGAAAAATTCTTCAGAAGTATTATAATGGCTATCAACTGGTACAGTTGTACCAAGATGGTGGTGAAGTAAGTTAATGAAATTGATCATAACCTCGCTGTTAAGTGCACATTTGGTAGCAATCAAAGCAAACTGTTCATTTGCAGTCAATCTTATGGATCTACAATGAAAAATGATAAAACAAAATGGTTAATTAAAAATTGAATGAGAAATTTGAGAAATGCAAAGAAAATTAGTGCGAAATGTTACCTCTCATGGCATATTAAAAGAACATCAATCACAAAACGATGCCAAGTATTGTCTCTAATCAAATGATCCAAAGTCCATGGTGAAACCATAAACATTAGAGTCAGAATATTCAATCCAAGTTTACAAACTGAATAAACAGGGGAATCTGGACGATATAAATTTCCATTAACAACAAGTCGATGAAGCATTTCTATATCTTCATGTAGAGCACTTTCTTCACCCGTACTAGTAGCCCAACAAAGCATCATGAGAGATCTAACTGAACCAAGATTAGGTAAACTTGAGATCACACGAGACCTGAATATTTCATCATCATTTTCAACCAATTTTTGAGCTGTTTGCATGGCTATTTCACGAACCATGCCGGCACTCAGGGGATGGGGAATTATTTCAAGGGCTGATCGAAGAGTCGTCAGCCAATCATCAACATTTTTCATAGGAGCAATAGTGGATAGTGAAGATGATAACCAAGATGTAGATGAAGATGAACTTAATACCAAATAATGGCCCAAACATGTTAGTACCATTCCACTAATTCTTAACATAGTAGAATAAACTAAGCTGTAATGATAGAGATTGATAAGAGAACGAGTTGAATTAGTGAAGTGAAAATTAACAGAAATAATCGAAAAATTTTACTTACATTTTAGCATAATCAACAGCAGTGGATACAAAATTGTTCCGAGTCAACAATTCAACAACTCTAAAGCCACAACCACTCTTCATAAAATCATAATGAAATTTTCGTGCCTCTTCAGAGAGTGGGTTCCTTGAAGGCATAAGTAAAGCGTAAATAACGCCCAGACTATAAAGAATTCGTGTTGGCGAAGATCCGTAAAATAATTCGTCAAATTTTGCGCCATAATCAGTATCATTTACATTTTCTGCACATTTTTTACAAAGTGTTTTGAGATTTTCGACTATTATCACGTCAGGAGGTATAATAGTCAATATCAAAGGAGCAGTATCACAGAGCGCTGCATGTCGCAGCGACATCCCAAGATCCAGTAATTGGAAGAAAAAATTAACATATTTATGTTCTTTAGACAATATCTAAACAATAAAAAAAGAGGAATAAATTTCCAGTTTAGGTATTGATTGAAGAATCAAAAATGAATCTTACCACTCCTGGTAATGAGTTTTCTGCCTCGATGCTTGGACCCTCAAAATTGTTACCCGGGGAACCGGAAGAACTATCAGAAGAGGAATCAGGGGATGTTGGAGCATTCATGGAAGCTTGGTATAGCTTGGCATTCAGAATCTATTGGAGAGATAAAAGAGCGATTGCATTAGAAGAAGATAAATCTGATTGCTTGCCAGTTTTTGGCCAAAATACTAACCACTTCATCACGATCAGGTAATTCAGTTATTAGTTTATCTTCTCGATTAGAATCATTTTCCGTAGCATCATCACAGACGAACAAATCGACTTTCATGTTCATATTGTTAGCTTTGATACTGGACCAATAAAAATAAAGTAAAAAGAGTTTCAATAATTACATTTCAAACTATAGTATTTCAATTATATTTAGAAAGATGCAAACTTACGTAGATAAAATTTGTTTTTTTATTGTTGAAATGTATTCATTACGATGAGTCCAAATCTGAATGTCATCAATATGTCTAGCTTGATTAGGAAAGCGAACTGTCAATGAAACTTGTTCTCCACGTACTGCTTTAACTAACGGAAGTATTGTTCGTTCATCACCAAAATCTGTATCACACTGATGAACATATTCATAGAGTAATCTTAAAATACGTGACATTCGAGAAAGTTCATATTCCACTCTAGCTTCGGCTGATGCATCCTTTCGAAGAATGGAAACAGTATCGTATGCTGCTTGAAGCCTATCCATACATGAACTGATTAAATCATGATGAATGTTGACTTGATGCTGCTCTAAACTAGGGCCAAGATTAGTATAAGTTTCTCTAAGCAAAGCAATTCCGAGATTGGCAACTTCCTCACTACAATTCAACACTATTCTCCATAAATAGTCGAGACCAATTAATTCCAAATCTTCAGTTAAACAGCAATTTTTCTTAGCGATGAATTTACCTTCCTTGAGATTGACTGCTTTGAAAAACCGATTAAAACATTCGATTCCACTTTCTGTTATTAAAATGGGATCTAATTGTAGAATGTTGTTTTCAAAGAAATCACGATTCATCTCTGGATCTAAATCTTGTTCCTCTGACATTAACATTGAAAACCAACGGAAACATGCTTCACGATCTTCTGGAAAAATAGCGTTTTCTGCTAAACATTGCCAAACTTGTTTTGCTTGAGGTGCACATAACCAAACTCGACCATCTTTAAGCAAGAATCTCAAAAAATTGAGTCTTTCGATGACTTCTTGAATATGAGAGTAACGTTTACCTTCTAACACCGTCTGAGCATTTATGTCGTTACATTCCTCTTCTACTAGTTGCCTAGCTTTCTTCATGTATTTAGACAAATTTTCCGAGACTAAAACTACTAAGGAATGTTGACTGTGTAATCTGTTGATTACATCATGACGATAAACTACTCCTCCGTGAGTTTCAACAGCTGAAGATGCCTCTTGGCGATATTTTTTGGTATTAGCTAAAAGAAAGGGTCCATATGAGGGAATAGAGGATGAGTCACATCGACGGAAAAAATCATCTATCGTGTATTGTTTGATTTCATCGGTCAATTTGAAAGGACGCTTATTGAGTTGTAAAGCGGTTACATCAACTGATTGACTGTTAGTTGTAGATGTAGACGTCAATGATGGCGTCGATGCTGGTACTGGAGCCAGTGCCGGAGCAGGAACAGGAGCAGAAGCAGGAACAGGAGCAGGAGTAGGAATAGGAGCAAGGACTGGAGCAGGAGCCTGAACTGGAGCCGGAGCCGGAGCCACTGTCACTGTCGCGGTCACCGTTGATGCTGAAGTTAATGCCGTCGATGGTATTGGTACTGAACTCAAAGTAGATGCTGATGTTGAAGTTGATACAGTAACAGGTGCTGATGTTGATGTAAATGCTGTAGTAGATGCGGTTGAAGATGTGGTTGTAGTTGACTCGTCAAAAGTTACTTCAGATAACATGGAAATTTTAGAAGACTCGATTAAATGATCTAGTGAATCTAATAAATAATTCTTACGACTTGCAATATTTTTAGGAGCTTCAGAAGACACAGTTGTAGTCGTTACATCGGAAAAGATTTTCTTTTTACGATAATGACGTGTTTCTGATACTGTAGCTGCTGTAGTTGAGGTTATGGTTGTTGTTGATGATGATGAAGATAACGATAATAAAGCTGTGACTGGTGTTGAGACTGTGGTACCACATCCGGTTGATTGATGAGTAGGTTTATCGGCAGGAGCCCATATAAGGTTTGACTGAGTATCTGATGCTGAAAAGTTAGATGGGGCTTCAGGTAAGAGACAGCAAATTTCTCTTATCAACTTTAGAGCAGGCAAAACCCAATCACTATCTTCTTTCTTTAATTCTTCAACACATTTATCTAACCATTCAGTTTTTTGTGAATCTCGATCCTGACAACAGCTATAATCTAATATTTTTACATGAGCAGCCAAGGCTTGATCCATTATATCAGTTGGAATATCTTCACTGTGCGCTAAATTCCAGAATAGGTTCAACACTTTATTTGCCATTACACCATCTTTATCGTCTTCAGCTAAGCGCCGAATCAATTCAAGTAGCTTCTCGCGTTGTTTTTTATTGGCTTTTGTCCAGCTACTTCGGAAACATTCAAACAAATGGTCTAACTGCTCAGGAGTGAAGTCCCAAGCCAATTTGGCCAATAGATCGTGCATATTTTTCACTATAGCCTCGTGCTTACCAGATTGAGCGGCCCAAAGGTCATCTAAATCTTGTAAAGTCAAGGCTTTCTCTTTTATCACAAATCTTATTATTTTTTCTAGTTTTTCAACGTATTGAGGTTGATGAAGACTATCCTTAAGAACAATTTGTAACACCCTGTTCTCTCGAATCCATTGAGCCATCCGAGATGCAGTTAACCAATCTTCCTCGTCAACGAGATTGAGCTGACCCTCAGTTGAGCTAGAAGCATCACAAACAGCTGACGTTGTTGTCGCCGCAGGGTATGGAGCCATATCGGTTGGCAGAATATCGCAGGTAGTATTCTCACTTATCTCATTCGGTCCAGCCTCAGGCTTATTGCCTAGGCGGATAAACGAATTAGTGGCAACACTAGCTATCACTTTGTTCACTTCATTGAGAGCATTCATTTTACCATTAAACGAAGAAATTTGAAGTAATCGCAGAATTATCTTTAAACGAAATATCTCCAATTCACGGATCTTCTCCTCTTGATTTGGAACTCGAGATGCGAGATTTTTTAAACTTTTTATAATGCCAGAAAGGACATCGTTTTTACCTTCATTTTTTGATTCCTTCTTCAACTCCTCATCACTAAGACTTTCCAAAAAGATAGGCACGCTTTCAATGATTGATAGAAAATAAGTTTTCACAGTCTCAACAGTGAGAAGCTCATAACACTGGCCAAATGGTTTGAGCAAGGCAGCAATCAATGGCACAGTCAATGGTGGTTCTTTTTCGAACCTTTCAAGCAACTTTTGAAATCCATCTAGACGACCAAATTGATTAATCAGATCAACTAACCAACCTCTAGGACAACGTGAATCAGGAGATTGGGCATAGACTTTTTCTTCTCCATGAAAGAGAGGTTGATTAGAAGACAGACTTTCCAGTCTATTCATGTTAAACATATGAAACCTAAAAGAAAATTTGAAAGAGAAAGTGAAAGTGAAAGCGAACGTAAGATTTGAAATTCAGATTGATAAAATATTTAAACATGAGAATCGGGTGAAGAAATGCAAATATAAAATAGACAAATGCCAAATACTAGATTATCCACTGTCAAGATAATGCTAGACTTAAGTGTTTACTCACTTGTTGTTTGGGTTGAAGACCATGGCTAAGAGGTCTAAAAGGGGCAAACAATCATCCCCAAGCTTTAGTGCGATTAATTCCAGAAGGCGTTCACAATTATGGAAAATACATTTCTGAAAGTCAACAATAGTTCGAGATTAAAAAACCGCAGAGATAAAGATAGCAAGATAAAAATAAGTTGAAAGAAAAGCAGAAATGAAAGAAAAAAAGCATGCTTTGAATATCAGGTGCTTAAAAGAAGCTAAATTATGTGTCAAGATGAAGGTAACAATGTAACAGATGACGACTTACATGGATTCCAAACTTCCACCCGGTGACTGCTTCATCAGTTAAAATACGAGTAAATGATATGGTTAAACCCTCTCGAATAAACCTTTGACATGGTTCACACTTTGTATCCAAGCCTTGAGCAGCCAAATCGATTGAGGCTCGTAGAAGTATCTCTAAATGACCCTCTGGTAAAACAGGAATTATCCATCGAGGCAAACTGATCATTTGCTCTAACCGGTCTAGATCAGCAACAGGGAATAATGAGATTCTTGATTCATCTGAAATGTTCTCTGATTCACTAACATATCTCCTAAATCGTCTTTTAGTCTTGAAGACGTTATTGCATTCCTCCATTGATGCACTGCAAAAAAGATGCCCATAAGATTAAAGGTTAAAACGGAAAAGAAATGAAGAAAACAAAGGACAAGATTTGGAAGAAAAAAAATGTCATGAAATAGAAACGAAATAAGTAAGATCAGAAAATATCAACAAAAAAAATATAATGAGAAGGCAGGAGAGAGTAAAAGAGAAAGAGAGAAAGAAAGGGAAAAGATATGGTAAGATTGGTAATTAGAAATGCAAACAATCAAGATGAAACTGAAAAATGATATTTGACAAAATGGGTGAAAATTTTTTCCTCATTTTCCAATGCTGCTAATTAGTAAGTTGAGGTTAATAACAAATAAATAGATGTTTACCCATTTTCTTGTTTAGGAGGTTTCCTAAATGGTGAAGAGCTACTACATCTTTGAGGCAGAATTTTAGTTGCTTCACTATTTTCAACATCTTCGGTTTCTCCTTCCTCTGTTTCACCTTCTTCAGTCTCTCCATCAGGTCCATATTCAACTAAACCGTCTTTTGGAATCATTTTTTACTTTAATCAAATCAAAATAAAGGATAAATTACATTTAGAATTATTAAAACAATAATACAAGTATAATAGATAAATTTTACACAGAATTGAAAAGAAAGGAGGGGAAAAACGCATACAGAGAAAGAGCAAAACTAGGATTCACCAAAACCATAGTAACCGGTATGCTTTTCACCGCCAGATGGCAGTAAACAAGCTAACAATTTTAACGAGTTAATCGTGATTTAATTGAAAAACATTGAATCAATCAAATTATCCGAGTAGATATCATTTAGCTCTGTTTAACGACCTTTATCAAGATAATCAGTATCACAATTGTTATCAATTGCTTTCAATATTGTCTATGAATCGATGTAAGATTTTCTTTCGAAATAAGCGTTTTTTTCAGATGAAATTAATAATGCCATCAATGTCAACAATCTAACATTAATAAATTGTTAAGAGGATTTGTAGGCTTACTAATTGACACAGGTTTGGAAGCTGAGGTAATGCATCACTTTCAATTAAAGCATTAAGGCATACAAATTAGACTAATCCGTGCATAATTATCAGACAGAATAATCAACTTTTACGCATCTTTAAATCGCTCACAATCAACATTTATCACGTGCATTTAAAAACATCTCTATTTAATTCAATTTTAATCCAATGACTACAGAGATCTTAGATTTGAAGGTTCTTCTTTCAAACAAAGCTAATGGTGTTAGAGATTAGTTAAATGTATATCGATAAAAAAAACAAAGAAAATTGATATGCTAAGAAAAATTTTAATCAAGCATCAGGGATTGGGAATT
This sequence comes from Tetranychus truncatus, assembly GCA_028476895.1. NCBI lineage: Eukaryota > Metazoa > Arthropoda > Arachnida > Trombidiformes > Tetranychidae > Tetranychus > Tetranychus truncatus. The sequence continues at coordinate 10,728,504 of CM052062.1, forward strand.
TGGTTGGATTAAGATAATGAAGTTTTGCTGCTATTTTTTTTCCTATGTTCGCGTATTGCACTTTTAATCTCTAAGCCCAGCAAATTCAAGGAGAAAAAAAAATTATTTTTCAATTTTTTCCGAGTTATGATTGATAAATAGATATCATTTTGAGATATTTTAAAAGATTCATTTTCGTATTTGCTTGTCAAAAGTCAAATGGAATAAAAAATACAACAAATGATTGAAAAACTACTTTTAATATAATCAAATTACATCTTTAATCCTTCAGGTAAAGTTGTATCTTCTTCAAATGAACCTGTTCCCTCCACAAACTCCTCATAAGTGCTCTTTTCTTTGAATGGACGTTTACCTAAAATTTCGATCATATCATCTCGATTCAAAACTTCTCTCTCTAATAACCTCAGGGCAACCTAAATGTAAAAGAAAAAGAAACGCTAGTAAAAAAGGACATTTCAACTTGATATTATCTATACGAACCTTTTCAACATCTGCCTTCTTTTCGGTTAAAAGTTTAACTGTCCTATCATATGCTTTTTGGACAAGAGATCTTGCTTCGTTATCGATAATCTGAGCAGTTGCTTCACTGTAAGGTTTGTCCACCACAATTTCTCCGGGTTGAGGCATTTCAAAAGACAGATTGCCCACCTTAGTATTCATACCGAATTGAACAATCTGAGCGTAAGCGTTTTGTGTAACTTTTTGAAGATCATCTTGAGCTCCTGTAGTTATTTTACCGAAAAATATTTGCTCAGCAGCTCGTCCACCTAAAGTCATGCACATTCGGTCAAAAAGCTGTTCTGTTGTGTAAAGGTACTGTTCTCGAGGAAGGTTCATGGCATATCCTAAACCTTTACCACGAGGTATAATAGAGACTTTAAGTAATGGATCAGCGTGTTCAAGGAACCAACCAACAACTGCATGACCAGCTTCATGATAGGCAACTGTTTTCTTTTCCTCTGGTTGCAGAACTTTGGTTTTCTTTTCCATTCCAGCAACAACTCTTTCAATTGCTGCTTCAAAATGCTTCAAAATAATCGATGGATTAAGATCTCTGGCAGCGATAAGAGCAGCTTCATTGCATACATTCGCAATATCTGCACCAGTAAAACCTGGCGTCAAAGCAGCCAGTTTACGTGCTACATCATTTTTATCTAGATCAGTTTTCAATGGTTTAAGATGTACTTTGAATATTGATGCTCTACCCTTGATATCTGGCGCTGAAACATAAATTTGACGATCAAACCTTCCTGGTCGAAGTAAAGCTTTATCTAAGATATCACTACGGTTGGTTGCAGCTAAAACGACTACGTTAGTTGTTGTGTTGAAACCATCCATCTCTACCAACAACTGATTTAGTGTATTTTCCTGTTCACTGTGTCCACCAATATTTCTACCTCCACGCTTTCTTCCAACAGCATCGATCTCGTCTATGAATAATATACATGGAGCATTTTTACGAGCCATAACAAACATATCTCTGACACGAGAAGGACCGACTCCAACAAACATTTCCAAAAATTCAGAACCGTTCACTGAAATGAAAGGTACATTTGCTTCACCGGCTGTTGCTTTCGCTAACAACGTTTTACCAGTACCAGGAGGTCCCGTTAACAGTGCACCTTTAGGTATTTTGGCTCCCAACTCAGTATATTGTTGAGGATTACGGAGGAAATTTACAAACTCCATGATTTCAATCTTAGCTTCTTCACAGCCAGCAACATCTCTGAATTTGACTCCGATATCGGTTGGGTTAATGAGTTTAGCCGTAGATTCACCCATTCCGAAGATACCTCCACGGCCCATTCTTCCTCCCATCATGTTACGAGATTTGGAAAAAAAGTAATACATACTTCCGAGTATCACTAATGTAGGTAAAAATCCTAGAAAATCTCGTCTACAGAAAGGATATAGAAAAAGACAATATGAGTATATGAGATAATAGTGTTGAGATTTTGCATCATTATTATTAAACTTACACTTCCATTTCATTTTTATATACAACTGGAACATAGTTTGAGGGTTCAATACTCATCTCTGCTTGAATATTCTCTAAGTTTCTTTCAAATGCATCGACACTACCAATGCTGAACCAGAGAACACTCGTTGAATCTACAGCGGAGGCATCCGAGAAAAACTTGACACGGACCCATTTTTTGTTTACCACTTCTAATTTTTCGACTGTTCCTCTAGCCAAATGGTTATTAACAAAATCTTTCCACGAAATTTCTTTGTATCTGAATTCATTCAAAACTAACAGACCAAGAACAGCTGCTGCACCATAAGCAACAAAAGGTAAAGCTTTGTTCGATCCTGTTCCTTTATTTCCTCCACCACTTCCAAAATTGTACTCCCATTTCCAATTGTACTTATTATTTGGTGTTGATGATTTTGAACGAGATGAAGGTTCGAATATAGATTCTTTAGGTTCAGTTCGTTTTGCTGTTTGAGCTTCTTCAGCAGCTTCTTTGGTTTTGCCATCAGATGACTTCTTTTTATCTTAAATTCAAAGATACAAGACACCGATAATTAATAAGAAAAGCGAAATTGATGTAAAGAAAATGTAGGTAGAAAATTAAATGAATTGCTTACAAATAAAAAAAATATTAATCTGAGTTCAAAATTAAAAATAAACATAAACAACACATTAAATGATCAACTTACTTGATTTACCGAAATACTTCTCAAACCCTTCTGGTGTTTTATTACAATATGACCTCAGTTGGGCAATTAGCCTGCTTAATTGTGAAGGTGATTTTGAATGAAGTGTATGATAATGTGAGAGTAAATTGTTTAAAATCTAGAATGAGATTAAAAAATGGGACAGCATGAGAAAGAGAGTTACAGTTAGAAATTGTTTCATCATGAATTTCTGATAAATTTACCTGACAGCGTCTCTGATTGAGTGGTAATAAATTCCTGATTAGTAAACGCTCATAACAATTAACACCAAGATAGGCCATAATTCAATTTAAATTACACTCAGTAAACTTCAATAATAATAGACAGGCCACCAGTATATTAAGGTATTGCACTTGATGTTTACCAAGACGAATTAAAAATGATGCAAACCGGGATCATGAGGGACTGTATAATAAGTTCGAAAAAGAATCAAGTCATGTAGGATTCACCCTGAAAGGTGCAATAATTTTTCATTTAACTAATCATAAATCTAAAAAAGTAAATTGTCCTATACATTTTTATAATGAGCATAAAAGGTCAGTGATGAGTGTCATACTGTCGTAAGACAATGACTCTAAACTTATGCGAATAAGTCACTATCAGAAATTTCATTATCAGAAAACATTAAGAATTATGTCAAGGTTCTTTCAGTACATTCGTGTATTTTAAGCAAGTCATTAGTTTAAATATCCATAAACAAAGCAAAAGATTTAGACGATTCGAGTCAAGCTTTATTTTCATTGGATTAATAGAATCCGTGACCAACCAATACATTAAGAGATATTAGTTGCGTTTATTAAGACCGAACTGATGGATTTAGATTTATTTAGCAATTCGACAAGTTCTCAAAGTTTCTGGGTGAGGAACTTCAACGGTAAGTAGCTCGTTGTAATATCGATTCAGGAACACTGAAGCTGATTCTATTTGCTTTTTCATCAGCTCTTTGGAATCTATTTTTTTATGCATCCATCTTGTTTATTTTATTTCTCGTCTTCATCATTTCTCTTTTGGTGGTACTTTACATCAGAATTATGAATAGATGGATTTTAGAGATTGAAAAGGCTCGGGCCAAAGAGAGTAAGCTCAAGAATTTTGACAATACGAAGTCAAGCTTTATTGAATTTATCTTTTCTCTAATACCAGGCATCAGAGTACAATCAAAAATATTAGGAAGTAACACTGGAACTCTCTGAAAATTTAACCCAAACTTTTATCATTTTTAACTGCTGTTTATAACAATTTTTAGGAAGATCGGTGTTCCTACACGACTTCTGTAAAATTTTTACCAAATCTTTGAGCTCATCTTGTTCTGATGGATCCTTTGAATCAAACGAAGCAACTATATTGGTCAACCAAACTGTCAAGCCATATTCTATTAAGAACACTTTAGCAACTTTTGGCAATCGAATGCAGCTTTTGATAAATTTTAGAATACAAATTTTATCGTTGAGATCACACCAATTGCTGGAATAGATTGATAATATGTAACGGCAAAGATCATTGGTTTTACAAATTTCAAAGTCTTCATCACTTTTTATGCATCTAGATAATAAATTTAGCACTAATTTTTGACACTTCTTCCATTCCAGATCTTTTGTTGTCAATAAATTTTTAAATAATAAAGTAATTTGATAGGGGTCCAGCTTTGGTTTGGCAGTAACAAAATCTTTGATTGCATAAAACAGCGAGTCTCTTGGTGTGTCAACAATTTCAATTATTTCAATTAGCAGAGAGTTGAGAAGAAATGGTACTTTTTGGTTAGTTGAATTTAACGAAGATCTATAACAGTCAATAAAGTGAACCCAAAAGTAAATAGCAGAAGATGATTTAGATCCTTCCAAATGGTAAAAAAATCTTTCAAGAACCAAGTAACCCAGGTTTCTCATAGAGGCATTTTCACTAGAAGTTGTCATTAAAGCAATTGACAAGCCATTTAATTTAATAATCTGATTGCTGTTTATCGCATTTTCAGGTCCCAATAAATGATAGAGAGTAAAAAGGATAAACCTTGGATCATATAAATCAGGTCGATCTTCATATTCAACAGATGGATCAAGAGGTAAATCAATGGGAAATTCCTTCAATGTTTTCATCATTTTACCCTTCTTGTATTGACCCAAAACATGAGAAGATTTAGGCATTTTAAACAAAGTGAATCGGGTATCAGCAATAGTTGAATAATATAATGGTGCAGATTCACCCCAAATGAACGGATTAAATTTGAGCAAAGAAGCAGACGCATCCAAGGCAAATAACTCTTGTAAAATTTCCACATCTTTTGTCGATAAAGTAGCTCCATAAGCCGAAATCAGGCTATTAAAACGATTCATTATGAAAGAACGAGTAAAACACTTTAAACAAAAATAATAAAGTCAACAAATCAGCAAAATAACGAATCAAATCAACAAAAAAAACGTGAAAAGCATGTTTTCCAAATAAACAAACAGCATCTTTAGTTTCTATAGTTACTCTTGACCGGTTATAAAACAGCGCCAAAACAAGTTCCAATTCAAACTGATTAACAAATGAGAAATGAGTTTTTCTGAAAAAAATTGATTAAACAATCACAAATAAACTTCTTGAGTCATTGTTTAAATAAATAATTTTACTAATTCCAAAAATAATTGTCGAATAAATTGTAAATTTAATTCAAAGAATGAGATGGCGACACTGAATCGTATTGAATGTGATGTTAAGTGATATTGCGCCGTTTAATGTAAAAGTAAATGTTGAACATTTGAAGAACCGGCTTAGTCTTGGAAACATTTAGTTATCATTTAGTTATCGATATAAGACCAACAATGATGATCAACATTTTCTAGTGTAAAATGTGCGTTAATTCAGACTCGACGTTAAACGTCGTTTCTTGATACTCTTTTCAGGATTATAATCATCATCATCTGTAAACTCACCATTAAACTCATCTCTAACTTGATCGATAATTTTCATCTTTAACAATTTCCATCTAATCAACACAACAATTAGAAATGAATTTATCATCTTTAATCAATTTACTTTTCCTTTTATCTTGTTTAATTATATTAACTGAATCTCGTGTCCATGAAATAGCCACTTTTGGTGACGGTTTAGCCTCATTACCATGTGAAGTTGATTTTAAAAATTGTGGTGAAATTTACTTCATAACTTGGTCCAAAAATGTTTCTAATGAATGGCAAAGAGTCTATTCATATTCGCAAGGTTACCAAAAAGCATTGGGCCATTTTAGTGGTCAACCAAATAGAATATCAATGGACGATTCCAACATGACATCAACTGGAATTGCCTATTTGAGGATTAAAAATTTAGGTTTAAGTGATGAAGGAACCTACAAGTGTGATGTTACTTATGTCCATGGGAATTGTCCATCTTTAACTTACTCCAAGTTGTTCACATTAGGTAATTATCTATTAAATTGTACCGAAAATCAGTTCAACTGGAGTTCAAGTGTTAACCAATTTACCCTGAACATGTAAACACAGAAGAAGTGAAAACCATTTTTAAAATGAAATGTTGAAAATGCTTTACAACCACAACTCAACAAGTGTAAAGCTTTTCTGGTTTCTCCTGGTAACTCAATTGGTCTCGTGAGATGTACAATTAAATGGTTATCCAAAGGCAATTAGAGCATAATTTATAAATTGATTCAACTTTTGTCGATTCAAACATTGAAACAAAATGAGTGGATATTTCATGGTGAAACCATTTTCAGCTTCCATTTGACAACATTTGCTAAAAAAGCAAGAAAAAAAAAGACTTTATTTTTATTCCATTTAATGAAATTCATATTTTGTTTAAACTTCATTCCTAATTCCTAACTTTTCCATTCTCATAATAATCCGATTAAAAGTAAAGAATTGATATCTTTGAAGGAAAAGATTATTTTTATCTCATTTTTGAACATTTCATGGTAATAATAACCTATTATTTGTGCATTATTTTGCTCATGTAGAATTAAATATTCCCAAATAATGGCAATTATTTTCACAAGTCAAAATTAACCAAATCGATGGGAATTTAAACAAATGCATTTTAACCCAAAATCTTGATTAAACATTCATTTAACTCATACCTTTACCAGGCAAATTCAAGTGAAAGCTCATGAAGAATTAGAATATTTCATTTTCTCAATCAACTTGCCTTGAAGACTATTTTCAGATCATTTTCAACATTTAACTTTCGAGTTTGAAGTCACTAAAATCTGGTTATTTTCATTGTTACTGTCAAATGTTTTTCAAAATTTTATTCCAATCCATTCAATCGTTTCAATTTATGATTTGATTTCTCAAAATTGTGATCATTTTACCAAGATTTGACTGAAATGAAGATTTAAGAGTTAGAATAAAGTAAAACTCTTTGGTTGAAATAATTAAATTTCCAGTTGATTAGAAGAGAAAATGTTAAATTTGAAAAATATGTTTCGGTGTGTTGAAGTGTAAATGCGTAAAATTAGCATGAAGATGGAGGATAAGATGCTGATGATGCTTCTGATGAGTCTAAAGATGATAATGATTTAAGTGTAAGTCTAGTAGACAATAAGTTATCACAATTTAAACTGGCAAGTTGCCATCAAATAATTCGCACCATTTTCTTGCTTTATTAACCCAAACCATTTTTAATAAAAAGTCATCTTCAAAGGAACCACACAAAAAAATGAGTTCAACTTTTCCCCTTTCGTCTAACATCGTAATTTGAACAACATTTTCCGCTCCTTTTCTCGCCACTTAAACTCTTTCATTTAGTTCATTATTTCATATGATTATTGAGTCTGAGTTGAGTTAATTAAAATTATTTAAACAGCAAAAAAAAAGTTTGACTTTTTTTTCCCATTCAAGTTGGAAGCAAATTACAATCTTCAATAGATGAGAGATTTATCTGTCTTGTTTAACCATAAGAAGAGACCAGAAAAGGAGGAGATGATGAGGATGACAATGATGAATAAGAAAAGAAGGAAAGAAAAGGAAAAAGAAGATGATTCTTATGTAAAAGATCTTTGCCTTTGCATGTATTACATGCAATGAATAGTAAAACAAGAAGTAATCTTTTCTTTCCTTGCCTCAATTGAATCTTGTAAAATTACAAAAACTTGGCTCAAGTCAGTTTAAAGTGAAAACTTTGCAATTTTCAATCTTTTTTTTTTCTTAACCAAACGCTCTTCACTCTCATCATCATCTATTGACAGAGACAACAAAAGTGATCCTTTGTGTCATTTTCATGTTTCCCGTTGTTCCCGATCTTCTTATCTTCCTAACTTAACCAAATATATTCTGCCTTTCAACTTATATTTAACTTACAACAACATTTTACTTGTCTAATATGCTCATTAACAATTGAGAAGATTTACCTCTCGAATTTTGAAAACACCAATTAAATCCAGTTAAACCGAAAAACCTTTAAACCTTTAGGATTGCTCTTCAGCTATAAACCACAAACCAAGGAAAACTCGAGTTTAAACGGTTCAACAAAGAGAAATGAAATTTCATTATTTTTCCATCCACTTTTAAATCATTTTCATGTTAACCACTGATCACTCTTGATGATGTTAACCAGAGTTGAATAGGTTAAGGCGCTATATTGAACAGCAAATGTACACTCAACAAATGGACAGTTTAGCACATTTACACTGCAAAGAGAGTTGATTTGTTTGGTGAAACTTTGAGTCTCTTAACTTGGAAATGTGTTTAATTTTCACATGGCTTTACAAAGTTGAATAAAAAACAAAACTTGTTTAAACTGTCAAAACAGCAGAGTGTTGAAAAGGTACAAGTTAAAGTTAGCAATAAAAAAAAACTGTCACTCAATTTACTGATAGAATCTGTCAGAATCAGAGAAATCTAAATATCGAAATGCATTATAAAAGCTGAGGGAAAAGATTGTTTACAATTGAATGTTGGAAAATGGATTCAATTGAATCTTTTCTTTTGCTGGTGAATTACAAGCAAAGCACATGTTGAATGCAAAATTTATCATTTGTTGATTTATTTTGGTTATTAGAGTGTAAATAAACTAAAAGCAAAAATGATAATGAATACAAATTAGGGTGAAAAGATGAAAATTACATGTAAAAAGAATTATCAACATTGTTTCATTTCTTTGTTACAAAACATTGATTATCATGTTGTAATTGAAAGTTATTGCAATTACGATTCGAGACACGTTTACATCATATTAGTTGATTGTTTTCAATAAGAATTAATCACAAAATTGTTTCTATTGCAACCCTTTCAGTCTCTTTTTAACCAGCATTTTCATCTAATTTACCAAAATGATTGCAATGAAAACAGAACAAAAAAAAACACAGAAAAAGGAAACGCTAATGTTTTCATGAGATTGTTTATCTCATGATGATGATTCTGCATTGTAATTGAGTACAAATGATATTTAATTGCACCTTTTACCTGAACTGATGGGCGAGTTAAAGAGTTGAGTAGAGAAAAGAGGAAAACTTTGAGAGCAACTTATGAGTTTATTACGTCAAAAGATCGCCTAAAAATTGATATTTTGATGTCCAAATGAACATTGCTCGACTCAGGTAGTGCACAAAGAGTTTTATCTCTAACTATCGACAATCTAAAATGACAAGTTAAGATGATCTTAAGTATAAGAAGATGTTTTCTGTTAACCGCAAGGTTACAATTTATTGTTGAACAATAGACTGATTGGCAGTTGACTTTTGTTTGTTGTTTGGCTACAATGTGCAAACACAATTATCTAATGATTAGCCTTTTGTCTGTCACTTTTATTCCTCCAATCAAACACAAAAAGCTAAGGCGATTGCGGTAAACTTTGATTTACTATTGAGTGCTATTCAAAGGAGCATTGACTTAAAGTGAATTATTTTCATATTTTCAATTTCATCTAAACATGCGATGATTCCTCAAGTCACTTACATTTGACTCGATATCACACGAACTAAACGCATTTCAACTGTTTGTTTTGTGAATTGGAAAATCACTGTCTAGTAATCTCAAGAAATTCAAAGTTGTTTCACCTCTTAGTGACCCTTGAATATTATCGCGAGAAACAAAATTTTGACTCAATTCTGACAAAATGAATTTTCTGCAAGTTGAAACATTCAGTCACAAGATCGTCACACATTTTCTAGTCAAAAGAGACGATCTCAATGAATCTTATTTAGTTTCTGTATGAATGTAAAAAAGACATTCGATGAGAGAAATCGCATTCTCAGAAAATGACCTTCGAATGCGCATCTTGAGGTGACTCGCACAATACAAACCAAAAATAGTAAATATAATCGAGCATTTTTTAGAGTTGGCCAAGATGAATATCTTTTAAACTTTAGTTGAATTTTAAATGTTAATCTACCAAACGGACACTTTATTGTTGACGTCGATCAATAGATTGGAAAATATGGAATTTATTCAACAAATTTTTCGACTTTGAATCAAACATTTTATTTGTACAAAAGAAGTCGATCGATGACAATGATCAATCAGATCAACTCTTTCAATAACCATTTTTAAACATTTGGCTCACATTGTTTGACTTTTTCACTGAAAGCAAAAGAAATGAATTCGAACCCAAACTCTATTGATCAAAATTTTGCTTATTTAAATGACTAAAACTGATTTGACCCAAAAAGCATAAAAATCAATGATCTTGAATAAACTTGATTAAAATAAAGTTTTTCATTTTTCATTGAAAGAAACAAATTGATATTATCAAATTGACATTTACTTAATCAACTTACCTATCGATTTTGCTTTTCGGTTAAAAATGTTCGTATGTTTTCTCGATTAATACATTTGCAATCTTTAGTCGACTGAATAAATTCAACTATCAAATCAATTTAAAAGCTCATCAAATTTGGTTGGTAAAATGTTAACAATTTACTCTTTCCTCATGATAAATGGTAAATGAAACTCTCTTGAAACTTGCGTTGAACTGTTTTCCTCTCTCTTCTAACAACCTTTTAATCTTGATTAATTGTGATTAAAATGCTTCTTTTAATCCATTCGACAACAGCTAAACCTGGAAAACCTGTAATCCGAATTAATGGTGAACCTTTAGAATCAAAGTTATTGTTGAAAACTGATGAATCCAGTGATATATCAAGGATAGATGTAAAGTACAACCCTGACAAGGGTAAAGTAAATAGCAATGTAAATAGTGGCAAAAGTGTAAATAAAAACATCAACGAAAGTGATAATGATAGTGATTGGGAACCAACAGTTTACCAAGTGGGTCCGTTCACCGAAAGTTCAACCCTAACCTTGGAATGTTCAACAACCGGAGGTCGACCCATTCCCGAGATAAAATGGTTCAATGGGACGCGTCCATTGCGATCAAAGGTTAACCTGATTAACCGTGAAACCGGGCCAAGTGTAACCTCAACCATTCGATTGGTTGTTACTCGAAGTGATGTTGGCGTTAAATTTGGCTGTTCAGTTTGGAATAATGCAACCAAAATTCCATTAACCAAATGGATTTCCCTTGAAATTCATGGTAAGCCAAAATGCATGAAAGCCTAAACAAAACAGAGAAGAAGAACAAAAAAAGTAGAAAAGTAGTTTTCCAACATTTTTTTTTTAATGCACACAAATTAATCACTTTAAATAGTATCCAGATGAGTGTGAAAAGCCATCCATTCATCCCATCTCAACCCTCACCAGTCAACCTTATCGCAAGGCTTCTCCCTGCCGCTTCACTCCCTGCCAGTCAAGAAATGCGTTGAGACAACAGCAAAAGCCACAGCATCTTGCACCGTCAAACACACACAAAGCCTTCATTTTCCTTCTGTTATCCAATTTTACCTAATCGATCCCATTGATGGTATCAAACTTTATACCAGAAAATGTTTCACTTTTAATAACAACAAAAGTTGACCAGTTTGCTACACTTTATTTTGGCTTGATTGAGTCTATGATTGACAGTGACAATCCACAGTTGTTTGAATATTCACAATAAGTCTAAACCTTTTTTTCTTGGACTTTTTTTTCCCTTCTTTCGACTTTTCCATCTCTCTTTTTCCCTCTTCTCATCTTCATCATCTTTATTATCACCAGGTTTGTGTTATTCATTGGATAACACAAAAATCACTTTGATATTTCAACCTTTTCCTTTATGTTAACATTGGCTATGCGTGAGTTTGCTTAGCTTACATTGTCCATTCAACTATTCATTTTGTCATTGTTTGTGTTGCTCATTATGATGAGAAGCAAAAAAGTAAAAGAAGAAGAAGAACAAAGTTAACAGTTTAAAATTCGTGCCTGACAAGGTTTTAGCTTTGAAATTACATTCTAAATGATATTATTGGAATGAATAAAAATATTAATATCAACAACTAGCAATTGGTTCAATCAAATGAATCAACATTTTACTTGTAATACACTTTCAACCTTTTTTTTGTGTTACTTCAAGTTCAACTTTTTTATAATCTTTATAATCATCTTTCTACATTTTTTGTGTTTCTTTTCAAACAACACTAATGATTAACTTGAGCACGCAACTTGCACAATCCTAATGCAGTGAGTTACATGGAAAAAGGTATTACATGAGCAAGAATAGGGAAAATAATAAGAGTAGAAAAAAGTAACAAGAGAGAGAGAGAGAGAGAGAGAGAAGAAACAAAAGCTTATCGAAATCATTTTTTCTTCTCTTCTTTTGATATCATATTAAGGTTAATGGTATTAATAATGAAATATGCATAAAAGTGATTGAAAATGATGAAGATGAGTTTAAATCAATCAACAAAATGAAGGCGCTTTTACAAATATAAATGTATCTGTTTGCTGGGTGAGCTTCAGATGATCAAGAGAGTGATTCGAGGAAATAGTTTGATTATGTTTGAGTAAGGGAAGACGAATCAAGCAAAAATGGAAAAGCAAAAGATGAACAACTGATTTTAGGGAGGATTTTGATTGTCGTATAATAATAATGTGTGAGTCTAAAAATGATGGATTAGTTACATTTTGCACAATTTCATTCGAACCCAATGATCAAGTTAATTGAAGTAAATGATTACTGTTTTTTCACTTTGCTTTTCTCATTTTTCCTTCTTCTCCCACTTTCCCTGTAAGAGATTTTGTTTCAACTTTCAATTGAAAAGCTACAAGTTACAATCAAGTTGATTTCATCCATTAATGACAAAGAACAATGTTTTAAAAGGATGAAACAATTTCTGCTAATCTTTTTGCTAAAGTTGCTCCTTTGTCCCTCTTCAACTTTAAATATTCATAACTGCGATTTAATCTAGTTACTCTCGAAGGAATTAAGCTTTATTTAAATGCGACTTGAAACAACCATCTTATAACAAAAAGGTGCAAAAATTGAAAGGTTTAAAAGATGGACGAGAGTTCGACACAATTTTAGGGAAAAAATCGAGTTTATGATTGAGTTTTAATTTTATAATTAAAGTCTTGTGACAAGAGCAGGAGAGTTGGAAGGGAAGATAATGGCGAGATTGCACCTTGAACTTGAGTCAGGACTGACTCAGGGCAACTTATAATAGAACGAAGAAAAACAGTTTAAAGTTGATTGTTTTTCTCTGACTCTTTCTTTTCTCTAAAGTCTGAGTGAAGTTTATTTACAAATGTCTTGGTTTACACTACGGAGACAAGCTCTAATGCTATTGGTTTGTTGCACAGAAAAGCGGTTTCATCTGATTTCCCTCATAGTTCAAAGTAAGGTCGGCTTTTGAAGACTGAATGCAAACACAAAAGTGTGCAAGATTGGTAAAGTGTCATTATTAGTCACATGCTTTTGCAATTTGGTGAAACAATTGTAGAAACTTTTCTTACAATATTTTTTTATCGAAAAGAAAGTAAATTTTATTCAAATTTTTGGTTCGATTTAATCTTCGGTTTAGATTTCAGTTTGCTTGGCTTAACTCAATCAAAATGTGACGAGAAATTTTGATTAATCTTTCTAATAAATCGAAAAGATGTGATTAACTTTTCCTCCTTTTAAGTGAAAGTTTTTTTTCTTCTCTCGATTGATCGATAGTTGAAGATTCTTGAAGTAAATACTTTGAATACCGAATTGGTAGAGTTGATAATTTATTATCATTTGGCAAACCAACATTTGGTAATTTGGATGGGAAGAAAAATGTTGAAAATAATTAAAGTAATCAACAAATGTGGTCAATCTATTGAATCGATGGTTAAACGTTGATTCTATTACTTGCAAGGAAAACAAGGAAAGAAAAGTGCAACTCGAAAAGCTTTCAATGTGCAAAAGTAATTTATGTTAACATTTTCAATGGAAAAGAATGCAAAACTCGAGAAATTGAAACAAGACTGATTATCGTATTTGTGCATAAATAAATTCATTATCTGCATTCAATCGTAACTGAACAACATTGAACTTAACTAACCTTATCATTGGTCAATTGAAAGAGAGAAGATGAAAAGAGAGTAAAAATAATGATAACTGTTATAAGATGAGAAAATAAATTATCCGTAAACAATAGATATTTATGTTTTCACTATTTCAACTCGAATCTAATTTAATGCCAACTCTGTTTTGTTTCGCATTTTTTTCCTTCTTAATCAAAATACCATTAACTTTGTACGTTTTCCCCTTCACTTCTTGCTCCAGTTAAACCTTTATCATTGAAACTTCGCCGGCCAAAAGCTCCAGTTGTTTCGGGTGAAATGGTCTCATTGACTTGTACTGTCGATGGTGCTCGACCACCAGCGTCCATTGTTTGGTTCAATCGATCAGAAGTCGTAACGCCACATCCAACTTCATCAACAGATTTAATGTCTGATGGAACCTACAGGTAAAGTGACAAAATATCGCAAAAAAAGTTCGATGAATCGAATTTCGAGAAATTCGAAAACTCGAAAGATTAAGATGTGTTTTCTTGATAAATTTGAGCTCTTTGAGCTCTTTTAGAAAGTTTTGGAATTTTTCGTTCTTCAAACGAACTTTTTCGAAAAATGAAAATTTTCGAAATTTCAACTTTTCTACTTTCTAGTTTTTATCGTATTTTTGTATTTCTGCCTATCTTTTCATGCAGCGAAATCAAAAGATTTCTGGATAGTTCCAACTGAAATTGCAAAAAAGGTGCAAGAATCGAGTAAATAGAGATTGAGAGCAACAATTTCATTCAATGGTCAATATTGTTGAATGTTAACTGAACAAGAAAAAGCAGCGTTCGCCAGTTGATCTAACATTCAGTTAGACTCGATTCACCACAATCTCGAGAAATTTTTTTCCAATTTCATTGTTTGCCGTTTTGCGCGGCGAAAATTAATTGCCCAAAACTTGAAATTTTTTTTTACAAATTTATGTTCAATAAAAATGTCAATGAGTCGAACAGAAAATGGATTTTTGAATATAATTTCGCTAAACCTTTGTCTTTACCACTTTTGTTATTATCTCATCAAATGATTTAGCTTTCAATTTAAAGTGAAAGTTTAAAAAATACGCTTCATGGGCAATAAGAAAGCCAATATATCATGTTAAGAGTAAAACTTGAAGTAAAAGCTGAGAATGAAAAAAGTTGAAAATAAAAACTAGAAGATGAACAACAGAAAATGTTGAGCATTTTTCAAATAAACTTCAATGGCTTTTTAAGCTTCAAAAATTGCGTTAAGAAACAAATAAAAGTCAATATTTTCCAAGCAAACAAAGTCATCAAACTTTTCCGCTTTACTCAAGTCAAACAATTATCTTGATTAAATTGTAATATTAGAACAGATTTTATCATAATAAATATGTAATTAGAAGATGGACTTTTCTCAGTCAATTGCAGTTGATGGGAGAAGCTTTTGTTTTCAAACTAAATGTTAATTGTTGATCCGTCAACAGTTCATTAGTGACTTATGTCCATCATTTGTTTCTGCTTTTCTTCGTATTTTGAGGCAACCCAGAAAAAGAAAACCTTTTTCACACCAATTTCTGTTCTCTTGTTGTTCACCAGCTTTCATTATTATCGTTTGAATAAACAGCATGTTTTTCTGTCCCTTTATCTGTTGAACCATCTTCTTTTTCGTCTTGTTCAGTTTCTTTCTTTGCTTGTAAAATCATTGGCAAGAGTTGGATGAGCAAAGTGATTTGACACTTTATTGACTTGCATGTAAACAAACTGACTCAATGATGGATTGATGTTGAGAAATGTTGAAAGAAACTGAAAGATAAATGTTTTCAATTCAAGTTGATCAAGATTAAGGTGATAAGAATCATGTAATAGTGACAAATATTTATTCACTTGTATTCAGTGTTTATCTCAAGAATTCATTCTTGGAATTCAATGAATTCCTGTTATCCCATTGTTAGTGCAAATCGACAGAAAATATTGTATTCATGATTTACTTTCAAGATCAACATTACCTTAAAATGGATTTCAACATTTCTTGCATAACTATTGAACTTGAGCGAATCATTCAACGGCCAATTTCGTCAATAACAAGTCAGACAACTTCGCTAAACTTGTGCAAGATTCTTGGTTGAAAGTTGCACACTCAATGTTTAAAATAGAAGCATTTATTTTCGATAACGAGTTGTTGGTTTTAGCAATCGTGATCAAAATAGAAGAGAAAACTAGCGAAATTCCAATGTTTCAAAGCTTCTCAAAAGAGTTAAAAAAAGAATTCAATTTCTTTTCCATTTTAATTTGCTTCTTTACTTTGATCTGTTTTAATTAGCCAGTGTTGAGAGTGAACCTCAACAAAAGAACCAATTTCATTTCAAGTCATTGGTTTGTCAGAGACTCAGACAGTCGAGTGATTTTTTAGAAATCGAGATCAATCAAAAGTTCCACTAGAAAACAATATTTTCCAATCGAAATCAGAATATTTCCAATCACCCACAGAAACATTTCGAGGTCAGAGGTTTCGTGGCAATTATTCATTCTTTAATAACATTGTAAAAGGTAAAACGCAAATGGACAACACTGACAACTCTTGTTGGACCAAAATGAATATTTTGTTGCAATAATTAATTCATATTTTTCCCTTCTTCTCAATGGTTACCTAATAATTTCAGTAATTTACTTTTCTGATTTGATTGCAACTCGTCTAATCAATCACAATTATCCATAATTATTGCCATCTTTTGCATGAGCAAAGACTGAAACTGTTACCTTTAATGGATAATTACAAAGGGTTGCAACACTAAACTGTAAAAGCAGCTTCCATTCAATGAAGACTGTTCAGTGTTACATAATGATTGAACATTTACCTTTCCCATTCAACAATAATCTGACCGCAAAAAAGTTGAAAATTCATGTTTAACCATTAACAAGCAATTCCTTATTAATCAGGCAAATGATTCTCATTTGAATTTATTTCATCCATAAACATTGAAAAAGGTTGAAAACAAAACTCGAAGCCATTACGAAGTAGAAAAGTAGAAAAAAAAAACCAAAAAACTAAATTATTCACAAGAAAACACATCTGAATATCAAGCTAGAATAATTAGCTTTAATAACGTAATTAAAGGTAAATCTGTTGGCATGAAAAATAATTTATCCAAAAGTGAACAATCGATTGCTAATTGGTTCAAAATTTGGGCGAAATTAAAATTTTCTCCTTTCTCTTTCACTTTCCCTGCCATGTCCATCAACTACTCATGAAACTCTCAGAACTTGGAGTAAACTAGTTTTCATAGCATCACGTTATGATCATAATGGCGAGTTTTTCTGCAAAGGAGTCAATCAAGTTCTCAAGGAACGCAATGAAGTTCCCATGATTGAGATGACCATGTTGCAAGTTTTATGTAAGTAGCAAAATATTTTCCTTCTTTATTACATCTCATTAGTTTTGTTGTACAGTCAACAGAAGAAGCAAAGCGTAAAAAGAAAGCTCTGCAAATATGAATTTACTTTTGTTCAATCACGTAAAGAGTTTTGTATTTTTGGACTTCTTCTAACCTTTACTGGGTTTCCACTTGCAACTTGCCTTTCCAGCTCTAAGTGCAAGCATATGATGAAACGGCTCAAATGTTGAATCAATAAACGAGTGCAAAAAAAAAGTCAGACTAAAGCAGAGTAAAGTTATCAACTTGTCAAGCTAATCTTTCATCTTTCCAGTGATCAACTTGAAACTGATTGAATATTGTCTTTTGGCTCTAATGAATTGTAGTAATATTTGGTCGAGTTGTAAATATAAATCTCATCTTAATGATCATCAACCATTATATCCTGAAACAGTGAGGAAAGAAACCAAAAAAAAAGTCTCTGATTGTTTATCCTGTTTCTCTTTTGTCGATAAATCTGTTGATTATAATGATTCCAAGGCAACATTTATTACTTGCAAAGTTTATCTTTAAATTAAGCAACAACATCGACAAAAAAAAGAGATTCACAAGAAAACTTAATCCAGGTAGATTGTTGCGAGATTTTTCCTCCTTTTCTTTCCATTTCTTTGCCATAATACTCTTTACTCATTATTTATCACAAAATTCAAACTAAGCTCACTTTCAATACACTCCCAATTACACTCCCAGTCGCACTCCCTGTTGCACTCCCAGTGCCATTCCCAATTCTGTGAAGGAATAAAGCAAAAAAGAAAATTTTCTGTGCTCAATGTTGTGGTATAAATGAATTTCCAGGATAACATTTTAATATTCATCGCATTATTCAACTCTCTTTTACCTCTAAATCTTCACTTCTAATTGACTTTCAAATTGAGCTTTTTTTTCCTATTCACAAACAATCAGTTGGTAAACATGGAAAAACTATTGCGCTGATATCGATTCGCTTTGTTGCTATTAAAAGATTATCTCAACTATTAATAATGATGAACTTTTTTTCTCCATTTTTTCCGCTTTTCCTTCTTTTAATTGTTACTTAATGATGAAAACAATTATACTTGTCGAGTTTATTCCGTTTATCAACATTTTTTGCCTTCTTTACCCATCATTGACCAGAGATGAAAAATGAAGAAACAAATTGAAACGAGGAAAAAAAAAATTACTTAATGACTCAATTAAATGGAAAAATTTCACCGTTTTCATGTTGTTTGTAAAGTTGGTTGAGAATCGAAAAATTGATGAAAAATGTTTAATTGCAGTTAATGGATTATTTGATTATAATTATTCTATTTTTTCCGTTAATTTTTCCTCCAACCAAGTATCAAAGTTGATTGTTCCGTAATGATTATTTATTGATATTGATCAAAGTATCTCATACCGAATCTTGTTAGCTATTAAAATCCTTAACAAAAGTCACAAAATCAATTTTTTCGTTTTTCTCAAATTCGCAATTAAATTCAAAGTAAATCGTTTTTTAATTGCTTTGTTAATACTTTGATTGGCAACATTCAAGTTCCATTGAAAGGGAAAATGCAATTTGAGAAAACATGAGACTTTATGAAGCGGCGACTTTGCGAATGTTCACACCTGAAATTCAAGCTGGAAAATCAATGAAATAGAGTGAGAATGTTTTCGAATTTTTTCGCGAAATGTGCTGTTCTTTAGCGCAATGAGATTTAGTAAGAATCGTGTGCAAATTTAAATAGAAACTTTTTTCGAAAAAAGATTTTCGATATTTTGGTTTCACTTTTATCTTGTTAAACCCTGGCTTGGCTATAAAGGAATGAAACTATATTGATTGATTAAAGTTGAACTTTGGCAAAAATCTCTTCGAAGTTGATCTACTTTTCAATTTTGCCATGAAAAGTATGTAAATGCTCGATTCGTCCCGTTGATACGTGAACAGAATGTCAGATTTGGAAAACAGATAAAAACTAAAGATTTATCAAACAGATTCAACTTGGTGAATTTCTTTGACATTTACTCTGTTCATTTATTTCATTGAAAATATTCGCAAAACTTTCTTCCAACATAATCTGCAAAATTGAGATTTTCATTAATTTACACATCAAAAGTACAAATCAACTCATCAACTTAATCAATCGAACCAAAAAGACGAAAATTTCGAGCAAAATTTTTCCAAATCAATTTGGAATGACGAAAAGCACAAAAGTACAATCGAATCTAAACTGTTCATTTCTAATGCAATATTGATTAGCATTTCAAGGTTGAGCCATTTCCTCCTGAAACAGCTCAAAATGATTCGATAGAAGAAGATTCAGTTTTCTAAATATTACAATATCAATTGTAAAAGGGAAAATAAAGAGAAGAAAAAAAAATGGTTAATCCTTTTCTTCATCTCGTTTTATTTCGCTCTCCAATTGAACATTATCTTTGCTTACTTTTTTTCTCGCAACAATCAGTTAATCTGTAGACAATGATAAAAGATGAGATTAGGTGTGATGAAGAAGGCAGCGAAATGAATTGAAATAACTGATAAGGCAAGAAGAGAGCGAAGAGAGAGAAAAAAAGATTAGAGATAAACAGGGATAAAAATTTGAATGCAATTCAATCAACACATTCAATAATAAAATGTATTGATTCAGTTTTACCCTTTTCCATTCCCTTCCAATGATGTATTCAATATTTGCATTCTTTAAAGAAGCATTCACATTTAAATTTGCATTGTCAATATCGAGTGAAATATTGAATTAATTTGCCTTTTCTTTCCAACATTTCATTACTTTCCGTCTGCTCAACCAATTTATTTTACCTATTAATTATCAATTATTCATGAATTCAAGTTGCAAGATGATGACAAAAAAGTATAACATTGTAAGTTTGAAACACAAAATTGGCAGGAAAGAGAGAGAGAGAGCGAGAAAATGGCAGAAAAGTGCAACTTTTGAAAACTTTTCATCAAATCGCAATTATTTGTGTAAAGTTGTCACAAAATTCTGGTTCAGAAAATTTTTACCTTTAAACATGAGAATCGAGTTTAAACAAATTGTTCAGTTCAAGAGTAAAATGAGAGATAAAAAAGTGAGTCGAAAAAAAGGAAATGTTCAATAGAGCTGAACATTGAAAATGTTGAGGCAAACCTTTTGATATTCACTGTTGATTCCGTCAATCCTTCTTGTTCCCTCATCTTTACCCTTTTCATCATTTTACACATTTTCTTATCGATTTGTTCAGTGAATATCACAATTAACATGAAAACTGTAAACAAAGGGAACAGTTTTGGTTCGTTGGTGAAACTCAAGTAAAAATATGGTTAAGTAAAGAGACTTGGACTTGGAGAGGATCGATCGTGTAAATTGCCTTGTGCCTCAAGGGAAGGCAACTACAAACGATATTTGTTTTCACTTGCGTTAAACCAATTGTATGGTTGAGTTGATTTACACCAAAACTGAGCATTCCATGTTTACCTATTCAAAAGGTTATCTTGCAAATGATAAGAAAAATATTATTTCTTCCAATCATAATGTGATGAGTTTTCATCTCTTCTCATCACGTTTTACAGCTCATTCAATGAACCAATTGTAAATTGAATCAAAAGAAAACCCATTTTCCATGGACCGCAAAAATGCTTGTCCTTCCCTTTAACGGATAAATAACTTTATCTTCATTGCTATTTTTACTTGTCTGCTCGACTCTTATCAACATTAATAATCTTTTGACATTCAACATGATCAACTGATAGTCTTGTTCAAAGGCAAACTCTTTGTCCCAAAATCGGAAAGATAATTATTCATAAAACTCGAAAACTTTTTTTTTCGCTTTTCTTTTTTTCTAAACTTTTCCGTCTAGTGATTGTCCTTCAGTCATATCAGTCCTTTAGTGAACATCAATGAAAATGTTTAATCGCTTCTTTCTACTGTTCTTCGCTTTTTCTCTGTTGCTCATTTTCAATCTCTTTCTTTTAGACATGACCATATAAAAGGCTTCAACTTTTGCCCTGAAAACTTTTTGACATGAACCATTCACAGTGAACTTTATAATTCCATTGAATGATCATGTTAATGTAAATTGAATGAATATTGCAAAATGAAGTGTTACATGGGAAAAAAATGTTTAAACAGAAGCAGAGGAATAAAAGTGATATTCATAGATGGAAAAGTGTTGTAAAGGTTTTTTTTCCAAGTAAATTTGCATGGAAAAGTTCAAGTGTTAGCTTTGGCACAATTGGTTTAATCATTGCTCTAGTGAATAACTCTTTTCTGAAGGCTCCTTCAATGATCAACCATTTTCATTATCTAAATTTACCTCTAATTACAATGGAAGGGAAAAACAAAAATGTCAAGTTTCGTTTTGTGAATAAATAATATTGAACTCAATAATTATGGATAATAATGAGTCTTGCCAATCTGGTTTGATCAACCAAACATAGAAACAAGTTTAATTCAAAAAGAGTCTGACATTTGAAAAATCTGTCGGAACGATGAAAAGGTCAAATTTTTGCCTTCGGGTCAACTTAGTAAAAGTTTATTCTTTCACAGCAATCGAGTTTCATTGTTTTCTTTTGATGAATGAAATCTTTTAAGCTTTTATTGAAAATGGAAAATTTTTCCAATTTTTGTGTTTCAAATCGTTATTGATTGAAATTTTTCTCAATAATCTTCTTGAAGTCACTGTCTTGATGCAAAGGTTGAACATGAAAATGTTTATATTGTTATTGATCTTGTTTCATTTCTTTACTCCAACATCATCTTAATTTGCTGATCGAAAATGAATTTCACTCTAGTTTACCATGAATGGCATTTACATGATGAAAGTTTTGCATCGATAAATCATGCATTGAAAAGGTAAGCTAAGTAATCGAGCAAAGAAAGGCAAGAAAATTACAATTTCAAGCAACATTTCAACATTTATCTTTTACTGTTTTACTCCATCAACAAGGTAAAGAATCACATCAATATCAATTTAACAAAGTCACTGGATTGAAAGTAAATGGTAAAAGTTGCAAAGCTACTTTGATATCTTTTTTTCCCCCTTCCACAAAAGGTAAAGAAGAAGCAAAAACTGATAAAGTCTTTAGTCAAATATAAATGCTATATTTTGAAGGATGAGTTGAAAAGATGAATGCTAATATTGTTATGAAAAAAAAAAATCTCTTGTCTTGAAGAGAAGAAAAAAATTCTCCTTGAAAATGTTATCATATTTTCTTCCTTCTTTTACCATATTCTTATTCCTCGTCATGTTCCTTCTCCCGCTGAATAGTATAATATTATTGTGACCAAAAATTTTTCAGAACAAACGGTTATTGACATTCGATGATGGATGTTATAAATGGATGAGAGTGAACAAGTGAGATGAAAATAATGATGATAAAAAAGAGAATAACAAGAGATTGTTTCATGATTCTTTGAGTTTTCCTCTTTTATCATCTTCTTCTTCCTTCTCACTCTTCTCATTCTTCTCATTGGTGTAAGTATATTTATGATGAATCGATTCTCTGCCATTTTCACTGAGTCTACATGATTTGATAATATATTATTCCTTTAAATGCTCATGTCTATTCATCTCATTTTCACTCAGTTATCATCATCATTATCAACATCATTTTCCTCATCTTTTCGACTTTATTTCCATGTTTCGACTTTTTTCTTCTCCACTTTCTTATTCATCATCTTCTTATTGATTCTTCGTCTCCATCTTTGCGTTCATCTTCTTCTTCCTTTTCTTCTTCTTCTTCTTGTTTCTTGTTATTTTGATAACATATTCATACTCATTTTATTTATTGCCATTTCAATCATAATCTAAACGGTTCACTTTGTAATGGATATTTATCATGCAATAGATTTTCGCCATTTCTGAAACATTTCAACTTATTAATCGATTCGTTTGGTTTGCTTCAGAGAACATGGAATCAGAAGATTCGATTTGATTCTCCAATATTCCATAATTCAACATTCCTTTCAACATTATTAGAGCATCAAACAATGATGAGCAACTTTACTCCAATGTGTTCTCGATGTGTTTTGAAAATTGTTTAACATCGATCTTTTCGAAAACAATTTTTCTAGTAACAAGTTACGAACATGTTTATCAATTTTGCGAACAAACGATTCGCTCAAGTTGTTTGAAAATCTTTTGACTTTGTTATAATTTTCATACAATTAGAGGTCAATTACAAAGAAGCCTTAGATAGCCTTGACGATTGACGGCTTAAATTAATCACCTTCACTTGATTCACAAATCGATTACCGGTTACAAACCGAGTTCAAAGTAGAGATAGCGATTTTCGATCACAGGAATGATCGATCTTTTCGATCGATCTTTTTGCTAAACCGATCGATCTCTTAATTAGCATGTATCGATATTAAATTTTCGATACTTTGAATTTCTTTTAACCATTTTTTACGAAAAAAAACCTTAACAAGACAATTTAAATAGAAACAAAATTCTAACATCGAATAGAAGAAGATCTCTAAAAAATGGATCGCAATCAAATTTTACTCTCCGATTATCGATCAATCGATCATAACGGAGCGTCTCTAGTTCAAAGCTGAACAAACAACGGCTTACTATTAGTGGGTTATCCTTTTAGTGCCTTTACTTTTTCATTGCCGTCGTTATTGTTTTCGATTGAATCGATTTATTTGCAAGATCGATGTTAATAGAACATTTTAAATCAATCATTGTGACTGAATAATCGCTCGGAATATTAGTGCAGATTAGGGTTGCACGATTTCCAAGCCTAATTGCGATTGATCGTTTCGATCATAAATCGACCGATTTTCGATTTTCACAAACTCAATTATTGAAAAAAATGCGAAAAAGCACTCACTTTTCATTTTCAACACAAAAAAGTGTCATCAGTTGTACAAAATGGTCTTTCATAATCACAGTTTCAAAAGATTGGTCAACTTTTGAGCGATGAAAATCGATTGGATCGATATCAAAATCGAAATGAATCAATCGGAATATCACTGCTTTAAACTGATTCATGAGCTTCGACACGTCAACATGCTTGTTTCATTTTCTTATCGATTTTTCTTCAATGAAATTGTTCTTCAATATAAATATTTTAACTCCCACCAACACCCATCTGATTATTGAGCCATAAATGCACAAACAAATGTCATTTTTATCCTACAACTGGTTCAGTTGAACTTTTCATCAGTCTAGCAAGTCGACGTCAACAAGCCTGATAATGTCAGTAATAAGCAACGGAACATTTGTTTGCGAAAATTTCCTCTTTTCTCATTAATAACTTTAATCATGAATTTCTCTGTCAGTTGATGGATAAAATTTCATACAAACTCAATATTCTTTGTCAACTAATTAGTTTTGTCTGTTAATTTGACTAAACATCTGAGCACGTTCACCAGTCTCCATGAGTCAATGTAAAATTATTGCCGTAAGATGATGAGTCAAAATGAAGAAGAAAAAAAAAAGATTTTCTTTAGACAACTTTTTTTCTCCCTGAATCATGAAGCCAGGAATGAAGATGAGAGCAATGATTAAAGTGACAAGATTCTTATAGTCGAGTTGAATGATAACAAAAAGCTCGAGCAAGATAAAAGTTGATAAAAGGAATGATGAAAAGAGAGAGAGAAAACAATTTATGATTGAATCAAAGATTTCGATTCCCATGTTCATTTCAGAGATTTCATCTCATGTAATAATATTGGTTACAAGAGTGCAAGAGAGTAAAAACACGGACACCATGATTAATGATAATTTTGATCAAATTAAGTGACATTATTTGATTGATTTTTTTCCTCATTTCTCTTTACAATTTCGTCTTTTCCCTTTTGTTGCTCTTAAAACTAATGATTGATCATCTTCAACTCATAATAATCATGATTGTCATGATGGTCAACAGCAATCAAATTTCTTCCTTTTTCATTACCTATTAAATCGTGTTCCAACAATAATTTCAAATGGCATTCTCATGTTACAGATGACAATTGAAAGTTAATTTGTTTTCAATCATTTGAGCAAAAGAGTAAAAAAACGGCAAAAAAAAAGAGAAAAATTAAATTCTTTCATTTGAAAGAAGCAAAAAGAAAAGACAATTAACTCTCAACTTGGAAGTAAATTTGCACTGAAACAAATCGAAACCACAAACTTTTCTTTTCTACCGAGTTTCTGTTGAAACAGGAAATGATTCCAAATCAATCAACTTCCGATGTTTTTTTACTTCTCTTTCATTCTTTGCCTCAATTGATGATATACAACATTTACCCTTTCCTTTCGCATTGGAGTCTCTTTTTTCGAGGAAATAACCTTTGCCTTCTAATGCAATTCAAATGTTTCCATGAATAAATGATTCCAACCTAAAGCCTGAGGTTTTCACATTCCACTTCCGATGCACTTTTCCTTCTCCCTTTCATTAACATTCAATATCTTTCAACAGTAAAATCTCAAAGTTTATCTCGGGTTAACAGCGGACAAAACGCAAGGTTTGAAGAAACAAACTGAAAGTTGAAAAAACGCATTTTTTCGCCTGAAAATGAAGTTGCCCAAAAATGAGCCATTAATCAATTGAAATTGAACTTACAATGAAACAACAATTATGTTTACAGGAAATGCATGGAACTTTGAAATTGAGAGAAAAGAAAAGGGAAAATTCATTGCACTACAAATTGAAAGAAAAGATGGAGAAAAGGAAGCTCAAAAAATGTAAATTGTGAGAAGTAGAAGAAGAAAAAAAAGTTCTGAAAAATGGAATAAAAACAAAAAGTTCTTTAAACTTATCGCAACAATTTATTTTGCAACTTGTCAAAGTTATCATTATTCTTTGGGCTTCATCTTTTATCATTAATATTATCATTATATTCAACAATTTCGTTATAATCAAGTTAAACCTCGCCCAGTTCAGGGAAGAGGTAAGGCAAGAAAAATTGTAAATCATTAATATTAAATTAGATTCTGTAACAAGGCAAGAAAATATCATTTACATTGAATTGGAGGAAAAGTTTCATGATAATGATAATGAAAGTTTAAGTTTCTTTTTTCTCGAACACACAAAAAGTTGAAATATTAAGCGTCCAAAGAAGGTAAAAGTCATCAATTGATGACAAACTCAGAACTGCAAAGTTTCATTTGCCTAGAGTCAAGAAAATGCATATTTTTTGCTTCATGAAACTTTTTCTCTTTTTTTTTTGTTCTCTTCTTTTCTTTATTTCACATTTTTACTAGTCGACTAATGCAAACATTGTAACTCTTTTCTTGACTTTCTTTAGTTTTCACCATTAACTATTGAGTTTATCATGCAATGAAAAGGAATGGCAAAAAATGTTTAGTCTTTTGAATCGTCAAACTTTTCAGCTGAAAGCGTTTACACTGAAAGAGAGAAAAGTTGACAAAAAGTTTTCTCGAAAAAATTTGCAACCAAATCTCACCTTATCTTGAAACTTTCAACTCAACTAACCTTGTTACTTACGCTGTTAACTGTATCATGCATGAATTGGTAAACTAAACAAGATTGAAGGTTGCAAAAGAGCAAAATGTTTGGAAATTTGGTTTACTCAAAGTTTCTGTGAAAATCAAATTTTCAAATGAAATACTTCGTGTAAACGAGTTTCAAAATTGCCCATTTAGATGCGATAAAATGTGCCTTTAGAACTGGTTAAAGGTTCAAAAAATCGAAAAATTTTGATCACTCAATTCTGTTGCATATTCAGCCTAATGAATTCATTATGATTGTCGAAATTTTTTTTAAAATTTCTTTCGAAAATTACATAATCATTTCATGAAGTAAATCCAAGATTGTGCATTAGTTTTGTTTCCAATCGCATTTCTTGTTCATTTCTTTCCATGATTGTATTAATTTTCAACTTTAACGATCATTTGGTCATTTTTATTGATCAACTTTTACCATTAAAACTTTGTCTAGAATAAGTCATCAAAGAATATTATTTTGACACAATTTTGGTTTCCATCTTGATTCTCTGTTTCCATTTCCTCAACACCAACCATTAACAATATTATTGACTTGATTTTGTTGCCAATCTTTTAATACTCTTTTAATGATGTTTCCTGTAAATGTAAATAGCGTTAAATGACAAGGGAAAGACCAAAACTGGTTAAATAACTTTTCGTCAACTTAGTCGATTCCATTTTCGGCTTGCAGTTTCATTGCCATAATCAGTTGAAAAGCAATTCAAAGGCAATTTTTTCGAACCTTTCTTTTCACCTGAAAATGTAAACCTAAAGAGACGAAAAACTTTGGCTTTTGTTTGACT
This sequence comes from Tetranychus truncatus, assembly GCA_028476895.1. Lineage (NCBI taxonomy): Eukaryota > Metazoa > Arthropoda > Arachnida > Trombidiformes > Tetranychidae > Tetranychus > Tetranychus truncatus. Next base: position 10,756,100 of record CM052062.1, read on the forward strand.
TTTCAATCTATTGGTTAAACAGGCAAGTAGAAAGTTGATGAGAAATGGAATGACCTTTAGGATATTTGGATAACTAAAGGACCAAAATGGTTGTAGAGAAAATGAAATGTCGATAATGCACAGAATAATGAAAATTTCACTTTTCTTCTTGAATCTCATTTCTTCATGAACATTGAACAGCACGTATGTTATCTCTTTTTGTCTTCCTTCAAAACTTAATCTTATTCAACATTTTCATTCAGTCATTTCAATCTTTTTTTTTTGCAAAAGTTGGAAAATGAAGAAAGCAAAATTGTCTTTTCGGTTTTGTGGTTTTCATCACTTGACTTTCTTCAGTCTTTCATTAATATCATCTTTATCACCATCTTTTTGCTTTCTTTTCACACAAACACAAAGGCACAAGTTTAGTGCCAAAAAAAGATGCAAAAGAGTGAAAAGAATAACATTTTATAATAACATTTTTTTTTCATTTATTTTCACTTGCAAGTTCTTTATCACTTTATTTTACCTTTTCTGTACATTTTATATTCATATTTGACATTTACATTTCAAAGTTGGTAAAGTTTATTCAATTGTAAGCTTTAGTATTTTAAAAGGTTCCTTTCAACATTTCAATCGAAAACAAAACGTACAATTGAAAAGTGGAAAGATTAACATGAGAAAATATCGATAATTTTGTCCCTTTTCACATAATCATGGAAACGCTTTTAGCTCAATCAGTTTATCGAAAAGTTGATTTTATTAAATTATCATCTCTTATTGGAGTTCAACAAAAGATAGATTTGAAAAATTTTCCGAAATCGATTGGAAGAATAAAGTCTTGGAATTGCAAAATTCGACTCAGGAAGAAGTGATGAAAATCGATGGCTTGAAATTTCACCATGATTTGTGAATCAAATTTTTCCATCGAGAATAATCTAAAAAATTCTGAATCAAGTTCAACATTCAATATTCAAGCTTTAAATTTTGACGCTAAATCGATATTTGCTAAAACTCGACCCGAGTTTATTGGAGTTTACATCGAGTTGATCAACTGACCAAAGAAAATTTTCGTTCAAGAAAATTTCTCCGTAAAAGTCCACTCAATCAAATAGCAATTAGCAACTCAAGTAATTGTGACTTTGATATTATCCTAATTTAGCGATTCGAAAATATTCATCGAAAGATTTTTTTAAACAAAAAAATGAAAAAATCTGAAAATAAAAGGTTTGGCAAATCAACTTTTGTGCATTTTTCAACTGATTGGAGACGCAAAAATTTTCATCTTGCAAAAGATTTAGAACAAGAAAAATTGACTTGGACAATGAAAATGCAAAACAATTTGCAAGTTTGAATCAAGTGAACCAATTGATGGAATCACAGATAGAAAAGGCATTATCATTGAACTACATTCAAAGAGTAAATAACTTTCAAGTTGATCTTCTTACCATGCAATCAATCTCGCAATCGTCGAGAAATTTTGTGATGCAAAAAAGCGATTCATTTGTTATCTACTGCGACCAAATAAAAGTTAATGATGCAAGCTATTGCTGCATTTCCATCATGAAACTGAATCATGTGTAAATGAGATCAACTTTAAAGATAAACTGTTTTTTGCCTTCCTTATCACATCTTTATATCAATCTGCATTGGCCGAGCATCCATGATGGGCAAAGGAAAATCGGTGAAGAGAAAGTTTTTCTCAAAATGTTTTTCTCCTTCTTTCCACCAACCTACCAGATGATCATTCCTTACCTGTTCTTATCAATTTTTCCAGTTTACTCTTGATGCCGAGTTTGCTAATTGAAATGATGCTTCAACACAAAGTATATCATTATTAGTAAACAACAAGTTAAGCTTAGTTTAAATGTTGGATAATCATTGTCATGTTTATTAGCAAAAGCCACTTGGGTAAACTTTATTTTATTTCATTTTCTCTCTTTACTCTCATTATATCAATTTACTTCTAGAATTGAGTTGAAGGTAGAAAAGCTTTCCAGCTAAACATGATGATTATCATCATAATCATTATTAGTCTATTATTATTCCAAGAGAAAGAAAAGTTCAATGCAAAGTTACACGCAATTATCATGAGAAAATTAATCATTCATTTTCAAAGCAAATACGATCAAAGTTGCAAGTTGACTTTTGCAATTATAAACTTCAACAGTTAAAGCGAAAAATGTTGAACATGGAATTTTCAAAGTTTCTTTTAATGAACAATTTTTCAGAAAAATTCCTTTTCCATCATGCAAATGTTGCCACGATAAACATTTCAAACTTTATCAAACCTTTTACTCTTCCAATCCAAGTAGAAAAAAAGTGAAAGCAAAAAGTTTCCATTAAATTTGATGGTTCAATGAACGTTTTCAATTTCAAGGTAACAGTTAATGAATGATGAAAAATGATGGCGACTAATAAATTGACAAATGATGAGCTTCAATTTGTTTAACTTATTGAACCTTTTGTTTGTATAAAAAAAACAGGGTAAAACCATGAGAATGCTGTGTCTTCATCGGGAATATTAATGAGCTTTGGAACAGAAGATGAATAAATATTGCGTGTTAATTTATATTTAAGCTTTTTCGCCATCTTTTCATCAATTTGCCTTCTCTTGTTATTTAGATTAAGCTTCAACTATTTTCACTTTCGCTTTCCTCTTTTCACCCAAACTGTGCAACAAGAATAATAAACAATCGCAAAATGGTGCAAATAGTTGGTCTTAAGTAAAGTTGCAAGTCACTGATGGAAATGATTTTTGCCTTTATCATGAAAAGTCTTTTGCAACTTTCGTTTTGATAGAGTTTAACATGAAACAGAACTTTACTCTTTTGTCGATTCCCTTTCAAATCAACTTTTTTTCCCGTCAATTTTCATGTTCGGTAAAGTTGAATCCTTCCAGTTAGTGTTGAGGTTTTAAATTGTCAAGTTGCAGTTAATTGATTTTTTTCGGGTTAATCAATTTCTGTTTACATTTTCGCTCATTGCTTGTAAATTTACCTCGGTTTAGTGTTAATTGATATTAATTGCTTTTGAAATTTCTGTCAAAATTAGGGATTTACTCAGCTTGATGGATTGCAAGAAGAAAGTTTTGATCGATTTGATCGATTTGCTTTTAGGCTGAAACTTCGTGATTGATGTTCAGCTTCTATTTAAAGGGAAATTCAATTTTTCTTCAACTGAGAATCGAACACTTTTGGAAAATGTTTGAAAAGGGTTAAATTTTGTAAAGCATTTTGAGAGCTTTTCTTTTTGCTCTTTTTTTGTGGCTTCTGGGCAAATAATTGGTCAATTGTTTTATTGATATTCTTTGTTTCTCTAATTGGGATTGTGGTGCTGAGGGGAAGACATGGAGCTTGATTGGGAAAATGGATTGGCTCGTTAATCAGTGAAAGAGACATAAAAGGTTGACAATTGAGACAAAATTGTAATCAATAAGTAATGAGAAGAAAGTTGAAGGGAAAAAACAAAAGGTTTGATTAAGTAAATTAGAGATTGTTGTTTAATTAAATTAACACAAATTGTTGTAGTTGCCGATACAAAGGGATGAAAGGAAAAGGCAAAGAAAGGCTGGAAAACAAAGAAATTCATTAATGAATGTTGCGGCTTGAAACTTAGTGAGAACATCATGTCGAGTCTATCATGTAAACAATCAAACACTTGAATGAGTTGAGAGAGAAAAAAGAGTCACAATAATCATGCTTATGATGATTAAGTAAACACGAAAGAATCTTGACTTGATTAAATGAATCCAATTTCAACTCTTTTCAATCGACATCAATTATTCCAGGTAAACCTTGTATAAATCATTGTTTACCTTGTTAGTGAGTAAGCCCTGAAAACCATGAAATTTTGTGAAAAAACAAAACCAAAGCTCACGATTAGACAATTTAGAACACAAAAATAGCAAAATTTCAAGTAAATTAAAAAAGATAAATGCTTGTCAAATTAAACAATGAAAGGCACAAAAAAAACAATAATTGAGCATAAAATGCAGTCCTTCAGTTTTGATGTCGAGCGGGCGAGATCACGCCTATGAGGCTGAGTTGGAGTTAATGGCATAAGATGTTCTGATTTCAATTTCTAGTGAAATCGATTTTTAGAACAATTCTCTCTGAAAATCGATCGATTTTTTATTTTCACAAACTTCATACATTTGTATTTCATACAAAACATTGACATTTTCAACACGAAAAATCTCGAAAGCATCAATAGTTCTGAAAATTTTCACCTGGCTGAAAGCACATGTTTCAAAGAAATCGATGTCGGCAGGATTGAGTTCGATCAATTTTCAAGTGATTAAAATCGATTGCATCGATTATATCAAAATGGTTTAAATCTATCGGCGATTTTTGATAAAAATATCGATCATTGGCAATCGATTATTACCGTCGATTCGACTTAATCGAAGAATCGCTTTTCGAGTCGAAAAAGGGAAGCGCTTTTTCGACGCCAACTAAGGCTGCAAGGCAAAATTTACCAATTGCGAAAAATCTATTCTCGAAGAAAAGAATACTTTTTGCTTGATATTCTGACAGGGAAATTTTGCTCAGCTGAAAGAAAATGTTGATAACTAGAAAAAAGTAAATCTTGGGCAAAGTTTATTCATGTTTAATCTGCTGTTATTAGATTACATTTTATTCTGTTCATAACAACAGATTCACGCTGAGTGGGAAGACTAATTATGTTTATTAGATAACCCGTGCAATGAATGTTAAACATTGATTATAATGTTCGAAAACCTCCCAGTAAAAGACTCCTTTATCATCCTTCTTCTCCTTTTCTTCTCTATTCTGGCCATTCTTCTCTCCAACCAGTGACCCCCTTGAACCAAATTGATTGATGAACCTTTACTTGATAACAACAGCAACAAGAGCAACTCACCAATTGGCCAAAATAATATTCACTTTTCTTATCATTCCACATCTTCATCAATATTCTCCTTCTCTCTCTCTCTTCTTGATATAAACCAAGATGCATCCCTATCACAGCAGCATTATGTATAATAAATGGTCAATATCAGTAGTAAAAACTGGCTCAAACCTTCATCATCATCATTTGCTTTTCATTTTTACTCTCTTTTTCTGGCCTTCATCAATTGATTCACTGTTTGATCTTGTAAAGATGAAAAGGTTTCACGGTGTGTTTTGAACAGTAGATAAGGAAAGATGTTCAATAAAATTGAATTGATAGAGAGATTAGGAAAAAAAGAGTAAAAAAAATGATTCAACCGATTGACTGTTATTGAGTGGCTTTCTAGCCAATACCGAGTTTCTCGAGTTTCTCGAGTTTATTGAATTGACAAATTTTCTAGGTTGAATGGGAAATGTTACATGAAGCAGTTTTGCTTGGACACATTTGCAAATGATAAGGATAATAATGGCATTATTAATATGAATGGTGATTTGTATCACAATGTGGGAGTCAAAAGTCGAGTAACCAGAAAATTTGGAGACATTAAGTTTTATTCAACAAAAGGTTTCTCTGTCTGCCTCTGGTTACCATTAAATGTTAATCATCATTTTTGCCTCTTTTTTTTCTTCCTTTTTTCATTCCATCTTCATCAATAATGATGAAAATTTTGTTGTCATTGACCTTGAATAAGAACATTTTTTTTTCTCTCTCTTCAAGTTTTTCCTTCTCTGGGTTAAGATGGAAATGAAAAGATTGTCAACAATGACAAATGATGCTTTATTGGCTTGTCAATTCAAGTTACCATTATTATGATGCTAATAATTTAAATGGAGAAATGAAAATGTATTAATATCCATTTTTGAAGAGAAATGGCAATCGGCAAGAAAATATCTCATTAAATTGTCATTTAAAAGGGTAACAATGTTTTGATTGACCTGCAATGTAAGGAGAAGCAAAAATGTTGATATAAACTGCCTCAAAATTGGTACAATATATCAAACAGTTGATGTTACACTAATGATATTCAATGGAAACAAATGACTTCTATTATTTCAACATTTCAACATTTACCATTTTTCATTCAAACGATTGTTTATTGATTAACATTTGATATTTGGTGCAAATTAGGAATAAAATTGTAATTTAATTCAATGAAGATCATCGATTCATTGACTGACTTTAACAAGTTGATCATTTTCAAGTCAATTTTTTCGATAAATGATCGACGCAACAGAATGTGCCTGTGATGTTTACGGAACTTTCAAAATAACTCTAATTTTTCAAGTTCAAAATCAATCAAAATTCAGAATTAGAAAAAAAATTTCCTTTTCGCGGCCTTCGACTCTCAACCTGCTTGGTTCTGATCGAGTCTAATAGTTAAAGTTGTTTGCGATTTGCTTCAAATTTATTGTGCGGCGACAATGAATTAAACCATTTTTTAACCGGGAATGATTTCGATCATAATAGCAATCTGTTTTCGACTTTGTCCAGTGAAGTCGATTTGAAATCGCAAAAATTTTATTTTTTTTTCTCTCGATTTGAAAAAGTTCGAAATCTCTATGATTCTGTTTTCCAATCGTCAAGCTGATTTTTTACTTCGAGTTGATTCATCTAATTTCGAAATTGATTTTTTTGCAAAAAAAAGAAAAATTTCAATTTCGATTTTTCACTCGAGAAACTTGTGATTTTGGAAAAAATTTCAACGGAAAAACATTTCTTTTTTGCAAAAATCTAGTTTGTTGAGCTTTTCATGAGATTCATAAAAATGAGATTTGTTCATTTTTAGTCTAATCCATTTTGATTAAACATTTGCAGAACCTGAAGAGTTGAAAAGTGTGTGCATTAATAATTGAAAAAAAAGTGAACAAAGTGTTGACTTTTAATCCAAACATGAATTTAATGTTGGGTTGAAAGTGAAAGGGAAAAGGCGAGGAAAAAGCAAAGATGAAAGCAAGAATTGAAGCTCGAAAATTCATCACGAAAAGACTCTCAATTCATCATTTTGAAGGATAAAGAGAACTGGAAATGCCACTGAACAGAAAATTTCATTTTAATTTGGTAAATAGTCTGACAAATGAATTAAAATTATTGCTCATGAAAACTCTTTCTGATTAGCTTAATCTTTCCTAATACCGCACAGTAACTCTTATCACCATTTTCATTTTCACTCAACAGTAAAGCAAAAAAAAAATGATTTTAGTACATTAATGGGCGAGAAACAGTAACAATGGAAGGCGAAGATTTGTTTTTTTCATGACAAATCAACTTGAATCTCACACTTGCATTGCTTGATCAATTGCCATTGAACAATTAGTTTTCTAGTTGCACTGACAATCCATTCATCTTGAGCTTCCCTTTTCATAACTTTGCATCTTTACATTTCATTTGATTAATAAAGTGATTACCATTTATGATCTAATTTCATTTAATGTATCACTTTGTGTTGAACAATCATCATTATCTTCATTCATCTCTTTACACATGAAATCAAGGTCATTGTTATTCGTAATTTACTCATTTTCGCTGATAATTATTCTGCTGTTGGTAATGAATGGAAAACAATGTTCGACTATTGAACAGCTCATATTGAACAATTAATATTTGATGATGATTTTGTTACGCTTGATAATTTGATTGTGACCCAAGTCAACCAACAGAAGCCAAATCCCAGTAAAGATGTTGATCAACATGATAATAATAGTAACAATGTAATAATGGTAATTAGATGGACAAAACTGTGCAAAGAAGAAGAGGAAGAGAAGAAGAAGAAGAAAAAAGAGGAAAAATTGTTACCAATCGGTTTGGGTTTAGTGATTGACTCTTCCCTTTTTGAAGGATTGCCGTTTCATGGTTTGATGATAATGTTGATTAAAAATGGTAATGAACGTTTTAATGAACCTATTGATTGTTCACTGCAAGATTATAATTAAAAAACTGGACTCGGTCCAAGTCAAAAATGGAAATGTTGAAACTCGATGAACAGTTTAGACAAAAAATCAATCATTTTGTTGGTACAAAGAACAGAAACAGATTCTGTCCATTTTTTATAAATCCATTTTGAAAAATTCACTCCATGAGGAAAGTTTAATCGTAAAATGGGTGGGAAAAATTCAACAGAAAATTGTACTAAGGTCATTGGAAAATCGAAAGTTCATTTTTTCTTTCATGGAAATGAAGGAAACAATTGCTTGGAGTGCGATAAATAATGGACTCGATAAACGCCGAAAGAAAATTGTGCAAACAAAAAGTCAAGGGAAAGGGAAATTTCATTTATTGGAAGTTTTCGAAAAGAAGAATCGATGAAATGAATTCGACTGAACGTGAAAAGTACGCTTTATTACAGTTCGACTTTTAGCATTCTTTTCTAGTTCCATCAGCATGGAACTTGTAAGTTTGGTTGACTCTTTTGATGCTTTTAGTGTCATAATGGTATCAATACAAGTCAACCTTTTATGCTTAAGTATGGATTTTTTTTTGTGCAACAATCTTATTCTCAATATATCTAATAGACTCAATGATTGGACTTGAATGGTTCCCAGAAAATCTTGTAATCATTTATCGCAATTATTTTGATGAGAAGTTTTTCCTTGCGAAAAATGTAAAGAGAAAAATGTGCCTTTTCTATTGAAACTCTATTATCTGTAATCTGTAAAATGATTGGATCCTGGTTGACACTTTGCTTATCCTTTTGTACATTCATTTATATTAAACATTCAAACTCATCTCTTTCCTCTTCAATCCATTTTTACGCTTTTCGCAAGCCAAACCACCGACCATCACCCACCTTCAGATTATCTACTTAACACGACAGAAGATGCATTCAACAGTTTCTTAATCATATCTCGATATTTATTGTTACCCAAAACCAAGATAACCAAGACGAATGTTGATGAAGAAAAAAAATTGTCTTTTCTCGCCTTTTCTCTTCATCTGTAGATAATCAAGTTTATCACGGTTAACTTTGATTATCCAACAATGAGCGATAAAAAGATTGATCTATGAAAATATCATAACCAGAAGACCAAGAAGCTCAAACATTTAAACGTAATTGAGTTTAATGGTTCATCAAACATTATGACACATTTTGATAGCACAATCATCATTCCCAGTCAAACTAAATCCCCTTTAATCTCGAAAATTATCCAACAAAAGTGACTAGAAAACACCATTGATTAGCGTTTAAATTTAAAATTCAAATGAACCATTTCCCAGAAGCGCAATTCGATTGAAAAGTTTTACATCTTTCAGGCCAAAATCAACATTGATTTCATTTTTCAACTTGTTGATTCGAATTTTTTTTCCTTCTTCCAATCCCATTACCTGATAATGTTATCAAATTTTACACCATTTCTCACCTTGATATTCATCATCAACTAATAGGATAAAGATTTTCATTGCCTTTTGTGTTTCACTTTACTGTTGCTTTATTACATCATTAGACCGTTTCAAATCGTCCCATTTGTGCTGCTTTACATATGCTGTAACCAATAATAATGGTGATGATGATAATAATAGTTGGGATAAAATTTTGCTTTGAATAAAGTTGATGTATTTTTTTATTGCTTCTTGCGGTATTAAAGTGAAACAAAATTGTTTCCACTCATTTCCATTCTACCTTTTATTATCATGATTATGATGAGATTTTTTCTCGCCACTTTTTGCTTACAGTTGTGACTCTTTTACAATCAACGCTTCATGTTGATGGCAACCAATCATTTTACAAGTTTACTTGTTCTTTAACATGTTTAACATAAAAATGTTATAAATATCAATAAAAATGGTCCATTTAGTCAATCAATGATTTCTGTTGATACTTATGTGCCTTTTCATTATTAATTTCCCATTTTTACGAACACTTTTTATCGCTTCTTTTTCGATCACATTTCGACAGATCATTTTTTGAAACATTAATTTTCATCATTTTACCATCAAATTGTCTTCCATTTAATTTTAAGAAGCTTTTAGCTTTTCGATTTGCATCTAACTTTCCATTCTGAGTTTTTGTTTTAAATTCATTTCCATGTTCTGCAGTGAAAGTCCACTCGAAGCTTAAAATTTATGATACAAGCTTTTGCTTTCGAAGTTCATATTTAGAAAATTTTTCGTTGGAGATTTCTTTATAAGCGATTTCGACCTCATTTTAATCTTTTTGCAATATTCGAGAGTCAAGAAACTTCGAAACAATGCTTTTTCTCTTGATCTTTCGGGCATCGATGTTTCGTTTTAATCTTTTCATTCTTGTGCTTGACTAGCGATTGTGAGAGTAAGTAAAACTGCTCGAAATTCAGTTTGGACCAAAATCGAAATCCATTTTTCTGAAAATAGAATTTTCGAACCATTCTTTTACAATGTTAGGAGGTTTCAAACTGTTCAATTTCAAGACTTGGAAAATTTTGAATTCATTCTTGAAGAGAATATCTGAAATTTTTGATTTATCGATTCATCAATAACTTTAAACTTTTGTTCAACAACTTATTTGAATTGGTTCAAATGACCATTTAACAGTGAAATTTGAAAGGTTCGATAATCAATATTGCTCAAGAAACTTTACCAAAATTGATCATGATTTTGTTCTGATTGAGAAATGTAAAGAAATGAAAAAATCACTGAAGCAGCTTAAGTAGGTGAGAGAAAAGAGTCTTGATAGGAATTTTCATTTTCATCAATAGCAATGTTTATTTCTCGCTCTCTGTTTATCGAGTAAACTTTGGATCGACACTTTAACCAATATGAAAATACCAGTGAAAAGAAATTGATTTCATTTCAGATTTCCTTTTTTTTTGTTCCAATTCATATATATTAATACAAAGATTTAAAGTTTACACCATTGGGAGCTCGAAAGAGGATTAACAAACCTCACAAATCCCATTCATCATCATCTTTCTTGTGCTTCACCAACAACATTGTTTCGCCTTTTCTTTTGCATCCAAACCATTGCTCTATTTACACTCTGTTCACTTGATTTCATCGGCTTCACTTGGTGACCACTAAATAGCATTGATTAGTATTTCAAAGATGAAATCCAATAACTTGAGAGGAAAGCAAAAAAAGGTTTGTTTATCTTGTAGCTTTCATCGATTCAAGAGGATTACCAAGATATTTAAGTGCCAATAAGCAAGTTTACGACAAGATTAGCACATTTACCCAAGTCTTTAACATTTGACTTCATGCAACTTCTCCGTTCTTGTGTCCAACTGTCCACTCACCTAAAGTACAGGAAATACTTTTCATAATACAATGCAAGTTGCACACACAAAAAGCACAACTTCCATCAACTTTAATCCAATTTGAATAATTTGCATTCGAAAATGGTTCGACTGGTTCGAAACTTTCAGTTGCACATCGAGTTCACTTGGCATTCCCAGTCTCTTCATTTTTCTACCTCACTTGGTACAACAGTTAATTATCGTAATAACATGAACAATGAATGACTAGAAAATTAACCTTCAATGCCTTTTGATGGCATAACATTGCAACTTAATGATAGACTGGTAAGAAGGTAAAGTTATTAATGATTGTTTGTGCGCTTATTGGTTGCATATTGACTCACTAATTAATCACCTTTAAACAGTGAATAATTAACAGTGAATACGCAATGGGTCCACTGCAATTAGTTAATCACTTTTTTCAAAATCTCTGACAAAACATTCGAAAAGGAAAATGTAAAAATTTTGATTTTTGTCGAATCATTGATATTGGACTTTGCTCGGCCCTTCAACTCTACAAGTTCAACTTGTCTGTGCTTTTGCTAAAGGCTCTTACATCTATTTTCACCTTCAATTAGATTCATTCAAGTGCTCCAGAATCATTTCTGCACCAATTAACATGATATGTTATTTTTTCCTTTCCTTTTTTTTGGTGAACATGACTGTTGCCCTGGAATATCATCGAATGTAATATTTTTTTTACTTCTTTAACCATTTGTCAATCAAAAGTAAAACCCGCAAGAATGAATAACTTTTGAACAGAAAAGAAGAAGAAGAAAGTATTATTACTTGAGTGAATTATCATTTTGTGCAAGTGAACAAAAGTAACTCATATTAATATTGAGATTGACAAGCTGAATGCAAATGTTAACAATTGTTGTATTAATGTTTAGTGGATAACATTTGCATTAATATGAGAAACAAAAAACTCTATTGGCGCTCTAGGTTGAAACAAAAGTTTAACCATTTCACCAACATTTAAAAGCAACACTTGACTTATATCGACTCAACATTAAACCATCTTAATTGAACAACCATTTACTCTTGACTAATCCTCTATTAATGAGTATAAAGTGGTTTAAATTGTCAAGAATCAACAGTAAATTCAATATTCACTCCATGAGTTATTCAATGACAACTTGTTTAATCTCTTCTTTCCTTCTCGATGAAATTCAATACAAATTAATGTAAATTCAGTTTCAATGGCTGTTGCTTCAAACATTTCTAGCTTTCTTTGTCTCTCGAGTTTCAATAATTGAATGACGGCAAAAAAGGCAATTAAACAAGTCTACGCAAAGACTGCTCATAAGACGAGCTTTCTCGAGAAAATCGAAAGTTTTCATGTTGCGGCTGTTTATCAATTTTCACTTTGCAAGCAACCATTTAGCCTGGTAATAACGGCCTGAAAATAATAATGATAATGGATTAAATTGGTTTGATTCACTGGAATAATATTACCTTTCCATACTAATAACGTCCACACTAAAGGTTAGCCAATGGGAGAGTGAATGCCTCAAGGGTAAAGAAAACATTGACGCAAAAAGTAAGAAAAGTTAATAATGGAAAGAGTAAAAGTATAAAAGTAATTGCAGTGATTTAACACAATTTTCAATGCACAACTCTTGTTACATCCTCTCATCATCATCATCATTGCTTTACTTTTTTTATCAATATTATTCTTCCCTTCATAACCTCATTCATATCTATTACAAAGCTATCCTCATCATACTCCAACCCATCCTCTTGATCCATAGGGAAGCAACTGCACTCTCTCCCATTACATTGGACACCCCTTAAGCTTCATTTTTACACTCTTTTTCTTTCCTCATTTTAACACCAATAAATGATTCTTTTTTTTCACTTCTCAAAAAGTACTCATTGTTGTACATGAACACAAAGAGAGATAAAAAAAACTTTACGGTTTCCCTGCTTGTTGAGTGGCCCATGATGATAATAGCCCCCAAGTGTGAGTTTGATAAACACTTTTTTTTTGCCTTCTTCTGCTTCTCCATGAAAGGACATAATTTTATCATCTTGACAACAAGACAAACCAAATGATTACCTTTGATGTAACAACTTGAAGCAATCTGAACCTCGATCGAGTCGACACTCCAACATCAATTGTGTTTACTGGTAAAAATAAAGATTTGATTCACTTACCATCATTAGACTTACATTATCATTATTTTTCCCATTTTCAAGGTAACATTCATCAATCTCATGGTGTAATATGATAACCAATACTTGATGTGTTTTCACTCCTAATGCTTGTTCATTATTTTATAATAAATCAAAAGAGTAACATTTTGGTTTAAGCAAACATTTTGTCCTTCAACATTTACAGTTGATACAAAAGTTATGTCTTTATCGACAAAATCGACACTTTATTAGCTTTTACTGTTCAACTCTAATAGCTCTGATCATTTGACCAATTTTCGATAGAAAAACAAACTTCGAACAGTTCACAAAACTCGAATTAAATTTTTCCAAAATTCGATTAAAGAGTCCGAATTTTCGTAAAAAAACCCATCTGATTCTGATTCTTTCAAACGAAAACAAAGGAAGGAAAAATTTCTAAAATCATGGTTCTTCTCTAAGCAATCAAGCGAACTATTCATCACGAAGAAATTAGCACTTTGACTTTTGTCGAATAATTGAATCTCGATTTTTCAAGTTGAACCTTTTGCCAAATCAATTTTACTTTTCAATCTTGCCCAGTTTCTCGTTTGATCATTGATCATTGTTAGAATGTTTTAATCATCTTTTCTCATTCTTTGCTTCTCTTTCATTACTGGATTCATTTATCATTCCCATGAATCTCATGAAAATTTTTTCCTCCCTGAATTTTCTCCCTCTTTCTCTCCATTCCAATGAATATGAAACAAATATGAAACATTGTTCCTTCCCTGTTATCCATTATTTTCCTTAGTTAATCTCTTTTCACAATTATTACTTGACTGATATACTTTTTACTCTTTCATTATCATTAATCATCTAATTGACTGTCTCTCATGACTTTTATGAATTGGTCAGAGAGAAGCATGGTAAAGGTTGAAGGAGAGTGAAAGTGTCACTGATGAATGAACGTTTCATGGTAAAGGGGTTCGCAAAGAGGTAACAAAAAAGTGTCCAACAAGATGAAGATGAGAAGGAAAAGATACATGATCAAAGTTGAATCAGATATGAGTTATAAAAGTAATGTAATAATCTTTACTCCCAGTCATTCCCTGTCCATGCAGCAATTTTCACTGCAAACATTTCGTGTCATCTTCTTCTGCCAGTTCCGGTTGACACAGCTAATCCATCATCCAACATCATTTTCAGTCAACTTTTTCCTCGACATTTTTCTTTCGTTTTTTTTTCTCCTTCATTCTCCATTAGCTAATCATGTAATTTCATGAATTAACATTGATTGCTTATTAACACAAAGTCAAAGTATCGTTGCAATTAAAGTGGACCAAACATGAAAAAATGAGATTCATTGATTAACCATAATTCACTGATAATGGGAAAACATTTTTCTTTATTTGAGCAACATTTTTCCGCTTTAATTAGTTCGTATTCAGAGTAATCTCATTCATTTGTTTTACCTACTAATGGCGTCCATTTTGATTAGTCACTAAACACTTTCGCCATTTGTTTCAATGAAAACTCGACTTTTCCAGCTTTTACTATTCTTGCACTTTGGGTTGATAATGAAATCACTCTTAACGGAAAATGTGAGATTTTTCTTTTTCTTTTTTACTTTTCTCAGTTTCTCCATGAAAGCCATCCTGGCAAGGGAATAGCTACTCTAGATTGTTTGTAGTTTCATCATGATTTTTACTCAACTATTGAACTCAAGTAAGAAGAAGAAGTAAAATTGTTAATTAACCTTGTAAAAGTTTCCAACCTCACCTGCTATTCACATGATAATACACTTTGAGTGAAAAAAAAACTCATTTCCATCATTTCATTTCAACTTTTATTTTAATGTTGAAAGCTCGAGTTGATCAATCTTTAGGTCAACAGTTGAATGGAAAAATGCTGATCTGTTGAAATGTTGAATCTGAATCGAAATTAACTCGAACCATTTTCACATTAAACATTTCACTTTTCGTCAACTAAATCACCATTAATAAAGTCGACTTTATTGACTGTTCAATTTGGGTTGATCTCATCAAAGATGTTCAATGAGACAAGAGCAACTTTGGGTTTTTGCTTTTTATCCATTTTTGGACAGAAAACGTCACTTTAATGTCAATCTTTTTCCGGTCAAGCTGTTGATTTAATTTGAACAACAACAAATGAATTTTTGTTTCTCTTTTCACTCTCTTTTTTTCATTTCATTGTTCACTTGAATCACATAAATATCAATATCGATGATAATAATAATGCCATTGAATGGGTGAAAACAGTTGAACAAATAAAAAGAGAAATGATGAAAGTGACAAAAACAAAGATGATTTTGAATTGTCAATTCTTGATGTGTTTGCTTCTTAATCTCTTTACTTTGCCATGGGATCTTCCTGTTCATACACAGATTATCATGATTATATTATAAAAACATTGATATCTTGATATAAGAAGATGAGTCAAACTGTCAAACTGAGAGAGACTGAAGATGAAAAAATAAGCTAAGAACGATAAAGAGAAGAGGATTTAATTTACACACTTTTCCATTCATGATGATTCTTTGTCATCAACAGTTGACAGGTTGAATTGATATTGATAACAAGGTCAGGGGATAAGGTTTCACCAGGGAGTCAATAAAATATCCAAAGTGAATCACAGTATTTATTCACTTTTCAAACTTTGATTAATATTTCAAGTTGAACAAAGTGTTGCTCCACTGTCAATGCCCATCAAAGGCTCCTTCTTGACCTGACAAGTTTAACCTTCCAAGTCACACAAGTACAACTGTTCTCCCGCAGTAACACTGATTTGAATCTTTCTAGCTTCGACCTTCAAGGTTACACATTATTATATTACAACTTTCAACTGTCCATCAAATGTCCATCAACAACTCGCCTACTTTACCCCTTGACTATTCGATCAGAAATTCAATGCCGCCAATGTTCCCCTGTTTTTGGATTGGAGAAATGATCAGAAATTTTTCAAAACAAATCATCTAAAAGAATAAATTTTATCCGAAAAAAAAGTTCTTTATTATAAATGTATTTTGTATGGAACATGAAATCGCCAAAATGAGGATCGATAGCTTTTATTAATTTATTCCGAAAACATAATCATTTTATTTGAAACTCGCATCATGGACTGAATCACATTTACTGTGTCTCAGACTTGCCTCAGAACTCGACTTTTACTGATTATTTAGTTTAATGTTTGTTACTAATGAGCAAATACCTTGCAGTGAAACCGAATTGAACTTCTTGCATCAAGAGAAGGTCAAATAAAAAGAACAATTTTTCAGATCAATTTTGTTCCATTTCGTCAAAGGTTCATTTTATTCATCCAAATTGAAAATTCATTCTTACGAAATTCTCTTTTGACCTTGGAAAGTATTTTAGGTTATTTTAGTTGACTTGTTTATACAAAGCTATTTATAAAGGGTTAATAATCTACTTGATTCTTGAAAGAGTAACAATATTTGTGTCATGAAATTTTCTCTTTCCTTTTTTTGTTGACACAAAATTTGACCCCAAAACTTTGTTTACTTTCATTTTTCAAGAATCATCTGAATTCTGAAGGAAACAAAACAAAACCTTTACCATTGATTTGTGTGACTCTTATGGTTTTTTTTACAACCAAAGTCTTTTTCTTTTCTCTTTTTTCTCTCAATTCTCGAGAGAAATATTTCCAGTTGATATACAAAATGATATCGAGTTTCGTTGCAAACCCATTTCTTGGTATTGTTAATAAAAGTTGAATATTATTGAGCAAATAATTTCCACAAGAAAAAAAAGATATTTTCATGAGTTGATTAGTCGACATTTTACAAAGAAACCAAATGCATGGTTTGAATCAGCAGCAATTAACCACTGATGAAATCACAGAAAATGTCTAAAGATTTCCATTGAACGATGATGATAAATCAAAGAGAAAATGTGCAAAAAATGTTCTTTTCTTTTCCATTTGAAGATAAACAATAAAAGTTCATTATATCTCAATGATCATGGAATAACGTTCATCTTGATTGGACATTCTCGCTATAAAATATGAACTTCACATCTGTAGTTCTGTAAAGCTCCATTATCCCATTGAATCATTGAACTTTCTCTTTTTGCCTTCCATTCATTTTTCCCTTTTAATGATCATTTTACATTGCAATCAATCATGCCAATTCTGAAGCACCCTGAACATGTAGAATAGTAAACAATGTTGAGCTCAAACTTGAACAACTTGAACAAAGTATATTAAACGATTTAGCTTCGTTCAAAGATCAGCATTTCCAAATTTTTCCATTCACCATTTATCTGTCTTGAAACTTTAATATTTGAAAGAGAAAAAAATGGCAAAAGATTAAGACGAAAAAAGTCGAATGGAACAAAAAAGCAAAAGCAGAATCATCAGGAAACAAGATGAAGATGGGAAGAAGAAACGATTGGAAATCGACAATAACGATTCTTTTTTTTTCTTTCATTCTCTCCTTTTCTCTTCACTCCTTTCGATGCGATTTTTTCCTCTTCTTTTTTTCATCTTTTCTCATCATGTTGTTCCTTTGCTTTTCGGTCGAAGTAAAAAATCAAATCATTCTTACACTTGAATGAAACAAAGTTTTCCCTTCTTCTCTTCATTCCTTCTCCTGTAAACCCAATTCTGATTCTTGCCTACTTCGTGTCAATCGGTTGATTGATGTTTCTGTCCATTTGTTTGTCTGCTTTTTTCTTTCTTCAAACAGAATTTTCTTTATCTGTTCGGAAGAAAAGAAAAAAAAATTGTTCCATTCAATGAATGCAAATTACAGTTGCAATAAAACACAGAATTGCGCTCTATTCATAATTGGCCAATTTGGACGGTTAAATATTCCAAGTCTATCACCAAGTTCACTAATTTCGTGCCAAGCCAAATGATGAACAGAACTTTATTGAAATGTGATTTGTTGAGATTCTCCTCAACTTGTTCAAAAGATTGTCTAATTAATTTGTCAGCTGTGTTATCATGAAAACTTATGTCACTTATGATGAGCAACTAAAGAAGTAGAGAAGAAGAAAAAAAGGTTACTCAAGAGACTTTGTATTCTGTCTAAATGAATTATTGAATAAAGGGTTGTAATGAGAAGGGAAAAAAATCTAGAATCACAATGAGTTGAAAGAAAAGGAAAAAAAAGTTCTTATGAAAAGGAAAACGCTGAAAGGCAAAGAGAAGAGAAGAAAAATGTTGACAAAGTTGTTGGCATTTGAGCGCAGTTTGTTGTGTCAATCAAGTGATCGCTGAATTCAAAATTTTCTCATCATAAATGAATATTCTGATTAGTTTGATATTCACAAAGGACTGCAGAAACAGAATGAGATTCATGTTGACATTGAAAGGTAAAGGAAAAGTCTCGAATTGCGTTCATTTCTTTGGACTGATATTCTTGATTCTTGCCTGGAGCCTGTTCCTTCATCTAATATTATCTTTTTTTTTATTAAATCAACAGTTAACAGTTCTTTAATGGCAAGATTGATTTGATGGATTCCATTGTTAAATCAATCTTTACTTTGAAAATTGAAACAAAAGGTTTACTTAAAAAACGAAAAATCTCTCAACATTGGAAACATCTTTAAACTTGATGATTGAACGATGAACAATTGTTCAATTTTCTGGTTTCCATTGGCCTGTCTTGATGGGTTTGAAGGCAATTAATTAAGACTTAGCTTTTGTTGTATGGATTCATCTTATTTCACCTTTTGTCTTTGAATCTCATTTACAGAATTAACAAGAACAATTCAAGAGAATTAAGAAAATTTTCTTCTTCTTCTTCTTTCTTTCTTCCATTATGATTATAAACATAAGTTTCGTCTGAAGCCAAACACAGTCCAGTTTGTAATCAATATTAATTTATTCAAATTGAATTGTGTGCAACTTGAGAAGTTCAATGGAATCATATTTTTTTCCCTTCTCTTCATCATTAATTAAAACTTCTTTATTCTTTGCCTTCTTTTAATTCAATTAAATTATTGGACATTTACTTGGCTTGGAAACTTGAGCTCATTTCAAGGTTGACTTGACTACTCCATTGACTGTTTCATGAGTTGATGAATGAAGAAAAAATCATTATTCATTTGTTAGTTTCACTGAGCATTCATTTCTAAAGAGCAGCTCAAGAAAAGAAAAGTAATTGAATGATTAAAAATTGTCAACTGGAAAGGAAACTTCAAGATGATGAGAATCGGCTTTTCACCGAGAATTGAATAGGAAATGAAAAGGAAAACAAGTTTATCGAGAGTTTACCTTTGGAAATGAGCAAAGAAACTGGATATTAATAATAGATTTATATTCATTTGTATTATCAATAAAGATGGATTGGGATGGAATTTCGGGTTTGACTGGGAGTGAATTCAGGGAGTGCAGGTAAAGAGCAACTTGAATGGAATCGTTCATTTATGTTTATTTTTCATTCTTTTTTCATTCACAGAAATTTTCCATTCCAAGTTGAATGTCTTGTTCAAAGTTAATCAAGGCTGTTCTGTCTTCATCAACTTTAAATATTAACTTGATGAAAATCGAAGCAATCATTTTTCACTTTTTGTTTTCGTTTTCTTGAAAAATTGTCTTCTCTCTCTTGGCAAATCGAAATGTTGACAATTTTGGTTTTCATTTCAATTAAATGAATATAATGTGATAAGATATTGATATTGTGATACAAATTAAAATGCAAAGTATGAAAAGAGGGAAAAAGATGAGGTTTGTTAATGTTACCTCAAGGCTATCATGAATTTATTATTGTTCAGAGAACTTTTATTTCACTTTTTCTCTTTTTTAACTTTCATCCCTCAAATGATGTTTACTTTTGTTATGCTTTCACTCGTTGACATTTCAACTTAACAGGGAAAAGTTGAACGGAAAAGACTTTTCTCTCTCATATTTACTCAAAAGGTTTTCGATGAAAAACGAAAGTCAAAGTATTGTGGCAAAGTTTCAATTTATGAATGAAATTCAATTCATTTACGGAGAGTCAAAGCCACAAATTGATTCGAGAATCGATAATCGATATCAAGAAAAGTAAATCTAAATCAACAAATTCTTAATTTCACCGTTCAAAGAGAAATTCTTCTGGTTCGTGTCTTTGTTTGTACAAATAAAGTTATTTTTTGTTGAAATTTTTGTGGAAAATTTACATTTTAGTCAAAATTTTAAGCCATTAAATATTGAAATTACAAATGCAATATTTCACTTTTTATCCTCACTTTTATTTCTAATCTTTTTCCAACCAGTTTCCATGATATTTTCATTGCAAGTCAAGTTGAATATTTCACCCAATATTCCACTGGATTCACAATTTGACAAAAAACAAGTAGCACTTTTGGCAAAATTTATTAGCTCACATTATCTAGATTAATGTGAGACAGTTTTTTTTATTTACTTAAATATTGCATTTACATAATTTAATTATAATCCATTTGCGATTATAAGGTTCAACTCATCATTTCAACTGACATGAACACTGGCCATGAAATATTGTCCTGTTAATGTCACATTAAGTGCAGTTTCTTTTCACTGGCAAAGAGTTTACAAGAGTCGATGATGAACTGTGCAAAATGTAAAAGCGCAACAAACGTTATTCAAGGGTTTACACCAAAAAACTAGTGACTAATGTATGCAAATAAAAGCCAAACATGAAAACAAAATACATAAGTTGGTGAAGATTGTTTATCGAGTCTGCTTTACTCAAGATGGTAAAGAAGTGGGAAAAGATGAGAACAAGAAAAGGAATGGAAAGAAGAAGAAGAAAAGAAAAGGGAACAAGAAAATAAGTAAATAATCTGATGCTAATATTGTTGAACTGATCTTATTTGGGTAAAGTTTGCAAGTAAGTGTCTATTAATCTGTGCTTAGAAGCTGTTGTTACCTTTGAGGAAGAGCAAGAAGACGAAAGTGAATAAAGTCAATACATGTGTAACCGAGAAGCAAACGTTTGATGAAGAAAAGCTTTTTATTTACACATTTACAGGGAATTGAGAACACTTTTTGTTCTCTTCTCTGTTTTCCTCTTTTTTTTCGTCTTTTCTCACCTTTTCCCTTCCACCATCATTCACTTCATCATCAATTCGTTCACTGTAAATATTATCACTGTTTAGCTTACGGATAGACTAACGGTTACGTGAGGATTGAACAGCTCAACTTGATAAACTTGTTTCTCATCCATGTAAGAAGCTTTACTCAATCTTTACTCTCATCAACATTTCATTGCTTTCAGATATAATTTGGTTAGATAAATATATGTCTCCATATGGACTGTGCATTTTGTAAATAAAATGCTCATAAACATTGGAAAAACTGTTGGCCAAGAAAATTGTTAAGGTAAATTTATGATGAGGGCGATGATTAAAGTTGAGAAAAGATGAAAGTCAACATTCTTTCACAGAAGGCTATTTGTCAGCGCAATTTATCCCGATGCTTATAAATGCTGGCTAAATCTATTAATCATTAATAACAATTTATGGCTACACAACTGTTAGACTTCAAACAATGGATATTATTAACTAATAACTATGCTAATAATGTCTTGGAATGAATAGCATTTTTTGTGTTCTTTTCATAGTTTGTTTTCCTCTTTTTGTTTCCTTTTTTTTCCTTGTCTCTCCTCTTCTGCCTTCTTTGGTTATTTTAATATGAAGCGCAATAAAAGTCTCAATATTGGTTTATTGAATCGAGTAAATATGAGAATACGAAATGGTCACAAATGAATGTCTCAATTGAGGCAAGTAATGCAATCAAACTGATTCTCGTCTTTTCATGGAAATCATTTTTTTCCACGCTTCTGTTTTACATCAAGACATTTGCAAAGGTGCATTTGAATTGTAAAAGGTTGATGTGGTTAACCAACCTTGAAAAGGCTTGAATTTGCATCGGCAATTCGCCAGAATCAGGATAAAATTGAGAATAATTCATCGATCTGGCAATCTATTCTTTATATAATCAATTGTTGCAATTTAAATTTGGAGTTTGCTTTTAAACACGGAATGATGGACGGGTGGCTTTATGCATTCAACACTTTGAAGCGATGAATGAATGTTCGTTGTCACTCGAGTTATTCAAGTTTGCCAATTGTTTTGGTAAATGTTTTGTCATGTTTGGAGGCTTGGCTGATGCAATTAATGTAGAAATTTTTATTCCTCCGAATTGCTGCCAAATTTGGTTAGTCTTTTTTACTCTTTGTGTTTGCCTTTGGGTTAAATTCAGGTAAATTTGATTGTTGGTGTAACTCTGTTTTTTCATGTTAGTTTTTTATGAATCTCATGTAAATAAATTCAGCTAAACAATATCTTGTTACATGATTCTCATTGAATACTTGAAACTGGATGAGAATCTTGATTTTAATCTAACATTTCATTGTTGCTCCAGTTGATGTTATCACATTTCTGGTAACAGTGTTGATGGTATGAAAGCCTTTGGGTAAGATCGCTATTAATTAGGGTGGAAATAGATTAAATGCATTTGGATTATTAATTAATATGGTTGAGTTTCAAGTTGAATCAAGAGTGAAGTGAGTAAGAAATTGGTTCCGAATGAAAATGCGAATAAAAGTATGAAAGGTAAGAGAGACTAGTAACTTTGTCATCCTTTGCAGGAATTTCGAACTGAGATGAACTTTTTCTTCTTTTCATTCCCTTTCCTTACAGATAATGATCATACAGAAATGTCTTGATACAAAAAAGTGTCATTAAAGTAGCAAAAGAAGAATTTTTTCCTCCTCTCATTCCATTTTTTGTCTTCTTCATCTTCCGAAATGAAGCAAAAAGCTGGACAATAAGTTCGTTTGATGAACAGCAAAAATGAAAAAAAAACTTTCATTCCGAGCATCAGTTATCCCAATGAATCTCATCCACTTTGACACCTCAACTTGCAGTCTTGACAATCTCTTGCAGCTCGTCAAGCTTTTGGATTAAGTTGATCTCCAGACAAAGTATCTTTCAAGAGCAAAGTCAAACAGTTTCGTTCGCGCAATTTAGTCTCATAACGAAATGCTGAATGACACTCAAAGATCCTCGTCAAAATTGAGTCGCCAGTCTTCAAATGACAGAAACTCAAAACTTTTCGATCCTTCGTATCATAATCTGGTTCAATGAGGTTGAAGCTAATCACATCAGTCGCATTTAGTTGATTCAATATTTTGCTATTCCAGTGTCTAGTTTATCTTAATATTGCGGCCAGAACCTGATTGATGCGAAAAACTTTGAGCTTTTCAAATGTCAAAATGTTTTGGTTCGAAGAATTGTAAGCAGTTGCCAGTTCGATTGCATGTCGGATGAATTGAGATCGTTTTCGAACAAAATTGAACAGCTTTGATTTTAATGATTCATTTGCATTCGAGTTATCAAAAGCTTTGGAGCAACTTTGCGCAAACTTGCGACTTCTCATTAGCATTCCTTTAACCATTAATGAAATCTGAAATGTCAATCATAATTTGTTGATGTTGCCAACATTTGAATTGCAAAATTCATCCTGTTTACCAAATTGTTTTATAAGCAAATATTATCAAGATTCTATTGTTAATCATGATTCTCATGACTCAAATTGAATTTTATTTTCGTAAACATTTCTCCATCTCTTTTGGTTGTCTGAACTTTGGGTCAACAGAATTTTCAGTGATTCTCTTTTCAATAAGACTCGATTGTTGCACCAATGAATTTCAACTTTAATCTATTTGTCTCTGCAAACCAAATGCATTGACAGTTGACAATTGCGTTAGTCAAAGTTGAACAAAAGCAAATTCAAAATGAATGCAACAATCAAACGATGACAAAGAAGATGAAGAGATTCAAAGAGAATTGAGTTAACAAAATGAAAGAGAAACAGCAATTTCCATGTTAGACTTGTTGGACATGAGCTGGAATAAATCAATGACATTATTCAAGATGAATGTTAAGTTGGACGGTGAGTGAAGAGAAAGAAAATGCAAAGAAAAGCTTGAAAAGTTTCCATTTTATTTGCATAATTTGAAAGTTAACTTGCAATCAGTTTGAAAATGATATTTAAACTTCAATCAATCATTAAACATTTGCAGTTTGCAAGTAAACATTGTCAACATTTTATTCATTGGAAACAAAGTTGTAGACAAGTTAATAACTATCATGGAAAGGTTTGACGAAGAACTAAGAACAACCAAAAATGGATTGAAACATGAAAAGAGAAGAGAAAAGTTTCTCTTTGCCTCTAATTGGTAATTAATTGATCATAAGTCAATAACATTTGCGATCAAATAAGCAAATACAATAATTCATCTTCAAGTGAACCCATTCTGTTTCTTCAGCTCAAATCAATCAACTGACTGGTTCCATTGAGAATCAATGATTCTTCTAATTATTACTCTTTTATTGTTGAATTGGTTTGCAGACCAAAAAGTATTTCCACCAAGAAAGGAACAAAATCCATCGAAATGTACTCAATTATGTCTAAGAGTTTTGCTATCCAAGAGAAGCTTTCGCACATTTAAAGCTCGTAAACGCAAGTATTCCAATATGGAAGCGAATCACGATCAAGTCTTTTTCGTCTTTTGCTAGCACCGAAACTAAAAGAAGAGTAGAAGCCTGGAAATATACATATCAGTTCATCAATAAGCAATCGAATGATCTGTTTTTGCATTGTTACCTTTGCATTTGACTAAAGTTTGATTCGGTGTCATTTATGAAGCTATTAAGCGGTAATTAGGTTTCTTTAAGAGCAAATTTTGCTTCGAGTATAAATGTTTCTCGAGTTTTTGAGCATAGTTTGACGTTTTGATTCTAGAGTGAATTTTGGTTCAAATCTACTTTAGTAAATTTCATTGCAATATGTTAACATGAAATCTTTATTCAAAAGCCATTTTGTACTAGCGAACTGTTAATATCTTCACAAATGAAAGTTGCTTTTAGAATATTCAAATAGAAATATTGAACATTCGTTTTCATTTCAATTCCATTGATATCCCTGAGTTAAACAAGTATATTCAACTTTTCCATTTTCCCTCTTTTTAACCTTTCGATTTGAAAAATGTTTAACGTTAAATGTTTAATGTTAAAAACTTTTCTCTTTTTAAAGTGTTTCATCACTGAATGTGCATGTTTCAACTCATCGACAGCTGTTTAATCAACATCAAAATATCACTGAACACTTGACATATTGAATTGTTGATTCACTTTTAAATGGAATATCAATCATCACAGAGACAACATTCACAAACCTTAAACCGTGATTAATGACTTTTGAATGAACAAAGGTTGATCATCAGATCGGATTGCACGATTAAAAAGACTTGCCTAATCCAGGCTTTACAAATTTGCGTAAAAAAAGTAAATTTGGCCTTTTTTCTTGATTCTCTTCAAAAGTTGTTTGTTTATTTGCAGTTGATGAATGTTTAGTTTAATCAACTAAACAGGAAAGTTGCGTTAATCAATGTAATGTGAAAATTGCGTTTTTCCTTGTTTACCATTCAAGTTGATTGAAAAGATGAATATTGATCATTTTAAATTGTCGAGCAACTTTGATACTTCTCACTGTTTCATCGGTAAATCTTGTTTAATGATCAACTTTGACCAAACATTGAGCCAAAAGGCTAATCCATCAACTTTCAAATTTACATCGGAAGTTGACCCAACCTAGCTCAGGCACACCTTACTTCCTCTTATGAGATTTTTGGCTTTTACTTTGTTTACCATTGCCATTATAATCATCTTTCATCATCATTTCACCATCATTAGGTTGATGATGGAAATCAA
Organism: Tetranychus truncatus; assembly: GCA_028476895.1. Lineage (NCBI taxonomy): Eukaryota > Metazoa > Arthropoda > Arachnida > Trombidiformes > Tetranychidae > Tetranychus > Tetranychus truncatus. The sequence goes on from CM052062.1 coordinate 10,782,042, forward strand.
TGGAAAACTGAATAGAAACCAGTAAAGTTCAATGTTCACCGCCCATACAAGTAGATAAAAGTTCAACTCGAACAAGAGGATAAAAAATTCAGAGCCAAATTCAGTTGATACACACATTGAGAGAAGAAAAAAGTTGATGATCCTTTAAAAACCAAACATGATAATGATGAGAATAAGAATATGAGTAGAAACTTTTTTTCTTCCTCTTCTCTTTTGTTCACTTTCCAAGCATTTTTTTCAGCCAACTTTTCTGTTGGATAATGATTGGAACCAGAATGGAACTCAACTCACAAAAAAAAAGGTTACAACACTCAACTTGGTTCAATACAATGTTGCATATTCTTTATCAAATTTTCTTTCAATTTTTAACTCCAGGGAGGTAAAGTTTATCATCACTAGACATTTTTTTTAATTCTCTTCATCTTTTCTTCTCTCCACTCTTCTCTGCTCTTGTTTTTTCCTTCCTTGACTCTAATGTTTTTAGCAAGTTGATTTTTTGCTGCTTGCATAAGATTGATGTGTGTTCAACTGTAATCTAATATTAGAAGAGCCAACTTTAAATTGAAAAATAGCGAACCTATTATTGCCTTTTCGCCTCCTTCAATGACCTTTTATGGATTCTCAATTATTATCAAATTATAATCTTTTCATTTTCTTTCAACTTGCCACTTGGATTTTCGCATTATTATCGTCAGCATTATTAGTCGTCATCAAAGTCTTGACGAGTGTTGATTGAATGAGGAAAAGTTCAACAAGTCATTTTTGAAAATGCGTTTTCTGTACAAATATAACAATCGATTTTACAAGAGCTTGGGTTGAATCGAGTTTACTTTTTTTTGCAACGAATTTCTTTTTATTCAATAACTTGGAATTGGTTTAAAAGGGAAAAATTGCATTTTCTCAACTCATCATCTTAATTTCATGTGCGCGTATCAAATTTCACCCTTTTTTCATTAGTTAAACGTTATTGGGAAAAGTCTTTGAAATCTTTTCGATCAAAGTTTTAAATTGATTATTTGAGCCGAGTTCGGTATAATGGACTTTTTGGATAATGGATTGACTTATTGCAATCGTGACTATAAGATAATTGAATCGGATCTAAACTCTTAAAGCATTCATGGTTACAAGTTACTCGAATCAATTATGTCATCGAGCTGATTAGTTCGACTGGACGAAATTGCTTTGATTTGTGTTGATTTTATGGTAATATTTCAAAAAAAAATTCGACTCGGAAGTTAATAAGAAAAGTTAATTTTCTCTTTGCGTGATTAGTTCAAGTATTGCTCATCTTAATTGACTTGACTGAAAGGTTAACTGTCGTAATTGGTTAGTTTGAACCTTGCCACTGATGTCAAGTCAATTTGCAGTAAAATTGTGAGCAAATAATTTCGATAATTAGTTTTCTTCTGATTCCATGGACGTTTCAAAACTCCAAAATCTATTACGCTTTTGCTGAATCTAATGCTGTTGCATCAAGCCAACTTGCAATTGTTAATGTTTGTACCTTTTAATCAACAGATCCGCCAGCAGTGAAAATTGACCCTGGAGGTCGAATCGCAGTCAACGAAAGTTCAACCATAAACTTGAGCTGTTCTTTTGATGCAAATCCACCCAATGTTTCAGACATCGTTTGGTACAAAGACGGTAATCTAATCACTGGCAATGATCGCCGACTGCCCATCGAAATCGATGAAACATCTTTAACCATTAAAAATGTTACCCACAGTCACTCGGGTTTTTATTCCTGTTCCTTGAAAAATTCCTTTGGAACAGGCAATTCTACTAATCATGCATATATCGATGTTTGGTGTAAGTTGAACGGCAAGATGAATGTTGAGGTTAAACTAATGTGATTATTGTTTGCTTCTAGATCCACCCAAAGTGTCTATTGATCTTCGTCCGTCCGTCATCATTGAAACAGGAAAATCTCTTATTCTTCAGTGTCTTGTTTCTCAAGGTAATCCTGTTACCCTGACTCACGTCCAATGGTACTTCAATGGGAACCATTTTGAGACAACTCATGACCCAAGTGCTTCTTCATTAACACTCACCAATATAACAAGTTCCCACACTGGCAACTATTCATGTTTAGGATTCAATGGAGCCCGTTATCCAAGTCCGATCTCATCTCCTAAACAATTGATTGTTCAGTGTAAGAACTTTTCTTTCACTCTGTTCATTTGGAGAATTCATTTTTCTCATTTTCTCTAACTGAACCTAAAAGCAGCCGATAAGGTGAACAAAATGAATATGAAAATGTTAATGATTCGAGTAATGATTTTATTATTTAACTTGAAACATTTTTCTCTCTGTTTTTACTTCGATTCGTTATTCAATTGATGTTTCTAATAAACAGTTTTTTCTCTATTGGAACAAAAGTTGCTAATGAAATGGAGAAAATATTTTTCCACATTCTTTTCATGTTCTCATGTTGTTCACACAAAATATCAATAAAAGTAAAGAAAAGGAGAGAAATAAATTTTTGCCGAATTATTCATTTTTACATTTGAATCATTCCATCATCAACATCCTTCTTTCCAAATGATTATTCAAATTTATTTTCACCAAATTTCTGTTATCATCTTTACCAGTGGATTTAAATGTGCATAATTTTGTTGAATTGATTTTGCACGACAAAGTGTCATGATTGGAAGGAATGTCGAATTGATGAGAAAAGGGACAAATTTTTGACCAAATTTTCAATCAAACTTTTCTTTTCGTTGCATCCAAACTCACAGATAAACCAAGCCAAGCCAATCTGACTGTCCATTATTTGGGTGAAATGGCTTCAAAGGGAATTACTGTTACCCTGGTTTGTTCACTGATGGGTGATTCTGGTAATCCACCAGCTCATTCATTTGTCTGGCTTCACCAAGGAACTCTTTTGGAAGGCGTTGATTCCTCCAGTTACTCCATAAAATCCCTATCAGTTTCCAATCAGGGAAATTATTCATGTGCTGCTGTCAATAAACTCGGTGAAGGACCATTTTCACATCAAATAATCAAAGTCAAAGGTAAGCAAATTCATGCTAAAAATGAGCTAAACAAATTCATTCGTCAATCGATTTTCAACTTTGACAATTGAAAAAAGTTTCAATTTATTAAGCAACATGAAAAAATTTGATTTTAAAGTTCAATGTATTTCATGACCTAAACAGACAAAAAATCTCAGTTTATCTTGCGTTTATATTCAATGAAATTGAGAAAATCAAATAATTTCTGATGGAAATTTCTTCATCGGAAAAACCTTTATTGAATTTTTTTGATCAAGTTGCTTCGTTCACAATTTGGTTAATTTTGGTAAGTTTAGTTTTACAAATTTTCAAGACTTGATTATTGTGCCTGTCTTTTCACGACTAGACTAGTCGTAGCTCAAGCTAGACCTGCAGTTGGTTAGGTCTTGCAGTTGAAGTCTGATTGGGTCTCGACATTTATCTTGAATCTGCAAGTTTATCATGAGAAGTTTGTTGAACTGCAGATGCAATGTCATGGCTTAAGCTAGTTGCTCGTGTCATCTTATAAAATATGCATTTCCACAAGTGATACCGGAAAGAAGATTAAAGTTGACCATAAAAACATGTTTCAATGTATTACAAGGACAAGTTGAATGGAATCTAAACTGGACATGAAAAGAAAAGAAAAGCATCATTTTTTTGATCTTTTTTCATCTTCTGTTTGTTGTTTTCCATCGTTTCTTTTTTTTCCTTTTCAATTCGCTTCATTTTCTGTCTACTTTCCAGTTTCTCATAAATCATGAAACTTTGTCTGAACTGAATTGTGTGTGTGAACAAAGTGAAAGTGAAGAAGTAGAAAAAAAAACCTGCAAGATGAAGATGAATATGAAGGAAAGAAAGGAAAGCGGAAAGAAAAGTTTCACCAAAAGCAAGACAACAACAATGATGATGATGAAAAGCCGAGAGAAAAAACTGGCAGCAGGAAAAAAAGGGAAATTCTGGTTGAAAAAGATAGAAAATGATGACTAGTTGGATGAGCTTGAAAATGAATAAAAAGATGCGTGTCTTGCAGGTTTCAAGAGAAGACAGTTTATCGGTTAAAATTATCTTCTCTTCTCTCTTTTCCTCTTTTAAAGGCCATTTATTTTGTTGCCTTTAGACAGGGAATGAACCGATCCAGTCTGTAAACAGATAAAGCTTCAAGTTCAATACTGAATAATAGTTTATAGATAGATAAATGGATAAAATAAAAGTTTGTAATTTATTGAACTTCAACTGTTTTGCTTTGGTTGTTGTTTGATAATATTTATTTATATCTGTTTCTGTGAGTGAGTCAAAGCAGATTTGGAGCAAAATCGACGGCAAAGTTTTTTTTTTGCTGTTCATGAAATGTTGAGAAATGCTGAAAAAAGAAAAACGAAAAACGAGAAAAAAAAGTTAACAAAAATTTAAGCTCAACCAAATGACAATTCTCATCCATTGGACAGAAAACAGATCAACTTTCAACTGAATCACAGGTATTATCATGAAAACAATATTTTCTCAAACCTTCCATTCATTGATAATAACAATGGAAAGGTTAATGCATTTATCAATAGATTAACCTACCTTTTCCCTTCAAACTTCAATGATTTATTGTTCATCATTGGAGAACCCTCATAATTTGTGAAAACAAAAAGAGTTGATCAAATTTATTCGTTTCATGAAATTTTACAGATAAACAAATGAAGCATTGTACATCAGAATTGTAAAGGTAAATCAAATCGAAAAAACAAATCAATCTTTATTTCTTTGAGCAATATTGAAACTTCAAACAAACTGGTCAACATTGCTTTCCAAATGAATTACAAGATTGAAATTCGAGTTTGGTTTGGAAACAAATAATGATTCAATTGAATTTCAGTGGAATGAGGAGATAAAATGGAAAATAGAATATTGAGATTATTAAAGATTTAATTATGTATTCATTCATCGATGGTAATAGGAACACAAACGATAATGTTTTCGTGTTTCATTTTCTGAAATCGAAACATGAGATTGCCTTTCAACTTAGTTGTGATTCTTTAACTCGATTACTTTCATAATCCAAAGGTTGTAATCATGATTTACTTGAATCGATTTTCGAAGGAAAAGTTTTATTATTATTATTCCCTTGATTCAATGAATCTTTTTGTTTCAATTTTCACTTGCAATGATAACTGTTATTTTTTGGCTCAAAATGTCGCTTTTCAAGGATGACAATTGAAATTTTACCAGATTTTGCTTGCAACAGGACAAGCTTATTGGACAAGTTGTTGGTTCTGTTGAAAAAAAAGGAAAATCAATTTGGTTCAAGATGGACCAAGAATTAACTCCATTTAATTGAAATGCTTCAGGTCACAGGTTTAATGTGTGACAATTTTAACTTTTAAATGTCCAACTTTACCAGGCTTTTGACCAATTTTTTCATTCTCTTTTTTTTCCATTTTCAATTCGTTTCAACCTCATTCTGTTCTCAATTTAACCTGACATTGTAACAAGTTTAAAACAAAAAGTTTATTCATGTAATCATGTGCTTTTCATCTGAACGAAAATGATTTCCAAGCAAAAAATGATAACCTGAGGCTATTGAAATGAAGGTATAATTTTTGTCTATTGATTTTGTTTTCAATGGAACAAAAGTTGAAATACTTTTTTACCTTTGGAGTTGCAAGCTTTACACAATTTCATAGCTAAAGGAGATTTGACTATTTCCAAATCAAAACTGAAGCCAATTGCACTTGATAAATTTAAATTGCAAATTGAAAAGCAAACAATTGTCCAACAAGATTTGGTCTTGTCAAATTAAATGGAAAATTGGTAAATGAAAAAAAAAGAGTTTAGAGTTGAAACTTATGTCCATTGGAAGTCCGGCTAAACTGTTGCATATTAATTGTGCCATTAAAATGTGAATAAGCTCTTGACAACTTGAAACTTTTGAAATAGCTTCACAACTAAATCATGCTCCAAAACGCACGAATACAGAACTCTTGTGATTCTTCTAAACATAAACATTTTTTGCACAATCTTCTCATGGACAGATTTTCGAACATAGTTCATTGAAGTCCGCTTTGCCGTCTAGTTTTATGTCTATTTGACATTTGGAGGTCGTTTCCTCGAATCGCGAAATTTGGCAGATTTAGTGATTCTTGGTACATGTTGCATGTAATAAGTCATGCTGGTCAAAAGTCATCAGCGTTTCCATACCGTTCAGTTAATCAATTGGTTTTAGGAAAGTTCTAAGTCTACAACTTGTAGCTCAAACCAACCAAATGACCTTCAAATGTCAGTTAAAGGTCAAAGAGTAAATTTGAATGACCTTGAGCGCAGCAGGTTGCACCCTTAGCATTTTTGTGTCGTATTCATGATCAGCGTGATGAATTCAATCTAAAATAGTTTGTTACACAGCAAAAAAGTTCTAAGGCCATTTTCACGAAAACGGCTTCCAACATGAAAAATGGTTTACACCATCTTGTTTTTCATATTATTTTATATAAAAAAAATAGTTCGCAAAAAATCTCAATCTAGGCCGTTTCGGTCCTCAACCTTAATTTTCTCACCTCTATTTATGGGACATTTGCGCAGTTGGAAGTTTATTTGGGACAAACTTGATTACTTCAGATCTAATGGTGAATATTTCGATTAGCTTGATTAGTAATATCCATCATCGCTGAAGTACGGTTGATGCGGGGTTTGGAAAAATTTGTCATTTCGACTGGGCACATTTGGCAATGTGTTTCGATTTATTTTGATCTAAAACAAATCACTTAAATTGTGTTGAGAAAAAAAGTCTATTGACGTTTGAATTAATACTTTATCCAAGTGCACAAAAAGAGTTGATTAATTGCCATTTTTTGCTGTTCCTCTTTTACCTTTGATGGCTATTCAGGAGCTCCTCGTTTGATTAAAGGCCTTCCTTCAACAATGGGAATATTGAGGAATCAATCGGTTACTGTTTCCTGTCAAATTGAATGTGAACCTTTATGTCCAATTGAATGGTTCATCAACAATGAAAGTCTTGGCGTAGCTTCATCTTCATCATCATCACCATCTTCATCATCAACAAGAGTAACAACAGCAACAGCCTCATCATTATCCAGTGATGCTTACGATACTTTAGCCGATGGTTATGAGGTTATCACTGAAGGATCAGATGAATCTTTGTTATCCTCATCATCAGCCTTTTATCACATTAACTTTTCATTCATCAAAGAGGATGCCTCGTCTAATCAATTAGCTTCCTCATTGAGCTACCTTTACATTAAAAATAATTCATGGCTTCGGGATAATGATATAATCTCTTGTCAAAGTCAAACAAATGGATTAGGACCACCAGTAAAGAGCAGCACAATCTATCGAAATGAATGTAAGTAATATTGAACAATCAGTGAAGCTCGAAAAGAGAAGATGAAAGGCAATTTTGAGCAGAAAAAAAAGGTGAATTAACTTAATCACTTGCAACAAAAATCACTCCAAGTGTGAAGCTACATTTGAATGAAAGATTAAAAGAGAGAGAAGAGTTGAGGTGCGAACAAAAAAGCAGGAAAAAAGTTGAAAGATTAATGGTTGTGTTTACTCTTTTTTTTATTGCAATAATAGAGTGCAAATGAAGGTAAATGATATTTCAGTGTCAATAGATAAAGACAATACAGTAATGAGGAAAAAGTGAAACTTTTTTCAAACAGTTTACAAGAATTCGACTGAAAAGTTATTTCTCTGTGATTGCATCATGTCGATCATTTGAACTTTTACAAATCGAATTGAAGCTTTAGAAGGGAAAAAGATGTTCAAATGAAAATTCGAGCCTTTTTTTGCCATGAAAATAGTCGATTCACCTTTTTTCACCTTTGAATAAATTTATCGCAATTAACTTTTAATTGAAAGATATTTAAATTTTCATTTCAACTTTACGCTAATTATGTGATCACTCGACTAGCAAATTGTTTTATTCAATTACAGTTTACCAAGTATTGCAATTTCATGTGAAAAAGTATTCGTTTTTTTAAACTTTTTTTCCCTCTCGAAAGTCAACTCGAAATTGCTCAACAAAATTACATTTGTTTCTTGATTAAGAGTAAACTTTCATTAGTCGATCAAAGAGAATGCAAATTTTAATTGTTCATTAATCTACTCTTATTCGAATGCAGACAAATAAGTTCATGAATCGAAACTCGATCATAGAAGTTTAATTTTTAATCGAAATCACTTTTATTTCGATATTTTCCAAATTCTTTTCCCCCTTTTTTTTTCTATTCGATTCTTGTGCGCTTACAATTTTATTTTGATCATGTCATGAGATTTTTCGACAATTTTTTTATGGAAATTATTGTTAATCTTATTTCTTTTTTTTTTCTTCTATCGACTAATTTCGATTGAAAAGATGCTCCTGAAAGAGTGAAAATTTCAATAAGCCAATTGGAACTGTTGGAAGGTGATAAATTTGCCGATAATTTGGTTGTTTGCAGTGCATCAGCCAATCCAAGTGGACATTATCACTGGATAAAAGGATCCACTGGTCAATTAATCTCACAAGGAGCCAACCTTTACTTCAATGAAACTCGAATAAACAAAGATTTGAGAGATAATTATACTTGTGTCGTTACAAATAAACATGGATCAGGACAAGCTCATTTCATTTTGAACGTTTTATGTAAGTAACGTTTAACCTCAATTGAACCAAAGAGTTTTTTTTCCAATAAAAATCAGAGAATCTTGAAAGTTGAAAATATCACAGAAAAAGGATAAACTTTTAAACAAAGATTGATAATTTTCTCATTACACTGAAATGTCGATAAAATTGAGGTCAACATTTTTCTTGCCATCAAATTTTCCATCTTACCTTTGCCAATGGTTTCAACTTTTGATTCTTCATGATGTTGATGGTAAAGTGAGAAAATGTTGTAAAGAATCTGAACCATTGGAATAATCATTAACATTATTGTTTCAACATTTTACTTTTGCTCAGTGGTTCAATTGTAACTTGATCATTGTAAAGAAGAGTTGATGGATGAAAAAGGTGTTAGAGATGAAACAAAAAACGAATCAATAGTTTTTTTTTCAGATAAATATTTTTCTCTTTTCTTTTTCAGTGTAAACTGATATTGCCATTTGAATTGTTCACTCGTCATCTTCATCGTCAATGTGTTTTTATTTTTCCTTTTTCGTGTTTTCCTTTTTTTTCGATCAACAATTAGGTTGATGAAGATGATGAAAAAATGTCAGAGAAACTTGTGTTAATAAGGTGACCACAGAAAATTACTCAAACTGGTCAATTGTAAGAAAAGATGAAAGGTTTGTTAATGAACCAGAATCATGATTGGATTCACCAGTCATGACTTGAATTGAAAGTGAATTGAAATTGGATAACTTCTTCTCGTCTTTTCTCTTGGTTTAGCATTCATTTCTCCAATAAAATCTCTTATTCTTTTATCGCAATTCCATGGTTAGCAAACAATCCAAGATTGGAAAAGGTTAAAATTAAAAGTAAATTTTTCATGAAACGCTATTGAACGAAAACACAGAAAATGATTATGATAATGAAACGAAACTTAACATCGAATTTCAAGCAATTTTCGATCTGAAAATAGATCTGACAATCAATGATAGATATTCATCAACATTTCGACAAAAGTTCTTAGTTAAAGTAAATCGAAAATTTCTCTTTTCTCACTTCGTTAAGAATGTAAATTATCTAAAGGTTAGCATTGTTAAGGTTAAGAATTCGTTGATACTTCGACAAATGTCTGAGGTTATGGGTATTCGTAATGGATGAGTTTACGTTGATTCGTTGATTGGGTTTTTCTATTGTTTGAGTTCGGGTTGAACTTGAGATTTTGAGCGATAAGACTTTGATGCATTTTCAACTTTAAAGAAATTTGAACTTTCTATTTCAAGATTGGCGACGTTTGAACTCGAACCGTCATGAATGATTGATTAGCGTTTTTGGTTCTTCAGTTGAAATAACCACTTAATCAGATTACTTGCATCAAATTTTTGGTTCTCCAAATTGAATTACACTTTTAGTTAACTGTTAATATCAAGTACACTTAATCACAAGTCACTTAATTGAACAAGATTGTTGACAATTTGTTTTCTTTTGAACATTGATTTTCATCGAGTCAACTAGTTTATACAACTAATAACGGTTAATATTTGCAAATTAATGCAATTTATTGAACAACTTTTTTACATTCAACTTTTCTTGTTCCATTTCACGTTGAATTGAAGATTGTTCAAGATTCCCAAATATGATAAACTAATGGCAGAAGAAGGTTCATTTACATGATAATTCAATTAAATGTATTGATCAAGAAAAGCTTCACAAGTAAGAAAAGTTTTGCAAGAGAAAAGCCCAGAAAAAATAATCTCGAGATGTTCAATGGCGATAAAAATTTTGTAACAGTTGATTGTTGGATCAAACGAAAAGTCAAAGTTGTTCAATTAAAACAATTGCTGTTGATTAAATTGAACAAAGCCACAAGATCAAGTGGTTTACACTGCGATTAATTCAAAGTCTATTGAATTTGGAAAATAAATAAATTCTTTTTTGCTCATCGATACTTTAGATCGTCCCGAGTGTTTTATTCACAAGGAATCACTTGGTGGTAATCGATGGCTCTTGTCTTGTGAAGCAACTTCCAATCCTCCAGTTCTCAACTTCACTTGGTATCGATATAATCGAACTGTTGGTGAAACAGTTTCCTCTCTTTCATCTTCACTTGCTTTATCATCTTTATCGGCTCAATCAACTTCTCCATCGACAGTGAAACTAGAATTTCTTTCTTCTGGTTCAAACTCTTTTCCAGTTTCCTCTAAAAGGCTGGCAAGTCTATCTGAAGATCGGCAAAGTTCAGTTCTGGTTTTGGAAGAAAATGATTTAGAAGCATATTCTTGTATAGCAACCAACGTCATTGGAACTTCACTTCCATGCAGATTGAAGCAAGTTCAAATTAACGGTAAGTGCAAAAGGCCAAACAAAAGTAATCATCGAAAGAAATTTTCAAATGAAAATTCGATAAAAGAAAAGAATATTTTTGAAATCATTCGAATCAAATTCAAGCAACAAAATTAACTAAAAATTTGTTCTTTTTTCTGAAATTTTGTTCTCATTTGTTCTCATTTGTTCAATCAAATTTCCTGAATGCGAACAAGTTTCAGAAAAATTCAAGTTCTGATTGACTGATCAATGATTTTCTGTTCGCTTTCAAGGAATATTCCAATGACTTTTCTCGAAAATTGAAGCGGATAAAATGTTTGCAAAATTACTCGAATTGAATTGAAACCAGAAACAAAAATAACTTGAAAAATGGTTTCACTTTTTTGATTATTTTTACTTCAATATATTTTCGTTATTTTCAAGAAAATGAAAGATTATTATTTTACAATTTTTCCAATTGCTTCGAATAATCTGATAAAAAATTGTGATCATTGATAATTCGGTAAATACTGGAATGGACCATCAATTCAGGATAAACTTTTTGTCTTCCAAAAGAAAAGCCTTACACTCGATTCGACTCATCATTATCATTTTTCATCGACATCTTCATGATGTTGAGTCTTGATTCGAGTTAGTTGACAATTGGTTCTGGTTCGAGTTTACCGAGTAAAATCTTCTCCTCTTTCCTACATTTTTCGTTGTTCTTCATGTTCATTCTTTATTCACTCACCATTTACTGTTCTTTATCAATGAGCCATGTTAAGAGTTTAACTGAAGGCAAACCAGTTGAAAGTAGTAAAACTGTGAGTTAAAATTAACCCTAAAAAGTAGAGAAAAGAATATCACAGCCAATGAATTTTCCATTGAAAAGGAAAAGTTGACATTATCATGATGATGGGTGGAAAAAGGAAAAGAACAAAAAGAGAAAAGGAGAAAAAATTAAACTTCATTTGATCAACAAAAGTTTCATTTCGTTTCTTCCATTCCCTGTTATCTTGTATTTTGTGGTTTCAAGAGAAAAGTTGAAGTCAAAGTTACGAATGAAAATTTCAATTCTTAAATTCATTTCCTTTCGTAAGCTACTTAAACTTTGATTTCAATCATTCATCATTCATCGTAATTCCTATTATTTCAATTTTCCACTTGATCATTCACCAACAAGTCGGCATCACCAAAGTTCATTCTATTCTTATTCATGGCTGCAACTTTTTCCATCTGAACCCTTCTCAACTCCCTTAACCCTTTCCTTTTCTCAATTTGGCTTCTTTTCCTTCTGAACAAGAAAAGTCTGAAAAGAGGAAAAAATGAATTTCTCTTCCAGGAAGTTTCTATTATATTTCAAAATGTATTAAGTTGGAACATGAAAGTATTCGGAGAAAATCACGATTCTTGGAGAATGAACAAGATGAACCAATCTCGGATGGTGAAACATTTCTATTCTTCAACTGAAACAAAACCAAGAAATAGACTGAAATTAGAAATTCACATTTTCAAGTTTCCAGTTTTTCTTCCAATTTCGATATTAAAAAGAAATCATGAAATTTTCTTTTCTTTTTCTTTTTTCTTCGCCAAATTCACTTTAACCCTTTACAGATGCTCTGAAACTCGAAAATTTTCATTTTCCATTTTCATTTTATTCCTTTTTCACATTCCATTTCTCACCACAACTCAATGTCATTATTTTACCATGAAAATGATTCCCTGAACTTGGTGTTTATTTTGAATCTAATGACATTCTTTTTGATCATGACTGATTAACAAATACTTTATTAGCTATAAATATTTATGGTGAAAGTCATTTTATGCTGATTTTGTTTCCGTTCAAATAACCATTAGCATTAACATGAAAGTTTCTCATGTTTGTCGCTCTTTTAATGTCATTAATATCATGCTGTTGAAATAAAAAGAACCAAATTTGCAACTGAATAATCCATTTTTGCCTCTCGTCCCTTCCATTGTTGCTCAGGACAAGGTTTCATGATGTGCAGAGAAACCATTAGATGGTCATTAACATATTTTTTTTACACATCCATTGACATCGAATCACACATTTCCAACCTCAAGATGAGCAAACAATAACAAACTTATTGGTTGAAAAAGATTTCGAGAGCAAAAAGGTGAAGAACAAGAAAAAGTTTAAAACCACAGGTTAATGTGATTTTAAATGGCAAACTCATTTTCAGGTTTTTATTGATTGAAAAGCTTTTTCTTCAAACAATAATTCCAACCATCTGGAACTGAGTTTCATGTTGCCACTTTTAGGCAGTAAAAATCTTTTTCCAATTCAATTTTTTTTCTGATACAATTATCAATAGAATAGTGTTTAAGGATTTTGATATCATTGCTCATACACACAAGGAGAAATTTATGTTTAAAAGATTGGTGTCATTCACAGGGAAAACTACCGAAGTAACGATTTTCCACATTGTAGAACCATAAGTTCAAACGCTCGAGTTCATTCAATTTCATTTCGTTATTTGACCTTAACTGCCATTCTGAGGAAGCAAATATTTTCAGATTGGTTGATGTTTGCTACAAGTTGAAATCTTAAACCTTTGGAAAGATAAATGAATTTTGTTGTTGTAATAATGTTGAAATATTGCATGAAGTTTTGGAAAGATGAGGGAAAGAAGAAGATCCTCTAAGACGAGAAAAGATAATGTTATGTACGCCATGAAAGTTTCGGTGGGTGCATCAATCTGGATCATGGACATATTCATGTAAAACGATAGACACAAGTTTTTTCAATGAATTAATCTTCATCAGCATATTTCTCATGTCCAGTTTCAACATTTTAGCATCGGCAGTCCCAATTTTCTTTGTTTTTTTGCAAATATCTTAAGAAAGATATCTCACATCAAAATAGCTTATATTTTCGGAATATGCACTTAATTTTACTCGAGAAAATGTAAAAAAGTGATTAGGCGATTTTCATTATTTAATTTGACATCCTTCTTTGGAATTACTTTTCTTCTTTCTTTACCTTTACACCATTACAATTTTTATTTCAAATAACCTTTTCCTTTCCTGTTTCATTTTTATTCAACCAGAATCGAAAGCATCATCATCATGATACAGATTCACTTAAAAGTTGACATTATTTCCTGTTTCAATTGCTTTACTTTGATTGGTTTACTCAACTTTTCATGTTGAGTAAACCAATCGATTCACATTTTTCACGTCACTTTCTTCAAAAGTTTCGAGTAAATTTACCACTAAATGTTGGCAGAAACATCAAGATGACTTTAGTCGCATGTACTGAATATAGTTGCTTTCATTGATTCTCAAGTCAAAGGGTTCTAATTGACTTCATAGTTCGATACAAAATGAACGATCAAAGGTTTATTTAAATTCCGCCTAAACTTAATACTGAATCAAAAGAAACTTGAGCTCATACACTTTACAAGTCGTGACGATGGTTAGCAATCCTCATTCAGTAAGTTATTATGAGAATTGTGAACACTTATGAGATTCAGATTAGTACAGAATAGTATAGAAACATAGGCTTCTGGCTCACATAACGGAAATGGAAATAGGGGAAAAACTCGTGCACTCTCTCAGTCACTGACCCCTAACTAACACCATCTTCGAACGGCTATTTGAAGGGCAACTAGGATAAGGGGGCACCGTCAAGGGCTATTCCCTAGAGCTATTTGAAAGTCCACTAGGTTAACGATTACGGTTGTCTATTTTTTGACGTTCAGATCTAACTGATTTCTGACTGCAAGGAGGGAAACGAATGTTTCGCTTCTTGGAGGCAGCATGATATCAACACCATCAATATATCACTACCATTGTCTATGGAGCGTTATCATAAATACCTCAGGCAATTCAAATTTCTTGTCGAAATATGTCAATCATTTATTGTTTGTTCCAAAATCAAGAAAATAAAATAATTAAAAGAAATGAAAGGTTGGAAACACAACACAAGTGCAAACTTAGTAATAAGCAAAAAGGTAAAGTTTAATTGTAATTCAAAACTAATGTTTACGGGTTGAATGTTAGTGAAATTCTGACTCAAATTGGTCAGTTCGGGTTTAAATAGGGAAAATTAGGAAGCAACAAGGGATGTACAAATGCTCAAAAGGGATACATCGGACGGCAGTATAGTTGAGTGGTCATTACCTGAGGATAGATTAGGGAGAAAAGATTGGTGCAATAAAGTAGCTTATTGGATTAAGAAAAGTGTGAAAGTCATAAGGATAAGTAATTATCTCAACGGAAAATGAGAAGCTTTAAGTTAATTATTACAATTAATATGGGTCGATTGCTGGTCGATAGAATACATTGATGATGGGGTGATAGGCGTATGGGTTGATGGTTGATCAACGATTGAGTGATGGAAGAATTTCAAAATTTCAAGATTGTGACATAACATTTATCAATTTATCTGACTTGAGCTTTGAATCTGAAACTTATCCTTCCCATCTTTGAAAGAGAAACAAGCTTTGTATTGTTTATTCTGCCTCATGTAAGTTGATAATTGCAACTAGAAGTAGATCACATAAAGATCTTCACATAGCATACAAAGAATTCAGCGAGGTGACAAGTATCAAAAGGGATGAGCAAATACATACTGACCATTGTAAATTATGATTTTCTATGATTATTTTACGTTTATTTCAAATTTATATTAACTTAAAATTAAATTGTATTCACACACAGTTGAAACTTTTATAATTTTATATGCACCTTTGAGATAATGAATCTACTCATCTTTATTTCATCTTTGCATCGTTTTTCTTGAAAATCGTGAATCCGAATTCTTAAACCCAGAGAAATTCATGCAAAACATATTTTATAAGATCTTAGTAGTTAGATCTAAGACAGTAGTTAATCAACCATAGTTTATCGTTAAAGCAGTTTGTCTATAAACATCATGAAATTACCATGAAAAATTCTGAAATTGATTTTTTGCCGATTGTGAGCCTATGCCAATGTTAAAAAGATGCTCCTAATATCAAATTGATCTACTCACAGTTCTCATAACCGCAAAGAAAAAATGTCATGAATTCATTATCTCAGGAAATCTGAATTCTGAACCAGTTTTTTAATGATATACAGCTTGAAAATACAAAACAGATTCCGGCGGTGAATTCACTGCTAAAATTAGGTGCAATTGATCTCATATGATAACGCAAAAGTTAATCTTTCATACACTATCCCTTTAGAATCATAATTACATTCATCATGGAAATATCATGAAAAACCATGAAAATTAAGATTTTATAATGAGCGCATTTGACCACACAGAAAGATGGTTAAAACATCAGATTGATCCATTTGAACATGTTGATATTTTACTGTTTTCAAGAAGGGAAACTTTCTGTGCTCTTCTTTCAGACAATACGATTTCAATACGATTCAGACAAAATCATGCCGAAAAATAGACATTGAAATACGGTGTGCAAGCGAAAGTGCCTCAGGGAATAAAATAACCGTTGAAAGTTGTCATTAGTCAGGGAGTCATTGACTGATCTCCCCTGTTTTTGTTTCCGTCTTGTGAGCCAGAAGCGTATGTTTCTTATCACTCAGATTTAGGTTCCGTTTTAAGTCTTTTTGACTACTGAAGATTGGGCAGTCTCAAAGTGAAAAAAGTAAAAGTACTCATCCCGAAATGATTAGAGAAAAGCAACCCACCGAAAGCTAATTTCATCGAAAAACCCAAAAATCTTATTTCGCGTTTACATTATTACATGCAGGAATCAGGAGTCATCGAATCTGTGAGTCTCGAGCTTCTTTCAACTTTAAAAAGAATGGTCAGAATTTACTTTCGAAAATGAACCAATTCTAAGAACGAGCTAAAGTTAAATACGAACTTGAAATTTTACAATAAATCGAAATGAATTTCAAACGTGTTTTGTTTTCATCCATCTAAACCGAATCAGAAAATCACAAGAAACCATAATGAAAAAATATCTGCGAAATTTGTTCAAAATCTTTGAATTGAATCAATGAAAATTATCATTCCCTGGTCTTTAAACCACAATCAGAATAAGAACAGATTATGAGATGAAATGATAGGAATCGTTTTTCATCGAAGATTGAAAATTTTCGAAACACAAGAAAAACATTTTTATCTACGAAAAAAAAGCTTTCATGATCATGATGAATGCACAAAAACGTATGGAAATGATGATTAGTTTAGTTGACAGCTAAGTTTTCATTGGTTTTTCAGTGAAAGGCAAAAACTTGCAACTCATTGGCTAACATGAAAAAAGTATGTTAATCTGGTTTGCTGGAAATTTGTGGATAATTTATAAAGTCAAATGTAATCAACTTTTAATGAAAGTAACTCTTTATTGTTCTCTATTGATCATGATATTTTCATGTGTTCCCTTTCAACTTTACCCTTCTCTCAGTTCAACTTTTCTCTGGCTTCTAATCTTTCCAAATATAAAATGATAAATTAGGGTTCATCATCATTCATTTTAACCTGTCAAAGGTTGAAGAATAAAATGAAGTTTCAGTTTATCAGATGACATGAAAAACACTCACTAAACAGACGAGCCAAAAAAGCTGCAAAAATATGAATCTTTTTTTTCTCTCTTCGTTGTTCAACATTTTCCACTAATCTTAACCATCATGATAAAGTTGCACTCCTTTTATCATGAGTTTACTCATTTTTTTGGCCATGAAAGATATTTCTCCAAGGGTATTATTCTTCATGTGCAAAGTCAATAAAAGTCGATTTTTTATACAAACTTTTCTCTTTCTACATAAACCTTGTTAACTTTTGATTCATTCAACCTGAACTTACCTGATCTTTCATGAGAAATTAATCAACAACAAATGAAATTAAAAAATGCTTCTCTATTAATAGACTTTGCAACTTTTTTTCTTCTTCGACTTTCGTTTTTTTTTCACCTTGGAACATGAAAAACATGGGAAAACATGGAAAAATTGATAACCAAAAGTTGAAACTTTTTTATCAGTTTTGCAACTTTTCGTTTTCATTAAACTTCTTTTTTTTTGCTATTTTTCGGTTTTCTTTTTTTTTCTCTCCAAAAAGTTCTGAAAACTTTGCCAAACGCTAAATGTTCAGTTTTTCAACTTGTTTTTTCGTCGATTTTCTGATTAGTTGATAACATTTTCTCATTCATTTTTGGGTTTTTTTGCCTTTTCCTTTCGTTCTTACCTTATCTCACCTTTTTTCAGTCTATTTATGGTTCAAGATTTATGTTGAATCTGCAAAAATACCTTTGGGAGGTTATCTCTTGTTTCATTCTTTCCTCATCATCTCAACTTTCTGTTTCTTTATCATTTCGATTTTTACTTCATTTTCTTTTCTTACCTTGACTATTCCATTGACAAGTGAATCAATGGTGATTGACAAGCTTCTTTATCGTATAAACATAAATACATAGTTTTCAAGATAAATAGCAAGCAAGCACTTTATTTGATATTAGTAAAGAGTCTCATGGCACCTGGAATATTGAGGTAAAAAAAGGTTACAACAGATGATGATTATGATGATAATGGTGATAAAGTCTATTAACCAGTGACCTTATCCATTTTCGCCTCAACTTTCATTCGCAATCATTCGTGTCATTGATCGATTGCCGTGTTTTAAAGATGAAGAAAATAATGTCTTCTTTTCATGATAAACTAACTTTTCCAATCGATGCTCTCAAAATTGGAATGAAAAGAAATCGCTTTGCGTTTTCAATGTTTATCAATTTGCCATCGATTCTTGAGATTGGTTCATCAGTCGAAGGAAACATTTTCAAAATCTGTCAATTCTTTTTGAAGTTGAAAGATGTTCAAGATCTACAGGTTTGATAACTTGCTATTCTTCAAATATTGTAAAAACAAAAGAAGACTCGAGTTTTACGAGAAAAAAAAGAAACAAAATATACAAGATTCAGGTTGAAAATTGAAAGAAATTGATAGAAATTGAAATGATGAAAAAAAAGGAAAATCTTAAAATCTCATCAAAGAAGTAAAGAGATGGAGAAAAGTTTTGATCTGAAGAAGGAAAGATTCTGATAAGTTGAAAAAGATTCCAGTTGAAACTGATAAGATTGTATTGATCATCTTTTCCAAGATTATTTCCTCATCTTTTCTCTCTCATCTGCTAATCTTTGGAAATGATGAAAATATGATGAGAGTTGAACAAAAATGTATCAACAATTGACATTAAAGGTGTTGGTTTCTTCGATGGAAGAGCAAAGTTTTGGAAAATAAAATTTCAAGTTGAAGGAAAGAAAATTGAAGCTCACCTTACGTTTGGCTGAGAAACAATTTAAAACATAATCATCTAATCATTTGAATCGTTCTAATAGTTGTTGACTTGAGAGAGCAAAAAATGGATTCTTTTTCTTTCCAAATTTTCAACCTTTTCCTCTTCAAACCTCTTTGTCAACATATTATATAAATGTTTGTTTCATCTTTTTTTTGCTTCATTCACCATCATTTCCACCTTTATTTGACCTACAATTGTCTTCTTAAAAGCTTTCCAAATCTGGAAAAGTAAAGAGAAGCACAAAAAAGAATCGTTTCTCGAAAAAACAAATTAAACCTTTTTTAAGGATAAAATTTTCTTCTCCATATTTTCACTTGAGATGAAACTCAGCAAAACTTTGCTAATCATTTGTTGAAACACACACTAAAGTAATGAACTGATGATGTGAAATTTAGAAATTTTTCACTTTAAACTTCGATTCAAGATTCAAATTCGTGCCAATTTTGAACTCGACTCTTGACCTGAAAGTGAAATATTTTGTCAACATCAGTGACTTTGAACCGAGCAGCAATGAAGAGCAAAACTGTCAACCCAATAAGCTCAACTTTATTCAATGCATAATAAATAATGGCTTTACTTTCAATGATTTTTCAAATGAAAAGTTTCTCTTGATAAATATTTGTTTAACGATTAAAAATGAATAACAGCGCAATAACCAGCATTACCATCAATAATTTCCTTTGGAATTTATCTGTTAGATAAATTGAATAAATTGATGAAAGCGCAATGAATTTTAATAATTACATTTCCCCATCTATCAAAAGTTAATTGAAAAGAGAAGAAGTGAGATGAAAAAAGGAACCCTCAATGTATTCATATTGATAAATCATTTTCGACTCGAGATTAACATTCTCAAGATAGTTTATCGATGGTTTTTCCTTTAAACTTGCAATGAAAACTTGTGATCCCTTTAAATGGGTTCACAATTAACTTGGACAACAATGAGTGTCGTTGGATTTAATTGTGAGTCACTTTTGTTGATTCACTTTGAATCATTACAAGTCCAATAAAGTGTGTAAACTATATTATCGCCAGTCCCTTGAGCTTAACCTTTTAGATGTAAAAGAAGTTTATCTCTTCGATCAACCCTGTTGACTTTAGCGAAACAATAAAATGCAATTTTGACCTGGAAAATTGTTTTCCAAGCTCCGCGTGAAGCGAGAAAAGGTGAAGGATAAACACGTGTTGAACCAATAACAATAATAAAATGATAATCGAATGATCCAAATGATATTTACTTAGCAATAATGGCTGTTCAATTTACTCACCAAGTCCAATCATGTTGATCCATCAATTGTGATAAAATCATTTGGACTTGCAGATGATTTATACAAACAGCAAAAGGCTGAAGAAGAAAAGAAAAGGAAGAAGAAAAAAAAACATTGATGGAATCATTCAGGTTAATAATGGATATAAATGTGCTTTCATGGTGATGAGAAATGATTGAAGGTTGATTAGCTTGGTAATGTTCAGTTGATTGTTCAATTGAGGTTTCAATGAAGCTCATCATTCAACCAATAAGCTGAACATTGGCAACATTCAAATCTCAGAGTAACTAGAAAACTTTTTTGTTTTCCTCTTCTTCTTTTACCAAATCAAATTTTTCTGTAAGATTAATTAGCTCAATATGGATGATTAATTGGAATGGATTGAATTAGCATTTAAAGATAAAAATTGGTTCAATGAACAATTGGAGTTGAACTTTTTTCTCCACTTTCTGTCCTCCTGTTGATAACAATATTTTCACTTGAAATGAGGAAAAGAATGCTGATGATAAGATAATTTGGTTTGATGGAAATGTTGATACAATAGAATTAAGAGAGGAAAATGTGGGTTTGCAGGGAGGAAGATGAAGAAAAGTCTGAAGAGAAGAGAAAAAAAAAGTTGCAACTGAATGATGAGAAAAAAAGCTAATGATTCCAAGTGAAGAATGAAAAAGATCATTTAATTTCCATTTGCAATTTTCTTTCTCTTCCAATGGCGATAAGAAGGAAAGTGTTGATTGCACGCGACATTTACTCACCTTATTATTTCCTTCTTGTCCTCACTAACATCATTTACCTCATCATCATCATCATCATCATCTTCCTTGTCTTCCCATTCGATAGTGAAAAAATCTTTTTCTCTCTTTACCTTTTCACTGGTCAACCTTTTCCTCAATCAGGCAAAATTGATGATTACAAGTCAAATGATCAATAAGATAATTTTCACTCCCAGTAAATTTCATTATCGCTTTGAAGAAAACATTTGAGAATTGAATAAAATGTTTCCAAGAGCACTTGAGCATTTACCGTTCAACATTTTACTTTTACTGACGAAATTTAAATTTCTTTTTGTTAAATGCCTTTTCACTCCCACTCCATGTATTAATAAATAAGCATAAATAACTCGTTTGTTTCATGTAATTATCAAAATGTGATTAATGTTTCTCAGTCAAGATGAGATAAGAGTTATTCAACTTTCCAACATTTCACTTGGATTCATGAGAATTGCAAATTAAACTTGCAACCTTTTCATCCGTCTCATCAGACTCATCATCATTAGCAGAATATTTTATCACAAAGTTCATTTCAATTTAATTTCTACTTTTCCCTTTAATCTTCATCTTTCTTCATAAATCACCTTTCATTTCCCTTCAACCTTTCAATATTCATAAAACTCAACTCATTGAACAGTAATAATCTGTTAATATTTAGAAAAAAAGAAGAATATATATTTTCCCCTGAAGAGATTCCATTATCAACAAGTCAACTTGAACTTGAACAATTTCAACTCGCAATCATTAGTTAAGCTCACCATGAGCAACTGATAATGTTCATCAAAAAATCGACTTTTACAGTTTTCTATTTATTCTGATCACAAAGCGAAGAAACAATTTAAAGGATAAACAAAAATCGAACATTCGTTTCATTTGTAAAGTCAATAGCTTCGATTCAACTTGATTATCGAGTTTTTAAAGTTCACTTTCAATTAGAGAACCTTTTGATTAATTTTCTTCATTTTTTTCTGCTTCTTTTTGTAGCTCCTTCTGGTTGGGTTCAGTTGTTGTTTAAGGACGAAAACTTGGTCATTGTTGGCTCTGCTTTTGGCCTTATTTTATTTGTTGTTGTATTTGGTTTGGCCATTGGTTTGGTCTTTGTTGGACGTCGCAAGTTGAAGTCACCTGACAAGTCTTCAAGTGTTCAAACGCACCATTCACTTGGTCGACATCATTATGAACCGTCTCAGGCAAACTCGACACTCCATCATTATGCAACTCAACAGAATGCGAATCATCATCAAACGTACCAATCAGCCTCGCAACTTCAAGAGCAACAATTGCATCCTCAGGTTCATCATCATCTTTACAATTCGCTAACCCGTAATTATCATAACGCTAATGTGAATAATAAGAATCATTCATCATCACTTCATCATTATTCAAGTCAAAAGTATGCATCAATTAATCAAAGCAAAACATCATCACTCAATAAACTTCCCATTCTTGAAGAGCGAACCATGTAAGTATTCAATCAATCTTTTTCTTCTCTTCTTCTCCATCGCCACTCATACTGTTTCATGGTGTACTCACATCACGATGAGTAGAATGCTGATTACAACTGTTCTCAATTAGCGCTTTCGAAGGGTTTATGAAGCTGTATTGATGAGAAAATGGACAGAAAATGAAAAATTTTCCTTCATTTTGGTTCTTCTTTTCATTCATCATAACGATAAAGATGATCACATGAAACTGACAATTTGTCTGAACATTATTATGATGAATGTGCTCTTGCAATTATTCAGTTGATTCTCATTCCCATCAAACTGTAATCTGCAAACTGACCTTCGATTTTCAATGCGTATTATTGCAAATTAAGAGTTAAAATTTATTCGATGATGGTGAAGACCAATTCATTTTGATAAATCAATAAATTTTCACCATCAAAATGGATTAGTGTTATTCATATTTGACTAACATTTTCCCATCAATTAGATCTTGTTTCAGGTCAATATCATTATACAAGTTATTTCAAAGAGTTTATGCATTGAATAATGAAACGTTTTCGGTATTGAAGAAGAACATCGAAATTGAAAACTAGAAGTTCAAATGTTGATCAATCGTATTAACGTTAGTCGTAAGGCATATGATTCATCACTGTAAGTTGAGTGTGTGAGTTGTATTATTTCAACTTTCATTAAAGTACAGCTCGTTTGATTGTAACTTCGTGCAATGAGAAGATGAACTCGAATTTCAATTTGTGCAGGAATCTGATTCTCGCATACAGAATTTATGTTCTTGGTAATGACAAGGCGCCAAACTTTCGTCTTACAACTTAGAATAGCTTAGATCAAAAAGAACCACTTTTCAA
This sequence comes from Tetranychus truncatus, assembly GCA_028476895.1. Lineage (NCBI taxonomy): Eukaryota > Metazoa > Arthropoda > Arachnida > Trombidiformes > Tetranychidae > Tetranychus > Tetranychus truncatus. The sequence continues at coordinate 10,805,544 of CM052062.1, forward strand.
CTTCAAATGCATTCTTTTTACTCTTAAGCTTATTTTTATGTTCGAAGTTGCTTTTTGATCAACTTTGTTTGTAAAGCTTGAAGCGCAAATAGCTAGTCCAAAAGTATGAATCAAGAAACTTTTCTTTTCAATATATTTTCGTTTTTGCTCGTTTAAACGTTAAATATGCAGTATGGAGATACTTTTAGTTATTGGAAACATCATTAGAGACAGAGTCAAGATTAGAGTCATTTTTAATGACTAAAATAGTAATTATTTTAAACTTTGATGAAAGTCAATTTGGACAGGAGGAGAGTGAATAAACTGTGACTTGTTTCATTTTCAGGGTTAATAAATCAATCTTTACACCTATTCTCAGAGGATCCATTTTCAGTGCTTTCAAACTGTTCAACTGTTCATCTTAAAGCATAGAGCAGCACAGAGTATTAATAAAACGTGAAAATACATCACAAGAATCATGTTGAGTAAAGAGAAGTTAAAACTGGAATATAAACAATGACAACTTTCCCTGTGGCAAACATTTTCTAATTTTGAACCTTTTTTCAATCTTTTTCAGACCTGATGGACGCTGTTCAGACAACAACTGCGATGCAGACGATATCTCACCCTACGGACATCAAAGATCACCTTTGATCACTCGAAGCCATCAATGCATAACACTGGGTCCAGTAAACAGTCCACTGCTTCTATCCGAGTATCTAACCGATGACAATGAAAGTGAAACCCAAATCACTGAATCGCCAAACTCAATGAACCACTATTACGAGTCAACCTCACCCTTACACCGTGCCAACTACAAGAACACAGTCAACTCTAAATCCTTGAACCTATTAGCCAACACCAACAACAACAGTCAAAACACTTTTATAAATGTAAATAACAGCCACAACAACACTCACTATTCCCACACCTTGATCCACGAACACTCGACCAACCCTCACTACAACATACCTTTAACCTTATCTCGACACCCACCTCCCTTGCCTCCCTTGCCTCCTGAACGGACTCATCGTCACCATGCAAACCCTTTGATTTACGACTATTCACGTTACCAAACAAATCGGATAACATGAAGAAAAGTCAAAAGGAAAACAAAGGCAAAAGCCAATGTCGAACCTAGAACATATTTAACCAAGCCGAATTGTATCATCTTGTACTCAAACATTCATCATCTCATGCCTGACCAAAACTCATCTACACATCTTGACCTTTCATCCAATTTGTTCACATTTTTCAAGAGAATGAAACATTTTCCGTTTTCTCTCGTAAAACAATTTTACCGTTTTGCGTCTTGTTCAAGATGGCCTTTACCTTTCCATTATCATCTTTGTCAGACTTGTAATTATGTTGATAGAACAAACCTTTTCACAATTTCTTTCTCCATGCAAAGTAAACCTGAATCGATTAAACACTTGAATTGTACAAAAGAAAGATGAACAATCAACTTTGATTGAATTTTGTATAAAGTTTGTATAAAGTCTTGATTAAATCAATTTGCATTCAATTCTTGAAACAACTTTTGTTTCCATTTTTTCATTGTGCGAATAAGGTTCAACATTTGGAATAAAAAAACTTTTACAATTTGAAATTTTACCTTCAAAAATCGAATCTCGAATCTCATTTTGATCATTAATTTTGATTCTTTTTTTCTAACCTTTCCAATAATGATCGGTGTTTATTTAACCAACAATCAATCAAGTGTTAATAGATAAAGTCGGTTCATCATTTGCATGAATATCATTAGCGAATAAACTTAATCATTCCAACGATCAAATGGACATTCATTTTTCAATCGAGTTCACCATAATCATTCTCATAATCCTTTTCAATTCAACCTGATCAACAGTTTTATTACCAAGTCTAATGAATGTTCAGAGCCTGGCAAAAAATGAAAGATAATTCAAAATTGAACTTCTATTTTGCAGCTTCAATTATTCAATCCATTGAGCAGGGAATGATTAATGATTTCGTTAATAGTGAGGTTTATTATCACTAATCAGGTGAGTTGAATCGAGTACAAAGCAGTTCATTATTCTAGTTTCTCAACATTTTGATTCTGGAGTCGATTAATTTCCAACAATTGTTGACTTGAAAACTAAATTTTTGCTTAACTACAGATTCCAGAAAAGCAATGGAAAGGCCAACATTGAAAGATGAAACTTGGACCAAAAAAAAGTAATCGTTTCCATCGTATTAAACTAATGCATTTTAAATGTTAATTCACTCCAATTGTTTAATTATCACTTCTGCAAATTATTTTCCAAGTTTGAATTTGGATTAACTTTATTCACTCTTGAGGTTTCCTCACGAAGAAACTTAACAACCAAGCAAGTTGGAATGAAAAATTTTCCATTTTCGAACTCAATGAGAATGGAAATTATTTGATTTAAAGGAAAGCTGAAAGTTGATCAATGAAAAGCTCGATTAAGTGAGAAAAAAATAGTCGAAAAAAAATCAGAAATGATAATCGAACGACACCCAAAAGAATAATCGAAATCTTCTTTTCTCAACTTTTCACAAGAAATTTCACTCCCAGCTTGGACTTTTCACTTCACGTTCTCATCTTGAACTATCATCGCTATTGGATTAACAATTCTGCTCATCTCTTTCACTCTTAGCTTCAGATTTGCATCTTCCTTCATCTTCATTATTCCATTGTCTTCATGTGTCTTTCACTTGGTTTTTTCTTTCTTTCTGTCATCTTCATCATCTTCCTCATTTTCATCATTATTGTGTTTCTTCTGCTGTTTCACTCCCAGTCTCATCATCATCACTTACAATTCTCATCTTCTTTTCTTGGTTTGATTCTTTTTCTTCTTCTTTTCCTCTTTTTTTCCTCTCTTCCTCCCTTCTGAATCACAAAAAGCAATCCTCAAGTGAACTCAATGAATCTCATGATTTGATTCAGATAAAAACTGTTTTCTATCGTTGGCAACATTTATACATAATCCAAGAACTTTTTTTTTCTCTTCCTTTTCCTTTTCTTCTCCTTCCTTTGCCTCTTCAACTCTCACCCTGCCTGTCTCCATGTGATTAATATTCGGTTCCATTCTATTTATTCGAGATAAATGACCTCAAACTGAATTCCAAGGGTAACCAATAGATTGGTTGTAATAAATAACCTTTTCCAATGAAATTTTGCTCTTTTCCATCATCATCATAACATTAATTAACCATAATGTGAAGAAGCAAAAATGTTGCGAGAAAAGCAAAGCTTATCAAAATATGTTTCATTGTATGAGTTTGAACAAGAAAAATGTTTACTTCTCTTGTCCCAATCAATGACCAACCCTGACTAGACAGTAAACTGACCTTTAAGAATCTGTTTACTCTTTCCATCCATTTCTCATGGCAATCTTTTCCATTAAAATTTATTCTAATTGTTCTTCCAACCATTTTTTCCATCAACAGTTTAATTAAATGTTGAGGAAATAAAAAATAAGCTGAAAAAAAATCAACTCCAAATTGGTTCAACTTTATTTAAAAATGAAAATGTTGAATAAAAGGTTGAATTAAAAGGAGGAAAAAAATGCTTAATGATTAAGATAATTGAGTTAAATTGTAAGAATATTTTTTTTCTCCTTTCATCATTTCATTCATTTTCTTAAATTTTTATTCCTTCTCATGATAATCATTAGATATTCATTGTTATTTAAACTTCCCGAGACAATTAACTAATTAATTTCATTGGAATCATGTTTAATTTATTACAACTAATTGCTATTTTAATGCATGTTAACTGTTGGAATGAAATTTCACAATTTCCTTAGAAATTAAATTAACTTTTAATAGTGATTTATATTGTCTGTGCGATTACGTCAAATGCTTTTAATCAAGTTGGTCCGTTTTGTGTTGCAAATTGATTGTTTGATGGCAATTTTGAATGTAAAATCATTCACTTTTTTTTCAGGTCAAATGATGATTTAAACTGAGTAAAAGGTTTCTGGTTAAGATTCAGTAAAGTCTCGTGAGATTCAATTGTTCAAGTTTTTGTTTTTCTTGGTTCCATTTTGCGCTTCTTTCCTCCATTTGAAATCAAATGGGAAAAGTTTTTTCATCAGCAAATATCACAAGAGCGATGAAGAAAAAAAACTCATCTTCTTTCCAATCATCATCATTATTGAACATTTTCTGGTTTCAGCTTGTTCTTTGTAGGATAACTGAAAGGATGAAAATGACATTGCCTCGGGTTAGAAAAGGTAAAGTTATTGAAGAGAAATGATTTTGATTGTTTCGCATTCAACTTTTTTTTGCTTCTCTTCATGATGAGCATGATGAACATGATGAAAGTTGAGGTAAGATGAGCAGACGATTCATTGACCCATGATGTTTATCCTGAAATTAGAATGAAAGAATGAGGATTGTCGACGGAAAATTTTCTTTCTCTGTTTTTTTTACCATTCCAATTACATTGAACAGGTAAATGGTTAAACAAATTTTCAATCATCAGCTAATCAAATGTTTTCCTTTGCTTTACCGATTTTCATTAATAAACAATTATTTTTCCATTTGATTCAACAATTGATGAAAATTAACTTTTAAACTTGATTGAAACTTCACTTTAACTGGAGAAATTATTTTCATTATTTCTACTCAAGTCAACATTTCACTTTTTAGGCAACTTTTTGTTTTGCTTTTTTTTCTGTCTTTCATTATCATTCCATCGTTTGAGCAGTTGCTTACAATGTTAATGGAAAGGTAAATGTTTAACCAAAAACTATTAAATTGTTGTATGATTGTACCTGAATTCAATTATTTGATCTGTAATTTAATTATTTGCTTTTGTCTTTTTAAGTTATTTGGCTTTGTTTGAAAGTTTACTTGATGTCTCTTTTTCTTCGCCCTTTCACCACTTTTGGTAAAGATGAGGAAAACCACAGAAAATTATGACAATTGATGAATCCTGGAATGAGAAATGAAAATCACAACTTTCGATTCCGGCCTCATTTCCGTATTTCAGATGTTAATTAACATTTGGTTTCATCTTTATCAAGTGTTCTTCCATTAATAAATAACTTTACAGGTTAAATTGCTTTTTGTGTCACTCAACCATTCGAGATCTCTTCTTGCTAGATTTGGTAAACTTTACTCGTTGGCTTGCTCCATGTTTTATCCTGATTATTGAAATATACATAAATCCAAACTATTTTTAAGGCCATTTTCAAATAGAAATCTGAAGTCTTTTGTGCTTGGATTCGAACTCGGAAATTTAATTTTCTCAATTAGAATGAGTTGGATGAGAAGATGTCAAATGACTTTTTGCTTTTTAGTTCCAGAGATTGTTATTTAAGCAGCTTTTTTGAGAGACTCCTTGGTTCCATTCAGAATCATTGAATTCTCATATTATCAAGACTTCTTTGAACAGGTAACTTGATCATCATTGATTATCATTGTTCATGTAAAACAAAATAACATCTTTTGTCTTTTTGTTGGTTCGATTTGACTTTTTTGCTTGTTGCATGCAAATGAATAGTTGCTCTAAGATTATGATTATGACCAACTGTATTAATCAAATGACATTTCCTTCTTGTCCTACAATCTCAATTTCAATGATCAACTATGGATATTAACATGTTAATTTGATTCCAAATTGTTAATCCAGGTTGATTGTTAACCGGATCTTGTTGTGATAGTTGTTAAGATAGTGTGATCATTGATTCCCATGTCAATAATCATCAGTAAATTTAGTCATCTGTCGATTCTTGTTTTTATATTCAAATGAGATTGCATTTGGTTTCTATCATGATTCAGATTAACATGCTTTTGGATCAAATTTACGTTCGCTTCCTTTCCATGGTGCAATAAGCTTTCCTAATTGAATTAATTATGACTATCCTTTTCTTGGTTAATTAATTTGATTATTGATCAGCTACGGTTATTTCATTTGGCCAGTCACTTGAACAGGAAGACCTTTTCTCGTTTGGATAATTTTTAGTTAAGATTATAGAATCCGTTGAGGTAGACGATTTGAAGAGATGGTAAAATCTGACCATGTGAGCATTGATTAACCCAAAAGTACGATGAATTGGTAGATGGCTGTTTTTAACCATCAATCAATATTGTTGTTGCTGATTGCTGTTCAATGACTTATTCCTTGTTTCTTTTGCATAAAAATGCACCAAAATTTCCATATCCATGAATTCATTGAAATACTATAAACCAGTCCATTGGTAATCTGACAAGAATAGATGTTACAATTCATAAAATTTCAGTTGACAAACTTGATATACTGAAAGTGAAGTGAATTTTATTGCTTTAGGACAACTTTAAATCACTTCCATGATGCTTTTAACATGGAAATGAGGAACGGTAGTTGTTCAAAATCGCATGGAATCACAAAAAAAGAGTTAACTCACGTTATCCGAAAATTAAATCAAATTGAAAAATCCAAGTAAAATTTAAGGTCGAAATATGAGTTCCAGTGTTAATTAGCTTGTAGCTTGTTCCAAGTTGAATCATTCGTGAAATCTGTAATGCTTTGAATTCATCCAAGTGAAAATTAGTCACATTATTGAATAAATATCATAATTCACTGAAATTTGAAATCTATTTTCCGGTGTCCGACAGCACTTTTTGACTGTCACTGAGAGCGAATAACTCACATTTCTATACCAATGATATATTTTTGGAAACTCTGATCTCGTAAGTTCTTGAATAAAAAGGGTTACCTAAGTCCAGACATAAATACAGGATACAGAACTGATGATCGATTTCTTTAGGGCAAAGAAGGCTAAAGAGAGGAAGAATTCATTAGCAAGAGAATATATTGCAATAAAACAAATTACTCACCATTAGTTATTTTCAGATTATCAACCAATGTAGAGCTCTTTTTTCGTGAGAAGAATCAAAAGGCCAAGTGTTTGGATAGCAAAAGTTCCTTAATGGATTGCATGGTAAGATACATGCAACAGAATAGATGAAAAATAAATAAAATTTAATCGAAGGTAACATCCAAAAATGCACTAGATGAATACTCTTTGAATGTCAAATGGTAAATCATTGTTAACTAATAACGAAGCTCTTAGCAACAGCTCCAAAAATATTTTTATTTTATTATATTTTATTATATTATATTCCATCACAATTAGAATAAATTCCGTGAATTGAACTCGATGTTGGTGGGGTAATTAGCTAATTGTAAAACAAATTTGTATTTCTGTTAAAAGTTCAAGTAAAAATACAAGTATAAAGAGCCAAGAGCCACCTGTCGAAAAATAATTCAACAAATTTATGTTGTCTGCGAAATTCAAAATGCATTAAAAAAGGTAACCATTTTAAAAAAAATTCTTTTAGCATGTAAATTTGCTGAGTAAAATAAAATAAGCGTTCGGCCGAATTTTCCGTTGAAAGGGTTCCAAATGACCAAGAAAATGAGCGATCAAAGATTATCTCAGCCATCAATAGCATCGATTTAACATCAAGAGTCAATCGATATGCAGTAGTTAATCAGTTTAAATCTGATATCAAAAGATTGTTTCATAGAGCTGAGATTATTGCCTGATTATTGAAAAAAGGTAATACTGAATCATAAGGATTATCAATAAGATCAATTCCGACGTGAGCTACTGTTTTTATCAGAAGGTTGAATGAACAATACTCATTCAAGATACCCTTAAACATACAAAATATATAAAAGGTTTGTTTGCTACACCTGGTTACTGCTCATGTGTTTTTTAAACCAAGCTGTGAATTGTCAATTTGAATTGAATTTTCTCATCTTTAATTTAGAAAATTTCAAGTTTTGATATTTATTGTTTAATTTTTTCCCTACAAGTAGATAGTTATATTCGTATTTCTACCCAATCATGACTTCAACATCCAGAGGAACCCAAGAAACGGATAAATTAAGAGCCAACCTAGAAGAGCAATTGGAAAGGCTTATTACTCAATTGTCTGATCTGGAAGAATGCCGGTTAGTAATAAAATTTTTGATTCATTTTTATTTTCTATTATAAATGAAAGTGTTTAAATCCGAATTTAACTTGTTTTGTTATTTAGAGATGAACTGGACGATGAGGAGTATGAGGAAACAAGATCTCAGACATTGGAACAGTTGAAAGAGTTTAGTGAATATCTTAATGATATTGTTTCTGGTAACATTACTTTGGTTGATCAATTAGGAGCTTACCAATTGGTGAGTAAATGTTCTCGACTGCGAAATGTAAATGAGTTGTAGGATGTATTCCATGTATTACTTTTATCCACAGGCTATTCAAGCTGCCATTAGTAATGCTTTCAAGACGCCAGAAGTTATAAGAATGTTTGCTCGTAAACAACCAGATCAATTAAGAGTAAAATTGTCTGAAGTGAGTAAACCTCAATTTATTGTTATTAGCGTAACCTGGTGAATTTTGGTTGGTTAATCAAACTATTTTTTGTATTTTCACAGCTTGAAAGACAGTTTGAGACTGGTAAACTCAGTCGTGATAACTTTGACGAAAGAAGGTGTGAAATACTGTTAGCATTGAAAAAATTAGGTGAAAATCTTACACCTGATCAAATCGCTGTTATTGAAAGACATTCGTCAATTGCAATGAAAGACTTCCATAAAGTTGATAATAGTAAGTATAAAAAAATGTATTATTGCTGCCAAAATTTCAAGTGATGTTTTAATAATTTTAAACTTTCATGAAAAATGGCTTAACAGCTCGATTCGCAATGTAAATCGCTTTAAATTTTTCTCATTTCAATCTTTCACAGATATTAGTGATCAACTTCTCAAGGAGACCGGATCTAATGTGAAGAAATCTCTTGGCTAATCAATTACTTCAACCTTTCATCAACAATAGAATCAACGACAATTGTTCTCAACGGTTCTGAATCAACTCTTGGAATCTGCTTGTATATTTTTATCACTTTATCAGCCATTTTATCATTTATCCTTCGCTTCAACTTTATTGCAGATGTTTTTTCATGAATCAAAATTACTCATCTATTGAAACTGGTTTATCAAGTGCAAATTTCACCAGGTAATTTGGAAAAAAACTAATAACACTTAACTGTAAAATTTTACCAGTAAAGCGCATAAAATATTGTGCCAAAGAAAAGGATTGTTATTATCACAACAATTCAAAATCGTTATTTCACAGCCAATATAATAAACAGATTGACTTAAACAATCAATTTATAACCATTTCTGTAATTTCAGAAGCGTAAACAATGCACACTATTACCACAGTGTCATGCAAATTTCAGACATAAGAATAAGAACTTTTAGGCAATTTTAGCAAGTATGAAGCAATTCCAGCTTAAAGATAATTTCACAAATTTTGGACAAGTTGAGGCAAGTTTCATAAGGAAACAAGCCGCGGGCAAAAAACCGACCATTATCCGATCTTAATTGACAGAGATTTCATGCTAAAACTTGACTCAAAAATAAACTAAATCCAGACAAAATATTCCATGAAAGATTAATTGACAATTTGTGAATCTCAAAGAGCACCGATTTAAATTATTAATCTTTCCCTCAATATCAGAAGATACCCAAAAGCTGTGCTGCCATCTCTTTTATTTAAAACATTACAGTTTTTTTAAATTTACATTAATCGCAACTGTACAATGTGATAATTTTTCGCACAAGTCAATTTCAACCCAACAAACTGTACTCTTGTTAATATCACACGATTTAAAACTGTTTTGGTAGTTGATTAGTTTGCCTTTGAATTAAACTTTGTTTATATGGAACCAGTTTCGAGTCAACAGTAAATTGTACAACAAAAGTTTACCTCAAGATAAACTGTTTCACTTTGATCCTGTTACCTAAAGATGGCTCTCAAAAAGAACTTTTAGGAGAGGGAACTTTTCGGTTAAAAGGAGAGTAAAGAGAGAGAGAAAATAGAGAGGTGGAAGGAGAGAGAAAGTGAGATCAGTGACTTTGGGAGCTAGTAAGTTACCTAGAAACTGGAAAGTGTTTAAATCTCTCATCAAAAGAATCATTTCTGATCAAAAGAGCGTGTGTTTGTTTGTGTATTTCTAAGATGAGTGTATCTCGTTTTCAAGTAGCCAAAGTGACTGGTGACAATGGATCCAAAGATGGTGAAGTGTCAACTGAGGAGATCGCCCTTAATGGTTATGGTGAAACCAATGGCCATGGTGAGGACGATGATTACAACCATGAGAATTATGAAAATGATGAAAACTGTGACCGGGCCACTTCATCTCCTGTACCCTTTAACCATCAAAGTACAATGGATTACAACAATAGCCATACTGTTTATGATACCAAAAATTTGAAAAGCTTCCGACATTATACCAGAGAAGCTCTTCCTCGAGTTGACCATTACAGGGACATAAATTCGGTTCATGGACATATGAGCCGGCCAACTTTAGATGAACTCCATGGTTGTGATATGTCATCAACATTTCATGATTCACAAAAGGTATCTATTAGTTTACTTTTAATTATCTAGTTTGCCCTTAAGAAGAGTAACAGAAATACCAATGGCCCCCTTTCAACCCTTCCCTGCATTTTAAAACCCTCATCTTTTCTCGGAGAAACATTTTTGTTAACCTTTTCTTGATTACATTTTCTCTTGTAAATTATGCAAATATTTACTTTCTGACTTAATTTACATTTTACTATCATTATTGTACTTATTATTAGTACTTATTGCTTTTTGATTTTTAGATTTTCTTGAAAAACATGTGAAAATCAATTAGTGAGAGAGAAATGAGAGAAAGTCAGTGAGAAAAAACTCGTTCTGTTCGCATTTATTGATAAATGTTATTACTATTTATCATTAGTATCATCATCAGCGGCAACCTTATCATAATCATCATCATAATTTACATGATTTGTGTTTTTTTAATTGATAATTAAAAAAGAAGAAAAAAGAGGTTGAGTTGATGGTTCTAGTGATGAATGCCAATGGCCTTTATTTAAGTTATTAAGCTGGTTTTCCAGGTCTCAGGACATTGCCTTGATTGATCAACTTGGCAATCAACTTCATTTCAACATTTTCTAATGTTCATAACAATCTTGTTAATAATTAAATGTTAGGTTTGTTTTAATTCAATCACGGGAACTTATAATAATTTTCCCTTTCACTTTTTTCAACCTTGATTTTCCTGTACATTCCTCACTTTTTACTTCCATAATGTTTCACTATACTCATTTTCAAGCATATTTATTCATTCAATATTTTATTGAAAAAAAATCAGTTTACTGTTGATTATTAAATTAGGCTTGTCCTATGTTTTTATTACTCGCCTCTGGCTTTGCTAATTGTTATTGTTTTTGCACCGGCAATGGTGAAACCTTGCAATTTTAAAATTTCGCATAAAATTTTCTCCTTAAAACTTTCTATTCAAATGATCCCTTATATTGGTTTATATATTTTTTTATATACTGGTTATAGATCGCTGCTTAGCTAATAGCTTAACAGAAACTCTAACCATGCTTGAGAGTTTTCAATACAATATAAAGAAAAATATGAAAATGAAAAAAATGGTTAAGGGGAAAAGCTTGCCAAAGCAAAGCAAAGCAGAAGAGAAGATGCAATTGATGAAAAATCAACAAGAATGAAGAGAAATGAAAAATCTTAAGCGCTAAATGAGCACTGTGAAGGCCATTGAAGACATTACTGAGTAATCAAGTCATAATTTTCTAATTTTTGTTTCTCTTTCTCTTCGCCATGTTTTAGCGTAAAGACCGGAAATCATTGCTTTCACCGGATCCCGGAGAGTCTGCTGTCAAATTTGGTTGGATAAAAGGAGTTTTGGTTAGTTTGGTCTATTTGGTTCCTTAATGTTGGTCACAACCTAACCCAGCAAAATATTCATATCATTATGTAGCTTTGCTGTTATATTAGGTTAAACGTTGATATCTCAAATAGACCATTGAAAAAACCTATTGACACTTATTGACATGCAACGTTGCTTCTTATCACCTTTTTTTTGTTACCCTAACTGTAACCCTTTAACAGGTACGATGTCTCGTAAATATTTGGGGAGTCATGTTATTTCTTCGTCTCTCATGGGTAAGTCTGTCTGAACTTTTGTTCGTAGATTTGTAATGATTAGTTTTTTCTGTTTTATTTGCTTCTTTTCAATTACAAATATTGTTGACTCTTCTCTCACGAAAAACATTGTGACTTAATTTTTCATGTCTCTCTCTCTCTCTTTCTGTCTTCTCCTCCTACTTCCACTTTACCCTTTCCGACTAAACAATTGTATAATAATTTTATTTTGTCTACCCTTTCTCTCTGTTTTCACTATTGATTTAGGTTGTTGCTCAAGCAGGAATTGGTTATGCTGTCCTCATAGTTCTTTTTGCCTCACTGGTTACAGTTATCACAACCCTTTCCATGTCCGCCATTTGTACCAATGGGGAGGTACGAGGTGGTGGATCGTACTATATGATCTCAAGAAGTTTAGGACCTGAATTTGGAGGTTCCATTGGAGTCATCTTTTCAATTGCCAATGCGGTGGCTGTCGCTATGTATGCCATTGGTTTTTCAGAAACTGTTAGCGCTTTACTTAAGGTATTACAACCAACCACTGTTTCATACTTTTTTAATTACACTTTTCACAAAAAGTATAAACACTTTGCTCTAGTTTTAATTATTCAATCAAATTATCAAATTCAGTGTTAAATATGTCAGTTGTGAAAAAAATTTAAAAAATGCTTTGTAAGCTCCAAGGCTTAGGTTGTTTATTATATTATCGTTATGATATGCAGTGGTGACAAATGAAGGATATAAAGAAATCCATTGAAAAGCTGTTGAATTATGAATGTCACTAACATGTAAAAGGCAGTTTAGTAATGATCAGATACAAAGAGAAGCTCTAATTTCCTAATGCTTATCAATTCCCAGAACTGAATAGTAATTTGCCAACTGACTAGTAACTCGTCAAGACCTTGAATAATTTAAATTGGTTTCTTCAATGAATTAAGGAAAAAAAGAGAGCAACTGTAATTTTGCATGTCCAATTAACTTGTAAAATCCATCGCAATCAAACCTTTTCCCTTCGCCTTTTGATTGTTACAAGCTTTCACCCTATCACTAAAATGGCATAATTAATAACTTGATTTTTTTTAACTTTAAATGATCACTGTTGACATCTAACAATTGAGCTTTGAACAGATTATTTCTTCTATGATTCCATGTTCATAATCATTTTAAAATGAAATAATTTCCTTGTTTTCGCAATAATTCATTATTTACAATGTTAATTATTGAGTTTACTTGTTTCATTTGTTTTACTCAATTGTTTGATAAACTAAGTGTAATGTTTAACCGCCAAACCAATTAAACTCTTACAATCAATATCTTTCGTTCAGTTATACTTCAGTTTGCCATTTTATTGACTCAATTTATAGCAATCATAACATGCAATTTCAACACAATTTTCACTTTTCCATTTTTAACTCAACTGAATTTGAGATAGAATAATTTTTCATTTATTTCGTTTTTATTTTAATCTAACTCTAATCTTTTTCTCAATTCCTTTTTCTCAGGAAAACGAAATTACATTATTCGCTGACGAAATCAACAATGTTCGATTTATTGGATGTATTACTGTGCTTTTGCTTTTAGGAATCGCTCTTATAGGGACAGAGTGGGAAGCAAAGGTAAACTCCTGTGTTGATTACAATTACCTGTCATTTAATTGCTGCAAATTTTGGCCAATTCAAACAAAAAATGAAGGATTTTCTTTAGTATTGAGCTTTAGTGTGAAATTACTAAAAATCTACAAATCATCAAACTTATTATTTTCAGTGAAATTCGCTGAAATTTCACTTTTTGCGTCTAGTTAGGGTCGAAATTTAATCACATTATCTGACAGGTTATTGTAGTTTAGTTGTATTACCATTTAACTCACGTATGCATGTATAATAGACTCAAATTTTCCTGCTATTCATTCTGCTCTTGGCAATGGCCAATTTTGTTCTTGGAACCTTTATCCCACCAAATGAATACAAAAAAGAGAGAGGATTTAACGGCTATTCGTGTAAGTAATAATTTTTTATCATGATTTTTTCTCCTCAAAAGTTCACCATTTAATGAAGGATAAACCTTCCACTGAGGATATTTTTTTGACATCAAAATTGCAATATTTAAATAAGCCTTACATTCAAATTATTGAATGCTTACTTAGCAATTGAATAGATTCTCATTTTCTTCATCTCTTAGGGTTAGTTGAATTTCAACTTTAAAATTGGTCAAATCATTCATAAATCTCGTAGAGATGTTTAAACCTCCCTTTTTCTATTTATTTATTTAATATTAATATTTATACATATATCATTAAAATTATGATTTTCCATCTTTTACCTGAAGAATGTTGAACCAATCCAGTGGGAAAGGTTAAGTTTGAATAAAAGTCTCATGAAATTTTATGAAAGTCTTAAGCCAATTTTCTAAGCCAACGCAACTTGTTTATTATTACAGCATACATGATTTTGCGTCAATTTAATTATCTCTAAGACTAACCTATGTCAGTGGGCAGCCGATTTTTAAAAGCACAGAACAAGAAATATGTGTTTTAGATTATTGTCTTTTCACTTTATTAACGGAAAAATGATATTTAACTTTGACTGTCGGCAAATCGCCGGCAATGAGTGACAAATTTGTTGTTGATGATCAAAATTGACGCTTGTCACTTGCGGGCGTCTTAAGTGAACGTTAAGGTTAAAATTATTTCTAAATTGGTTAAAACAAGACTAGCATTTCAATTTAAGTTGCAATTGTCATTTAAGACGTTAATTACTTAAATCATTGACAATGATCTTGTCAATTCAAATGATTCAAACTATGAATAACTCTTGTCTTTTTGTTTGCTGATTAAACAGTGGATCAGTTTGTTGAAAATTTTGGACCTGATTTTCGAGGAGAAAGTTTCTTCTCAATATTTGCCATCTTTTTCCCAGCAGCCACTGGAATACTTGCTGGCGCTAACATTTCAGGAGATCTTAAGGTAACAAAAGAGCACTTGGAAAACAATTTTGTTAAAACATTGAAATTAATCAATTGATTTGGCTATAATTTAATTTCAACTTGTTTACTTAAAAGGATCCTCAACAAGCCATACCTGTTGGTACTATGCTTGGGATTGTCATCACGTCGCTTTCATACATGAGTTTTGCAATAATCTTTGGAGTCACTTCTGAACGAGAGGTTTTGTCAGCCAATGGAACTTTGATTTTATTTGATGGACAAAAACAAGGACTTCATCATAATTACAATATGATGTCTTTAATTTCTCTCTATAGTCCCCTGATTACTGCCGGAACCTGGGCTGCTGCACTTTCCTCTGCCCTTGCCAGTCTAATTAGTGCCCCCAAAGTTTTCCAAGCTCTCTGTAAAGACAAACTGTTCCCTTACATTCAGTATTTTGGTAAAGGCGAAGGTAAAAACAATGAACCTCGCCGTGGTTATATCTTGGCCTTTCTCATTGCCCTTGCTGGCTGTGCACTCGGTGATCTAAACGTAATCGCACCGATAATCTCCAACTTTTTCCTGGCTGCTTATTGTCTCATCAACTTTTCCTGTTTCCATGCTTCTTTTGCCAAATCACTTGGTTTTCGTCCATCTTTTCGTTACTACAACATGTATGTTTCATTGATTGGAGCCATTCTCTGTTTGGTCGTCATGTTTATCATCAATTGGGCTGCTTCTCTGATCACTTTCATTATATGTTTCGCCTTATATTTCATCGTTCTTTACCGTAAACCAGGTAAATAATGATCTATTGAAAATCATTTTTATACTAAAAGCAGGAGAATTTAAATTGAAGGTTACATTCAAAATATGTTAAAATTTCAAAGCACTTGAAGCCCAAACAAACTTGGTAAACGTTAAGAGCTTGGTGAATTAATTTTTGAAGAGCTGTTTAGTCAATTGAAATTTGCAAATAGGTGTATTGACAGACAATAGGTTTACAAATTTTCGCTACTGACTTTTCATTTTTTCTTGAGAAACATATATGAATGTTTTCTCAATCATTCTAAAAAGTCTATTAATAGACTGTGAAAATTCAAGATCTCTTTTTTATGCTATGTTTAATTCAACCATTTCTGAAAAGTTATTTTCTCACTTAACTGAGAGTATCAATATTTAACCTTTTTTATTTCAATTTTATTCCCTGTAAATGTTAGATGTCAATTGGGGTTCATCAACTCAAGCAGCAACCTACAGATCAGCTCTTCAAACAGCTTATAAACTTAATCTCGTACCAGACCATATCAAAACTTACAGGTAAATCAATAAACCCAATCATTTAAAGGATTAACTTATCTTGAGATTGCTTCATTTTAGACCCCAGATTCTGGTGCTCACTGGAAATGCATTTGCTCGACCGCCTCTAGTTGATTTGAGCTATCAACTTGCAAAAAACATCGGTCTTATGATTTGTGGTCATGTTGTTCAGGTAATTTTGCTCCCTCCTTCGTTCAATTAAAACATCTCATCTATTTATAGCAATCAATCTTAATCAATAATTTTTTTTTCCAGGCTCGACTTAATCAAAAAGCACGAGAAAATATCACTCATCAAAATAATGATTGGCTTAGTAAACGTAAAGTTAAATCATTTTACACACTTAGTGATGATCAATCCTTTGTATCTGGAGCTAAATCGATGATTCAGGTAAATCTTTTTTATTGATACTGATTACAAGATTAAACAAGTTGTTACTCTGTAAAGCTGTAAATTGATATTACTTATTGATAATCTTACCCGGGATCTTTTTTTTCAACACTTCTAGTGTACGGGAATAGGAAAATTGAGACCGAACATCTTAATGCTTGGCTATAAAAGTGACTGGCAAGACTGTAATAAACAAGAGCTTTTAGAGTATTTCGCTGTTATCCAGTAAGTTTGAAATGATTGAGCTGCACTTTTAACGGAAATTTAATCTTGATTTACTCTCTTTCTTTACTTCTTTCTTTTAGTGAGGCTTTTGATAAACATATGGCTTTATGCATTTTGCGGTTAAAAAAGGGATTAGATCATTCTAGATATGGACGATTATCGCACGGTGATGATGTCGATGAGAAGACTCCGAAACAAAGTAAAGCAGACAAAAAAGCTGAAGCCAAAGATATTGAGAAAGGTGAAAGTTTACTTGCCGCTTACGATTCAGTTACATCTCAAAGTGAGTTCATTTCTCATCTTTAATTTATTTTTCTTCAACCTACGCAACTTAATTTTACTCATGAATGAAACTTACTTTTCCTTTTTTTTCTGTTTTCTGTTTGTTTGTCTGGCTCTCTTCATGACACACAGCTATTAGTGGGGATAGTTCGGATGATGAGTCTCCTTTGGCAACAACTGTTATCTATGATGACCAAAAGAGTGAACATAAATCAGCTCTTGTCTCTGGAAAAGATGAAGAGCAGTCAATTATGCCTAAAAATATCTTATCAACAATCAATCAATTTCAAAGAAAACAAAAAAAGTCAACCATTGATGTCTGGTGGTTGTATGATGATGGAGGATTAACCATGTTAGTGCCTTACATTTTGAGCACAAGGAAACAATGGTTAGTATTTTTGTTCACAAGATTCTTGGGTTGTAAAAAAAGACTCACGTAAAAACAAGTCATTCATTGATTCTTTTAATTTATTGAAAAGTCAAATTATCAAGAAACATTAATGTGGATCAATAGTTTTTATTATCTAGAGAAAGTCTTTTTTTGCTTCCTATTCTGTCTACACTCTGATTTTTCATTTTCTAACATTTTCATGTAATTTGTTTTTTCTTATATGATTATCATTTTTTTAGGTCTGGCTGTAAATTACGTGTTTTTGCTCTGGCAAATAAGAAAGACGATTTAAACCAAGAACAGCGTAACATGGCTGCTCTTCTTAATAAATTCCGAATCGAGTATTCTGATGTTACCGTGATATCGGATATCGTTCGTCCTCCAACCGAAGAGAATAGGCAAACCTTTAACGAAATGATTTCCAAATGGCGAACAAAAGATTTAGACGAAGAACCAGTTAAAATGAATGATTCGGGAAATGATGTTAGCGGAGATTTTGATGGGCTTAATGTTCTTATATCAGAATCTGAATATTTAGCTTTAAAAAATAAATCATATCGTCATATACGATTAAGAGAGCTTCTATTGCAACATTCAATGGATGCATCTCTAATTGTTATGTAAGTAATAATTAACTCATGTAAACAAGACATCAACAAATATCAAACCATAGAATGAAAAATAACCAGAAAGAATCATATTACTACATTTAATAATTGGAAATAATTTATTTCCAGTATTCTCTGTAACATGATCGCTTTTTGATTTTCTTTGGAACCAATTAATTGTCTTGTTTTACCACCTCATTTGTCAGTTTAGTTTCACTATTAATTGTTTTTAAATATATTTTTCTCCCTTATTCCATCTATTTTAGGACATTACCAATGCCTCGAAAAGGAACTTGCTCAGCAGCGCTTTATATGGCTTGGCTGGAAACATTAACAGCGGATATGCCTCCCTTCCTCCTCGTACGAGGCAACCAGACAAGTGTCCTTACATTTTACTCTTAAAGTAGAAGACTTAATTTGATATTACAAAAGTTGCACAAAAAGAAACAAAGTAAAAGGCTTTATTTAGCTTCACACGGACGTCCTCACAAGTTCAATGGCTGTTTCCATTTTTCGTCTTTCTCTCTATCTTTTTTCTTTCTTTTCATCTTCATTACTCTTGAATATCTATTTTTCTCTCATCTTTTTGCTCCTACACAATCACAAAAAAAACACAAAAATCTCTTTTGAATTAGATTTTTGTTTTCATTATTCCGTCTCTTTCCATCAACCCAACTACGCTCTCTGTCTTTACCTTTTCAATTACTTCCAATACTTTTCCTAATATGACCCTCCCTGGGAACTGAACATTTTTTTATCATTATCTACTCTTTCCTTTCTCTCTCCTTTTTCTCTTCATTTCTTCTTTTCTTACCTTCTTTCGTCCCTATGTGAATCATCTTGAGAAATCTTTAGGTACATTAGAAGGATAAACTTTTATGAAGCCATTTTATAAACATTTGAGACTTATCATGAAACAAGAGGATCACTAACCAGAATCCAGTAACAGTATGTGGGATAAAGCTGACCGAACCTGGTGTAATTTTTGCATAAATTATCACGAAAAATTCATTTCCATTGAACATCAAGCTCTAAATTTTCCATTAATTTTGGTGCTTCGTCAAGGAAAGCCTTTTTAATTTTTTATGCTTCATTGGGTATCAAAGATATCAGGATTATTTATTAACATGACGCAAATTGTTAAACACCATTTTCATATTAACTGACAAAGAACATTTAGATCACAATTCATCAGCAACTATTAATAATGGAGTTTGGATGAAACTATAGATTACAAGCCAATTGAAATCTCATTTTTCTTTCATTTTTGTTTCTTTTCTTTTTCAATATTTTTTCCTATTTTCTGTTGATGCTGATTAACGCGAAATAAGATGGATTAACAGAAAATATTTCAATATTTCTTCTTTAAAAGTAGCCAAATAACTACTTTTGTCAAAATTAAGCATCAAATAACTTATGTCATTATTAACGATACTCTAATTTTTTAGCCAAATCTTGTTTGGATCTGATTACACTCTTCAAAAGATTATTAATTTAATTAAGTGTCACAATAATTTGGTCAATGTTTTCTTTTCCTTTCTTAGTTTCAATTCCAAGGTGTCATTCAACTGTTCAATTCTACTGTGAATGTCATCAATAAATCACCATTTAAGTTGAAATAAAATGAAAACAAAAAAATATACAAAGCATTTGAATCTTCCATTGTAATAAGTCTAGCTAAAACAAAATGCTAGAATTTAAATTAATGATGAAATAAATTGGACATGAATTTCCAAATTTGAATTCAACATGAAAACTGTCTCTTCTTTATCTCCCGAGTTTATTGATTTTAAAATTTAAATAAAATAACATAAATTCTCGATATCATTTTAATGTCAATTTTCAGAAAAGGAAACTAAATTATTCACAAGATTTTATTTAGAGTGATTTTATGTCTTGGTAATTACTTCAATAGCAATCTAATTCGTTCTGATTATTTTGCATGAATAAAATTTCAGTCATTGAATACAGTTCTATCATTTTTTAGTCTGAAATTACTTTGAAAAGGAGTTGGTTGAGTGATGAACAATTCCTTCTTTACATTGTATAACAATTAAGCTTGCATTTCTTGAATTTGAACGTCTTTTATTAATTGAGCTATCAATAAATTAGCAATTTATAGACCAGTAATCGATGTGTTATTTCTGAAAATACTTGATTAATGATGAACAAGAATGAATTTCTTAAGTTTATACAGATCTACAAAAATTTTCGTTAAGATTCATTAAGTCTAGCCTTGTTAGCTTTTATACAATCTAGAATTGTAAGCAACCAGCGAAGTAAGCTTTGGGAATAACTTAAAATATTTCTCTCAGATTCCAGTAATCGAGAGTTTGCATTTCCATTATTCTGGAAAGTGTCCGATCAAATGCAAACATTTCTTCTTGTCCGCTGAAAAGGTCTGTTGAGTCTTTGACTTGTGAAAATTTGATTCCTAAATCATCCATCAAAGCTCTCTGTTCATCAGTTATATCATCATCCGAATTACCAACCATAAACAGTTCTTTAATTGGAACATTTGCGGAAAAAAGGACTCTTACCTGGATAAGGAAAGAAGAAAACTTCATTAAGTTCATTGAAAAAGCATAAATCAAAAGCTTACCTTGTTATCATAAAAAGTATCTATCAAAGTGATGAATCGTCTAGCTTGTGTTTTAAGTTTTAGATTCAATTGAGGTATATCTCTGATGATCACAGTATGGAAAAGTTGACTAAGAGTCAGATAATCAACAGCACCAAGAGGCTGAAAAGTTAATAAAGGGAAATATTAAAGCACAGTGATGAGATTAACAAAAATCGCGGTAACTTACCCGATCGCAAAGTTCAGAGAATGATGAATCAAGGACTCTGCCGCAGGTTTTCGCAAATGTAACATTTCTTCCTTTGATGACAATTGTTTTGGGCCTAACATTATCAGTTTCTCGACTGGCAAATATCTTGAAGAGACGATCCAATTCTTTATCAGCTTTTTCTTCGTCTTTTCTGTAATATTGTAAACATAATGAGAAACATTGTATTCAATTAAATGATAAATAATCCAACTTACAATAAATAAATATTTTGCTTTGAAGGAAGAGATTTCTGACGATAATCTATACCAGAATCTAAGGCCATTGATTGACAGTGTTCTTTAAGTAGAGGTATGAATGGTAAAAAAGCACTTCTTTGTAAACCATTTTTATACAAATCTAGATTTAAATATGAATACCATGAGAGAAACGCAAGAAAAGTCAATCTTTAGTTAATTCTTTCAAAAGTAACATCTTTGACTCACCAACCATCGGGAGGTCGATTAGATGTTGCGATTAAAACCACTCCTCTTGAGAAAAGCTCAGTAAAGAGATGTTTCAAAATCATAGCATCACCGATATCCGTTACTTGAAATTCATCTAAACAAAGTAACCAAGATTCTTCAACTAAAGATTCAGCAACCGGAGGAATTGGATTATAACTTAAAGCTTTTTGAGATGACGTTGCACTTGTTTTCTTTTTCTGTTCATGTATTCCTGGTGGAAAACAAAAAGACATTTAGAAAACTCATTTTTGCAACAATATATCATGTTATGTTAACATACTTGAATGAACATCCAACATGAAAGAATGAAAATGAATACGTTTCTTATTGTAGTCATCTACATGGCAGTTTTGATAAAATAAGTCCATTAACATAGTCTTTCCACATCCTACAGATCCATATAAATAAAGGCCTTTTACGACCCGATTAGGTTTATTTTTTTGTTTGAAGATCTGAATTAATAAATTCAAGAAATTATTAGTCAGCTATTGATTTCAAATTTATGAAATAAAAGTTACCTTTGATAAAAAATTAGATTTGATTAGTTTGTAACCTTTCAGCTGTTCATCTATTTCTTGGAAAGTTTTAGCAACTCTGAGTTGATATTCATCAGGTTCAATTTCTTTATTTTTCACTTTTCGTTCATAGACACTGAGAAAGCTGTCTGCAAAAGAAACAAATGTAAATCATTGATCAGTAACGTTATCAAATATTTTCATTAAAAATAGCAAATTACTCACCATCAGTTTTTTTAACATTATCAACCAACAAACATAATGCTCTTTTTTGTGAAGAGTAACAAGAGGCCAAGTGTTTGGATAGCAAAAGTTCCTTAATTAATTGCATGGTAAGATTTATACAACAGAATAAATGAAATAAAAAATAAATAATTCAACTCGAAATTAACATCGAATATTCTTTTAGATGAATATTCTTTAGATGTCAAACTAGCAAGATCATATCAAGGTTGCTACTAAACCATAATAACTCTGATTCAACATTTCCAAAATTATATGCTTATATTGGTAAATTTGAACAGATATAGAAAACATCATTCAACAATAAAACTTGTAAAACTTTGCCATTTAACTAATTATGATAGCAATTTGATAAATTAACTTTATATCGAAAAAGTGTAAATATAAAATAAACATTACAAAGAGTCATCTAGCGGATTAGAATCTAGTTAAGAGTCTGCGAAATTCAAAGCTGGAAAATACAATTCACTGGTTAGTTTAACATTAGGATTTCAATAGATTTGAAGCGATTATTAATAAATGAAAAAGGATTAAGCATTTAACATTCAATAATTTTGTTCGAAATAAAAAGATCATAATCCAGTTTCATAGTTTATTTACTGAAGATTAATTAGACTAGATTTCAATGTTAATCTTGTTTTACTATGAGATATTCGGTAACAGTCTCATGATTTAGTTCATGAAATATCAACTTGATTTATAAATCTATTTTTGACAATTATAATGGTCTGATAATGACAGTCGACTGATAAATAAAAAAATCTCAATCACGAAATCCCTATTCAAATTAAGTATCAAATTGAGTAAACAATTTGTGTCTGTTTGTAAAACAAATTAAATGAGTTTTCCTAATACTTTTGCACAAAGATGTGTTAGGTAAGAAACGTTAGCATAAAATTCATTTCAAAAATTGTTCCAGACAAGTTTTTAAATGAATATTTTTAGCAACTAGAATCACATTAGAAGCTACTCTTGATTTGATCAGTTAGTTAATCTCATATCGAACACGCTCGATCTCATTTTGCATTGGAAAATGTTGCAAATTCAATTGTAAGATTAATCATGATATTTAATGAATATTGAGACAAATGCGAAAACATTATTTATTAATGTTAAGATTTATAAGATAAAAGATTTAAAAATGCTTTCAAGGTGCTGAATCACTATTAATCAAGATTAAACCCACAAGGAAAGTACCCGAAGAGGACTTTGTGCTAGAGGACCGAAAATTATTAGACAAGATTTTTGTTTTTAGCTCGCGAGTGCATGGTTCGAGAATTAGAGCCATTTTAAGTCGCGAATTCAAATATAGCCAAGTTAATGTAAAGTATATAAAAGTAACTGTAAAATTCATTTTAATAAGCAAAAAAAAACAATTCCGTTACATTGACTGAACTGTATTTGAATTCGCGACTTAAATGGCTCTAAATCACGCACTAGCGAAATAAAAGTAAGCATACTGTCTAATAATTTTCGGTCTTCTGCAATATAAACCTTAAAAATCGAAAACGGTAAGGGTGATTCCTCGTCAGTCCTCCACTTCAGAACTCCTAGTTCATCAGCTAATTTCTTGTCTACATGGATTTTGGTATCACGACCAATAGCTTGAAAGCCAGGCTAATCTTCTTGTTATTCATGAGACCAATCTTTTCTCGATACACTCAGATCTATAAATTTCTGAGTTAACAGCACAATTTCTGACACAAAAATGGGTCTGAGTGGCCGCATTTTGAAATGGCGATCCAGACGCATAATCTTCGTTCGAACTTAGCCCTGAGCTTACATTTGACTTTAATGGGATTATTTTCCCTGCAACTTACCAAATAATGTTTGTTATATTTGCCAGATAATGAAAAATAGCTTTCATCCTTCTCAATCAGGTCAATTTTGCCGTTAACGGGCACCAAATTTTCTTTCATGTTTTTTAGTCATGCACTTTGGCGGTCTACCTGTTCGAGTGACGATTTTTTGACATCTAGCCGTTTTTAAGTTTTGAATTCGAATTGTGTCAGTAGCTTTCGACAGTATGGATGAGAAATGAATAAATGATAAATTTAGAGGCCGATTTGCGTTGTGAACCAGTCCAGCCTTCAGCAGCTTTTTCAAACTTTCGCAATTTATGGCGTCCATTTTTACGAACTTGAGGCCACACTTTGAATAATACGAAACACTTTTGCCATGCCGAATTCTTGTACCAACTCTATACACTGATCGCTCCACGATTCCATGTTCCTTCAATCTGCTTAGTGTAGATACAATCTATACTGCTTCTGCTGAAATACTAACTATGATTGATATGAACTACTGATTTCTGCTTCATTAACAATCGCCAAATCATTTTAATTCGTGATTTCATTTTCTTTAATCTGAAAGTAATAACAATCGAGATGTGCTTTTCAGTGCATGTTGTCAACAGAGTCACATTAGAATCTGTCCTTGATTTGATCAGTTTGGAAGCTAATCTCATATCGAACACTCAATTGTTCATTGGCAATGTTGCAAACTCAATTGTAAGCTCACTCATGAATCATGTTATTTATCTAAGCAATCTTGAGATAAATTAAGCTTCAATCAAAATGGATAATAAGTAAGCATTAAATGTGTTTTATGAAACTGCGTCGCTGTAAAACTAGTTAATTTATTTCAGAGGTTAATCTAGATCCAAAATTTTCGCTTTTTAAATATAAACGAAGTTCAATTTTCTTTCATATTTGTGATTCAACTTGGATTCAACATTATCTAACTTGAAATTTCTTCATATTGAAGTTTAAAAATAATTTTATATAATCTTTAGTGATCAAATTGACATGCAACAAAGTATACTTTTGTCAATTGTTTTAGCCACGCTTGTGCTTCACTTGACAGCAGCAACTAAAGCACCATGGCAGCAATGTTTCCATAGTTCTTGCCCGATAAAAAATATTAAATTTTCATCAAAATCTAGTTCTTGCGACGTTTCAGGTGGATTAGATAGAACCTCAACTCGTTGGACTTTAAATGATGATGGAATAAGTTTTGAGCTGAAAGCTCCCGCATCTGGCATCCCTGGTCAGACAATAGAGCTTGAATGGGATGAGGACACTTCAACCGTTTTATATACTTGTAGCGTTCTTGTAACTACAATTTACGGTGATAATTATAACCAGACCATTACTGATTACAATATCACACCAGAGATAAATGGAACTGCAATTTATTTCAATGATAAACTCTACTGTTCCTGGGCTATAAAGATAGCCAACTCTACATTTCCTTATGAACTGATTGACCCACCTCAATATTACATCTCCGACCGTGGATACCAAATCTATTACAACTTGACCCAAACTGTACCTATTGCTGCAGCCAACTACAGTCAGCTACCTAAAAGTGTTGAACCATTTGTCGATGGTTATCAATACAAAGCCCTTGGATCTGAAAAGTATCTCTTAATTGCTAGAGTAACAAATGATTCAACTGATTTCTTGTTAAAAGTTAATGGAGAAACTCCAAGATTGGTTGAAGTGAATCTAGAAAGTGACATAGGCATAAATATTAAGTGCAATTTCGAGAAACGAACCTTTACTATGTCCACAAAGTTCTATGGTACAGAAAGCAATGTATGGTATCTGAGTTCTGGGAGAATCGATGGAGATGAATGCTTCTGGTCATTATCAGATTCATTCGAAGTTCGTTCGTTTCCAGTAAAACTCAAGGAAACGACTTATAAATTGCAGATCATCGAAAACAAAAGATTCATTCATTTTGATGCAAACAACTTCAGAATAACAACACCTACTTCTGCTTCAAGCTCATTACCAATAGCCAAACCATTGTTAATTGTCATGTTACTTTCTGTATTCTTCATGTAATCGAAAGTATTAACAACTTACCCTGACCTTAACTTACACTTACTTGTTAGTTGTTACCTTTACTTGAAACTTCAAGTAAACTTTAATCTTGAGTATTACATATTTTTTGAATTCCGTGTTACATTGTTTATTAAACAAGATTTATAAATGTTTTTATTTAAACAACATTCGCCAAATTCACTAACGGATCATTATTAATCAAAATGAGTCCAAATTACATTCTGTCAATAAATTATCTATTTTTTTAATGGATTATATTTATCTGTTTGACAAAATGTGATATTTTAATGTTGTGCAAAGAAATGAAGATGAGCAGAGTATCGATAAAAAAAACTATATTTCAAGTTGGACATGTTGATCAAACTCAAAAAAGTTATCGGTATATTGTTTTATCTAATTTATCGATAGCTATCAACATTTCTATTGTTATCGTCCAACTCTAGGCAAAGGTAATAATGTGGCAATATTTGTCCCACAAATAAAGCAATCAATGAATAAATCCTTTCAGTTGGTTTGATTAGATTCGTTTCCAAGGCACTATGCTTCCATACACGAAAGTATTAAAATTACCTTATTCCCACTGAACACACCCAATTTTAAATGTTCTAAAGTAATTTGAAAGTTCAAACCATTCTGATTATTTGAATGAAACTTTGATTTGTATAAAAATTCAATTAAATGATCAGCTCTGTTTGCCCCCATTGCATATCGTCGCAAAATGATCTTTTAATGACAATAGTGTGACACTGCGCTCAATAGTTTGGGTATGGATATTATTATTTGAAGTATTTAAAAAATTTCCAGAATGGCTCACCCAGCCATGAACGAAACCATGACCATTTAAATTTCGATAAGCTCTCCATGCATCTGAATAAATAGTTGTTCCAGGCTCAACATATTTTTAATACATTAGTTAGAGTATTTTCATTCCTATGGATCACGATTTCTGCAAAACATAGTTTTGATCCTCTCTCAACACCACCAAATACCCAAACTTGCTCTTTTGTGCCGATAAAATTCTACCACGATTATATTTTCGCCTGAAAAGCATTGTTTCGTCGATTTCAACGATTCCATGGTCTCCAATCTTTTCATTGTTATTGTTCATAATCTTAAATCTAGAGATAAAATTTTAAGATGAAATAATTAGATAATTGTATCAATAATCAGAATACGAAATACTTACTTTTTATAAATTGAAAGTCTTTTCAGATATTCCTAGGTCATTTGAGGTCATTGTCATTGTGATTTATTTTGCGCTCAACAAAATATCAGCTTCAATAGCATCACTGCCAATAGTTTGGCGCAGTCAAAAATTGCTCCTCGGCTCCAACTCATCCGTTTACGACGTTTAGAACAAAAAAGCTTTTTTCAATGAAGGTTTTGAGCACTTTCTCAAGATCATCGAACATCCGTTGTTCAAACATGGCCTTGGTTGACTGTCGAGTAATAACCAAGAATCAATAATGAAATTCAATCTATCAATTGAAGATAGTTTTGCATCAAAATCACACAATTTAGATTTGCAAATGTAGCCATTATAACTAAAATAGTTACCCTACGAACAAATAATCTGAACTGAATTACCCACCCACTGCGTCTTCATTTTATATTGTGTATTTGAATTGGATTAACAATTCAGAGTAAATTAATTTTCTCGTAATATTATTGTCTCATAGATGCCGCTTTACATTTTCGACCTTCAGCTAATCGAGCTTCTTCTTAAGCCAAACAAGCTGCAGCTTAGCGTGAAAAGAGTTATCTTGAAGACTTTCGTACAACCGCTTAGAGTAATGGAAAAATTCAAGAAACTCAGTATAAATTTATTAAAATGAGCTTGAATAGCATGGTAGAATGGGATTTAGAAAAGGTCGATATTTTTTCATGGTAATCGCAGATCAATATGCTCATGTTACGCTTTTTCACAATTTAACTTGTTGCATTTTTAATTTCGTTTACGCCATGTAATTGTTGAAAGAAACCCCTGAGCAGCTTATTGATGCACTGACTGAAAAATAATATCAATTAAATGTTGAAAGTTATCTGTACAGTGTTAGAGTGCTCGTAGATGTATATTGAATGACTGGGATAAATGAGCGGATCAATGCCATACATCACTGATATAATTTACTTCGAATAGATTGACCATTGAATGACTGAAAATTGCAGGTTGACCATTGAGGATACATAATTTTTAAGTCATAATTTACGAATGAAAATTGTATCTCCGTAGATAGATGATTGAAATCAATTGGAAACAAAACAAGTTATCTTGCCTCAAGAGTTCATTTTTCATGATTGATTTTTTTCGAGCATTTAGTGCGAGGTCTGGGCTATGAAGAATATGAGTTTAGTCATATTCGAGTCACCAATTCAACAACAATCTCCAATTGTAAGCGAAAAATCTGAAATTTCCATACAACTCCATTTTGTTACAATAATTGAAATATTTTCCTTCAAAAGTCAGAAAACAGGCTCAGCTTTTCGTGAATCAACTGCATACAAATAAGAAACCCTTTAGCGAAATTTCAAGCGATTTTATACGCTCTTTAGTTAAATAATTAATGATGGACTAAACTTTTTAAAAAACCCCTTGCAATGCGCCAATTTTCACAATCGATTTTAATTGTTACGAATTCGCTTTTAAATAAGCAAGATTCAACAAATGATTCAACACAATTGAGCTATCAATTGTAAAAAAACATTTTCTTTTTCGCAAATTTTGAATATGAAAATTGCCAAATGAACTTGCGGACCAAAATTTCGAAATGGAGTGTATTATGCTGAATATTGAAAACTGAAAGTTGAATAACTTGTGTAAGTTCTAGTCATTGATAACAAAAAGTTTAATTAATATAAAATATTAGAAAAAAATTTATTGATCACAGAAAACTTTTTATACAATTTTTTTACAGTTTCACTATAAACTTGGTTTTGGCTGGTATTGGTTCAAATTTGGTTCATGACATTCAGAGGTAGGAAACAATGCTAAGAGTTGTTGCGGTACAATTGAATTTGACTGCGGATCAAAATCAAAATGATCATTTCTCAAAAGACGTAATTGACATTGACTGAAAAGTGGAGATTTTTGAGAAAAGTGAAAGTTGATTGGCAAACGAAGGTTCAACAGGAAACAGGAAAGTGGATCAAGATTGGATATGCAAAAATTTGCATAATTTGATATTGTCTGAGGCAAGTTGAGGCTAAATATTGGCAAATGTTTAAAGAAGTCTGTCTGTGGCTATCTTCAGGTTTATGGCGAAACATTTTCTAGCAAATTTCAACAAAAAATGAGAAAATAAGAATATCTATAAAATTAAAAATGCAGGTAAGTTCACCCGGTTAATAAAAACATGTATCTCTATTTGAATCGTCTGGTTAGTAAACACTTAAATAATTAAGTTACCATTATGTTTGCTTATCGACCGAATCCATAACCAGCTTTACCACCGATTCCTTTGACTCCTGCGGCTCCTGCAGCACCAGCAGCCTTCTTGAATCCAGCAGCTCCAGCAGCACCGGCTTTACCACCAGCTGCACCTGCTGCTCCAGTGGCGAATCCCTTTTTACCTCCAGTAGCTCCACTCTTGAATCCAGAGGCTCCAGCAGCACCAGCGAAACCTCCTTTAGCTGCTTTTCCTCCAACAGCACCACCGGCAGCACCATGAGCAGCAGATTTGCCGAATTTGAAACCTTGGCTCATTCCAAACTTCTTGACTACACCGATCTTCTTGTTGTAACCAGCTCCTCCAGCCTTAGAGAAACCTCCTTTGGAACCAAACTTTTTACCGAAAGCACCAGAAGCGAAACCACCCTTAGAAGCAGCACCCTTTGATCCACCAACAGCTCCTTTAGCGCCATAAGCTGCACCTCCCTTTGCGCCTTTTGCACCAGCGGCATAACCAGCTTTTCCAGCCTTTGCACCTTTGAAACCGGCAGCTGCTCCACCAGCTGCTCCTCCTTTATAAGCACCGAGTCCTGCACCAGCTCCACCACCGATTCCTGATTCGGCTCCTTCTAAATCAGCTAATACATCTCGTCTTTCTCTTTCCAAAGCTACGTCTTCTTCGCCATCGAAAGTCTCCTCAGCATCGAATTCCTCTTCGGCACGGACAAATTGAACACAAAGGATAAGAGTTGAGGCGAAGAGAGCGAATAACTGAAACCAGAAAAAAACGAAAAGTAAGTGATTAGTGAAAAAAGTAAAAAAAAAATCTCATGTTAGTTGAACAGTAATAGTTAGACGATATTTACCAATTGCTTGTTCATAT
Source organism: Tetranychus truncatus (assembly GCA_028476895.1). Classification (NCBI taxonomy): domain Eukaryota; kingdom Metazoa; phylum Arthropoda; class Arachnida; order Trombidiformes; family Tetranychidae; genus Tetranychus; species Tetranychus truncatus. The sequence goes on from CM052062.1 coordinate 10,835,814, forward strand.
TGATTAATAGTGATAAAAGAAAATTTTCTACGAAAATGAAACAAATTTAAAGCTGACAAAAATAAAGAGTTGTTTTTGATTCGAATAGTTTAGTTTGTTTGATTTGTTACTATCTCAATGAGCTTTGAAACTCAACTTGTACGGTTGTCACTTTTTGCGAGCTCTTATATACGCAACTTTGGGAAGCGGGAAGAAAATGAGACAACGAAAGGTGAGTATATCCCATTAGCCTTGGAATATGTTTTTCTTGATTCGATTGATTGAGAAAAGTAACCAATTATTAGCCTGGTTTGTTTTAGTGATAGTTTTGTCTTCCCTTGGATTTACTCGATAAGACAGATTTCGAGTAGGGTTAAGTTTAGTTACAATTGTTGCTCATTGTATGATCAAGGAGCCATAACTTTCTTGTGTATTACCTGCAGGTAAGAAAAGAAGCTGCAAAAGAAAGAAATGTACTCATATTTGTAAGGCTCTTCATGAATCATGATATTAGTCTAAGCAATCTTGAGATTAAGCTTCAATCAAGATGGATGTGTTTTATGAAACTACTTTTGTCAACTGTTTTATGCACCTTTATTGTGCTTCACTTGACAGTAGCAACTAAAGCACATTGGAAACAATGTTTCGATGATTCGTGCCCGATAAAAAACATTAAATTTTCATCTAAAACCAGTTCTCGCGACGTTTCAGTTAGATTAGATAAAACCACAACTTCGTATTATTACAACTTGACCAAACTGTACCTATTGTTGCAGCCAACTACAGTCAGCTACCTAAAAGTGTTGAACCATTTGTCGATGGCTATCAATACAAAGCCTCGGATCAGAAAAGTATCTCTTAATTGCTATAGTAACAACTGATTCAACTGATTTCTTGTTGAAAGTCAATGGAGAAACTCCAAGATTGGTTGGAGTGAATTTAAAAAGTGACATAAGCATAAATATTAAGTGCAATTTCGAGAAACAACTCTTAAAAATGTCCACTAATTTCTATGACGCAGAAAGCAATCTTTTGTATTTCGATGCTGGGAAAATTGATGGAGATGAATGCCTCTGGTCATTACTTGATTCGTTCGAAGTTCGTTCGTATCCAGCAAAACTCAAGGAAACGACTTATAAATTGCAAATGATTGAAAACAGCAGATTTGCTCATTTTGATGAAAACAATTTCAGAATAATAACACCTACTTCTGCTTTTAGCTCATTAACAATCGCCAAATCAATGTAATATAAAAATATATCAAAATATAATTCAAATGTTATTTTCTCATTCGAATATAGGATTCGCTATAATTGTAAAAATGGTTTTGATAATTATTATTAAAAACTTGCGAATGCAGAGCAAATCGATAGTGCTCAGCCTATTCATTTCGAGCCTGATTTTATGAATCCCCAACCAGGACCTAGTAATTCAATTGTTCCCGGGTAGTAGTTATATAAAGTCCTATTCCAGGACGACTTGGTTTTTCCAGGACAACTCTGATTTTCCAGGACAGTCCGCTTCTGGGACAAGGGGAATACCGTCTTACGGTATTAGTTTCTTCCCGGTAAAAAAAAATGAAAACTTTTTAATGAAAAAAAAATAAATTAAGTGAAAAAATGAAAATGTAAATACAAATTAGAGACCTCGAGTTGAGTCTCGAAGCTCGAGTCCTCTAACTCACCTCTCGACCCATTCCAGGTACCGCTTCTGGAATTCTTCCCGAGGGAAACCAAAAGCCCGTTGGCAGCGGTGGTCGATGTAAGTTATGAACTGGTCCTTTTCGGCCAGTTCAGTTTTAACCTCGGCGATCTCATCTTTCAGGTCCTGGTTTTTGGTTTGAAGGCGCTGGTTTTGAGCCAACAGGCGCTGGTTTTGGACCAGCAACCGCTCGATCCCCGCCGTCTGGTCCTCATATGACCTGATCTTCTCGATCGCCAGCTCGATCGTTCGGCGGATGAATGAGGGGACAGCAATCAGGGCTGACTCAAGGTGAGTCAGTACCCAGCAGCCAGCAAGTTGGATGGACAAAGGTGATGATTGACTGAAAAGAGAAAAAAGGTTATTAAAATGTCAAAAGTGAATTAAATTAAAAAAGTACTTACCCTCGAGTTGGCATGATTAATAAATTGAAGTTAATTTTAAACAAAAAAAATAAACTAAATTAAACTAATTAATAAAGATGAAAGGCACGATGATGGTGATTGAGACTAGAGATTACGTTAGAATATGATTAAAATCGAACTTTTTACCGTTGTAAACAAAGCGGAACCAGAGCCATCTATCCGATAAGTCACATAGGCCAAGACCGAAACCGAAGTGGAGCGGAATTCAAAGATAACGGAACATGTAATTAAGTATTAAACCAATAATTAACCAATAAATGGTTAATGAATCAAGTAATTAAGCTTAATTGAGCATAGTAAGCATTTTTTTACATGGTTTCGACCACAATTAAGCATAGTTAGCATACTTTTACATAGTTTTGACCTTGACTAACTCCTATTTAATATAGAGGAGGTTGCTCACAAAAATTCACATCAAGTGCTCTAATTATGATGTGACCATCAAAGTTTTTCAAATTGTGAAAAATAACTGGATTTTCAAAATGTAAACGAGAAATAATCATCAAAAAACTACAACAATTAACCTGGAATAGTCAAAAGCAAATCATATTTGATTTTTCTAGCCTAAAAATAAGATTGAAATAACGACCTTAATTTTCTATGACCCAGTCAGAGTATATAAAAGGCAATTGACCATACCAAAGTTATCAATCCACAACTTAGAGTGTTTTTCAAGATCATCTATTATTGTAGAGGTTGAGCTTAGGGAACAATTTTCAGCATACATACAAAATTCCAGCTAGCCTGATATTTCCAGTTATTTTCCAGTTATTTTCCAGTTATTTTCCAGTTATTTTTCAGTTATTTTTAAGTTTTTTTCTAGTTGTTTTTTCCTGTTTTTTTTGTTTTTCATCTATTTATTGTAAATGAATTCATCCGTGAGTACTTTTTATATTATAAGGGTCATTCTTTAAAATGACCACAACGAGGACTCTTTGGGTTGTTTCTGATTGGTTGGTGTTGTTAACACCTTCTTATAACCTTTAAAACCCTTAAACCCTTAACTTGGAGGTGGCTTCTTAGTAACCTTTTAAGTCTCTTAAAATAAAGATTACTTTTTCTGTTTAAGACTTGAGTCTTTCCTTCACGTCATTAAAACTGCGCGTGACATTTTGGCGAGCACGGCAGGATTCAGAGTTGTGTAATCCAGTATTTCACCCTAAACCTACGCTTTTATTTTTTAGTGTTTTTGTCTTTTATCTTTCATCTCTTTTGATTTTGAATTTTTGAATTATTTTGATATCATCTTATTTGTTAAAATAAGTAAAGTGTATTTTGCTTTGAAATTTAAGTGTCGCAATCTGTCTACTTCGTTTACTTTCAAGTGAAAATATCTAAGACTCTCGTATACCAGAGGACCAACTCTATGCTTTATTCAGCCTCGCAATTTAAATTGAATTTCCAACATAATTGACTTTAATCACCTTTATATCATCTCTATCTGTGTATTTGCTGGGCCGCTCTCAAATTATACTCAACGTATTCTGATTTTAACCTTTCAACTACCGGTATCATACTGGAAATGCAGGACCACCTTTGACCAACTAATCGTATTAACCATCTACCAGCTGCACACTATAATAACATAACATAATTTCATTCCAGCCACTGTAAAAGTAAGATCATTCTCATTTATCTAATAATTATCACTATCACTGAAATTTCAACGAAATGTCAGGTGGTAGTGACTTCGATGCTCATGACGATATCTTTGATGCTCAGAGATTATCTCAGTTGAGCGCGCAAATATCAAACAATTTAGCGAGTTCTAATTTGTTTAACGTACCTATTTTCCGTGGTGAAGATAATTATAGCGCTAAACCTTGGTTGACAAGGTTTGCATAGGTTGCTCAACATTTCGCTTGGAGTCCTGAGCAAATGAAAATGAGATTTAAAAATTATTTATCGCGGCCTGCAGCTAATTGGTATCATCTAAGAATAGAATCCAATGCTGATACTTTAAGTTTGGATGAAATCAAATCAAAATTTCTCGAAGATTTTGCTGGCGGAGATAACTTAGAAAAGATGAGAAAAAGAAAACTTGCACGATATGAAAAAATCCAATCGTATGTTTATGAAAAAGTAAGCTTATGCAAGGAAGTAAACAGCCATATGACTGATGAAGAAATTTTGAATTATGTATACGAAGGAATGCCAGTAAAATTAAGAAATGCCATTTGTATTGCTGGACCTAAAAACTATTATGAATTGATAAATATTGGGAAACGTTTAGGAACTGTGTCTGCTTATAACCCGACAGAAGAACAAAATCCTATCAGAGAAGAAAGAAGAAACGAAACAAACGAAATGAAATTAATGATTGAAAAACTTATGAGCGAAATAAATGAACTGAAAATCTCAAATAATCAGAGAAATCAAAATCAGCAAGAATACAGATGAAGGAATAACTATGATAATCAGAATCGCTTTCCCCGAAGAGTTGACGGGAGACCTAATTGCAGCACATGTGGCCGAGTTGGTCATGTGGCTCGCTTTTGTTATCAAAATGGGTCAAATTATAATAGAGATAACCCACTCTATCCTCCAAGAAATCACCATCAAGGTTTCGAAACTCGTAGAATCCCTACAATGCCTCAGAATGATAATGCTGTAAGACCAAATACTAATAATTCACCGACTGTATTCACTCAAGAAGACAGAAGAATTATCGTTAAAATCACAGCGAATGATAAAAACTTTGATGCAATCATTGATACAGGGGCTCCAAATGTTTTTGTAACTGCTGAATGTGCATCAGCATTGACAAACCTATTGAAACCCTGGAATGGAGGCACTATTAGTGGTATCAATGGTAATGTTCAGATCCCTTTAGGTGAGATAGAAGTTGAAGCAGTCCTAAGCAAAGAAGAGAGAGAGCAAAATATTAGATTTAAAGCAACTGTACTTAGATATGCCCCTTATGATATCATAATAGGGATGTCTACTATGAAAGATGCAAAAGCTTTGTTCGATTTGGTCGAAAATAAAGTTTTCTTCCGAGATGAAATCAGAGAAACAGCTCCAACCATGCCCATATTTCAAAGAGGTTTAGTAAACCAACATCAAACTACATCAAACTTCGTTGGCTCGATTTCAAATTGCTTGGGTGTCCTTGTTCCACCCTTGTCATCAGTCCAGATAAACGTCCAATCCGATTCTATCAAAGATTTTTGTGGAAGAGCTATTATTCATCCAAGTCCTAAGTTTAACAATCAGAATCACCTTTGTTTCTCTTCTAATGAACTTAATTTTGTGAAAGATACCGCGACAATTACAGTAACAGTAAGGGTAAGGGAGGTAAATTGTGCGGTATTAAAGAAATAGAAAACACATTTAAGCAAACCAAATTTTTAAATTAACAAGTATTTGTTAAGATATATCAGCCCTACTAATGGCTCTGACTCTGACCCTGATCTGGCTCTGGATTTTTCGTTCTGGTTCTGGTTCTGGTTCTGAATCTACATCATTAATAGTTAAATGAGTGATTTCCATAATTAGTTCTTCAGTGGCTTCAGCTGGGTTGAAGGAATAGACAGGGTTCTACTCACAGATGTATCGCACCTCCGACATTTAGAATACTGCTCCATGTCTTTCCGAGCCAGAACTCTATATTGATTTTTATATTCATCATGGAGAATTTCGTCAATTTCAAGAAAAATTCCCAGTATGTTGAGCTCATCCCTGAAGTCGGCAAACTTTTCCATTTCAATTTCACATGAGCCGTGGATCAAAAGCGATTCAAATTTTTCAAAGGTCTATTCAGATACTTGGGCAGGCAGGATGACATAATTAATGTCACCTGCAAATTGCTGTAAAGTATTGTATTCTAAATACGATAAACCCACCATTTTTTTACGTCGAACTTTAAAAATCTTACAGTTAGGACCAACACAAAAGAGTTTATTTCTGAAATCTCCATGTGAAAAGTGAATGCCATAAAAATCTACACTTTTCAACATGTCTTGTTTTTCGTATAGCTTGAACTCCTGACAAGGAGTATCACTGGGCACATAAGCGGTGTAAACTATTGATTGAAAGTAAAAATCAAAAAGAAAAATTAACAATAATAACAAATATTATGTCTAGTATGTATAGTCTGAGAAAAGAAACGAGGAAAACGCAATGTTAAATGAATAGTAGAAATAGATTAGAATTAAAAAAATAAATAATTAAAATTAAAACATACATGGTTGGATTTTATCATTTGGCTGTCTATGTTGTCTTGGCCAAAGAATAACTGCCCGCCAAAATTTCGAAATCCGCTTGGCAATTACCATCGGACTATCATCCAAAACGAAACTTTTATTATGGATTCGTAGCACTTTTACACCAATACTTTCTAGTTGAAAAGTAAAAGTAACAAGATCCTTTCCTTGCACATTTATTTCATCTCCATGGAACATGCCTTTAAAGGCCACAAACACAGATGAAGAAACGGTATCAGGTAATAAAACCCTCTTTACCTCAGGATTAGAGGTGAGTAGTGGTGCGAACAGTGTCGCAACAGATACAAACATACTTTTGTCGATCTCAAACCAACCTCCCATGTGATGGGCGACGATTACGTTGGATTCACTCTCAAGCTTCAGCCGCGCTGACATGGTGAGTAGAAAAATATGTTAATTAATATTTCAAAATACTTTAATTTAAAAAAATACGAATTGTGTTTCAATAAATGTCAAAATATTCAACAAAATAAAGTCGAATAAAACTTCAAAAATCTAGAAACAAAAGTAGAATGGGGAAAATAAAAAAAGCTAGTTGTTTCAGCTCCAAAACACTAATGAGTAAATTTTACAGTGCATTTGTAGAAGCCCTACGATTCAACAAAGTGGCTCCATATTGTGGAGCTTCTTTTTTGTCCGCAACTTCTGTTTAACCCTCATTCATCATTATCGTCTGATAAAAAACAGCCTTAAAAATAAGTTGTCGAAAAAACAAAGGAAAAACAAAGTTATCCAATCTAGCCTCATATTACATTTATAAACATTACCAAAGGATATTTATAAAGAAACTTGTATAATTGCACCATGTAAATTTCATCTAAACTTGACATTTGAGATGAATCCAGTCTTCCTCTATTGTAAATCTATCGCCTATGTGTCTGCAACTTCTGTTTAATCGTCGGAAGGAACAAAGGAAAAAAACAAACAAAGTTATCCAATCTCGCCTCATATTACATTTATAAATATTACCAAAGGATATTTATAAATGTAAAATTAATCAAAAAGCGAAAAGCAGCGGCACAAAAAGAGGCAACAAGTCAACCAGATTTTCTCGTCGTTCTTTAAGGATGACCAAATGGTTAAACAATCAATTATTTTGGATTTAATTAGATGACCATAATTTAACTGAAACCAATTCATCATTTGGTTGGTGCAAAACACATTGACTTGCAGGCAATCATAAATAACGATTGCAATTGATTTTAATTTGGTAATGATATTCAATGGAAGAAAGAAATCGTGCCGTTTGCTGGAGAATTTCGTCAATTTCAAGAAAAATTCCCAGTATGTTGAGCTCATCCCTGAAGTCGGCAAACTTTTCCATTTCAATTTCACATGAGCCGTGGATCAAAAGCGATTCAAATTTTTCAAAGGTCTATTCAGATACTTGGGCAGGCAGGATGACATAATTAATGTCACCTGCAAATTGCTGTAAAGTATTGTATTCTAAATACGATAAACCCACCATTTTTTTACGTCGAACTTTAAAAATCTTACAGTTAGGACCAACACAAAAGAGTTTATTTCTGAAATCTCCATGTGAAAAGTGAATGCCATAAAAATCTACACTTTTCAACATGTCTTGTTTTTCGTATAGCTTGAACTCCTGACAAGGAGTATCACTGGGCACATAAGCGGTGTAAACTATTGATTGAAAGTAAAAATCAAAAAGAAAAATTAACAATAATAACAAATATTATGTCTAGTATGTATAGTCTGAGAAAAGAAACGAGGAAAACGCAATGTTAAATGAATAGTAGAAATAGATTAGAATTAAAAAAATAAATAATTAAAATTAAAACATACATGGTTGGATTTTATCATTTGGCTGTCTATGTTGTCTTGGCCAAAGAATAACTGCCCGCCAAAATTTCGAAATCCGCTTGGCAATTACCATCAGACTATCATCCAAAACGAAACTTTTATTATGGATTCGTAGCACTTTTACACCAATACTTTCTAGTTGAAAAGTAAAAGTAACAAGATCCTTTCCTTGCACATTTATTTCATCTCCATGGAACATGCCTTTAAAGGCCACAAACACAGATGAAGAAACGGTATCAGGTAATAAAACCCTCTTTACCTCAGGATTAGAGGTGAGTAGTGGTGCGAACAGTGTCGCAACAGATACAAACATACTTTTGTCGATCTCAAACCAACCTCCCATGTGATGGGCGACGATTACGTTGGATTCACTCTCAAGCTTCAGCCGCGCTGACATGGTGAGTAGAAAAATATGTTAATTAATATTTCAAAATACTTTAATTTAAAAAAATACGAATTGTGTTTCAATAAATGTCAAAATATTCAACAAAATAAAGTCGAATAAAACTTCAAAAATCTAGAAACAAAAGTAGAATGGGGAAAATAAAAAAAGCTAGTTGTTTCAGCTCCAAAACACTAATGAGTAAATTTTACAGTGCATTTGTAGAAGCCCTACGATTCAACAAAGTGGCTCCATATTGTGGAGCTTCTTTTTTGTCCGCAACTTCTGTTTAACCCTCATTCATCATTATCGTCTGATAAAAAACAGCCTTAAAAATAAGTTGTCGAAAAAACAAAGGAAAAACAAAGTTATCCAATCTAGCCTCATATTACATTTATAAACATTACCAAAGGATATTTATAAAGAAACTTGTATAATTGCACCATGTAAATTTCATCTAAACTTGACATTTGAGATGAATCCAGTCTTCCTCTATTGTAAATCTATCGCCTATGTGTCTGCAACTTCTGTTTAATCGTCGGAAGGAACAAAGGAAAAAAACAAACAAAGTTATCCAATCTCGCCTCATATTACATTTATAAATATTACCAAAGGATATTTATAAATGTAAAATTAATCAAAAAGCGAAAAGCAGCGGCACAAAAAGAGGCAACAAGTCAACCAGATTTTCTCGTCGTTCTTTAAGGATGACCAAATGGTTAAACAATCAATTATTTTGGATTTAATTAGATGACCATAATTTAACTGAAACCAATTCATCATTTGGTTGGTGCAAAACACATTGACTTGCAGGCAATCATAAATAACGATTGCAATTGATTTTAATTTGGTAATGATATTCAATGGAAGAAAGAAATCGTGCCGTTTGCTGGAGAATTTCGTCAATTTCAAGAAAAATTCCCAGTATGTTGAGCTCATCCCTGAAGTCGGCAAACTTTTCCATTTCAATTTCACATGAGCCGTGGATCAAAAGCGATTCAAATTTTTCAAAGGTCTATTCAGATACTTGGGCAGGCAGGATGACATAATTAATGTCACCTGCAAATTGCTGTAAAGTATTGTATTCTAAATACGATAAACCCACCATTTTTTTACGTCGAACTTTAAAAATCTTACAGTTAGGACCAACACAAAAGAGTTTATTTCTGAAATCTCCATGTGAAAAGTGAATGCCATAAAAATCTACACTTTTCAACATGTCTTGTTTTTCGTATAGCTTGAACTCCTGACAAGGAGTATCACTGGGCACATAAGCGGTGTAAACTATTGATTGAAAGTAAAAATCAAAAAGAAAAATTAACAATAATAACAAATATTATGTCTAGTATGTATAGTCTGAGAAAAGAAACGAGGAAAACGCAATGTTAAATGAATAGTAGAAATAGATTAGAATTAAAAAAATAAATAATTAAAATTAAAACATACATGGTTGGATTTTATCATTTGGCTGTCTATGTTGTCTTGGCCAAAGAATAACTGCCCGCCAAAATTTCGAAATCCGCTTGGCAATTACCATCAGACTATCATCCAAAACGAAACTTTTATTATGGATTCGTAGCACTTTTACACCAATACTTTCTAGTTGAAAAGTAAAAGTAACAAGATCCTTTCCTTGCACATTTATTTCATCTCCATGGAACATGCCTTTAAAGGCCACAAACACAGATGAAGAAACGGTATCAGGTAATAAAACCCTCTTTACCTCAGGATTAGAGGTGAGTAGTGGTGCGAACAGTGTCGCAACAGATACAAACATACTTTTGTCGATCTCAAACCAACCTCCCATGTGATGGGCGACGATTACGTTGGATTCACTCTCAAGCTTCAGCCGCGCTGACATGGTGAGTAGAAAAATATGTTAATTAATATTTCAAAATACTTTAATTTAAAAAAATACGAATTGTGTTTCAATAAATGTCAAAATATTCAACAAAATAAAGTCGAATAAAACTTCAAAAATCTAGAAACAAAATTAGAATGGGGAAAATAAAAAAAGCTAGTTGTTTCAGCTCCAAAACACTAATGAGTAAATTTTACAGTGCATTTGTAGAAGCCCTACGATTCAACAAAGTGGCTCCATATTGTGGAGCTTCTTTTTTGTCCGCAACTTCTGTTTAACCCTCATTCATCATTATCGTCTGATAAAAAACAGCCTTAAAAATAAGTTGTCGAAAAAACAAAGGAAAAACAAAGTTATCCAATCTAGCCTCATATTACATTTATAAACATTACCAAAGGATATTTATAAAGAAACTTGTATAATTGCACCATGTAAATTTCATCTAAACTTGACATTTGAGATGAATCCAGTCTTCCTCTATTGTAAATCTATCGCCTATGTGTCTGCAACTTCTGTTTAATCGTCGGAAGGAACAAAGGAAAAAAACAAACAAAGTTATCCAATCTCGCCTCATATTACATTTATAAATATTACCAAAGGATATTTATAAATGTAAAATTAATCAAAAAGCGAAAAGCAGCGGCACAAAAAGAGGCAACAAGTCAACCAGATTTTCTCGTCGTTCTTTAAGGATGACCAAATGGTTAAACAATCAATTATTTTGGATTTAATTAGATGACCATAATTTAACTGAAACCAATTCATCATTTGGTTGGTGCAAAACACATTGACTTGCAGGCAATCATAAATAACGATTGCAATTGATTTTAATTTGGTAATGATATTCAATGGAAGAAAGAAATCGTGCCGTTTGCTGGAGAATTTCGTCAATTTCAAGAAAAATTCCCAGTATGTTGAGCTCATCCCTGAAGTCGGCAAACTTTTCCATTTCAATTTCACATGAGCCGTGGATCAAAAGCGATTCAAATTTTTCAAAGGTCTATTCAGATACTTGGGCAGGCAGGATGACATAATTAATGTCACCTGCAAATTGCTGTAAAGTATTGTATTCTAAATACGATAAACCCACCATTTTTTTACGTCGAACTTTAAAAATCTTACAGTTAGGACCAACACAAAAGAGTTTATTTCTGAAATCTCCATGTGAAAAGTGAATGCCATAAAAATCTACACTTTTCAACATGTCTTGTTTTTCGTATAGCTTGAACTCCTGACAAGGAGTATCACTGGGCACATAAGCGGTGTAAACTATTGATTGAAAGTAAAAATCAAAAAGAAAAATTAACAATAATAACAAATATTATGTCTAGTATGTATAGTCTGAGAAAAGAAACGAGGAAAACGCAATGTTAAATGAATAGTAGAAATAGATTAGAATTAAAAAAAGAAATAATTAAAATTAAAACATGCATGGTTGGATTTTATCATTTGGCTGTCTATGTTGTCTTGGCCAAAGAATAACTGCCCGCCAAAATTTCGAAATCCGCTTGGCAATTACCATCAGACTATCATCCAAAACGAAACTTTTATTATGGATTCGTAGCACTTTTACACCAATACTTTCTAGTTGAAAAGTAAAAGTAACAAGATCCTTTCCTTGCACATTTATTTCATCTCCATGGAACATGCCTTTAAAGGCCACAAACACAGATGAAGAAACGGTATCAGGTAATAAAACCCTCTTTACCTCAGGATTAGAGGTGAGTAGTGGTGCGAACAGTGTCGCAACAGATACAAACATACTTTTGTCGATCTCAAACCAACCTCCCATGTGATGGGCGACGATTACGTTGGATTCACTCTCAAGCTTCAGCCGCGCTGACATGGTGAGTAGAAAAATATGTTAATTAATATTTCAAAATACTTTAATTTAAAAAAATACGAATTGTGTTTCAATAAATGTCAAAATATTCAACAAAATAAAGTCGAATAAAACTTCAAAAATCTAGAAACAAAAGTAGAATGGGGAAAATAAAAAAAGCTAGTTGTTTCAGCTCCAAAACACTAATGAGTAAATTTTACAGTGCATTTGTAGAAGCCCTACGATTCAACAAAGTGGCTCCATATTGTGGAGCTTCTTTTTTGTCCGCAACTTCTGTTTAACCCTCATTCATCATTATCGTCTGATAAAAAACAGCCTTAAAAATAAGTTGTCGAAAAAACAAAGGAAAAACAAAGTTATCCAATCTCGCCTCATATTACATTTATAAACATTACCAAAGGATATTTATAAAGAAACTTGTATAATTGCACCATGTAAATTTCATCAAAACTTGACATTTGAGATGAATCCAGTCTTCCTCTATTGTAAATCTATCGCCTATGTGTCTGCAACTTCTGTTTAATCGTCGGAAGGAACAAAGGAAAAAAACAAACAAAGTTATCCAATCTCGCCTCATATTACATTTATAAATATTACCAAAGGATATTTATAAATGTAAAATTAATCAAAAAGCGAAAAGCAGCGGCACAAAAAGAGGCAACAAGTCAACCAGATTTTCTCGTCGTTCTTTAAGGATGACCAAATGGTTAAACAATCAATTATTTTGGATTTAATTAGATGACCATAATTTAACTGAAACCAATTCATCATTTGGTTGGTGCAAAACACATTGACTTGCAGGCAATCATAAATAACGATTGCAATTGATTTTAATTTGGTAATGATATTCAATGGAAGAAAGAAATCGTGCCGTTTGCTGGAGAATTTCGTCAATTTCAAGAAAAATTCCCAGTATGTTGAGCTCATCCCTGAAGTCGGCAAACTTTTCCATTTCAATTTCACATGAGCCGTGGATCAAAAGCGATTCAAATTTTTCAAAGGTCTATTCAGATACTTGGGCAGGCAGGATGACATAATTAATGTCACCTGCAAATTGCTGTAAAGTATTGTATTCTAAATACGATAAACCCACCATTTTTTTACGTCGAACTTTAAAAATCTTACAGTTAGGACCAACACAAAAGAGTTTATTTCTGAAATCTCCATGTGAAAAGTGAATGCCATAAAAATCTACACTTTTCAACATGTCTTGTTTTTCGTATAGCTTGAACTCCTGACAAGGAGTATCACTGGGCACATAAGCGGTGTAAACTATTGATTGAAAGTAAAAATCAAAAAGAAAAATTAACAATAATAACAAATATTATGTCTAGTATGTATAGTCTGAGAAAAGAAACGAGGAAAACGCAATGTTAAATGAATAGTAGAAATAGATTAGAATTAAAAAAATAAATAATTAAAATTAAAACATACATGGTTGGATTTTATCATTTGGCTGTCTATGTTGTCTTGGCCAAAGAATAACTGCCCGCCAAAATTTCGAAATCCGCTTGGCAATTACCATCGGACTATCATCCAAAACGAAACTTTTATTATAGATTCGTAGCACTTTTACACCAATACTTTCTAGTTGAAAAGTAAAAGTAACAAGATCCTTTCCTTGCACATTTATTTCATCTCCATGGAACATGCCTTTAAAGGCCACAAACACAGATGAAGAAACGGTATCAGGTAATAAAACCCTCTTTACCTCAGGATTAGAGGTGAGTAGTGGTGCGAACAGTGTCGCAACAGATACAAACATACTTTTGTCGATCTCAAACCAACCTCCCATGTGATGGGCGACGATTACGTTGGATTCACTCTCAAGCTTCAGCCGCGCTGACATGGTGAGTAGAAAAATATGTTAATTAATATTTCAAAATACTTTAATTTAAAAAAATACGAATTGTGTTTCAATAAATGTCAAAATATTCAACAAAATAAAGTCGAATAAAACTTCAAAAATCTAGAAACAAAAGTAGAATGGGGAAAATAAAAAAAGCTAGTTGTTTCAGCTCCAAAACACTAATGAGTAAATTTTACAGTGCATTTGTAGAAGCCCTACGATTCAACAAAGTGGCTCCATATTGTGGAGCTTCTTTTTTGTCCGCAACTTCTGTTTAACCCTCATTCATCATTATCGTCTGATAAAAAACAGCCTTAAAAATAAGTTGTCGAAAAAACAAAGGAAAAACAAAGTTATCCAATCTCGCCTCATATTACATTTATAAACATTACCAAAGGATATTTATAAAGAAACTTGTATAATTGCACCATGTAAATTTCATCAAAACTTGACATTTGAGATGAATCCAGTCTTCCTCTATTGTAAATCTATCGCCTATGTGTCTGCAACTTCTGTTTAATCGTCGGAAGGAACAAAGGAAAAAAACAAACAAAGTTATCCAATCTCGCCTCATATTACATTTATAAATATTACCAAAGGATATTTATAAATGTAAAATTAATCAAAAAGCGAAAAGCAGCGGCACAAAAAGAGGCAACAAGTCAACCAGATTTTCTCGTCGTTCTTTAAGGATGACCAAATGGTTAAACAATCAATTATTTTGGATTTAATTAGATGACCATAATTTAACTGAAACCAATTCATCATTTGGTTGGTGCAAAACACATTGACTTGCAGGCAATCATAAATAACGATTGCAATTGATTTTAATTTGGTAATGATATTCAATGGAAGAAAGAAATCGTGCCGTTTGCTGGAGAATTTCGTCAATTTCAAGAAAAATTCCCAGTATGTTGAGCTCATCCCTGAAGTCGGCAAACTTTTCCATTTCAATTTCACATGAGCCGTGGATCAAAAGCGATTCAAATTTTTCAAAGGTCTATTCAGATACTTGGGCAGGCAGGATGACATAATTAATGTCACCTGCAAATTGCTGTAAAGTATTGTATTCTAAATACGATAAACCCACCATTTTTTTACGTCGAACTTTAAAAATCTTACAGTTAGGACCAACACAAAAGAGTTTATTTCTGAAATCTCCATGTGAAAAGTGAATGCCATAAAAATCTACACTTTTCAACATGTCTTGTTTTTCGTATAGCTTGAACTCCTGACAAGGAGTATCACTGGGCACATAAGCGGTGTAAACTATTGATTGAAAGTAAAAATCAAAAAGAAAAATTAACAATAATAACAAATATTATGTCTAGTATGTATAGTCTGAGAAAAGAAACGAGGAAAACGCAATGTTAAATGAATAGTAGAAATAGATTAGAATTAAAAAAAGAAATAATTAAAATTAAAACATACATGGTTGGATTTTATCATTTGGCTGTCTATGTTGTCTTGGCCAAAGAATAACTGCCCGCCAAAATTTCGAAATCCGCTTGGCAATTACCATCGGACTATCATCCAAAACGAAACTTTTATTATAGATTCGTAGCACTTTTACACCAATACTTTCTAGTTGAAAAGTAAAAGTAACAAGATCCTTTCCTTGCACATTTATTTCATCTCCATGGAACATGCCTTTAAAGGCCACAAACACAGATGAAGAAACGGTATCAGGTAATAAAACCCTCTTTACCTCAGGATTAGAGGTGAGTAGTGGTGCGAACAGTGTCGCAACAGATACAAACATACTTTTGTCGATCTCAAACCAACCTCCCATGTGATGGGCGACGATTACGTTGGATTCACTCTCAAGCTTCAGCCGCGCTGACATGGTGAGTAGAAAAATATGTTAATTAATATTTCAAAATACTTTAATTTAAAAAAATACGAATTGTGTTTCAATAAATGTCAAAATATTCAACAAAATAAAGTCGAATAAAACTTCAAAAATCTAGAAACAAAAGTAGAATGGGGAAAATAAAAAAAGCTAGTTGTTTCAGCTCCAAAACACTAATGAGTAAATTTTACAGTGCATTTGTAGAAGCCCTACGATTCAACAAAGTGGCTCCATATTGTGGAGCTTCTTTTTTGTCCGCAACTTCTGTTTAACCCTCATTCATCATTATCGTCTGATAAAAAACAGCCTTAAAAATAAGTTGTCGAAAAAACAAAGGAAAAACAAAGTTATCCAATCTCGCCTCATATTACATTTATAAACATTACCAAAGGATATTTATAAAGAAACTTGTATAATTGCACCATGTAAATTTCATCTAAACTTGACATTTGAGATGAATCCAGTCTTCCTCTATTGTAAATCTATCGCCTATGTGTCTGCAACTTCTGTTTAATCGTCGGAAGGAACAAAGGAAAAAAACAAACAAAGTTATCCAATCTCGCCTCATATTACATTTATAAATATTACCAAAGGATATTTATAAATGTAAAATTAATCAAAAAGCGAAAAGCAGCGGCACAAAAAGAGGCAACAAGCAAAGAGTAAAGGAAGAAGAGACAGCAATTCAATAGTAACTCTGAACCAAAATTTTTTTTTGGTGTCAGAAGATGGCGCGAGAAAGAGACTCTTTCTTTTTACTTTCTTTACAAATTTTTTACTCTCTTTTTCTCTTTCATTTCTCTTTCTTTTTATAATTAAAAATTAAGTTAACACAATTAATATTAACATTAGAAAAGCCTTTTTTGGTTGTTTTTCAATGATTTTCAATGATTTTAATGCTTAGATTTCTTATTTCATGAAAATTTGCCAACCGGTAGGCTTTCCTAACATTATGTTACAACAACTTATCTATTGTTTGCACCATGCAAAGGTGTATTCCCGTGAAATGAATGAATTATTTCATCTCCATGGAACATGCCTTTAAAGGCCACAAACACAGATGAAGAAACGGTATCAGGTAATAAAACCCTCTTTACCTCAGGATTAGAGGTGAGTAGTGGTGCGAACAGTGTCGCAACAGATACAAACATACTTTTGTCGATCTCAAACCAACCTCCCATGTGATGGGCGACGATTACGTTGGATTCACTCTCAAGCTTCAGCCGCGCTGACATGGTGAGTAGAAAAATATGTTAATTAATATTTCAAAATACTTTAATTTAAAAAAATACGAATTGTGTTTCAATAAATGTCAAAATATTCAACAAAATAAAGTCGAATAAAACTTCAAAAATCTAGAAACAAAAGTAGAATGGGGAAAATAAAAAAAGCTAGTTGTTTCAGCTCCAAAACACTAATGAGTAAATTTTACAGTGCATTTGTAGAAGCCCTACGATTCAACAAAGTGGCTCCATATTGTGGAGCTTCTTTTTTGTCCGCAACTTCTGTTTAACCCTCATTCATCATTATCGTCTGATAAAAAACAGCCTTAAAAATAAGTTGTCGAAAAAACAAAGGAAAAACAAAGTTATCCAATCTCGCCTCATATTACATTTATAAACATTACCAAAGGATATTTATAAAGAAACTTGTATAATTGCACCATGTAAATTTCATCAAAACTTGACATTTGAGATGAATCCAGTCTTCCTCTATTGTAAATCTATCGCCTATGTGTCTGCAACTTCTGTTTAATCGTCGGAAGGAACAAAGGAAAAAAACAAACAAAGTTATCCAATCTCGCCTCATATTACATTTATAAATATTACCAAAGGATATTTATAAATGTAAAATTAATCAAAAAGCGAAAAGCAGCGGCACAAAAAGAGGCAACAAGTCAACCAGATTTTCTCGTCGTTCTTTAAGGATGACCAAATGGTTAAACAATCAATTATTTTGGATTTAATTAGATGACCATAATTTAACTGAAACCAATTCATCATTTGGTTGGTGCAAAACACATTGACTTGCAGGCAATCATAAATAACGATTGCAATTGATTTTAATTTGGTAATGATATTCAATGGAAGAAAGAAATCGTGCCGTTTGCTGTTGATTGTTTCACTAAAGTAACCAAAATAGTCTGGGTTTGATGAAGCGAAAAACGAGTAAAACAATGAATATATGCAACTGTTAACAAGATTGCAATACATCTGGTTAGTTTGAAAGAGAATGTCAAAGAATCTGTTGATTCTTCCGAGTTAGATGACCTGTGTTTCTATCATAGTTTTGTTCATATACAAACTGTTGTTAAAATGGCTCAATTACATTAGTCCAAACAAAGACTAAATTGTCATTTCATAATAACAGTGGTCAACACAACTCACAAATCATTTAGATTGAGTTAAAGAGATTCAATCTACCTTTTTCCTGTTTCATCGATTCTACATATCAACTGGAAATGGATCCAGTCAATTTGATAACAGTTTTCGATACAAAGTTTGGGTTCAATTGTGTACTCTCGATTGTTTATAGAGTAAACGATGAATCATTTAGATTGAGCCAAAGAGATTCAATAGACATTCAATGGAAATCCAATGATGACCTTTGAATCCTGAATCAAAGTGACATTCGTCCTGCTGTCCATGAGAGATGCAATGATTTCGGGAAAAATGTCCTTCACAATTGTACAACGCCCACTGATCATAATAACAATGATGCTGGTTATTGGGGGAATAGTGGTGATTGAAGTTGAAGAATTGGAGGCTCGTCGACCACCACAGGCAGGCGTGATTATACAGGATGGCCAGGGGAGCAACAGGATAAGGCTGAGTAAACAAAGAGATGACGATGAAGAAGATGAGCATCGTCTGAATCATGTTAAGATAGACTAAGGTTGTAATTAAGGTGTTCTGGGTTCGAGACAATTTACCGTTCTTGTTAATATTTGCAGATGAACTCTGAGCTATCCGTGTACAGGTTACAGAGTATGTGAGTGACCTGATTGCTTTCTCAAATCTTTGTTTTCGTAGTTCTTCCAACACTCCGATATGGTCTATTGATTGTAGTAAGCCTATGTACCAGTGACAATGGTGATTATCGAGTAGTTGACCAGAAATAGATTGGCGAAGCAATTAGATACAAAAGGAGATTCAAAGAAAAACTAAATTAAATAAAATTTACAACATTTGTTGTTAACTTACATGGTTTCAATTTGATGAAAGTTTGATTGATAATCAAGGTAGGCATTTTGAAATTTTACAGTTGCTTTAATGATTCGCAGGTTTTGAATGTATGATGGTGTCGATACTGAACTGTGAAAAAAAATAAACTGATGATTTTGAGAGCCAGTGAAGTTAATGATAAATAAGTGAGGAAGAAAGCAAATACAGGAGGAGGATTGAATGTTATTGAAGTTACAGGTTAGGGGCATACTTTAAATAAATTACAAGTCACTATTTTGGTGTGCAAGAGTTTAATAGCTTCCCTAAACCAACTTATCGTCCAAAACCAATTGATGCTGCTCGATTTCTTCGTGGCTTCCAGAAAACAAATGAACATGGTGAAGTAAACTTTAAAACGATTCTTCCTGGTTGGTATCATGCTCGTTGTTTACACATAAATGTTGAAGTATACCATAAAGTTAACTGTAACAGTAACAATACTCAACAGCTCCTTGCATCTGCTTACGAAATGGTGAGTCCCGAGACTCACCATTTTAATTCTCAAAATGGTAGCTCCGAAGTGCCGCCATTTCAAAATGATCAAAAAGCGGAGATAACGGAACAATCTAATCAAATTGAACATAATGAACAAGATATGAATTCAGCAATTAAATCCGAGCTTGCTCCCATGTGTTTAAGTAGAGGTCATGTTTCTGTAGGAGCTTCTCTCAATGAACAACAAAAGGGATCATTGAACCAATTGCTAGAAGCAAGAATTGAGTTGTTCGCGTTTGATCCAAGTCAGTTAGAGATGACTAGTTTGTGCCAACATCAGATTGACACAAGAAATAATCGCCCCTTTTCTCTACCACCCTACGGTTGTTCACTACCGGAAAGACTTTTGATCAAAGAAGAAATAACTCGCATGAAAAAACTCGGAATAATAACCGAATCGATTTCACCTTATTCCTCTCCGATTATCAGTGTTAAGAAAAAAGATGGCAGTGTAAGAATTTGTGGTGATTTCAGAAGACTGAATAAAGACACCATCCCTGATATGTATCCTTTACCATCGGTACAGGCTGCCCTGGGTTGTGTCGCAGGATCGAAATATTTTTCGTTGATTGACTTGAAATCTGGTTATTGGCAGATTCTCATCGAACCAAGAGATAGAGAAAAAACCGCTATCATTACAAGAGATGGTCTCTTTGAATTTGTAGTGATGCCTTTCGGTTTGCGTAACGCACCTGCTACTTTTCAAAGATTGATGGATACTGTGTTAGCAGATCTGAAATGGATTTGTTGTATCCCTTATCTTGATGATATTCTGATATTCTCTAAAACATTTCAAGAACATCTGAGGCTCGTTTTCGATCGTTTAGCCACAGCTAACCTTTTGTTTCAACCGCCTAAAGCAGCGTTTGCAGTAAATGCAATCAATTATTTAGGACAAACAATAACAGCTGAAGGCATTTCACCTCAAGATAGTAAGATAAAAGCAGTCTTAGAAGTTCCTCCGCCTACTAATGTTGATGAATTAGACAATTCCTTGGGCTGGCATCTTATCATAGAAGATTCATTCAAAATTTTGCGATTATCGCGAAACCTTTGTCCGCATTAACAATGAAGGTTGCTCCTTTCCAATGCGGGAAGTGAACAGCAGTATGCTTTTGAAACATTAAAACAGGCCCTAACAACCAAACCCATATTGTCGCATTTTAGAATTGATTTGCCGGTCGAAGTTAGATGTGACGGTTCTTCCATCGGTTTAGGAACAATTTTAATCCAAAAACATACTGAAGGCAATAAAGTAGTTGCTAGCGCTTCGCGTATGACGACTAAAGCCGAAAAGAATTATGCCATCAGTGAGATAGAAGCACTAGCAATTGTTTACGCTCTCAAAAAATTCCGCTCTTTTTTGATAGGCATCAAGTTCAAAGTCATAACAGATCATTGTAGTCTTTGTTGGATGTTTAGTAAAAAGAAATTATCACCTCGTTTGACGAGATGGGCGCTTTCTTTACAAGAATTTGACTTTGAAGTTGTTTATAAAAGTGGACAACATCACAAAGATGCTGATTGTTTATCGAGAAATCCAATTGACCCTCCTAATGAACCCAGAATTGAAAGAGAGATAAATCTATTGACAATACTAGATGACCCCGAATTTTTAGCTAATGAGCAAAGAAAAGATAAAAGGATAGAGAAGGTAATAAAACAGCTTGACGGCGATGAGCCATTACCAGCAAATGAAAAGAAGAAAATTGAAAAGTTTACGATCGTAAACAATATTCTGCACAAAGTGATTTTCTTAAAAACTGGACCTAAATTACTTCCGGTAATACCATCAAGTTTAAGAAGAGAGCTAATGTACGCTATGCATGAATATCCATTAGCAGGACATTTAGGGCAGCATAAAACATTTGAAAGAGTCAGAGCTAGATTTTATTTTCCACGAATGAAGAAATATATCAACAATTATGCCAGAACTTGTGCCGATTGTCAAACGAAGAAAAGATCTTATTTGATACCTGCAGGTTTATTGCAGCCGATTACTTGCGGCGGAGTAGCTGAAAGAATTGGAATTGATATCCACGGGCCTTTTCCGAAATCATTCAAAGAAAATAAACACATCGTTGTTGCTACGGAATATTTCACACGTTTTGCTATTGTAAGAGCTTTGCCTGAAGCAACAATCGCTCAAATTGCACTTTTCATTACGGAAAATATTGTTTGCCAGTTTGGTTGCCCAAAAGAAATCTCGTCGGATAGAGGTGCACAGTTTAGATCAAAATTAATGAGCGAATTCGTTAATTTAATGCAGACCAAACATCGATTCACTACCTCTTATCATCCACAGTGCAATGGTTTAACCGCAAGGTTTAATGCGACACTTGCCACCATGATAAGCATGTATGTGGACGACAAACACAAAACATGGGACCGAGCGCTCCATTTTGTTACTTTCGCTTACAATTTAGCAGTTGGTGCTTCTACTGGTTTTTCACCCTTTTATTTAATGTACGGACGAGAACCTGTTTTTCCACTTGAAAACCTTTTACAATCTCCCTCTCAGGGTCTAGAAGACCAACAAACCTATGTAGACTCTTTAGTCGACCATCTACAAATCATTCGAAGAATTACTCAAGAAAACCTGACTAATAGTCAATTGAAAAGTAAGCAATTCTATGATCGAAATAAGGAAGACAGAAGACTAAAAGTAGGTCAAAAGGTTCTAGTCTTCACTCCTCAAAGAAAAGTTGGAAAGTCTGAAAAATTAATGCATAACTGGCTAGGTCCCTATCAAATCATTGAAGTAATGTCTCCTCTGATTTATAAAGTTAAGTGTTTACAAAAACCTTATAAAACTGACCTAGTTAACATTTCTAGAATCAAAGTTTACCATGAGCGTACCAAAGTAAGCGACAGAGAAGTATCGAGTGAAGAAACAGATATACTATCAGAATCAGATCAATACAATTTAGACGTACTAACAAAAATAATCAGTAACTTGAGTGAACAATCAGACTCACGCGTAACTAATGAAAATCAAGAACAAAACGCTCAGAATGCACCTTTTGATGAAAACCTTTCAGATTTAATTGAACAAACTAACGAACAGGCTAATGTGTTAAATGAAGAGCAAGAAACTTTTAATGACATGGAACAACTCCATTACAAATTCAGATTACGATGCAGATACTGAGCTAGAAAGCTCACCTAACAATTTGAACTCCCGAGAATTTCGACGGAGCCAAAGAAGTCGCAATCCATCAACGAGATTAGCCAACTATTTTCTGTTCGGATTTTTCTCCTTGTTTTTGTTTATGACTACAGAAACTAGTTTCATCAAAGTGCATCCAGTGCTCTGGAAAGAAAGAAAAAGTTATATTGTAAAAGGAATGTTTATGTTCGTGTTAGATATAACTCACCTTGTCACTTGCTTAACACTCAGGATTCTGAATCTCTTCCACACAGTCATTGATGGAATGGTGTAATCAAAGTTTCTTGTCGGATTTTACTCAACCTCTGGATAATCTTTGCCAAGAACCGAAAATGTTTAAAAGAGATATCCGTACAAGAGACCGAAGAAGTTTAACAGTAGGTTTAATGATGTTGGGATCAATCGTAATCAGCTCTTTATTCAGTGTAGGAATTGGTGCGATAGCTCTGGCAAAGACGGTTAACTTAGAAACTAAATTTTCTGAAATAGAAACATTACAGGAAGAACTGTTCGTTGAAACCAAACAATTGGCAGCAAATCAAAAAGCAGTTAAAAATTTGTTCTTAGTAATCCAATCAGTCTTCAAAAATGTTTCGCATCAAATAATTGATATACATAAACGAATCGATAAATTAGAGACAACTTTACCGCATACAATGTATATCCTGGTATGTTTTCTTCTATCGGTTCAGGAATATTAAACACAGTGGTGTGTTTCGACCTCTTGCTAAGAGTATTCAAAATTCTTAATCATTAAGATTAGATTAGATCTTTTCACCTTTTCCTTGACTAACCATGAATCTCCGAAAAATCTATCTTTTCAGGTGAAAATCATTCCATTGACATCTGAATTTATTTTAAAAGATCCAAGATCTATTCCTGCTGCCCGCTCTGGACCTATCAATATACCACTTTTGCACATGGCGAATTATAAATTCAAACTGTGAGGCACAAATGGAAATACCGTATTTAGTTGGTTTATCTTCGAAGAAGTGACGAATGTCGATTCTTTTACAAACGATTTGATCATTTTCATCATAAGAAAAACAAATACGTAATGTTGCTTGGTTATTCACAAGAGGTTTACTATGTTTCTTGATTGAAGGTTGAAGAAGGAATGAGCGTTCAGAGCTCTGCACTCTTCTTTATATACCCATCTGAATTGTCCCTCGAGAGAATTGCACAAGCACATCATCTATCTGAGGCAGCTCTTTCGCTCCTGTTATTATGATAGATCCGGTTGAGTAATATATCAATGTTAATCCATTAAGTTTGAAGTAAACTGCTGGATAAATCTCAGGTTCGTATGTTGTATCATCATAAGAGTCTATCAGTTCTCTTATGTTGAATGTATATGGTACAAAGCTGTGCGCAGTAATGTTAACAACTTTGACAAAGCTAACTTTGTTGTCTGGATAAATTCCTTGTAATGTTGCTCCGGCTTTCGTTACATCTTTAAAGCCTGTAGAAATGACTTTTCCCGAGGCGAAAACTAACAAACCCCCATTTTTACGAATCACTTGGGCATTGAATTTCTTTTCACGCTTAGAATTATCGATATCTAATTTAATTGATCCGTCTTTTTTCCATAGACTTACAATATTATCAATCGTATAACTATGCGAGTTTGACGACATAATTATTTGTGGGATGATAGAAAGTGCGAACTAATAAAACAAAAATGATTAGGATCATTATGAACCCAATCACATTCTTTTATGTTAACCAATCCATTTTGTGTTTGATTTGAAATATTTCGACGTTCTTATATAGTCTGAATCCATGCTTGCGCATGCTTTGACAACTTTTGTCTTAAAAAGAACAATTTGTTTTGGCCTAAAACCGGGCTTTGTCCCAGAGTGGACTGGCCCAGTAAAACCATTTTGGTCCAGTAAAACCGTTTTGGCATTAAACCGGACTTTTTATAACTACTATGGCACTTATATGTTTCTAGGGTTTTCTCGATTTTCTCAGTAACCGCAAGTATTAGACTGATACAGAAAAACACGTATCTAATAATTTTCAGTCGTCTATAGAAAATCAAAAAAATCAAAATTTATTAATGTGCAAAAAAACACCGCGAGATGCATGTTCTCCTTTTAAATTCATTTTTTATGACCAAATTTTCTTACCAAACAACAAACTGATTTCAATTGTGGCAATATAAAATTGGAAGTGATAAATCAAGACACAGATTTCAGATTTCAATGTGGTTGTAATTTATTTATTTATTTAATCAAACCAGAAATTTTCGCAAGGTTCATGTAAGCCTTAACACAACTCAAACCTGAATTTATCAAACATTCGCAGAACATTAACGAGAGGAAAATAAAAATTTTTTGTCGAAAGATACATCATGTAGTTGACAATGTTGACCACGGTTGATTCGAGGAATTCTCAATGATCTCAACAAATCTTCACTATCTTAGTGGTAAAGTCACACGAGAAAGCATTTTCCGTCACACAATGGTCATAAAACGACTTAACCAAAGCTTTGACTTGATCAATGCTCAAATCCTTTTCCCCGGCCTCTGTTGGCAAACAAATAATCGCAGCCTTCTCCAAATGAATAGCCCAATTGTCCTCAGGAAGAAGGTCCTTTTCTTTGAATCCATCTTTAACACTAGAATGAAGCGATGAATTAGAGCACAGGATTGCCACTTCTCTCATGAAGAACATAGAACTAGACTGTTAACCTTGCACATCAAGAAAACAAAAAATGTTGGGCATTTTATTTTGATAAACTTATAAACTAATGCTATTCTGCATATTACGAACCACTCATGATTTCGATTTGGACGACAATGCCTGAACACCGATTTTGCCTCTCTGTTCCTGATGGTCTAGGAACGCAGAGACCACGAACTCACGGCACCTTGCATACATTTCATGTATGGTGTGGTGCGAGGAAACAGAAGCCTCACGGCCTCATAAGAGGCGTCCTCGGCGAATGAGTACATCAGCCGGAACGCATTGGGAAACGGGAACCTTAGCTCGTCGAACCAGGTTTCCGCAACCACACTCCGTTGAGCGGTACGGCCAGAGTGCCTCTTATGGTGAGGGCACCTAAACGCCCTGGCAACTCCGCGCTCGATCTCAGCGTCTCAAGATGCAACAGCTTATAGCCCGCTACCAACGTTGTATTGCTGCCTCGGGCAAATACTTTGAATAAATAGTTGATAGCCCTTCGCTATCACCATTAGGACAAAACATTATCTAGTGCTCTAATAAGAAAAAAAAATTAACATTGAGGCCTATGGAATTGATATATGCCCAAAGGCGTAATTTGTTTATGTTAAAAACAAGTATGGCAGATTCCCTAAGGCGATATACATTTTCGAGAAAGGATACTCTCTTTGCGCATGCGCTGTCCTTATTTGGGGGGGGGGGGGAATAGGCTCTGCCTTTTTCGCACAATAGTCAACCTTTACTACTAATATAATTGTTGCTTACAGGCTGATTTAAGAGGACTTGAGGCACAAAATACAAGTAGTCTGATTCAACAGAAAAGCTCTTCACAACAAACGATTGCTGATGAATGAGTGGATCATTGCCATGCACCACTGAAATAATTTACTTCGAATAGATTGGCCTTTGAATGACTGAAAATTAAAGGGCTGACCATTGAAGATACATAATTTTTAACACAAGTTGTATTTATAATAAATTATTCCGTGCAATTGCACTTGAAACCACTTGTTATAAATATTGTTGCTATTAATATTTATCGAAGTTATCAATTCGATTGAATCAATCACTAACTGTGCACTCGCCAATTGTTTTGACTCAACTTTACCTAATCTATTATCATAACTATTAGATCACTTGATATGTTTTAGCATGCTGATTGAAGTTCCAAATAAAGAGTAGACTTAATTTATTCATTATCTTTGTCAAGATTGTGATTGAAAAAATGAAAGTTCATAAAAAATCTAATTGGTATAAAGTTCAATCCTGCTAAACATTTTATTTTAGTTTTCCAGTTTCCATTATGCTTCCGTAAAAATAGAATGGAAATTCCAATCCGACAAATCTTATGGGGCCCTATGATGACCAAGTCGGACCCAATTTATCTGTTTTTGCATAGTATTCCTGGTGCGAGGATCAGAAAATTTACGAATGAAAATTGTATCTCCGTAGATAGATGATTGAAATCAATTGGAAACAAAACAAGTTATCTTGCCCCAAGAGTTCATTTTTCATGATTGATTTTTTTCGAGCATTTAGTGCGAGGTCTGGGCTATGAAGAATATGAGTTTAGTCATATTCGAGTCACCAATTCAACAACAATCTCCAATTGTAAGCGAAAAATCTGAAATTTCCATACAACTCCATTTTGTTACAATAATTGAAATATTTTCCTTCAAAAGTCAGAAAACAGGCTCAGCTTTTCGTGAATCAACTGCATACAAATAAGAAACACTTTAGCGAAATTTCAAGCGATTTTATACGCTCTTTAGTTGAATAATTAATGATGGATCAAACTTTTAAAAAAATCCCTTGCAATGCGCCAATTTTCACAATCGATTTTAATTGTTACGAATTCGCTTTTAAATAACAAGATTCAGCACATGATTCAACACAATTGAGCTATCAATTGTAAAAACACATTTTCTTTTTCGCAAATTTTGAATATGAAAATTGCCAAATGAACTTGCGGACCAAAATTTCGAAATGGAGTGTATTATGCTGAATATTGAAAACTGAAAGTTGAATAACTTGTGTAAGTTCTAGTCATTGATAACAAAAAGTTTAATTAATATAAAATATTAGAAAAAAATTTATTGATCACAGAAAACTTTTTATACAATTTTTTTACAGTTTCACTATAAACTTGGTTTTGGCTGGTATTGGTTCAAATTTGGTTCATGACATTCAGAGGTAGGAAACAATGCTAAGAGTTGTTGCGGTACAATTGAATTTGACTGCGGATCAAAATCAAAATGATCATTTCTCAAAAGACGTAATTGACATTGACTGAAAAGTGGAGATTTTTGAGAAAAGTGAAAGTTGATTGGCAAACGAAGGTTCAACAGGAAACAGGAAAGTGGATCAAGATTGGATATGCAAAAATTTGCATAATTTGATATTGTCTGAGGCAAGTTGAGGCTAAATATTGGCAAATGTTTAAAGAAGTCTGTCTGTGGCTATCTTCAGGTTTATGGCGAAACATTTTCTAGCAAATTTCAACAAAAAATGAGAAAATAAGAATATCTATAAAATTAAAAATGCAGGTAAGTTCACCCGTTTAATAAAAACATGTATCTCTATTTGAATCGTCTGGTTAGTAAACACTTAAATAATTGAGTTACCATTATGTTTGCTTATCGACCGAATCCATAACCAGCTTTACCACCGATTCCTTTGACTCCTGCGGCTCCTGCAGCACCAGCAGCCTTCTTGAATCCAGCAGCTCCAGCAGCACCGGCTTTACCACCAGCTGCACCTGCTGCTCCAGTGGCGAATCCCTTTTTACCTCCAGTAGCTCCACTCTTGAATCCAGAGGCTCCAGCAGCACCAGCGAAACCTCCTTTAGCTGCTTTTCCTCCAACAGCACCACCGGCAGCACCATGAGCAGCAGATTTGCCGAATTTGAAACCTTGGCTCATTCCAAACTTCTTGACTACACCGATCTTCTTGTTGTAACCAGCTCCTCCAGCCTTAGAGAAACCTCCTTTGGAACCAAACTTTTTACCGAAAGCAACAGAAGCGAAACCACCCTTAGAAGCAGCACCCTTTGATCCACCAACAGCTCCTTTAGCGCCATAAGCTGCACCTCCCTTTGCGCCTTTTGCACCAGCGGCATAACCAGCTTTTCCAGCCTTTGCACCTTTGAAACCGGCAGCTGCTCCACCAGCTGCTCCTCCTTTATAAGCACCGAGTCCTGCACCAGCTCCACCACCGATTCCTGATTCGGCTCCTTCTAAATCAGCTAATACATCTCGTCTTTCTCTTTCCAAAGCTACGTCTTCTTCACCATCGAAAGTCTCCTCAGCATCGAATTCCTCTTCGGCACGGACAAATTGAACACAAAGGATAAGAGTTGAGGCGAAGAGAGCGAATAACTGAAACCAGAAAAAAAACGAAAAGTAAAATTAGTGAAAAAAAGTAAAAAAATCTCATGTTAGTTGAACAGTAATAGTTAGACGATATTTACCAATTGCTTGTTCATATTGATTAATAGTGATAAAAGAAAATTTTCTACGAAAATGAAACAAATTTAAAGCTGACAAAAATAAAGAGTTGTTTTTGATTCGAATAGTTCAGTTTGTTTGATTTGTTACTATCTCAATGAGCTTTGGAACTCAACTTGTATTGTTGTAAAGTTTTGCGAGCTCTTATATACGCAACTTTGGGAAGCGGGAAGAAAATGAGACAACGAAAGGTGAGTATATCCCATTAGCCTTGGAATATGTTTTTCTTGATTCGATTGATTGAGAAAAGTAACCAATTATTAGCCTGGTTTGTTTTAGTGATAGTTTTGTCTTCCCTTGGATTTACTCGATAAGACAGATTTCGAGTAGGGTTAAGTTTAGTTACAATTGTTGCTCATTGTATGATCAAGGAGCCATAACTTTCTTGTGTATTACCTGCAGGTAATGCATAAAAAGTCCTCTTCGGCTCACTTCTCTTCCATTTCATCCACACATGTTTCAGCTTAGCCTTGGTGGTAGATTTAAAAAGATTAAATCTAAAGGGATATGAAAGAAATTGGAAATTGGATCTCAATTTTTTTAATATTGATTTTCTGGTAGAGCTTAAAAATAGCCAGGCTCAACCTTATAGTGAGCTTATGATACAAAATTATCATTTTTTGTTATTACATTAATATTTATTCAATCATCGGTGTCAGTCCAGTCTTCCAGTCAAAGTTCAGTTAGCAATTTGTGCTGATACTTGTAGCGCTGATAAATACAGAACGATTTCTTAAATGAATCATAAATGATTAATGCTTATTCATTACTGATTCATAAATAAATGATTTTTCTCAATATTTTGTACAAAGCTTAGGCAAGCGATGTAATCACGAAATTCATTTAAAGCATCAGTCGAGATACGCTTTTCAGTGGTTATTGTCGACAAATAGAGCCACATTAGATTTTATCAATTTGATAGCTAATCTCATATCGAACAGCCAATTGTTCATTGGCAATGTTGCACTCTCATTTGTAAGGTGCCTCATGAATCATGATATTTATCTAAGCAATCTTGAGATAGATTAAGCTTCAATCAAGATGGATGTGTTTTATGAAACTGTGTCGCTGTAAAACTAGTTAATTTATTTCAGAGGTTAATCTAGATCCAAAATTTTCGCTTTTTAAATATAAACGAAGTTCAATTTTCTTTCATATTTGTGATTCAACTTGGATTCAACATTATCTAACTTGAAATTTCTTCATAGTGAAGTTTAAAAATAATTTTATATAATCTTTAGTGATCAAATTGAAATGCAACAAAGTATACTTTTGTCAATTGTTTTAGCCACCTTGCTTGTGCTTCACTCGACAGTAGCAACTAAAGCACATTGGAAACAATGTTTCGATGATTCGTGTCCGATTAAAAACACTAAATTTTCATCTAAAACCAGTTCTCGCGACGTTTCAGGTAGATTAGATAAAACCACAACTTCTTGGTCTTCAAAAGGCGATGGAATCAGTTTTGAGGTGCAAGCTCCCGCATCTGGCATCCCTGGTCAGACAATAGAGCTTGAATGGGATGAGGACACTTCAGCCGTTTTGTATACTTGTAGTGGTCGCGTAACTACAATTTATGGTGATGATTACAACCAGACCATTACTGATTACAATATCACACCAGAGATAAATGGAACTGCAATTTATTTCAATGATAAACTCTACTGTTCCTGGGCTATAAAGATAGCCAACTCTACATTTCCTTATGAACTGATTGACCCACCTCAATATTACATCTCCGAACGTGGATACCAAATCTATTACAACTTTACCCAAACTGTACCTATTGCTGCAGCCAACTACAGTCAGCTACCTAAAAGTGTTGAACCATTTGTCGATGGTTATCAATACAAAGCCCTTGGATCAGAAAAGTATCTCTTAATTGCTAGAGTAACAAATGATTCAACTGATTTCTTGTTGAAAGTCAATGGAGAAACTCCAAGATTGGTTGAAGTGAATTTAAAAAGTGACATAAGCATAAATATTAAGTGCGATTTCGAGAAACAACTCTTAAAAATGTCCACAAAGTTCTATGACGCAGAAAGCAATCTTTTGTATTTCGATGCTGGGAAAATTGATGGAGATGAATGCCTCTGGTCATTACTTGATTCGTTCGAAGTTCGTTCGTATCCAGCAAAACTCAAGGAAACGACTTATAAATTGCAAATGATTGAAAACAGCAGATTTGTTCATTTTGATGAAAACAATTTCAGAATAATAACACCTACTTCTGCTTCCAGCTCATTAATAATCGCCAAATCAATGTTAATTGTCACGTTACTTTCTGTATTCTTCATTTAATCGAAAGTATTAATACCTGAATTTGAATGTCAAGAATTTTAGTAATGTCACATTTGTTGAATTCAGTGCGAAATATGATTTATTAAACAAGATTCATTAATGTTTTATTTAAACCAATCATTCACCAATTCACTAATAAATCATTATAAATCAAAATGAATTTAAATTCAATTCTGGCAAACTTTTTCTCTCGTATTTATCTGTTTAGCTAAACTGTGGTGAGACTTCACCCGGTTACTAGATTTATGAATTTCTGATTTATAAAACAAGACATTAAAGATCATTGCAAAAGTATTGTCAAGCGAACACTCGCAAGCTTTAGTTTTAGACGCGATTTCAATGTTGTATATTGTTTCCACTTGAGATATTTATGCTTCAGATCAAGAAGCTCATTTAAAACTCTATTTTTCCAATGTTAATGGTCTAAAATATGACAATTATAATAACTGATAAAAAGAATTCAGTAATTCAAATTAACGCGTCAAAGTACAGTTAGAAATTTGTGTTGATAATTAAAGCACTGATTCATACAGAACAATAGTCTTGATTGAGTAATGAATGAATTTTCCCAATACTTTTGTACGAAACTTAGGCAAGCAATGTAATCACTAAATTCATTTAAAGCAACGGTCGTGATAAGCTTTTCAATAAAGATTGTCAATAAATAGAGTCACATTAGAAGCTGTCCTTGATCAGTTTGGAAGCTGATCACATATCGAACACCCAATTGTTCATTGGGAATGTTGGTGAGGGCGTTGGAGTGCATTTCTTGCGAAACAGAGGAGAGAAAATTGATTATCCGAAGATAAAGATGAAACAGCAAAAGTAAAAGGTTAATCAAGTTACCCGAAGGAGGATCGGCTAAATTGCCTGTTCTCAATTTTGTCTGAAATGATACTTTTTAGACACAAAATCTGGTTTTGGCTTTGCGGCCTCTTTCACCGTGATAAAAAATACAAAACTTGAATCATACTATGAACTTTTCTTGCGACCGTGTTGGTTTTTTAAACAATGAAACAAATAATAGAAACTGATTACAATTATTCAAAGCCAACGGATGAAAAGCTTTTACCGAGAGGCATGTTTAATACGCGATTCAAAACAAATTAGAATGTTAAAATTCGTCACTAATCACCGTGATGAGTTACACTCTATTAATTTATTAGCGAAAATTCAGTTCTTTGATATAATAAAGTGCGTTAATCTTATTCCTAATGTTATGATAGTACTTGCAATGTCAGCCGGTATTGAACTAGCAAATCGTTTGCTGGATCGAGCTCCCGACAATTTGTGGAATCAAAATGAAATTCGGTGATACAATTGAAAAATTTGCATTCTGAATGATTTCCACCATGTGCAAAGAAGCGAAGAGGCCACATGAGGACGTCAATCAAAGAGATGCATTGTTTTGAATCGTAAAAATTGTAGTTTTCCCTTGTAGTTCACCTAGCTGGCAGTGCAAGGAAAAATCAAAAAACTTTGGGAACTTTCCAGCTTCAGCTAAGTTGAAGGCATAATCAGCATATTTCTAAATCCCTGACATGAAGGATCGCTGGGAACATAAGAAGTATAACCCAGTATCATAAGAGAGTAAAGCAATGTTAAAACTATCATACGTCAGCTGTGTAGCGGCGTAGTCTGAGCGAGTTTTCAGAGGAATCCATTGACTATATGACTTTAATGATCAATAGGCTTAATTGAATTTTCTTTCGTGAATGTCAATCCAAATCTCTCAGAATCAGATTAAAGTATTTTTAATTTAATTTAATCTATTAAGGAAGATTGAATTACACTGCCCAATGAATAGTGTAAATAAGCTATTTTACAAGCGGTGCAGTTTCTGGTAAGTGAGTGTATGTTTAAAGGGTGTTCGTGTGAGGAGCGGAGTATAAAAATGCGCTATGGAATGACGGCTTCCTAAGCATAATATCAGAAAATTGTGTTAATGCCAAGGCAAATGATTTTTCCCTCTCACACGAAGTTTCTTAACACCCTGTATAATTGTTATTACAAATGAGAATGTGACTTTTATTATGTAATGTAATTGTTGTCTACTGGCTGACTTGAGAGGACTAACGGTTTAAAATAGTCTGATTCAATAGAAAAGCTCTTCACAACAAACGATTGCTGATGAATGAGTGGATCAATGCCATGCATCACTGAAATAATTTACTTCGAATAGGTTGACCTTTGAATGGTTGAGAATTAAAGGGCTGACCATTGGAGATACATAATTTTTAAGTCAACACATTTTGAACTAATAATACATTATTCCGTGCAATCGCACTTGAAACCACTTGTTATAAATATTGTTATTATTAATATTTATCTCAGTTATCAATCAGATTAAATCAAACACATCTTTTGCACTCGTGAATTGTCATGACTTGAAATTACCTAATCTATTATCATAATCATTGAACACTCAATATGTTCTTTAATGCTGATTGAAGCCGTCAACTTAAGCCTGTTAGATCAAATTAAAGACGATCTTACAATCGAGATCTTGTTCGTACTGTGTCCCTTAGTTGCCATAAATGAGATCATTTTAAGGGTCAAAATTACAAGAATGGAATTTAATTTCACAATTTTCTAGACGTAATCTTGTTGATTATATTATAATAATATTTTATTATAATTATAATAATTTTATTATAATTATTGTTTAATAAGGCCGTACGCGATGTCTATGGTTAGCTGCTATTTGGTAAGACTTTAACAATGCATAAGAAACAGATTCCAAACACGATGGAAGTAACTTTGATTGTTTGTGGCCAAAGAATGGCCAAATAAGCAATAAAGGGGGATTTATTAATATTTTGATAGAAGTCATTCATTCAAAAGCAGGTTGTTAATCATTATGTACCTATTATCATTGAATTCATTCCAGTATTTCATACATTTTGCTCGTGTTGCTTTGGCAAAAGTGCGGATGGGCAATACATAAATGTTGTCTTGATTGACTATTAATACAAACAGCTATTTATTGTGCACCAAAGAGGCGTTCAATAATTATCTTGTTAGTCCGATAACTCGGGTTGACAAGATTAAAGTTGATAAAAAATGTTATTAATACAAAGCTCAATTCTGGTAAACATTTTATTTTAGTTTTACTGTTTCCAGTTTAAACAAAAATGTTTTCAATTAATAATTTGCTATTATACCAGCCTCTAGTCAACAGTTTGATTGGGCTTGCCCTCTTCTGGTTGGTAAAGTATTTATTCAATACAATAAAAAGGATTCGTTCATTACCAGCTGGTCCTTGGGGTCTTCCTATTGTTGGTTATTTACCCTTCATTAAAAATGATATCTATCTTGTGTTTGATCAGTTATCTAAAAAGTATGGGCCAGTTTATAGTTTGAAATTGGGTTCTTTCGATGTGGTCGTGGTTTGTGATTGGCCTCACATGAAAGATGCTGTTGTCAATGATGCCTTACTTGCTCGACAACATGAAGTTTTTTTCCCTGGTGTCGTTGAAGGACGTTCATTTGCTGAAATGTCAGGTGACCCTTGGCGTGAACATAGACGTTTATCACTCCATATTTTACGAGATGTCGGTCTTGGAAAGAGCACAATTGAAACATTGGTCAAAGAAGAGGTTGACCAGTTTCTTTCAGCCTTGGAAAATGATGGTAAACCTGTTGATTTCGAAAAATGTATTTCTCGCTCTGTAACAAATAACGTCTCAATTTTATTGTTTGGCCATAAATATGATCGTGACGATCCTACTGCTATCGCAATTTCAGCAGCAAATACCGAAGTCGGGCGTAGTTTTAACTTCGCCGGTTTAGTGGCTTTTCTACCATGGTTGGCTAGTATTGTGTTTAAATTTGAATTTTTTAATATACGCCGGTTGAAGAAGTGCTTTCAAATTGTCGATTCATATATTAATGATGAAATTGTTAAACACCAGGAAAAAAATTCTCAAGAAGTTATAGATTACATTGATGGTTATCTTGTTGAGAAGAAAAACAGAGAAAAGCAAAACAAAGTGGACGATAATTTCACCCTTGATATATTGAGACGCAATGCTGGTGCATTTTATGGAGCTGGAACTGAAACTGTATCAAGTACGATGGAATGGATAATGATATATTTAGTCAAATATCCAGAGTACCAAGATAAAATACGTTCAGAGATAGCTGATGTCATTGGATTTGAAAGAAGCCCAGATTATGTTGACAGAAATAGAATGCCATTTACAATGGCTTTTATCCATGAAATACATCGAATTGGTTCCGTCGTTGCAAATAATTTACTCAGGAGAGCATCAAGTGATACAAAAATCGGCAATTACTATATACCTAAAGATACTCTGGTTATCTTAAATTTCTGGTCAGTTAACCGTGATCCTAAACTGTGGCCTAATCCAGATAAATTTGACCCAACTCGTTTCCTTACTGAAGATGGCAGTAAAGCAGTGAAACCAGCTCATCTTATACCTTTCAGTGCTGGTAAAAGGAACTGTCCAGGGGAAAGTTTAGCCAATGTTGAACTGTTTTTGTATTTAGTTTGTATGTTACAAAAATATCGTGTCAAAGTTAAATCAGGAACTAAAATATCAACTGAAGCAACTTTTGGTTTATCAAGACGTCCATCCAACCTACCAACTTTCATCTTTGAGAAAATTTCCAATTCCAACTAAACTTGCATGTTTCTTATGTTAATATTTGAGTATCAAAGTGATTTTTAATTTGATGAGTAAACAGTATGTTGTTACCATTTGTTTAAATAATCATAACCTTTTGGCGCAAAATTAATTATTATTATTATTACTGTAAACTAGACTCACCCTCGTTTCATTTGGGATTAACACTAGTGTCAGTATCAATAAATAATCCCATTTCAAGTGAACATAAGAGTCTGATAGCACACATTTTAATGTTGACATATTAATTTAATATTTCATAAGATATGAAACTTGAAACTAAAGCCGTGAAGTGCACAAAATTGATGGAAAGGAAAATAGCCAATTTAGACCATTTCAAGTCATTTGATCAGTGAATTATTAAAACTTGATATTTACAAACTATGCTTTTTGAGAATAATTTTATCCTATCAGAATATTTGATAATGCATATCGGAAAATACAAGAGCCGTAGTTGGTATAATTTCAAACCATGTTATCAATATGATTGCACTTGGTTATCTTTGGTTTTTTTGTTTTATATATCTGAATATTTTGATGAAATCACAGGGTTACTGATCGAAACAATATTTTTGCTATTATTTTACAATCATTCAGTGATTTGGTTACCCTTCAATTTCAATAACTTTTTTGTCCCTTTGGGTTATTTGTATTGTTCGTTACAATACAAATACACTGGTTCTGATGTGTTGTTCTGGTTTTGTTGTGCTGGTTCATGAGTCCGATGAGTTAAAAACTGTTATTTCCCTTTAGATGAGTGATTATTATCTTATTAGGTTTATATTCTCATTCAACAAGTATTACTTTTTTGCGCAAATAACTTCTAACCAGTACTGACTATCGATTAATGTTAAATGTTTAGTTGATAAAATCGACTGAACGTTTGATAAGTTAATTTACTCTTTATTTATGTAAATACAGAAGCGGTCAAAAAAACTGACAGTCAATCAATTGTTCGTAACTCAGTCAGCGATTGTTCAAATAATTTGAAACTCAGTTAATCAGTTCTATGATGTTTGCTGAACGATAATTCATTAGAAGCAATATTTTGTGTGACTTTTTCAGCATAAACACACGCATGAATTCTGTTTGGCATTGAATTGATGAGGGAAGTTATCAAATTTAATGCTATTTCTATGTAGTTTTTTTAGAAATTATGAGTGCAATTAAAATCGAATAAATGGCCGACAATAAAATGGTGCATCTTAATTTATATGTTTTAAGTGTTATAATTTATAAGTTTAATTAATATAAAATATTAGAAAAAAATTTATTGATCACAGAAAACTTTTTATACAATTTTTTTACAGTTTCACTATAAACTTGGTTTTGGCTGGTATTGGTTCAAATTTGGTTCATGACATTCAGAGGTAGGAAACAATGCTAAGAGTTGTTGCGGTACAATTTGACTGCGGGTCAAAATCGAAATGATCATTTCTCAAAAGACATAATTGACATTGACTGAAAAGTGGAGATTTTTGAGAAAAGTGAAAGTTGATTGGCAAACGAAGGTTCAACAGGAAACAGGAAAGTGGATCAAGATTGGATATGCAAAAATTTGCATAATTTGATATTGTCTGAGGCAAGTTGAGGCTAAATATTGGCAAATGTTTAAAGAAGTCTGTCTGTGGCTATCTTCAGGTTTATGGCGAAACATTTTCTAGCAAATTTCAACAAAAAATGAGAAAATAAGAATATCTATAAAATTAAAAATGCAGGTAAGTTCACCCGTTTAATAAAAACATGTATCTCTATTTGAATCGTCTGGTTAGTAAACACTTAAATAATTGAGTTACCATTATGTTTGCTTATCGACCGAATCCATAACCAGCTTTACCACCGATTCCTTTGACTCCTGCGGCTCCTGCAGCACCAGCAGCCTTCTTGAATCCAGCAGCTCCAGCAGCACCGGCTTTACCACCAGCTGCACCTGCTGCTCCAGTGGCGAATCCCTTTTTACCTCCAGTAGCTCCACTCTTGAATCCAGAGGCTCCAGCAGCACCAGCGAAACCTCCTTTAGCTGCTTTTCCTCCAACAGCACCACCGGCAGCACCATGAGCAGCAGATTTGCCGAATTTGAAACCTTGGCTCATTCCAAACTTCTTGACTACACCGATCTTCTTGTTGTAACCAGCTCCTCCAGCCTTAGAGAAACCTCCTTTGGAACCAAACTTTTTACCGAAAGCACCAGAAGCGAAACCACCCTTAGAAGCAGCACCCTTTGATCCACCAACAGCTCCTTTAGCGCCATAAGCTGCACCTCCCTTTGCGCCTTTTGCACCAGCGGCATAACCAGCTTTTCCAGCCTTTGCACCTTTGAAACCGGCAGCTGCTCCACCAGCTGCTCCTCCTTTATAAGCACCGAGTCCTGCACCAGCTCCACCACCGATTCCTGATTCGGCTCCTTCTAAATCAGCTGATACATCTCGTCTTTCTCTTTCCAAAGCTACGTCTTCTTCGCCATCGAAAGTCTCCTCAGCATCGAATTCCTCTTCGGCACGAACAAATTGAACACAAAGGATAAGAGTTGAGGCGAAGAGAGCGAATAACTGAAACCAGAAAAAAAAGAAAAGTAAAATTAGTGAAAAAAAGTAAAAAAATCTCATGTTAGTTGAACAGTAATAGTTAGATGATATTTACCAATTGCTTGTTCATATTGATTAATAGTAATAAAAGAAAATTTTCTACGAAAATGAAACAAATTTAAAGCTGACAAAAATAAAGAGTTGTTTTTGATTCGAATAGTTTAGTTTGTTTGATTTGTTACTATCTCAATGAGCTTTGAAACTCAACTTGTACGGTTGTCACTTTTTGCGAGCTCTTATATACTCAACTTTGGGAAGCGGGAAGAAAATGAGACAACGAAAGGTGAGTATATCCCATTAGCCTTGGAATATGTTTTTCTTGATTCGAGTGATTGAGAAAAGTAACCAATTATCAGCCTGGTTTGTTTTAGTGATAGTTTTGTCTTCCCTTGGATTTACTCGATAAGACAGATTTCGAGTAGGGTTAAGTTTAGTTACAATTGTTGCTCATTGTATGATCAAGGAGCCATAACTTTCTTGTGTATTACCTGCAGGTAATGCATAAAAAGTCCTCTTCGGCTCACTTCTCTTCCATTTCATCCACACATGTTTCAGCTTAGCCTTGGTGGTAGATTTAAAAAGATTAAATCTAAAGGGATATGAAAGAAATTGGAAATTGGATCTCAATTTTTTTAATATTGATTTTCTGGTAGAGCTTAAAAATAGCCAGGCTCAACCTTATAGTGAGCTTATGATACAAAATTATCATTTTTTGTTATTACATTAATATTTATTCAATCATCGGTGTCAGTCCAGTCTTCCAGTCAAAGTTCAGTTAGCAATTTGTGCTGATACTTGTAGCGCTGATAAATACAGAACGATTTCTTAAATGAATCATAAATGATTAATGCTTATTCATTACTGATTCATAAATAAATGATTTTTCTCAATATTTTGTACAAAGCTTAGGCAAGCGATGTAATCACGAAATTCATTTAAAGCATCAGTCGAGATACGCTTTTCAGTGGTTATTGTCGACAAATAGAGCCACATTAGATTTTATCAATTTGATAGCTAATCTCATATCGAACAGCCAATTGTTCATTGGCAATGTTGCACTCTCATTTGTAAGGTGCCTCATGAATCATGATATTTATCTAAGCAATCTTGAGATAGATTAAGCTTCAATCAAGATGGATGTGTTTTATGAAACTGTGTCGCTGTAAAACTAGTTAATTTATTTCAGAGGTTAATCTAGATCCAAAATTTTCGCTTTTTAAATATAAACGAAGTTCAATTTTCTTTCATATTTGTGATTCAACTTGGATTCAACATTATCTAACTTGAAATTTCTTCATAGTGAAGTTTAAAAATAATTTTATATAATCTTTAGTGATCAAATTGAAATGCAACAAAGTATACTTTTGTCAATTGTTTTAGCCACCTTGCTTGTGCTTCACTCGACAGTAGCAACTAAAGCACATTGGAAACAATGTTTCGATGATTCGTGTCCGATTAAAAACACTAAATTTTCATCTAAAACCAGTTCTCGCGACGTTTCAGGTAGATTAGATAAAACCACAACTTCTTGGTCTTCAAAAGGCGATGGAATCAGTTTTGAGGTGCAAGCTCCCGCATCTGGCATCCCTGGTCAGACAATAGAGCTTGAATGGGATGAGGACACTTCAGCCGTTTTGTATACTTGTAGTGGTCGCGTAACTACAATTTATGGTGATGATTACAACCAGACCATTACTGATTACAATATCACACCAGAGATAAATGGAACTGCAATTTATTTCAATGATAAACTCTACTGTTCCTGGGCTATAAAGATAGCCAACTCTACATTTCCTTATGAACTGATTGACCCACCTCAATATTACATCTCCGAACGTGGATACCAAATCTATTACAACTTTACCCAAACTGTACCTATTGCTGCAGCCAACTACAGTCAGCTACCTAAAAGTGTTGAACCATTTGTCGATGGTTATCAATACAAAGCCCTTGGATCAGAAAAGTATCTCTTAATTGCTAGAGTAACAAATGATTCAACTGATTTCTTGTTGAAAGTCAATGGAGAAACTCCAAGATTGGTTGAAGTGAATTTAAAAAGTGACATAAGCATAAATATTAAGTGCGATTTCGAGAAACAACTCTTAAAAATGTCCACAAAGTTCTATGACGCAGAAAGCAATCTTTTGTATCTCGATGTTGGGAAAATTGATGGAGATAAATGTCTCTGGTCATTATCTGATTCGTTCGAAGTTCGTTCGTTTCCAGCAAAACTCAAGGAAACGGCTTATAAATTGCATATCATAGAAAACAGCAGATTTGTTCATTTCGATGAAAGCAATTTCAGAATAATAACACCTACTTCTGCTTCCAGCTCATTAATAATCGCCAAATGTTAATTGTCACGTTACTTTCTGTATTCTTCATGTAATCGAAAGTATTAATACCTGACTTTGAATTTCAAGAATTTTCAGTAACGTCACATTTGTTGCATTCAGTGCGAAATATGATTTATTAAACAAGATTCATTAATGTTTTATTTAAACCAATCATTCACCAATTCACTAATAAATCATTATAAATCAAAATGAATTTAAATTCAATTCTGGCAAACTTTTTCTCTCGTATTTATCTGTTTAGCTAAACTGTGGTGAGACTTCACCCGGTTACTAGATTTATGAATTTCTGATTTATAAAACAAGACATTAAAGATCATTGCAAAAGTATTGTCAAGCGAACACTCGCAAGCTTTAGTTTTAGACGCGATTTCAATGTTGTATATTGT
Source organism: Tetranychus truncatus (assembly GCA_028476895.1). Lineage (NCBI taxonomy): Eukaryota > Metazoa > Arthropoda > Arachnida > Trombidiformes > Tetranychidae > Tetranychus > Tetranychus truncatus. Next base: position 10,877,116 of record CM052062.1, read on the forward strand.
TTCCGCTTGAGATATTTATGCTTCAGATCAAGAAGCTCATTTAAAACTCTATTTTTCCAATGTTAATGGTCTAAAATATGACAATTATAATAACTGATAAAAAGAATTCAGTAATTCAAATTAACGCGTCAAAGTACAGTTAGAAATTTGTGTTGATAATTAAAGCACTGATTCATACAGAACAATAGTCTTGATTGAGTAATGAATGAATTTTCCCAATACTTTTGTATGAAACTTGCAAGCAATGTAATCACTAAATTCATTTAGAGCAACGGTCGTGATAAGCTTTTCAATAAACATTGTCAATAAATAGAGTCACATTAGAAGCTGTCCTTGATCAGTTTGGAAGCTGATCACATATCGAACACCCAATTGTTCATTGGGAATGTTGGTGAGGGCGTTGGAGTGCATTTCTTGCGAAACAGAGGAGAGAAAATTGATTATCCGAAGATAAAGATGAAACAGCAAAAGTAAAAGGTTAATCAAGTTACCCGAAGGAGGATCGGCGAAATTGCCTGTTCTCAATTTTGTCTGAAATGATACTTTTTAGACACAAAATCTGGTTTTGGCTTTGCGGCCTCTTTCACCGTGATAAAAAATACAAAACTTGAATCATACTATGAACTTTTCTTGCGACCGTGTTGGTTTTTTAAACAATGAAACAAATAATAGAAACTGATTACAATTATTCAAAGCCAACGGATGAAAAGCTTTTACCGAGAGGCATGTTTAATACGCGATTCAAAACAAATTAGAATGTTAAAATTCGTCACTAATCACCGTGATGAGTTACACTCTATTAATTTATTAGCGAAAATTCAGTTCTTTGATATAATAAAGTGCGTTAATCTTATTCCTAATGTTATGATAGTACTTGCAATGTCAGCCGGTATTGAACTAGCAAATCGTTTGCTGGATCGAGCTCCCGACAATTTGTGGAATCAAAATGAAATTCGGTGATACAATTGAAACATTTGCATTCTGAATGATTTCCACCATGTGCAAAGAAGCGAAGAGGCCACATGAGGACGTCAATTAAAGAGATGCATTGTTTTGAATCGTAAAAATTGTAGTTTTCCCTTGTAGTTCACCTAGCTGGCAGTGCAAGGAAAAAGCAAAAAACTTTGGGAACTTTCCAGCTTCAGCTAAGTTGAAGGCATAATCAGCATATTTCTAAATCCCTGACATGAAGGATCGCTGGGAACATAAGAAGTATAACCCAGTATCATAAGAGAGTAAAGCAATGTTAAAACTATCATACGTCAGCTGTGTAGCGGCGTAGTCTGAGCGAGTTTTCAGAGGAATCCATTGACTATATGACTTTAATGATCAATAGGCTTAATTGAATTTTCTTTCGTGAATGTCAATCCAAATCTCTCAGAATCAGATTAAAGTATTTTTAATTTAATTTAATCTATTAAGGAAGATTGAATTACACTGCCCAATGAATAGTGTAAATAAGCTATTTTACAAGCGGTGCAGTTTCTGGTAAGTGAGTGTATGTTTACAGGGTGTTCGTGTGAGGAGCGGAGTATAAAAATGCGCTATGGAATGACGGCTTCCTAAGCATAATATCAGAAAATTGTGTTAATGCCAAGGCAAATGATTTTTCCCTCTCACACGAAGTTTCTTAACACCCTGTATAATTGTTATTACAAATGAGAATGTGACTTTTATTATGTAATGTAATTGTTGTCTACTGGCTGACTTGAGAGGACTAACGGTTTAAAATAGTCTGATTCAATAGAAAAGCTCTTCACAACAAACGATTGCTGATGAATGAGTGGATCAATGCCATGCATCACTGAAATAATTTACTTCGAATAGGTTGACCTTTGAATGGTTGAGAATTAAAGGGCTGACCATTGGAGATACATAATTTTTAAGTCAACACATTTTGAACTAATAATACATTATTCCGTGCAATCGCACTTGAAACCACTTGTTATAAATATTGTTATTATTAATATTTATCTCAGTTATCAATCAGATTAAATCAAACACATCTTTTGCACTCGTGAATTGTCATGACTTGAAATTACCTAATCTATTATCATAATCATTGAACACTCAATATGTTCTTTAATGCTGATTGAAGCCGTCAACTTAAGCCTGTTAGATCAAATTAAAGACGATCTTACAATCGAGATCTTGTTCGTACTGTGTCCCTTAGTTGCCATAAATGAGATCATTTTAAGGGTCAAAATTACAAGAATGGAATTTAATTTCACAATTTTCTAGACGTAATCTTGTTGATTATATTATAATAATATTTTATTATAATTATAATAATTTTATTATAATTATTGTTTAATAAGGCCGTACGCGATGTCTATGGTTAGCTGCTATTTGGTAAGACTTTAACAATGCATAAGAAACAGATTCCAAACACGATGGAAGTAACTTTGATTGTTTGTGGCCAAAGAATGGCCAAATAAGCAATAAAGGGGGATTTATTAATATTTTGATAGAAGTCATTCATTCAAAAGCAGGTTGTTAATCATTATGTACCTATTATCATTGAATTCATTCCAGTATTTCATACATTTTGCTCGTGTTGCTTTGGCAAAAGTGCGGATGGGCAATACATAAATGTTGTCTTGATTGACTATTAATACAAACAGCTATTTATTGTGCACCAAAGAGGCGTTCAATAATTATCTTGTTAGTCCGATAACTCGGGTTGACAAGATTAAAGTTGATAAAAAATGTTATTAATACAAAGCTCAATTCTGGTAAACATTAGATCTGAGAACGATCCGATTAAAGATCGATCCGGATCGATCTTTCATGTACCGATCCGAGCTTGATCCGATCTTTTTACGGAACGATTAATCAATAATCGGATCGATCCTTTTTTATTTTATATTTAGCATGATTTTCTTGGTCGAAAATGATGAAAATAAGATTATTTCAGAATTTTCTTCCATTATTCAGCATGGATTTTAAACTTGTTTGCTCTACTGCTATATTCACAGGCAAATTGTAATCAAAAGTAAAATTTGGATCAATTTTATATCAAATTTTCCCGCCTCTAATTGCACACTAAGCTGAGTATTAAAGTACTCAACTTGAACACAGAAATAAACATAAAAAGGTTATCTCGGACCATGAATTTTTTTGTAAACCTGGTTGTTAGCATAAAAGTAATAAAAAATTCTTTAAAACTCTTATATGTAAAATTTTTTATTAAATTTAAACCAACCAAAGTTTTGAAAAAGGATCGTTTAGGATCGATTAAAGCTCGATCCTGAATCGAAGTTTTGCCTAACGATCGACCTTAAAAAACAGCGATCTTCTCAGGTCTAGTAAACATTTTATTTTAGTTTTACTGTTTCCAGTTTAAACAAAAATGTTTTCAATTAATAATTTGCTATTATCTCAGCCTCTAGTCAACAGTTTGATTGGGCTTGCCCTCTTCTGGTTGGTAAAGTATTTATTCAATACAATAAAAAGGATTCGTTCATTACCAGCTGGTCCTTGGGGTCTTCCTATTGTTGGTTATTTACCCTTCATTAAAAATGATATCTATCTTGTGTTTGATCAGTTATCTAAAAAGTATGGGCCAGTTTATAGTTTGAAATTGGGTTCTTTCGATGTGGTCGTGGTTTGTGATTGGCCTCACATGAAAGATGCTGTTGTCAATGATGCCTTACTTGCTCGACAACATGAAGTTTTTTTCCCTGGTGTCGTTGAAGGACGTTCATTTGCTGAAATGTCAGGTGACCCTTGGCGTGAACATAGACGTTTATCACTCCATATTTTACGAGATGTCGGTCTTGGAAAGAGCACAATTGAAACATTGGTCAAAGAAGAGGTTGACCAGTTTCTTTCAGCCTTGGAAAATGATGGTAAACCTGTTGATTTCGAAAAATGTATTTCTCGCTCTGTAACAAATAACGTCTCAATTTTATTGTTTGGCCATAAATATGATCGTGACGATCCTACTGCTATCGCAATTTCAGCAGCAAATACCGAAGTCGGGCGTAGTTTTAACTTCGCCGGTTTAGTGGCTTTTCTACCATGGTTGGCTAGTATTGTGTTTAAATTTGAATTTTTTAATATACGCCGGTTGAAGAAGTGCTTTCAAATTGTCGATTCATATATTAATGATGAAATTGTTAAACACCAGGAAAAAAATTCTCAAGAAGTTATAGATTACATTGATGGTTATCTTGTTGAGAAGAAAAACAGAGAAAAGCAAAACAAAGTGGACGATAATTTCACCCTTGATATATTGAGACGCAATGCTGGTGCATTTTATGGAGCTGGAACTGAAACTGTATCAAGTACGGTGGAATGGATAATGATATATTTAGTCAAATATCCAGAGTACCAAGATAAAATACGTTCAGAGATAGCTGATGTCATTGGATTTGAAAGAAGCCCAGATTATGTTGACAGAAATAGAATGCCATTTACAATGGCTTTTATCCATGAAATACATCGAATTGGTTCCGTCGTTGCAAATAATTTACTCAGGAGAGCATCAAGTGATACAAAAATCGGCAATTACTATATACCTAAAGATACTCTGGTTATCTTAAATTTCTGGTCAGTTAACCGTGATCCTAAACTGTGGCCTAATCCAGATAAATTTGACCCAACTCGTTTCCTTACTGAAGATGGCAGTAAAGCAGTGAAACCAGCTCATCTTATACCTTTCAGTGCTGGTAAAAGGAACTGTCCAGGGGAAAGTTTAGCCAATGTTGAACTGTTTTTGTATTTAGTTTGTATGTTACAAAAATATCGTGTCAAAGTTAAATCAGGAACTAAAATATCAACTGAAGCAACTTTTGGTTTATCAAGACGTCCATCCAACCTACCAACTTTCATCTTTGAGAAAATTTCCAATTCCAACTAAACTTGCATGTTTCTTATGTTAATATTTGAGTATCAAAGTGATTTTTAATTTGATGAGTAAACAGTATGTTGTTACCATTTGTTTAAATAATCATAACCTTTTGGCGCAAAATTAATTATTATTATTATTACTGTAAACTAGACTCACCCTCGTTTCATTTGGGATTAACACTAGTGTCAGTATCAATAAATAATCCCATTTCAAGTGAACATAAGAGTCTGATAGCACACATTTTAATGTTGACATATTAATTTAATATTTCATAAGATATGAAACTTGAAACTAAAGCCGTGAAGTGCACAAAATTGATGGAAAGGAAAATAGCCAATTTAGACCATTTCAAGTCATTTGATCAGTGAATTATTAAAACTTGATATTTACAAACTATGCTTTTTGAGAATAATTTTATCCTATCAGAATATTTGATAATGCATATCGGAAAATACAAGAGCCGTAGTTGGTATAATTTCAAACCATGTTATCAATATGATTGCACTTGAATATCTTTGGTTTTTTTGTTTTATATATCTGAATATTTTGATGAAATCACAGGGTTACTGATCGAAACAATATTTTTGCTATTATTTTACAATCATTCAGTGATTTGGTTACCCTTCAATTTCAATAACTTTTTTGTCCCTTTGGGTTATTTGTATTGTTCGTTACAATACAAATACACTGGTTCTGATGTGTTGTTCTGGTTTTGTTGTGCTGGTTCATGAGTCCGATGAGTTAAAAACTGTTATTTCCCTTTAGATGAGTGATTATTATCTTATTAGGTTTATATTCTCATTCAACAAGTATTACTTTTTTGCGCAAATAACTTCTAACCAGTACTGACTATCGATTAATGTTAAATGTTTAGTTGATAAAATCGACTGAACGTTTGATAAGTTAATTTACTCTTTATTTATGTAAATACAGAAGCGGTCAAAAAAACTGACAGTCAATCAATTGTTCGTAACTCAGTCAGCGATTGTTCAAATAATTTAAACTCAGTTAATCAGTTCTATGATGTTTGCTGAACGATAATTCATTAGAAGCAATATTTTGTGTGACTTTTTCAGCATAAACACACGCATGAATTCTGTTTGGCATTGAATTGATGAGGGAAGTTATCAAATTTAATGCTATTTCTATGTAGTTTTTTTAGTAATTATGAGTGCAATTAAAATTGAATAAATGGCCGACAATAAAATGGTGCATCTTAATTTATATGTTTTAAGTTTTAAGTTTTAAGTGTTATAATTTATAAGTTTAATTAATAAAAAATATTAGAAAAAAATTTATTGATCACAGAAAACTTTTTATACAATTTTTTTACAGTTTCACTATAAACTTGGTTTTGGCTGGTATTGGTTCAAATTTGGTTCATGACATTCAGAGGTAGGAAACAATGCTAAGAGTTGTTGCGGTACAATTGAATTTGACTGCGGATCAAAATCAAAATGATCATTTCTCAAAAGACGTAATTGACATTGACTGAAAAGTGGAGATTTTTGAGAAAAGTGAAAGTTGATTGGCAAACGAAGGTTCAACAGGAAACAGGAAAGTGGATCAAGATTGGATATGCAAAAATTTGCATAATTTGATATTGTCTGAGGCAAGTTAAGGCTAAATATTGGCAAATGTTTAAAGAAGTCTGTCTGTGGCTATCTTCAGGTTTATGGCGAAACATTTTCTAGCAAATTTCAACAAAAAATGAGAAAATAAGAATATCTATAAAATTAAAAATGCAGGTAAGTTCACCCGGTTAATAAAAACATGTATCTCTATTTGAATCGTCTGGTTAGTAAACACTTAAATAATTAAGTTACCATTATGTTTGCTTATCGACCGAATCCATAACCAGCTTTACCACCGATTCCTTTGACTCCTGCGGCTCCTGCAGCACCAGCAGCCTTCTTGAATCCAGCAGCTCCAGCAGCACCGGCTTTACCACCAGCTGCACCTGCTGCTCCAGTGGCGAATCCCTTTTTACCTCCAGTAGCTCCACTCTTGAATCCAGAGGCTCCAGCAGCACCAGCGAAACCTCCTTTAGCTGCTTTTCCTCCAACAGCACCACCGGCAGCACCATGAGCAGCAGATTTGCCGAATTTGAAACCTTGGCTCATTCCAAACTTCTTGACTACACCGATCTTCTTGTTGTAACCAGCTCCTCCAGCCTTAGAGAAACCTCCTTTGGAACCAAACTTTTTACCGAAAGCACCAGAAGCGAAACCACCCTTAGAAGCAGCACCCTTTGATCCACCAACAGCTCCTTTAGCGCCATAAGCTGCACCTCCCTTTGCGCCTTTTGCACCAGCGGCATAACCAGCTTTTCCAGCCTTTGCACCTTTGAAACCGGCAGCTGCTCCACCAGCTGCTCCTCCTTTATAAGCACCGAGTCCTGCACCAGCTCCACCACCGATTCCTGATTCGGCTCCTTCTAAATCAGCTAATACATCTCGTCTTTCTCTTTCCAAAGCTACGTCTTCTTCACCATCGAAAGTCTCCTCAGCATCGAATTCCTCTTCGGCACGGACAAATTGAACACAAAGGATAAGAGTTGAGGCGAAGAGAGCGAATAACTGAAACCAGAAAAAAAACGAAAAGTAAAATTAGTGAAAAAAAGTAAAAAAATCTCATGTTAGTTGAACAGTAATAGTTAGACGATATTTACCAATTGCTTGTTCATATTGATTAATAGTAATAAAAGAAAATTTTCTACGAAAATGAAACAAATTTAAAGCTGAAAAAAATAAAGAGTTGTTTTTGATTCGAATAGTTTAGTTTGTTTGATTTGTTACTATCTCAATGAGCTTTGAAACTCAACTTGTACGGTTGTCACTTTTTGCGAGCTCTTATATACTCAACTTTGGGAAGCGGGAAGAAAATGAGACAACGAAAGGTGAGTATATCCCATTAGCCTTGGAATATGTTTTTCTTGATTCGAGTGATTGAGAAAAGTAACCAATTATCAGCCTGGTTTGTTTTAGTGATAGTTTTGTCTTCCCTTGGATTTACTCGATAAGACAGATTTCGAGTAGGGTTAAGTTTAGTTACAATTGTTGCTCATTGTATGATCAAGGAGCCATATCTCCGTTTTACTTTGTGTGTGCAGAGATTTACTGGCTCTTGCTCATTTTCACTGGGAATTCCGTTCATGAGGTTTACTCAGGTTATAACCAAATAAAATCACAGAGCTTGAACATTTGACAAGTCAAACGTAAAAAATGTACACAGATTGCTACAGGCAAAGGGAAATAAAGAAAGTTAGTTACTGTGATATTTTTTTTCTCGGATGAAACGAATAAAAATAAAGGATTTACGTGAAAAAAGTTTAATTATAATCAATAAGAGATTATGATTTTGAAATCTAATCGAAGTCTAATTGTTATTTTATATGTTATACAACTTTATACAATTATCGAAATACTTGATCAGCTGTAAATTTTAATGCAAAAAACTGAGATTGGAGGAATGGATGTGGGCATTGCACAATTTTGCAGAGTTACTCTTTGGTTTTACGGTTAAATCTTTTTTCTTTTGGATCGAAACCTCGTTCTTTCGAACCAAACAAGGCCCATTCTGGTGTTTCAAGAGCATAGTCGAGAGCATCAAACTCTTCTTTTCCATCACTATCATAATAACGTTTAACGAGGGTGATGAATTTATCGAAATCAATCCATGTGTGCCATTTTCCGTTTATTTTGAATTTTTTCTGAGCGATCAGGACACAATTTGAATGTTCATGTTCGGAAACTATTTCCCACTCATGGTCGATTTCAGCAGCCAATGCTTGACTAAATTTAACAACTTCTTCATGCCAAGGAACATTATCCATAGTTATTTTCCCGGCTTTACTAGTTCCGCAAAAGGTTACACCTTTGATTTCAATAAAATCTGGATTACCTTTGATGACAAGGTCGGCATAATTTTCAATCTCATCTGTATTCCAAGATTTAACCAATGTTAATCTGTACACGGTTCGAATTTTTTTGTGGTATAAAGCCTCAAGACTGAATATGAAACGATCCCAAGAATTTTTAAAAAGTGGTCTATCGATTCTCTTCAAAGCTTCGGGAGTTGAGGCGTCTACAGAAACATAAAGCTGTGTAATGGGCGTTAAGTTTCGAATCTCTTCAGGAAATTGTGCGTTGGTGACTAGGAAAGTTGATATACCCTTATAATGGAGTAATTTAAGTAATTCGTTGATTTTAGGATACATAATTGGTTCACCAACAAGGGATAAGGCACAGTGTCTCACTTTGAAACCTTCTTCAATTCTTTCAGGTAATACACCAGGTACACCTTTAAACTCATTTATCATTTTTACATGATTTTTTATAATCTCTTCGACAATAAACTCGGGTTCATTCATTTGCCATTTCCATTCAGTTCCAACAGGATTTGTGTGGTGACGCCAACAGAAGACACATTTATTGGCACAAGCAAGACTAGGAGTTGTTTCCATGCATCGATGGCTCTCAATACCGTAGAAGGTGTGTTTGTAGCATCCTCCTCTACCTCGAAGCATTGATTTGGTCCAACGGCACATTTTGACAGCAGAATGTGAACCAACCAATTTATATCCTTGTTTTTTGAGATTTTTTCTGATAATTTCATTTGTCATTTCTTTAACATCACCATTAGAAACTTTGTTCTTCTCAGGTAAAGCAACTAGATCTTCAATATCACCAATATCATTGCGATTATCATGTTCGTCCTCTTCATAGTCGTCTTCATCTTCTGAGCTTTCATGTTGGTCGGAAAATTCATCTGTAGCAAATAATGCTTCTTCGTCTATCTGGTCGATCCAAGTTGCTTTAGCTTTACTTGATTGAAGTAAAAGGTCAATATTGGCAAGTACACGGTTATACCATGATTCTGCTACTTTAAGAACGTCGTTCCCACTATCTTCATCAAAAAGCTGAGTATCGAAAATTTTAACAGCTCCACTTTTGATAAATAGTTCGTCAAAATCGTTAGCTGCTTTACAAAATAAATCTTTATAAACAGAATTTCCTAAACCAAAAATTGCAAACGTGATTTTCTGCATTTCTTCATAATAATAACCAGCTTTTACTTTTGTAAAAAAATCAGCAGCTGAAGTAGGAGGATTACCATCGTCGTGGGTAGAAACAAAGAAGACAAGAGATATTGCACGAGAACCAGAAACTCCATGCTCTTTCAAGCAATTTTTCAGATCAAAATTAGCTACATCAACTAGTATTGGCTTGATTTTATCAGGAAAGCTAAGATCTCTAATTTTCTCATACATTAAGCAAGCTAACTTTCTTGATGTACCTGTCTGTGTCGCGTACAGAATAATTATCACATAAGGTTGGTATTGATAGCCATTAGGAAGATTTACACCTGAGCCACATTTGTTCTCGGTAGCACCATCTCCACAGCCACAAGCATTTTGGCAGCATCCGGATTGTCTTTCAGCATCACTTGAAGCTTTGTCTTGTAGTTCTTTAATTTGTTTCTTATTCCGGTATATGTAAGCAACAGCAAACGTTGAAATTATCACAGGTACAAAAAATCTATGTGTTAAAATGCCACTTAATCCTGGAAGGTTAAAAAATCTCTCCATATCAGGGTGACTGTTTTGTTAAAATTTAAAGGTATTAAAGTGTTAAATTAACTAAACAAAAAACGGTTGATGAACAATAAATTTATCGCAACAGCAAACTAATTTATACCAAACGAAATGAAGCTTAAAATAGCCAACCAAGTTACTATGGGAACCATTACTTACCATGGTAATTACGACATCATACATCAAACATGTAAATTGAAAGTTATTTTGCTTTTGGTGAAATTGATGTTTACCTTCTTGAATCTTAATAGTATTGAACCAATACTGATTTTATGTCTTCGTTATTATGTTAAAAACGTCTTAAAGCTTGCAACTTTGAAATTTTAAGCAATGGCTAATGTTGAAAAATCATTTGATTCCTCGTCTTCTTTTGATGATGAAGAGGAATGTGATTGGACCAAAGAAGCCAGTTTCATTGTAAACGAATTCAAACTTGTTGTTAACGATATTCATGTCTCACAGAAGCTGAAACAATGTGAAAATCGAATCTATTTCAATTGTGAGACTAAGGAAGGCAACAGGTATTGTATTGAGTTTACTGCTGCCGGATTTAAAATTGTTTCCAACTCTTACGATACCATAAATGAGAAGGAAAAGGATAAACAAGAGGAACAAGAAAGCTCTATATTTTATGAAACCATGAACGCTTTGCTTGATAAAGTGAGTCCATTATATAGAAACGCATTTAGCGATCAGGTTATTAATAAGTTGAACGCTTATGCTAATCAGTGATCAAAGCGGTTATGCTCAATATTTGATCAAAGTACATCAAAGTTAACCTCCAATTATTCACCTTGATGATTCCATTTATAATTAAATTATGTAATCCAATAAAAATTACTGTAATTGACATTTAATTACTAATTTCAAAAGGAATAATTTCATAAAATATCAAGATACAACATCAATTTATTTTAAAAAACTAGAGATTTTTAAATATCGCAATTAAAATGGATGTATGATCGAAGTGAAACCTGAATAAGTATCAATTGTATTACTAATTGTAGTAAAATTGGAAGTGCTTGAAATATCCTCAATGCTCTAGTTGATCATTTTTTACATTTTTAAAATAACACTCGTTCACTGACCGTGTATGAATATTATAGAATTCAGGATTCATCTTCGTAAACATAGTTAATTTGTCAATAGTCAAGGTTCATTACATGTATACACTTTTAAACAACGACATTTTAGGAAGAATTTGAGCAAATCTATGGAAAAGTCAGGTTTGCTCATTTGGATGACATTTTTTTTTATTTGATAGTCGAGGCTTAAGACGATGATCAATGATCAATCACAATGATGTATTGAATCTTGTGAATACTTTTCTTTAGCAAGAGATGAAAATCAGAAAGGAGAGAGAAAAATAGATCCTCATTTAAGATTGTTGATGATGGTGGTCTAACATAGTCCAAAAAGTGTTCAGGCCGCTTGTGTCATGAAAGGGAAGCAATACAACTTTGAAACTGATGTTTATCTTTAACCTTTCCCCTGTTTGCTATTTGGTTCATCAAGTATCTGACTCCAAATCTTGTTCCAATCAATGTTAAACTCATCCCAAGATTTTGCCCAAAATTTTGTGATGCTTGGATGCTGAATTCGGTAAGCATTTAAGATATGCTTCTTTTCGCTTATTCGAAGCTTCTTTTGTTCATAGATCCATCTCTTCAGATGTCTGAAGAATAATTTCAAGAATAAACAATTGTTATTTGATGAATAATGTTTAAGACTTGACTGAGCATTAACTTACTTGATGAATGGAATTGCCATGAAGAAAACATTAGCATTGAGATCTTTCTCACTTTTATGAGTAGGTAATTTACTCACTGGAAACCATTTGATGTCTTTGATCTCACCTCGAGTTTGAGCGACAAATTTCTCGGATTTATTAACACCGGGAACAATATATAATCGAACATTTGTGTCTCTCACTTTCAGTTCGATGTAATCATCAGCTTTAATCAAACGACTACAATCGAATCCAGTTTCTTCTTTGACCTCTCGACAAGCACAAAGAACAGGATCTTCTTCTGCATTAACTTTGCCCTTTGGAAAACCCCAACTTGTTTGGGAACAAAACCCTTGTACCATTAAAACCTATTGAAAGATGAAAATATGATAAAGCCATACAATGAGAATTATTTACTGAACTTACATGCTCCATGGCATCATCTAAAAGTATGGCCCCGTAAGTGGGCACATTAGACTTATACTCTTGCCATTGTTTAAAATAAATGTCAAATTCTTTGAGAAAAATTTTCAGAAATGGGACATGATTAAACATAATTCGGGCAAAAGCTCGAAGTTGCACCTTAGGTAAGCTAGGTCGTTGGACGCGAAAAAAATCCTTGTAAAACCAATGGGCTGACTCGATTTGAAACATTGCTCTGATGATATTTTCCCGCTCATGTTGAGGCAGGTTGATGATGAATCGACTTGAGTGAAGAAGCAGAAAATAAAAGATATGGATAGGTTAGGTTAGCAATGACAGGTGAGAATTGTTTGTTCATCTTTCAAATTAAAACAAAACATATGATAGAGGAAGGGTAGAAACAAATGATACCAGTTAAAGAAAGCATAATCAGTCACAGAAATATCGAGTATAATATTAAGTATTCAATAATAGTTACCAAAATAAGGTTTTCTAGTGAATTTACTCACCTACTCAAGTCATCCAATATGTCAATTGGAATTGAAAATGACTGGTTATCTGAATATTGCATCCTTTTGACAACGATGGAATATAAAGAACTGTAAAAAGAGGTAATCAATAAATAAAATAGACAATGAGGGTCAAAGATGATGATGATCAATTAACATGGAAAAAAGAGCGAATGGCGATCCATTAAGTAAGAGGTGAGAATGCAAAAGAAAACAAAAATGAGTTCTAATCATATGCTTCTTTTCATTATAGAGGGTAGCTAGGTGATGATAAAGAGGCCGATAAAAAAGAGAGAGAACCAAGACCAAGTTGTCATTTAACTGTGATCAAATGTTGATTAGATCGTTTTGATTTGTTTATTTATACAATTTAACTATTTTTTAATCAAAGTAAAAAATTATTACATCAATAGAACGGACAATATTTATCCTTTGAATAATTAGGAAATTATTAGACTGACCCTCGATCTTGCCATGACGCACTACATTGTATCAAAACAAACCATCAAATAGGACCTTTGAGTGTTCTCATCTAAATAATATTAATAAATTATCGCAAAATGAAGAAAGTTATTTATCCTGGTAAAGGTGATTTACCAGAATTTCACCCGGAGTCAAAGGTAAGACATATTTGATTACGTATCACAATACCTCTATTAATCTGAGTTGTCTTTTTGAATCCATTTTTTTCAGGCTATCTTTCATTTTCAAACCATCAAGATTGTTAATGGCGAGGAAAAGATTATTGATGATAGTCGAAAATTAGGCAAACCAATGGAATTACTGATTGGTAAAAAATTTAAACTAGAAATTTGGGAAACTCTCATCAAAACAATGAGGATTGGTGAAGTTGCTCGTTTCCATTGCAAAGCAGCTACTGTGTTAAATTATCCATTTGTCTCCAAGCAATTTCGTAAATTTGCCAATAATGGAGTCAAAGATGAACATGGTGATAATGAGGAAGCCCATACCCATGAATCGCATTGCTGTGGAATGGCTCTCCAAAAGTCATGTGGCTTTAGTGATTTGGATGAGCTGATTAAATCACCAAGTGATTTGTATTTTGTCATTGAACTTTTAGAGGTTATTTCTCATGATAGCTATGAGAAGGAGATTTGGCAAATGACAAGTGAAGAACAATTAAGACAGACAGGTGATTTAAAGGAAAAAGGGAATCAAGCTTTTCGCCAAAATGATTATTCTACTGCCTGTCAACTGTACGAGAAAGCTTTAGCAATTCTAGAACAGCTCATTTTGAAAGAGAAACCCGGAGATGAAGAATGGATAGCTTTAGATGAGATGAGAATACCATTTTATTCCAATTTGGCCCAATGTCGACTCAATATGACTGATTATTATGCCGCTAGAAGAGCTTGTGATGAAGTGATTAAAAGACAAGACAAAAATGTTAAAGCTTGGTTTCGAAGAGGTAAGGCTAACCTTGGTATTGGAGAATACGATTTAGCGATCGCTGATTTTGAAAAAGTCGTTTCTTTGGACCCTAATTTACAACAAACAGTGACCAAGTATCTAGCGCAAGTGGAAAGAGAAAGAAAATTGTCTATTGAGAAAGAGAAAAGTATTTTCGCGTCAAAACTTTTCAGTTGAATGACAATCGAGGACAATTTGGACGAAATAACTATAATCATGTTCATTGTTAACTAATGTCATCAATTTTACTATCAATTTGTCATTTAATTATGATCTAGTCACAAGTTTTAACCAAGTTATAGTTTTTCTCATCAATCTCTTAATTAATATTTACGTGTATTTTTTTTGTATTGTAATTGTTATTTATTTTGTACAATATATTTGCATTTTATTCTACCAGATTAAACGACGATGTTACTTTTTATCCAAAACATACCATTTGTCATTATAAGTACGAGCATTATTTCGATTGAAATTAAAATTATATCTCGACAAATTATGTTACTGAAGATAATTGATAAAAACAATAGAAGTTATAAATATTGTAAAAAATCTCGATGAAATCGAGACTTGAAACAGCTTGAAAAATCTTTCCGATTTAATTCAAATATCGAATACTAGAGGGCATTAAGTGATAAGATATAAACTGCTATTGAAAAATCGGTGTTTTACTGCAACAACCGAGTTATCAGTAAATTCAAGTTAGACAATTTTCCGAAACTGTCGTTGGATAAAACTGGTCAAGGAATTAATTTCTGACATTTTGACAGTAGAGAAGTTAATGAATATATCAAATTCAAGAATAGAATGTGAAATACGTTTGACATTACTAAATGAAATTACTGTGATAATGATCAGCGAAAATCTCACAACTTCACGAGTTTGGTTAAAAGGTTTTTATGGCAACAAAAATTATCATTAAATAGTGGGAAATATTGCTATCAGAACCAGATAGATTATAAAAATACAGGGTTATTCAGCTGATAAGTTTCTTAGAACAAGAGATTCGTTGATTGTCTAAATGTATTATAAAATCCTCGCTCACTTTTTAATAATAAATCTATCTTTAAGCACTTATACTCAAGTCTCAAACCAGTAATCCCTCTGGTCGCGTAGTTATCCTCGATTAACATTTTATTATTGCATGCATTTATTAGCTGAATATTCAGAATGTAAATATCAATATGAATATTAGTTTTCAAGACAACTAAATGAGAAAAATGAAAAGGTTGACTTTTAATTAAATTATCTTCCATTAAATAAGATTTGGGAGTTAGGAGTTAAAAAATCCTAATCATAGTCATCTTGGAATCAGTGAAAGCAAAATGATATTTGTATTTTTAAATTGAGTGATTTTTTGGCCAAGATAATTATTTCATTGTTAATCAGTTTAAAAGTTCAATAGATTGTCACTTGCTTCAGAGTTATCCTTTTATAACAAGTAATCTAATAATATTTATTAATGCAACCCAATATCGCTGAACATAGCTGTTAATATATTTCAGTGTTCAATAAAGAGTTGAATACATAACTCAATTGATTGAGATATCAAAAAATAGCTGCTCTAATGGTCTAAACAGTGACTTAAGTCTGACCCCAACTAACCTAACAGTTTAATTCCTAGTCAGAGCAGCTTAATTGGTATAATCAAATTTTTGAATAAGCGTCATTATTGAACGTAATAAAACTAATTCAAGATACATTTCTTCGTACGCAGTATGTTGCCATTAACTCCCAATGTGATAAATCAGTAGCAACACACTGAAAATCCAGGTTACCTCTTATATGTTATTTGATATCATAATTTTGTTTACATTTCTATCAAACATTACCCTTTAATTATAATAATAATAGTGTAACCATTGGTTATTCGATGTCCATTGTTTACCAAAAAAACAAGTGATTACAGAGTTTTCAGATAATCAATAATAATAGATCAACTGGATAGAATATAATTTATTTGGATTCATATATTTCAATACTGATCACAACATTGATTTAGTAAACTTGGTTTTGAGATTACAAAAATAAGACTAGAAATTATTGAAAATTCAAACTCTAAATGGTTTAAATTTATCCAAATGGAAATGGAAATTAAAACGAAATTGTCTTGACTGAAAAAATTCTGAATGGCCTATCCTCTTAAAAATGGATCTTTCGATTTCCTCTTGCTTCCAAGTAATTTGTTAACATTTTGTGCACCCGAAAAGGCCAATGTTGTGGATGATCTGTGATTATCTGGTAATTTAGTTGATAATGTTTCTGGTTTTTTGTTTGTTTGGTCATTGAGGTGAACATCGTCCACCATTGGGCCATTATCCAGTTTATTTTTTTGCTGAAAAGCTTCTTGATTAGAGTTTTCATTGCCAGTGTATAAATAATGAACTACACTCGAACTATAAATGGATGACTTGGGAATTGTATTTAGTCTTGAAGAGTGTGTTGGTGGAAATTTGTTGATTGAAAGTTTGTCCGTCGATATTGGAGATTCTGGTTGAGATGGAAGACCCGAATTTCGTCTTGAAGCTGAAAGAATAAATATAATGAGCAAGAGTGTTCGAGGTGATCTTACATCAAGTCTACTATTCTATTCTAGTTGATGTTAAATTACCTGGATAATAATTTCTTGCGTTGCGCTCCTTCAAGTTTTCACTGATCTTTGGATTGCCATTGATGTTGGTATTTCCGTTGAGCTTGGATCGATTGGGTGATGGCTTATTGAGGAAAGTTGTCTGATTAGATGGCGTTTCGTTTTCTATTTCGTCTTCATCATCTTCTTCTTCATCTTTGTCATCACTTCCATCGTGATCGTAGTCATATTCACTTTGGACTGGCAAAGAATCTTCTTTGCGCTCTCTTTTGTCTGCTTCGAATTTTCCTTTTGAACCTTTTTGATTAGATGAATCAAATGGAGATACTTTATTAGCTGCATCACCTCTTCTGAGATTTTTCGGGTAAACTGTATCAAATTTCGTACTACCTTGACTAAACTCACTGTCTCGAGAAACAGGTTCATCTTCATCTTCATCGTCATAATCATATTGATTTAATGATCTTGCGGTTGAAAACGGCTTGCTTTTATCCCCAAAAGTTTTAGCCTTTTTGATTTTAACAGAAATAAGACCAGAATCACGAAAATCGTTTGCAATCGGTTCAATCAATGGATGGGCTTTTGAGTCTGAAAAGGTTAAAAGTGAAACCATTAAAAGAGATATATTAGTAGATTAGTCCATTAAAACGCTGAGTCAAATCCTTTTCAAACAACTAATGATTAATTACTACAACAAACTAATTAGCTTAGAATTGTATAATAACAGTTTGAGTTGCAACTAAAAAGACACATTTAACACAATTGCTACATTTATGCACAATTTTACCCAAATCCTGAAAAACAAATGACCAGAATCGGGTAAAACTGAACTTCTTGCGAATATAGACTCTGTTATTATGTAAGGACATGAAAACTGAATCCATTAGTGCTGTTGAAAACTTTCTAAGATCAATACTTTTCGAAAAATTCGAGTTCAAAGTTTTAACTTCGATCGCTGTTTGTACAGTTATGGGAGCAGATTTCTTCATGAGACTGCACTTACCAGATGCGCATTTTGATTATCAACCAGAAAATGGGCTTATTTTACGAAAAAAAATTTTCGTTTTCTGTAAAACAGATCAAGTTCGATTTTAAATTAAACTTGTCGCATTCTGTGACCACATGAGTTAGCGAGCTCAAACTCATTTTCCAATGACAAAAATTGATTCCACATATCATGCATGAAATACTTTTTCCGATAAGTTAGTAGTTCTTTTGACTTTCGACATTGAACTAAAAACTTTGAACATCGATAAGTCGCAAACGGAATCACTCAACATCATTATTCTTTGGCCAAATATTAGTTTTCATTGTGGGTTATAACAGTATGTCCCTGAATACCGATTAAAATCTGAGGTGTCTCTTTTGAGCATGATTTGAGCTTGAGTAACCATCTCAATTTATAATCAAAGTCTCAAATCTTCAGCATAAGTAACAAAATGCTTTAACTTTTTTAGCAGAATCTTGAGTAATACAATATTTTGAAATATTGTAGTCCACAATGAAAACTAATATTTGGCCAAAGAATAATGATGTTGAGTGATTCCGTTTGCGACTTATCGATGTTCAAAGTTTTTAGTTCAATGTCGAAAGTCAAAAGAACTACTAACTTATCGGAAAAAGTATTTCATGCATGATATGTGGAATCAATTTTTGTCATTGGAAAATGAGTTTGAGCTCGCTAACTCATGTGGTCACAGAATGCGACAAGTTTAATTTAAAATCGAACTTGATCTGTTTTACAGAAAACGAAAATTTTTTTTCGTAAAATAAGCCCATTTTCTGGTTGATAATCAAAATGCGCATCTGGTAAGTGCAGTCTCATGAAGAAATCTGCTCCCATAACTGTACAAACAGCGATCGAAGTTAAAACTTTGAACTCGAATTTTTCGAAAAGTATTGATCTTAGAAAGTTTTCAACAGCACTAATGGATTCAGTTTTCATGTCCTTACATAATAACAGAGTCTATATTCGTAAGAAGTTCAGTTTTACCCGATTCTGGTCATTTGTTTTTCAGGATTTGGGTAAAATTGTGCATTTTGAAGAAAACCTTTCTTTTTAGCTAAAACCAGAAAATTTGTAACAAACTGACAATTTCTTGATTTTCATAGCTCTTTGCTTGAGATTTAAGTAGCATGTAAGATTAATTATGCGAAAATAACGAAAACGAAAAGCTTGTAATATCAAGTTTTTGAAACAATGACTGAAAGATTCAAAGAACGGCTTTACTTTTTCGATAGTTTGCAACTGCATTTCTCAGTGAACAGTTTATCCATCACAAATCGGGCTAACCAGGTAAATTTAGTGAACAGTGCAGTTGAAATAATTCGGTTTTGGTAAAGTGTTGAGGGGAAACTCAACTTTTACTCACATCTTGACTTGACAGATGAATTTTGTACCTGTTCTTGACCATTAAGAGTTTCCTTTGCATTATTCGAATCATTAATTTGTTTAATTATTTGCTCTAATGTATAATTTGTTGGCGTCAAGTTGACTCTCGTTGCAATAGAGTCATTTGAAGAGTCAAAGATTCCCAATGATGATGGCAGCGTTGATTCACTCGTTGAATTTGTATAATTTTTAGACAATATTAAAACACAAAGAGACAGAAGTTGTAGGAACTGAATTGCATACATGATAAAAAACTCTTGAGCTTATTACTGTGGAGTAATTAGGCAATTTTTTTACTGAAATAAGAATCACTGATCCAAAATATGTAAAAAATTGCTTTAAACGAAGACTTAAAACTAATAAACTAAAGCAAAATTTTGGTTAAAATACAAGAACAACCTCAATTTCACATTGCATAGGGAAACAAACACAGGAATCAGAGTAAAATTATTTATATGTTAAAATGCAGACGATGGATTTAGGTGAGTTTTCAGAAGACAAACATTGCATTTCGTCGACACAGAAAACAAATCATCATTAGGACTTCGGCAAACACGGTGAGCAAAAAATTAGTTCAAAACCATTAACAGTTGATTTGTATTTGGTAAAGACGAAAGAAGTTGAGTTAAAGTGGGTTGGCGAGATGAAAATGCAGAAAAGCGAAGGTTAACCAATTACAATTTCCGATTGAAATGACAAATTGAATAATAGAGAAAGAGCTTAAAGGAAGCGAGCAGATTAAAATAAAGATCAATGTTTTCTTGATTATTCCATCATAAGAAACAGTGAAACAATGAAATAAAGAGCTTCCTATTAATAGATCAACTCGGAAGCTGAAAACTGAAAACTGAAAGGTAATTGTCCATTTAGCATTTACCAGTCGCCTTAAATGACTAAGAGGGGACCAAGATCATTGGCTTGCAAGGAGACCGTACGAGGTGCCCTAAGTCGCTTTGAATGGGACAAGTTTCATTTGAAAGAGGATGTTGAGTAAAACCTAAGATTTACCTTTAAAAAAGTCCTTAGATATTCGGGTTTTTAGTCTTGGTGGTTAACATATTCAATTAGCTTCGCAAAATTTGAAATAAAAGTGAATCTTGTCCGTTTAGGAGTCATAACTGAATGCATGTGGGTGATTATAAGCGCTCTTTGTAACGCTCTTTGCACTTATGAGTGAATAACCGAGTTATTCAACCATGATTAGGGTTAAACTCGACGAACTTGTAAACAAAGCATTTGATGTCGTGTTGTCAAAATTAGGGCTTCCCCAAAATGCTCATTAAGTCTTATTTATTGAAAATTAACAAGTTATTTCGGTACAGACGTAACTTAATAGCTCTTTTTGAATAATGCGAAATTAAATAGGTAAAGTGCAGCACTTTTCGAGTAAAATAAGCTGAAATCTAAATTCTCTGAATAGTTTATAACATCTTTTTACTCCTGTTTTAAGATCATTTGAGGATTGATGATTCAATTTATTGCAATTTTATGCAAATTTAATGCCGTTTTCCAGATTTGAAACGACGAAACAGAAGAAACATTTAATTCAAGTTCGAGTCGAGTTGGTTAGTCCTATTTCCTCATGATGAAAGCTAAATAGCAATTTTAGAGGAATATTACACCAAATAAAACAACTTTTGTAAGAAAATTAGAGCTGGGAAAAGCCAAACGGGATGTGTTGAATGATACAAAACTAAGGACTTTTGATACAAAATAAAGATTATCTTGATCTATTTCGATCGAAGCAAATGTTGATTGGTTGCGAAAAAAAGAAATGTTAAGAAATGTTGAGCAAGGTTAAGCATGATTAAATAATTCAGATTTCACAACAATTATGAATAGTTGAAAAATGGAAATAAAGATTATGAATTGGATTATGGTAATAGCGAAATATACAGTTAGTAAATGAGTTACACTTTTGCGTTGTCAGTCAGCAAACCTTGGTTAAAACAATGTAACGAAGTAGGCAATCCGGTGGTTGTCATTGAATTAACCGCGAGACGTGAGTTGATTTGATTGATTTAAAAAGGTTTAGCTTGCGATTTACCGAATAACATGATTTAATAGATAAAATGTAAATCGGTGAAAACAATAAAAGGAACCAAAAAAGCAATATTTTAAAGAGAAGGAGAAGAAAAAAAATGTTTGTTCTAACATTTTTTAGTCGGTGGTTATAGCAGGATATCCGTTCAATCGTTAATCAACTAATTAATTTGCTTGGTTGACCGAGCGAGTTAAACAATATTTGAGTAAACTGTGGTGTTGGTGGGTTTTTGTATAACATTTATTACACAGGGACACAAACATGGTAATGAATTGTTAACTTGGTTTTTCAACTGAATTGGGTAAAAACTGGTAAAATTATAAAACGCTGAAAATGATGACCATGATGGTTGAGATAAAATGGCGGTTTGGTTTCAATCACGAGTGAAAAAGTAAGACAAAATTAAGAAACTGGTAAAGAGGCGGGAATAGAGATAAGGATAGGGAGTCGGTGATTCATTTTTCATTTTGCTATATATAAAGACAATTAAGACTTTTCTTTTACAAATCGTCTGACAATTTTTAATAACTTTACTTCAAGTTTTGAAAGTGAGTTAAGCTTTGTAAGTTAGTGTTATCGGTTAAAGTAAACTCAACATTGCAACAATTTTCAACTGTTAACTACTAAAAAATGAATCCAACGGTACGTTTTGTGATTTTTCTTGAATCTGGTTTTCTTTTCTCGATTTGGGTTCATTTGTTTTCTTAGTTACCAGGATAACTGTGTCTTCTCTTAACCCAAATCTGGATTTATTTGTTATCAACTTGTTGCTAACTGGATATTTTACCTTTACATTTTTTTCTGGTTTTTAATTCTATTTTCTGGTTTTCTCTTTTATCTCAACTTTTGTAGATTGTTAAATGTGTTACAACAATATTATCCCTCAATTTAATAACACTGGTTCATTGTCAAGGTGAAGATCTTGGTGGCCTTGGTGGCTTAGGTGATCTAGGCGGACTCGGAGGTGGAGGTGGTGACCTCGGTGGCCTAGGAGGCTTAGGTGGTGGTGGTGGTGATTTAGGTGGACTTGGAGGTGGAGGGGGTGACCTCGGAGGCCTCGGAGGCCTAGGTGGTGAAGGTGGAGGCTTCGGTGGAGGTCCCGGTGGCTTCGGTGGATTTGGAGGAGGCCAAGGTGGTGGATTACCTGGAGGCTTTGGTGGCTCCGGTGGAGGTATTCCCGGTGGATTTGGAGGTGGTCAAGGCGGTGGATTTCCTGGTAAGTTTGTTTTTTCATTGGCTCCAAATGCATGTCATCTTATTTCATCAATCTTAAATCGTCAATATCTCAAGAATAGTGATAAATTTTAGTCAAATTATTTACTCTGTTAAACTAGGAGTGCATTCATGTTGAAAAGTTGACATCATGTGACAGGAGAGAAAAGAACCAAGATTGAAAACAAGGAAGAAGAAAAAAAGAAAAAAGGGAAAAGTAAATAACTTCATGAATTATTCAGAATGTGAATTACGATTTTGATTTTGATAATGTTGATGACGATGGTGAGAATACACTTCAGTGTTTATTCATCCTTTTCTCTTCCTATTTTTTTTGTCATTTTCTTCTTCCCCGCTATCTTTCTCTGAATTTCATCTTCTGATAAGATTGACCCAGTCAAAGAAGCTATTAGAGCAGGGAAGTTATCATAGTAATATTGTCCTATCATCAAAAAAAATCTACAATCTAAACCGTATTAATTCATTTCCTTAGCATTAAAAGACTGCTTATTTTAAGCTAATTAAGCAATTTTATCGCAAGTCGATCTTTTCTCTCATCCTTATGATTAACAGTTACTATTTTGGCTTGATTATCAAAAAATTCAAGTTAACCTTTAAATGATCAGCCTGGGTTGAGTGAAAACTTGTCAACTGTATCAACAGCTTTTGTCCTTTACAATCAGAATCAATTTAGTTGCAATATGATTACATAACACTTATTATTAGATAACCAAAACCCGAATTGAATACAAAAACAGTTAAGAAGAAAAATAAGGGAAAAAAGTGAAAAAAGAGAGAAATAATTCTCTCTTTTCAGGGTCGAATCGTAGGAAATTACCCAGTTAGTTCCGCTTTTTGTTTACCTTCAATGATGAATGTTCACTGATCTTTATGGATCTTGACTAGTCGAGCAAATTCATCACCATATTCAGTGAGCAACGACAGAAAGTGTCGACCTTCAACAATTCACAGTAAAGCAATAATCAAACAATGAAAACTGAACCCAAAAAAAGTGTATCAACAATCACAAAAACAAACCTAAAGGTAAACTGAACAAGTTCATTTCCGTTGAAAATGATGTCAACCATGTGGCAGTTTATTCAAAGTCATTTTTTGGTGGAAAAGACACATTTTTTTCACCGGAGATTGCAACTTTGAAACTAACAATTCAAATTGAACAATATTAAAATGGTCCACTTAATTCAAGTTGATACTCAAACTGTTGTTGATACCGGCAATGGTTAATGGTTTGATGATGATTAAAAACAGGAAGAGAAATGATATTGACCAAAAGAGAGATAAATTAATGATAAACTGACCAACTAATTGATCAAGTTAATTAACTGTTCTTTTCTTTTATTTCCAGGCTTTGGTGGATTAGGAGGTGGACAAGACTTTGGTCTTGGTGGTCTCGGAGGCGGACAAGGTTTCGGTGGAGGCCAAGGACTTGGCGGTGGCCAAGGACTCGGTGGACTCGGAGGTCTTGGTGGACTTGGTATTCCTGGTTAGTATGAGATCTCTTGAGGTTTATTAGGATAGTAAAAGTAGAGACAAGAGAATCAGGTAGAATAGCCATTTTCATGGGAATTAACTAGTCTAGCTTTTTATGTCCAAATTGAACATTTTTAATCATCATTATTACTCAATGACTATAACTTGATTACAATTGACCCGAATCAGCCAATTTTTATTGATAGCCAAATGAAAGATATAAAACAAAAATGTTAATGTTTACTGGTGAAAATGTTATTACTGGCAGTCAAATTGTTAATGTTGATTAAAATTGAAGATGAGTAGAGTGAATTATTCAATTATATTATTCCCATTCATTACTTTTTGCCTTTCATCAGACAAATTGAGATTGATTAAGGTTTACATGGACTGGGATACAATTTAATTTAACCTTTTTAATAGGAAATTATGATAACCCATAATGAACATCATCATGGTCATCATGATACTTATTCTGCCCATTCAAACATCATCTTTCATGATGAGCATCTATTAACATGAGAAAACATTTTTATGTTTTACATCCATAAAAAGGAAGAAGACGAAAAAAAAACAAAAGAAAATTGAATTGAAATTATCGTAAATTTTAAATAATAATGGAAAACAACTTTCAATTTAATTGTTCATTATTATACATTTACAAGAATAATCTATTAAATTGAAAACAATATCAGTTGAAAAATATAAACATGTCAAAAGTATAGTCAGGTCAATATATTAGCCAATTAATCTGATGGCAAAAAAAGGAAGAGAAGAGATGAGGAAGAAAAAGAAGAAGAAAAATAATCCAAAATATTTTTCATCTTCTATTACTTTATTGCTTGAAACTATTATTACGATTCCCTGTCACTTGAATATCATCAGTTGCCACTGGTAACCAATTTCATGATAACATAACTCTTCTGTTAATACTAATAATAATCATAATAATAGTGATATGAGCATAAATTTTGTCTATTACTATGCTTGTTGAGTTCATGGAGGAACATGGTAAAGATGGAAAAGAGGTTGAGAAAGATTTTTCTTCAAAGAAGAAGAGTTCTGAAAGAAAAACAGAATCATCTGGTATAATGAAACTCCATAGATCGATTGGAACATGTAACACAAATTTCATACTTTGTTACTGGCCAATGAAACTGGTCAGTTTACCTCCCACTTTTCATAATCAGTTTACATCAGTTGCATGCATATTAACATCTATCTGTTTCTAATATCGCATTTTACTCCCAGTTTTACCAATCTAAGTTTTTTTTTATACACATTTATATATTTTATTACATTGTATTATATATATAAAACTGTTTCTCTGATTTCTATCTTTTTTTCCCTGATTTTATTACTTCCTTGTTCCAGTTTATCTTCATCTTCTTAGCCATTTCTTTTACAATCTTCCTCATCAACTTTCTCTTACCAACTAACTAAATAGGCTCATCAATTTAACCCATCATTGAACTGTTGGTTAAACTTGAGTTAGTAATAGAAACATTTCAGTGAAGAATCCATAATGAAAATGATTATTTTTTTGTTTGTCTCATTAATTTGCACCTCAATGGACAGATTCACACGATTCATTGAAACATTTCAACTAATGATTTTCTTTTTTTTTTGATATTCTTTTAAGGTCTTGGTGGACTTGGTGGCTTTGGTCCTGGTGGTGGTGCCGGTGGAGCTGGAGGTGGAGGTTTACCCGGTCTTGGTGGACTTGGTGGACTTGGTGGCTTCCGAGCTTAACCTATTAATCTTGCCTTTTGACCCAACAACCTCGGAACACTTTATTTATATGAAAAAAACCCAAAAAACCTAAATCAATTATATTCTTGAAGCCAATTACAGTTTCTTTTTTGTTAACTGTTGAGAGAGACTGTTTTATTAATTTAAGAGTTATCCCTATTTTTCACCATTTTGATGCTCAATCGATTGATGATTAACTAATGAGAAATGGTGATTACTGGATTATAATGGCGCTTAGTATGATCGTGGTGATGCTGATAATTATTGTTGTAATGGTGGGCACAATTAAACTATAAAACACATTAAGATCAAAGCATCAAATTGTAATCGTTGTTATCACCATATCCATATAAATATCATAATTATCGTCAATAGTCGACCTTGTTTTATTTCCTTTTATAATTGCTAAAATACGTTCATCACATCTAATTGTTATCATCATTCTTTCCCTTTTTTATATTTCTTCATTTCAACCTTCATTATCATTTAAATAAAAATGAGATTAATTAAATTAGAATGTTGCAAATTTAAATTTACTCGGAATATCAAACATTGTACCAAAATATTGATGACTGTAACATTTGAGGCAATTTTTCAACAACTAACTCTGGTAAATTACATAGTCATTGATTAACCTGACAATCTAATTTCATAATTAACTCTCTTATTTAGTAACACAACATTTAACAAATTATCATTAATCTGGTTAAGACACAATTAATTGATAAACAACCTTACGGTTAACTTGATGTTTATTTTACTTGACGATAAACATTAGCTAGTAAAATTGAAGCATCCAGAATAATTAACCCGAATCTAACCTTCTAATAATAAAGGAAAAAAGAGGATAACCAGAAACTCACAAGATGCCATGATGTTGCAAAAATGATACATGATTACAGGATTTCATCCATACTGATAAAGGTTAAATCTCAGGTTAACCAATTACCTGAACAAATCATCATAATCATGCAAGTCACCACAGATGTAACCATAAAGTCTAGAACTTGAAAAAAAAACTGGTTGATCTGTTTCCAACCACAATTCACTTGTTAGCTATGTAATTCAACCAAAAATGGCTCCCATTTTCATCCAGTAACCAAATTTGAATTGATATCAATGAAGCAAACGTTAAACTGCAACTGTAAGATAATAAGAGAAGATTTAATGACAAATAATCAACAATTGAGACAAAAAAACGAAAACAGAAGCGAAAAATTGGCGAGAAAAAGGTTAAGAGAAATAAGATAAAAATGAAACAAAGACTCACCTAAATTGATCAATTGACACATTGACTGTTACCATTAACCGCAGACAATTAATTGATTTCAATCTACAATTAACAGCATAAACATAAATATTAATTTATTGGTAAATATTGAATCGTAAAATGAAACAGCACTAAAAAGAGAAGAAGAGAAGCAAAATCACATTTTCTTGCGTTGTTTTTTCACCTAAATCTTGTTCTTTTTTTCCCTCTCTATCTTTTCACGCTAACTTATTTTTTTACTTTCATTTCTTGCCAATCATTCTTATCTTCCTCTTCCTCCCTCTTCTCTTCTGTTCCCCATTGTCTCTCACTCTTTATCATCATTTTGCTCTCTCGATTCTGCTCTGATCATTTTACTGTCTGCTTTATGTGTCTAATTTTCTCTTTCCACCCGCACAGCACTCTTACTCACTGTCTGTCTTCCTCTGAGTCAGTCAATTTATCTCTGTCTGCTTTCTGTCTCTGTTAACTTTTTCTCACTTCTTCTCGTTGAAAGTTGTTTCTCTTTTTTGCCAGTTAATGTTAAACTTTGGTAGAAGTTAGGTTTATTAAATGGTCAAATTTTGATGAAAATTCACTTTTTTGGACTCATTGGGTCCTTTTTTTCTTCACCTTCATCATCACCATAATTTCCTCCTTCACCACCTTCATAGGATATCTAATCCTACCAGTTTTACCCAGTTATTTTATATCAACAATGTTAATTCAACAGTTTACTCTTGTTCCTTCATAAACAAGCTACCACCACCACCATCATCATCATCATCATCATAACATCACCGTCAAGCTACAACTACATCTACATCAGCAACTGCAACAACAAAATCATCAACAACAACAACATCGTCAACCAAACCAATTATTGGTTTTCTTTTTTTTCCATTTCCATGTTCGGTTAAGTGAGAAAATTTTTATCCTTCAAAGATAGTTTAAACAGTGAACATCTCTTAAAGTCATTTTTTCCAAACGTCCACAAAGTACCAAAAAATATTTCTAACCAGTGAATTTACCACAAGAGATTATAAAATCAAGTTGGATTATTTTTGTCTCTCATTGTTTTTTTCCCATATTTCGCTTATCTCTCAATAAGGAAATATCTTGCATCTACAACAGCAGTAAAACACACAAGAAGGAGAAGAAAATAAAAAAAAGAAGAATAAACAAATATAATTACCATGGCAATGGTTAACGGTTTAAGCAATGTTAAAGATTCTCGTTGGCTTCAACTTGAGGTTTGCCGGGAATTTCAACGCAACAAATGCACAAGACCAGACAGTGAATGTAAATTTGCTCATCCACCATCGGGTGTTGATGTTCAAAATGGTCGAGTAGTTGCTTGTTATGACTCTATCAAGGTATTAATTTTATTTTATTCTTTACCTTTTCATTGTTTCTGTTTATTTTAGCTAATTTTTTCTTTCTCTTTTATCTTTATTTTCAAGGGACGATGTAATCGAGATAAACCACCGTGTAAATATTTTCACCCACCACAGCATTTAAAGGATCAACTTTTAATCAATGGTCGAAATCATTTGGCTTTTAAAAACGCTCTTCTCCAACAAATGCCTCTTCAAACCGTCCTCACAACTGGACAATTGCCTTTGGTGAGTGGCCATTTTTTCACCCCATCAAGATCATCGGAAAAGGTATCAAAGGATTATCAACATTCAGCCTTTTTAATTTCTTTAGCCTAATTGGATAACATTTAACTTCAACAAATGGTTTATTTGTCAAATCAGTTTTGGTTCGAGCGACGAATCAATTTTAGTCTAACCTCAACAAGTTAACTTAATCTTATAAAAGTGATCACTCAGATTAGATGAAGTTTATGAATAAATCGCTAATCTTTATCCTATTTTCCTATGTTGACCATTTTGCTGAACCTCTTTAAATGTTTCCAAATAAAGTTAAAGAAACTTTGAAAGGTTAATTTTTGCAAAGCTTACAATGGATTACCTTTTCATTAACTTGAATATTTATCAATTTACTGCTCAACTAGTGTCAAATTCAACACCAATAGTAATTTAAATTGTTAATTGTGTAACTTGAAGTAACCAGAGAGTGGGTCAGTGAGAAATATCATTTGATGTTAGTATAATTCTTGATATTTTTGGAATCCATGAAACAAGTTTCTCGTTTTTCCATTTTCTTCACTTTCTTTTCTTATTGTTGCTCTTTTTTCATCTTATCTTCATCTTGTCTATCTTTTTCTTCTCTCCTCTCCCTTACTCTTAGCCTATTGTCCATTTATTATTATGGACATTGTTGTGTTTATTATGAATGATGGTTTTGTCCATCCAATGAATGGGTCAACAATTGATCTTAACTTATATTTATCTTCTTTTCTCGTCTAATATCCTTAATTATAATAATCATTTCAGTTTTTTCTTCCATCAACATCATCATTTTTTGCTGTTTATTAATGGATTTTGATAGAAGTGAAGAAAAAAAAATTAACAGATTATCATTTCTATTAACTTCTAATCAAATAAATAATAGTCTTCAGGTAATGGGCAAGGAATTTACTTTGATCCATCGTAATTTCCTACAAACCAGAGTTACTTTACTTTTCCAAATTAGTTAACAATTTAATCATTTATCAATTGAAACACTGAAAGTTGACCATATTAGTTGATTTCATAAAGTTTAAAGAGTTTCCAATAAGAATGATTTTACTTGAAATTTTCACTGAATTTCACACAACCTGAAAATTTCAACAATATTGTTGCTATTTATATGATGACAGATGATTTCACTGATTAACTCGTGTTTACAGGTCAATCGTAAAATCATTTGGTAACTTTATGGCTAATTTCATACGTTTCATGAAAAAAAGTAATCACTTCTCTTTCATTATCTTCAATTATTGAAACAGTTCCATGATTTTTTTTTGATTTCTTACAATTATTGACTTGGCATTAAGACCAAGCTTGACAGGCAAACTGATGACTTAAGACTCAACACTGAAGGTGATCAAGACCGCAAGCCCCATCAATAACCAA
This sequence comes from Tetranychus truncatus, assembly GCA_028476895.1. Classification (NCBI taxonomy): domain Eukaryota; kingdom Metazoa; phylum Arthropoda; class Arachnida; order Trombidiformes; family Tetranychidae; genus Tetranychus; species Tetranychus truncatus. Next base: position 10,907,412 of record CM052062.1, read on the forward strand.
CAGTAACAATCAAAACATTGAATTAAACCTTCCCACTTAACAATGATTTGTAAAGCCAAAGTAACAAACAATTTACCTGTAAACTACAGTACAATATTTGTTACTTTTTTTTGCACACAATCAAAACTAACATCATTTTTTCAAGGTATTATATTTTCATTATCATCATCATCACAATTCAATGATAACAATTGAAAAATTCATAACTTCAGCCAAGGTCTATTCTAACTATATTATTAGCTGTCCCGATGTTCACATAGACAATTAAACTTATTTCACTATTGATTTGATTTTTTAGAAAAAGAAATTATTTTCTCTAAAAAATTTACTTTGATTAAAATCGTTTATCTTTTCACTTAATTCAGTTTTCCAGTTTCAGTAAATGAAGCCTACCTTCCTCATCTTATGTCTTTGTTGATCAGGAAAAATAAAAGCTTCAAACTCTAAACGTTTACTTGGTTAATCAGTAATCGGTAAACAGTATTAAATCACCTTTGCATCTTTTCTCATCTTCATCTATCAGTTTCCTCCTCTCACCACCCTTACCTTTTAAACTTACACAGCTCAATAAGTTTATTTAAAAAACTCCTTCAGGTTAACTGTTGAAATGTTTTTTTCTTGTTACTTCAATGTTGCTTTAAAGTACAATACAACTGAAGCAATATAATTTTCAAGTTTGAAACCTTTTCTTCCTTCACTTTTCCAATATCATTTACACACCATTATTATCCTCATTATGATCACCTTCATCATGCGTTACCCTGCCTTGTACTTTACCCAGAATTTTTAGAACCAATCATTTCCGGTACACAATGATTAACTCAGGTTTAAAAGCATTTAAAATTGAAAAGAAAAATCCATCAAGATCAAGATCAACTTAATTATCCAACTAATTATAACGTCAATTGTTTCCTTATTGTGGATAATATTTCAATACATTTCAATGTAATCTGATCTTTCTTGACAAACAAAAAGACGCAAAATTGATCACTTTAAATGACATAAATGGTTTCAATTGATGTTTCCCAGAATCGTTGACCTGATCATCTTTATTCTCAATTCAGTTTTTCTCCCTGTCAACAGATTCCTTTTAAATTCCAAGACAAAAAATATTAATTTTCCTACCAAATCTTAATTTCTATGGATCTGATGAAACTTTCATTTTCTGATTGAGACAATTATTCAGTCAACCTAAAGTCTCCGAGTTTATCATTGAATCTAACCACAGGCTCTTGATCAATTCATATTTACCTTGAAATTTCACTTTTCTTCTTTCAGTCATTTTCCAATTATCTATTTACAGTTTACAATACCTTGAGCTATTATACCATGAAATATGATAATGGAATGCTAGAGAGTGATGATAAATAATGACAAATAATAATCAAGATAATTAGTTTTACCATTATTTAATAGTCGAAATAATCAACAATTTTTGTACCCAAAAGATGAACCATTTGTAATTACTAACTCATGAGTTTCCCTGTAAATTGTTGGTTAACTGTTATTGTTTAAGCTCGCCCGTATTTGATGTTTAATGTATTCACAGTATTTTTATGTGTAAAAAAAAGATGTTATCAGGCAACAAGAAAAAAAAATATGTAAACATTTATTAATACCTGACTTTACCTGACTTTTTATTAAACATTAACAGTTTTGGGTTGCCATTTTTTTTTGTTTCAAATGTATTGAATGTATCAATCTTAATGTTGCTCTCACCAAATTATATCTTCCTTTTGAAATCCATCATGATGAGGGCGTTGGTTTTATGATAAACCCCAAGATGGTATTACTAAAGAGCATTATGAATAACCAATTTTGCATCTTCCTTTTTTTTTGCTCACTTTCCTCATCTCTTATCTTCCTCATTTTGCCTTCGTTTCTGATCCACTTGAAACTACTTAATGGTGCTTGCAATGAGGATGATAACAGAAAATGTTGAGAGATGTTGATGATGAACTTCACCAGTTAAATGAAACATTTTCATCTTCATAAAGAAGCCATATTTAAACGCATTATGACGCTTATAAAATTATGCAGCAAAACAATTTATAACTAGTCAATAGAGAGAAAATATTTTCTCGAATCTTCAATCTGAATCTACACTGAAACAGCTGATAACTTTGAGTTGGTAACAGTCGTAACACTAATCTTATCGTCAGTATTGCTTAAGATCAAGATTTACAGTAAGCTACTAAACTTGTGATAAAAAGGATTAATGAATATTTCCATGAATTTATGAATCGATGAAAATTTTAGTTTTTCGTTTTCCATGAATTCTATGAGCTATATTTTCGTCTATCAACCATGAAATACAAAAATCAGTTTATTCTGCATTCCATTATTAACTTGATAACCTTAACTCAAGTAATGAAGTCAACTTGTTACTTTCGATAACTTGTGGCTAAATTAGATTTTTTATTCAGAAAATTATTGAATTTCCTTCAGCATTTCATTTATTATTCATGATCAATGGTGAACAATTTTCGTCAATTTGATAACAAGAAGGAAAAACGGCGATGTTGACGATAACAATTAACTGCTATTAACAGTAATCTCGTCATTTGCTGTTCCCCTGCAAAAAGGTGAAAATTGAAACAAAATGAGTAAATGTTTTATAATATGAACATTTATTGTCTAATAAAATGAAAGGCAACCTGAAAGGTAAACATCTTTTGGCTATTATCAATTTCCTTATCTCGTTTACATTGCTCATTGATATTATAGTGTTATACCTTGTCAGGTTAATGAGTAGAGGTTATTAGTTGATGATAAATGAACTGTAACTTGACTTAATAATAATCACTGATTATCACTTTACCTTTTCTTCATTCACTACCTTATATCTTTGGAAGCGCAATTGATTGAAACAATCATTAACCATGAATCACTTGATTCCTCATGATCGAGATAATAATAGTTGACTTTTTTTTGGTAAAAATGCTTATAAAATCATTCCAACAATCAACCATTTCTCCATGATAACTGTTTGAATTTTTTTTTCGAACCATTTTCACTATTCTATTCAATATTGACTCTTGTCTCTTCAAATTTCTTTTCATATTTTCATCATCATTCTATCATCCAAGGGGAGATTCCCCTGAAATTGTGCTGCTTTTTGCTCGCGTTTAATGTGAACACATTGTAGTTGGTAAGGCTGTGTTTGAGTGAGTTTACTTCAAGGTTGATTTCAGTCATTTCAATCAACCAACCTCACATCATTTTTAACAGTATTATACTTTTTACCTTGTAAACATCTTTTTCATATGATTGTCATAATTCATCTCTTTTATTCTGTTTACCGGTTAATCGTTTATCCACTTTCTTTGCATAATAAATGTAACACAAAATTACTTTTAATTATCGTTAATTGTAATGATGATCATAATTATGTTTCAAAAAATTACAAAACAAAATATTAATTCTTGGGTTGTGTCAGTTTTTTGTTTGATTGGTCACAGTATTAATGTATTGCTTGATAATTACCGTTTTTTTGCTGATGATGCAGTGAAACAATGGTTATGATGGTAATGGTTTGATGATGATGATGAGAAAATATGACAAAAGGAAAGAAAAACTGAAACTATACAAAAATATTCTATTGCAATGAGTTGAGAATTTGGAATAAAATAATCAATATTTCAATGACAATTAACATACCTTTTCTTTCTTGTTTCATCACTTTACTTGCTAATTCACTTTAATTGAGTAAGGTTCAGTAATCAACTTAAATCATAAGTTTCATGTATTCACATTTTTCCTGCTCAAAAATGAATACTTTCATTCTCGACTCAAAGTGCGATTAAAGCCAAAATACCATTTCGACCTTGCGAAGCTGTTTCGAGTCCAATATTAACTCATCTAGCAAGAGGACAGCTGACGAGTCTATGATTAGGTTCAAGATGATCTCCTTATGAGATGTCAGCTGAAAATATGTTAACTTGAAGGCCATAATTATAACAGAAGCCAAGAAATGCATGAAAGATTACATTTCTTTACTCTATTTTGAATTAATTACAATCAATGGATGAAACCAATTCTTGAAATTCAACTTTTTGGGTTAATTTTTGATCAATTTCGATTTCAATTTTGATTCTTCAATTTACTGTGAATGATGATTAAATTATGTACAATTGATATGCTCCTTTTGCTGGTATAAGAAGCAACAAAAAGAGTAACTTATGATCTCTATCTGATGATTGTTGAACTGAACATTGGTCAATTTGATCATGAAATACGCTCAAATGGACTTTTAAAATGAACCATTCCAAGTGTTAAACTTGCAAATAATGAATTTGCTTCAACGTTCGTGTGTAACATCAACTTAGTTGAATTTTGTTTCTTTTTCCCATTCACTTGTCATCGCCATTTCAATATTTTGCAAATGTTGATTGGTAAACTGTTGAAACTTGATTTATATCTTAATTATCTTTTCATTATCATCTTTTTTTCCAACATCAAGGAGTAATAAAAATGCTCTTCTCAAGTTGTTTTATTGTTGCCATTGATTGACCTCAATCACTTTTTATTTTACCTTGAATCACTGGTAATAACTTCATTGATTCAGTTTACCTTTTTTTCACATTATTTCAAGTGTAGCTCCAAAAAAAAACTAAATTTCTCTCTTTCTTCCCATTCTGTGTTTTCCAATGGAAACTATCTTTTCTCGTTATTTTCACTGTCAATCAACATCAAGCAAGAGACATTGTAATACACTTCAAACGTTATCACTAAAATAGGATGAAAACAGTGGATGATAAAAAGAAGGCAAAATGGTGTGTAAAGAGTAACCCAGGAATTTTCAGTCAACAAGGCTTACCCTTAGGTTAACTTTCACTTTGCATCTAGTTATATAACTTTAAATTTTCCTAGCATATTCAATTTCCATGTCTTTTCATCATCATTCCCCTCATCATTTTCATCTTTTCCTAAGAAGATTACAAGATGAAATGAACAAGGCTCAGTTTACAGTAAAAATGCGATTAAAAGTTGATCCAAAATTTTCATCTCACATAATCATAATGTCTTTACCCATCAATTCTGGTCATTCACAGACTTGACCAGTTTGTGATGTATCAACACTTTCATCATTTTCCATATGAAACGTTAACATTTTTTACCTTTCAACTTGACATTTTCAATCAACTCTTTACATCCATTCATCCAGTCAAATGTTAATTGTTCAAGTTTTGCTAAATTTATTTTATCTGTTGGCATAGAAGAAAGTCATTTCACAGCCGGCTAACTTTAATTTAACTGATTGTCAAACTGATTAAATTGTGATTAATTTTTAGTCTTCTCCATTGTTCGTAATTTGTTCAATGGAAAAATGAAAAATGGCAAATGAATTGTAAGCCAGTAAATTATTGAAATGATGAAAATGATTGTTAATTTGAAACACTTTTTCATCATTTCCAATAACAATATTTTTGTATACTTTCACTGTTGCCAAACTGACGGTTAAAGGGACTTTAAAGAGCTGGCAACTTTTAACCGGTAACTTAGCAACTGATACTTACAGGGAACGAGAAAAAAAATGATCACAGAAAGAGGAAAAAGTAAGACTTTATCATCATCATCATTCTCCCACAATTTGTCTCTCTTTACTCTTGTTTTTTTTCCCTCTCATGTCTTGGTTCAGTGATGAAACTCATCAAACCATGATATTCAGGGCAACAGACGTATGATATTGTCTCATCATAATTGACTATCTAAATGTCACACTAGTCTTTGTTAATAATTGAGGTTCAAATTTTGTGAGACATCAACACTTAGCCAGTGTACAGTTTGAAAGGCAACCCAAAATTAGGCAAACTTTCAGGTCAAAGTTGATTATCCAATGTTGCCTTTCAGTTTGTCTTTTCATGTGTTAATTTGAAACTCTTTACTCAGAAAAGCAGTTTTTTCTTTCTTTCATCATTTCCATCATTTTCACCATTTTTTTATTGTAGTTGCAACAAAAAAAAACTTGTTGTTTCCATGTTTACTTGCTTCCAATTGTTGATGGACAATAAATAAGCTCATCAAATGAAATGAATTTGTCAAACTTATTAACCTTCATTTAATGTCTTTAAAGTCCTTGTTTCAACTCTGTCATTATCACCGTGCACAATTAATGTTTCCACTTGACTCTTTTGTTTATTCATCCTGTTCATCCTCATCATTATTCTCATATTTTGACATTCGTTTCTCGAGTAAATTAGCTTTTACAATTGATACTTTACTTTTAATCCTTTTAACCCCATTTGGTTCACTTTAACCTCTCATTATGGTTCAATGTTTAAATCCATTTTAACCAAATCCTTGAAACCATGTTTTCAGCATTGGTTAATGATTGATAATCGTTTCAAGTTATTAGTTACTGAATAGTGAAGAGATCCGAATGCTTGTAATATCTTAGTTAACTGTTTAACATTGACTAGTTTCAAGTTGTTAAGCAAAGATGACTGTAATGATGAGTGAAAGAGAGTCAAGAATCATTTTGGGTGCAAAAATAGTCTTCCCTTGTCTGTCAGAGTTTCGCTCTTTTTCCCTCTTCTTTCACCATGTTTACCTCTTATCTTGTTATTTTTTTTTCAATCAATCCTCAAGATCTCACTTGATGTTGTTGCTACTTTATCTTTAACTCAAACCAATTGACTTGATCTTGTTCAGGGAATCGGTTTTTTTTCTGCTTTGCTTCGTATTTTCACTCAGACTTTTATGTGTCTTTTGGCAAAAATATAGTCATAATGATAAAGATGGCAACATGAAAAAAGCAACCCAAAATTGTGATCACATTGATTGAAGTAGTGATTGAATAAACAGAAAGGCTTGGTGATTATGTGATTATCGTCATTCCGTCATAATAATCATCAACATAATCACTCTTTGTTTTTATTGTCAAGAATAAAAAGGAACAAAAATAATGGAAGAAAAAATGGAAAAAAAAAGTTTATTCAATCATCATGATTATGAACGAAAAAGATGGTTGATGGTTATAACGATAATGGTGACATTGAGAGCAACAAATCATATTTTGGTTGAATCATTCAATAACAAGAGCAAAAAATTGTTTAAGTTGATCTCATTTGATCACTTTACTTCTCGACTAATCAGTAAATTTGTTAAATTTAATCTGTGTGTTTATCTGGATTATAGTTGAAGAATAGTTTCATAGAAAATCAATGTTCCATGATTTTATTCATTGACCAAGATCAATTTTCTTGTAACTTGCATGTGAGTTTGTTCATGAGTCTCTCTATGTGTATAAATACTCTTATTGATATACTGACCCAGCAATTTATTGATTGATGTGTTTGCGTTGAACTGATTTTTTCTTCTTCTTCTGGTCAATTCTATCCACTGAATTACTGATCTACTTATTGGCCTCAATTTTTTTCTCCTCATGCAAATGCTAATCATCTTTACGATGATCAATATCATCTTATCATTATCAATGTTTGGAGAAAGAAAAATTGAAGAGGGAGAAGAAAAAAAAATCTGTAAATGATTCCACAGAATGGAACAGAAAAGGTCAACTCTTTTTGTAAGACTTTGCTTTATCTTCCTTTTCACTGATCATCATTGAGTTAAGGTTCATAAAATGAAACTGACCAACCCAGTTGTTGGAGAAAGATTAGAAAATAGTAAACCAGAAAATAACCCAAAACCAGAATCGGAATAAATTGTTGTCAAAATCAACACTTTTCATCATGAGAATGTTTAGGTTTATGATTGAAATATCATTAACATTATAATATCAGTTTACTTCAAATGTAATAACTTATTATTTCTGTTTCAATCTCTCAAGGTGTATGAAAGTGAACGTCTTTTTTTTGATGACTGAATGTTAAACTATTGATTCTGTTTGATTGTTTATTATCAATAATGCTCCATCAAAAGTCAGTATCATTTATTAAAAGCTATTAAATTGTGTCAATCATAATAGATTTGCTTTTACCGATTATTGTTTATTTACAAAACGCTATCAGAATAATAATTTATCTCATTTTGTTAAATATTACACCAAGAGACACATAAGCATGTTCAATGACATTTATTGTTCAGCTGTTTTTGCACAAGCTGAAGCTGGAAACAATGGAAAGCTCATCAATGGAGCATTTATTTTATAATCTTGACAGAAATTTTATTCTCAATGTAATCGGAAATAAGTCGATATCAAACATGAAGCATGCAAATCGATAGAAGCTTAATGTTTGAGTTGAAAACAGCAAAAAATGCTATAGTTTTCGGGTGAAAATTGTTACACAAAACGAAAAAATTTCCACCTTTGTTGGATTCAAACAATTCATAATTAGCCATGATTAAGGTGAAAATTTGATTTATATAATTGTAAATGAAATAATGAAGTAATTCAACAAATTCTGTTTGTGATAATCAAAGCATTTTGTCGTCTTTTCCCGAATTCTGAGAAAATAATTTAATCAGTTCAATTGTTGCGCTTTATTTTTCTCTTCGCTATTTTGACCATTTATCGAAGCTTATCGGTTCCTAGAAATGTTTAAATTTTGAAAGTTCATAAGAATGTGAATTTTATCGTTAACTTTATCATTTCAGTTCAATTTAGAACTAGAAAAGTAGGTTCAGGAAAATTGTGAGCGAAACGATTTTCAGGGCATATTTTGTCGGTTATAAGTGTTGGTTCACTGTTGAATGTTTAATTTTTTTAGCGTTTGTATTGATTACTTTGAAAGATTCTTAAAGATTTTGTTGAATTTTTGGACTGAAAACTGATTAATTTGGTGAAAATGATGGAAAATGTTTCTATTTTGTCGAATTGTTCAGGTTGGACGAAGCTTAATATTGTTATTCTGAATAACTCGATATTATCTAACAAGATTGAGTAACTAAAGGTAAACTGGAACAATTTATTAATCTATTATTCGATAGGAAATCTTTTCTCATCTTCACGTTGATTTTGTTGTATTTTTTCGTCAACACTAGACAATGATAATGACAAGACCCAAAAATGTGTGAGTCTGCGTCTTTTGTCATCATCAGTATCATCATGATCCTGAAAATATCAACCTAAGGTTTCCCAGGTTCAACTGAAAACTTATATCAATCAACATTGATGGCTTCCTTTCAGTGAAAAGTGAAGTAAGACACAACTGAACATTCCCTCTTCTTGGTCTCCATTTTCATTCGGCAGCTAATCTTTCACTTGTAGAGTCCTTTTCACATCACAAGCTAATCACGTTGATAAGTTTAATTGGCTAAGTATTGACTCTGCTTCCATTATAAACATGATTGGTGAAACTGACAATTTTTGCTGGATCCAAGATTATTCAAGCAAACACCAACTACAAGAAAGTGGTGAAAATGAGCAATTGTTCATCACTTGCTGTCCATGATTAATCTAAAAACTCTTACAATCATTACAATTGTCGAGATATTTGTTTGAGGAAAAAAAAATAGTTGAAAATGGTTCATGTCGAACAATCTGTAATGTGAAACTGAATAGCAATTGTTAAACATTTTTCACTCTTCAAGAGGGAAAGTTTAGATTCAGAATAAGATTACCATGAAAGCGATCCTCATGAAAGTACAAAAGACTTTATCTTCATTAAGACAATCTTTGACAACTTGATTAGCCTAGTTGATTGTCACTTGTATCAATTTTGTGTGGATTAATTTTCTTGATAATGATATTGATCTCAGTTTTTCAGTTCCTTTCTGATTCCTCAACTCTCACCATTTCCATGAAAGGCTTTATTCAAATTGAATCATTCAATTTCTTTAAACTTGTTATCTTTTCTGCTTTTCACGTCAAAAATCTGTGATTTGATAATTATGTAAATTTGCTCAACTCTTTTCTCTTTTTTTGTTCAGATGAATATTTATTCACAAATGATAAAATGGTTAAAGAAACGAAATTGATTTCTCATTAAAAGTGTATTTGATTAAACAAAATTGTTATCTATTGCTAATTAACTGAGTGTCATTACACTGAGTTACAATTTACCAATTAGCTTTTGCACTTTTTTTTCAATGAACAATAATCAACTTTGCATAAGTTAATTGCATATAAACTTTTGTAGACATTTTCGTGTTTGTGAAACATTTTTTTCCCTCTCATTCTTTGTTCCTTTTCATCCATGAACATCCCTTTGCTCCTTGAGTTTAATATGCTATTCAGAGTATCTCATGAAGTTAATGATAACTCCTCCAAGTACATATTTTACACAAAATTTGGACTTGAAAGTAAAGTAAAAATTGTTTTCCATTTTTCCAGCAACAAAATAATCTCACTCATTCAAAACTCTTCAACAGATCTTTTCAACTCTAAATATTAACTCGAGTAATATTTTTACAGTTACCTTCTTCTCCACATCTCCAGTCTACACCAAGCTTTACCAATCTCGTCTCATCATCTCTTCATCTCTTCATCTTCATTAGTGTTTTCCTCCAAGAACATTTTCTTAATCTATTTCAATATTTTCCTCCTTTTTAACCAGAAAATCACTTCTCCATAAATAGCTTTAAATGATCAACAATTTAATCACTTCTGTTTACCTTTAAAATAAATCTGTAAAATTACTCGATTGACTAAATAACCAAGAAATAATTCAATTCATAAACAGTGAACATTCAAATTTAACAATTCTTTAATTGTCTCGCCATTTTAATTTAAATTACAAAAGCTTTTGAAAAGTGCAAAATTAAATTTACTTTTGTTCAAAAATTAAGTGTAAAATGACATCTTTTTTGCTCTTTCAAGTGTACAAATGTTTAATGCTCTTAACCATCATTGAATAAAAAATCACAGACTCAAGAAGCAACAAAAAACCAACATTTAGTTTATAATTTTCACAAACTTGTTATTTGTAGTTGATGATTTGACAGTAACAATTTTGCAAGTCTTGATTAACAAGCAAAGATTCATGTTTTCAGTGTAACACAAAATTCAGTGCAAAATGACACTTGAAATTAGGTTTTTTTGTTGTCTTTTTAAGCTTTACATTAAAAGCAAAAATCTAATGATTATTTGAACCCATTAAACTTGAAACAAAAAGCGTTTCTCTCGATGTTTCAGATTAATAAATGTCGCATGGTAAAGATGACAAGAAATGTTTTTTTTTGCTTCTTTTATTGGAATTTTTTTTCGATTTGATGATCATTTTCAGTTGCGTTTCTTGAAACGAATGTTGAATTGTTCTTCTCGTTTCTCTGTTTTCCATTAAATTTGGAATGTTGCTGACTTAACATGATTCTAGGTATGTCAACAATCTTGTTTGCATCAAATTAATCACTTTCAACAGTCAACGTGTAAGTTGTGATTCAATTTCATTCATTATTTCACTGACGAAAGGAAAACAATGCGAAGAGCAACTCTTTACCTCGTTCATTTGTCTTTTCAATTTTGTGTAAATCATCTGTTGAAACACTTGACAATGGTTTTATATTTACATGTAAACATGAAGTAAACCATTTTCATGTCAACATTGAACTTGTAATTAACTAATAACACACAAATGTATACTTATTAATCTCACTTAGTCGACTTTTTCAAATCACAGTCTTTTTGTTGTCACAATAATCAATTTGATTCCCATTTCAATCATTTATAATGCTCAAAATTCTGCTTCTCTCATGTAAATCTATCTCATCTTTTGTCAATTTTACCAACAATTCATCTTTCTTTGTGTCTTCAAGTTCACACTTTAACTCCATTCTTCTCTCTCAGATTCATCATCAGTCCCATTTCAACAGTTTTCCTGCTCATTTCAACCATTTGCACATCTTCAAGTTTCATCTTATCAGATACTTTCACGCAAATCTTAACACTGTTTCAAAAATGGTGAAAAATGTTCCATTACCCTTAAAATGATTATCGATTCATTTAATCGCACATGATGAACAATTTCAAGGTAGACAGGCAACTCAACTCGTCAACTTTTCTTCTCCAAAAATGTTTATAATTTTCATCTTGAAATGGCTAAACTAAACCAACCATTTTCAGCAAATATTGAAAAATTTGATAAACTTTTTGTTACCAAAATATCCAAATCTCTTGATTCTTCACCAACTTTTCCTCTTTCATGATTGAAAAACTATCAATTATTGTTGATGAAATTAGGTTATCTGATGGTCTTTCTTCATTAAGTCCAATTGGTTTGAGGTTTGCGTGTCATCATGAAATTATCATGATCAATTTTTTAAGAAGTTACAAGAACCAGAATTTTTCTTGCTCCCTTTCATCAAACTTGATACTTTTCGATAGCAATAATCAATCGTACAGCAAAAATGGCATTGCTAAACATGTACATAAATAACTGGCCAATTCTCACACATAAACAATAGATTAGAAGAAGAGAGAAGAAAAGTAAAAGTTCATTCCCTGAGCATTTGCAGCCCATTAAATTGCCGCTGTTGCTTGTTGATTATAACATAAAACCAGAGTAACCATAGGGACAAGTTGGCAACCAATGAATACATTTATAACAAATTGTTATCATGAGGAAAACACAGAAAAAAAAGTAAAGCCAGAGAATGACAAAAAAGTGACTTTCCCTCAACTCCCAGTAATATCATCATAATAATATCATTATATGGATCTGTTTGGGATTTTGTTTATGGTTGATAAAAATCGTTATTAGCCATTGGTTTCACTTTGTTTTTTTTGTAACAACAATCAATTGAGAAACAATTGCTTCGATTGTGCCGATAATTACATTGTTTTGTTGCCTTTCACCACTTGCTGTACTTTGTTATGTTCATTCAAGATTTTCATTTCCATCTCTTCTTTTCTTCTTCTCTGTCTTTCGACTTTTTGTACTTTGTTCAATTTCTTTGGTTGCTTCCCTCTTATCATCATCACTTTGAAGGTTAATTAAATTGCAAATCGACAATCAATATATTTAAATGTGTCAAAGAAACGCATTTAAGGTAATTCCATGTTTCACGCTTATCACTGTTATTAGTCTAATTTAGCCTATTATTGAGGTTCATTGAAATAACAAAATGTCAACTAAAACCATGCTTCACGATCATTTAATTTTCATCACGAAATAATACCCAAGCTGCATGATTCATCTTATTCGTTGTTCATCGATATTTTGATTGTTTTTTTCTCTCAATTTATTCTTGTTTGATATTCGCATCGATTTGTTCTGTCGCCCTTTTATCATTTATTCAATCAAAACAATGCATTTGCAACAAAAATGTTCACTTCGCTCGTTAAAATGCAATCAAATTGAATTTTTTCATTAAAAATGTTCTCATCAAGATAATTCATTGTCTCGATAAAACAATAGGCCAGACTTCGAATTTCTATTTATAATTTTTGAGAAACAATCAAATGATTCAGATCTTTATCAGATAACTGTTGAAGGTTTCATCCAATTTTCCAGATTTTCCAGTCTTTTGTTTTAACGACTTTCAAATCGTTTTTCAATTGAAATACTTTGAACATCTTCTGATAAATTCAAAAATTCATTTGAGTTCGATTAGCAGAGCATTTCGAAAATTTAATGTTAGATTTTCTTTCAAGGTTTTCTGATCATTTCAACTTGCATTGAACAATTGAAGTTCATTGATAACAATGTCATTTGGAGTTTGATTTAGATTCAAATGGCGTAACGGACAATTTCGATAAACCATGATTTCGGTTTTATCGAAATTTCCTTCATAAAACTGAACAATGTAACCAAATGCTTTGCATTCATCACTTTATTCAATAATCTTGCTTTTCCAGAGAAACAAAGCTTTGAGTTTTATCTTCACCCAGATGAACGTATATCTACATTTACCTTTGTATCTGTTATTTCACCTGATTCTTTATTTAACCATTGATTTTTCTTGGTGTTATTAAATTCTTTTTTTTTCACGGTAACTTAAATTGAACAAGATTTCCATTTCAAATTTATCTTGTAAACCGATTTTGCTTTTCTTTCCATCTTCTAACCGTTCATGTTCGTGTTTCACCAGGCCATTGGCTCTGCTTTTGCTACTCTGTTTTCCCTATTGTACATTTATCATGCTATCTTTATCTTTTTTGTATCTTTCAGTTCAAAGAAATTCATTGAGTCAAGAAGGGTGGAAGAAGGGAACAAATGGTGAAAACAAAAGCCACAAAGTATCATTTGTTCAATCCGTTTTTACTTTTCTCATTCTCTAGTTAAGAAACAAGGTTATTCTTGACCAAAGACGATCCTTTCACCTTTGGTCATTTCAAGGGAAACTGTTCAAATTGATTAAACAAAAGGCTTAACATTGACAAGTTTCAATTGTTTCAATGAACCCAAAGTTAAACCTGAAAACATTGTTACCCATTTTTGTTGTCACAATTTTCAATGAGAGCAAAATATTTTCATTGTGTGAATCATTTTAAGCCTCTACAAGGTTAATTTACATGATGAATATGTCCTTCCTTTTGTTTTGTTTAATTTCCCTTTGAAAAGGAAAATGAAAATGAAAGAATCAATTGATTGTCATTTACAATCATTTAATTATTGAGTTTACCAATCAGTTAATAGTACAACAATTATCCAAGCAAAATGGTTTGTTTCCTTTTCAATTGCCTAAGTATCATTATTCCCTCTCTTTACCTTCAACATTTGAAATAAGCTGGAAAAGGGGAAAAAAATGAAGCTCAAAAAAGGAGACATTTTCCGGTTTCTGGTATCCATTATCATCAATCTAGATAATAAGCATTTATTAAGTTGACAAATGGTCCAATCATGAATAACATTTATCCTCATGATTATGGCCACTTTTACTGGACACTTATAAACTTCTAGTGAATCAGATTGATGTTAATGTTGATATAAATTTACAGTAAAAGGTGGCGGATTCGGGTTCAATTTGGGTAAACAAACAACCCAAATGTAAACCCAAAATCAAGAGGGAAAAGAGCATTAAGGTTAAAAGCATAATATTGAATAAACATCAAGAGTTTAAAAAACAACGAACAGGAACTTTTTTTCTTGCTGAACAACAACAAAAAAAAAGATCTGAAAAGATAAAAAAAAAGAGTATAAAAACAAAGTGTAAGGATGGAAGACAAATGGATGAGAAAGGGTGAAGAGAAGATGATTATCGTCTTTATCCGGTTACGGATGTCGAAGCCTTAAAGTGACATTCAAGATGAAATTCACTGGCAAAGTTGATTGGACTTTATTTCATGATTAATATCTTTGTTGCTCTAAATTTTAATTTATTTCTCGAACAAATTTTTTCGACAATTTGCGTCTCAGCATTTGAGCATTTACCTTTGTCTAATTGTGACTCTTTTGACTCTGTGTTGTGATTAACTCGTCTATTGAACAAAATTGATAACAAAGCTGACCTATTAATGATAACAATGGCCTGACCCAATAATAAAGTGATAGTATTACAACAAACATTCATTTTGACATTCACTTTATATTTGCTCATTTCATCAATTAAATCCTGAGGGAGTTTGGCTTATTCAATGAAACAAGCTCATGTTTAATTATAGTTGTTGATGAATGATTGTATCTGACCAACAATGAAATGAAACATTTTTCATCAGATTTCAATGAATCTTTCAACTCAACCGCTTATCATAGGAATCTACGGGTTTATGTTTTACCGAGTTTTATCGAGTTTCTCATTCAATCATTTTAACAAGAAAATTATTGCTATTTGATGGGAAAAGTGTTGGTTTGAATGTTAAGCCAAAGAGATCAATTGTTTGCCTTCAATAATTTAACAAACTCATTGATAAATAATTCGTAAAATAGCTGAAAATGTATTTCTGGTAAAATTGATATTTCTCCAGATTCTGAATGAGATGAAACAATCCAATTCAAGTTATGAAATTCATCTAATCATTCGCATTTTTACTGACATTTAATAACGATTTGCACTGAAGTGAATGTTCAGTGTAACCTTGTTGACTTGAACCTCAAAGTTTCAATCATTTTCACCTTTAAAGTTGAAAGTCAAGTAACTTGTAAAAAAGGTTGAATTGAGCAAAAAAAAAGCTTTTTATTTTTGGTTCAATTCTTGCATATTATGGATGTAAACCAAAAAGAGTGAACAATTTTTATCCACTTTACTTTTATCGATAAAAAGTTCTGATTGGAAACCTTACAATCTGAATGTTTCATCTTTTGATTAACTTTGGCTTCATTTAAAATTTTTTACTTGAAAGAAAGGTTTCATGAGAGAGACGAGAAGAAAAAAGTTATTTAAATCGAAGCAAGAAAAATGAGCAAAAAATTTAATTTCACGTTAAATTGGAGTATCGATTGTTAAATGAATGTTTCAATTCTGGCCAAGTCTATTGCTGATGATTAGATAACAATTTCCTCTATAAGCTATCCAATCTGAATTTGTTAATATTTCTGTCAACTTATCCAAAAGATAGTTCATGTTACATTTGCTTCACCTTTTATCTTTTTCATTTAAATAATAAACAGCTTTATTTGCCAAAAAAAATGTATAAAGCTACTGAATCTTCTGTAATAATAGCGAAAATGATTACAACTATTATCAGAGGAAAGGGGAAAAAAAGTTCAATATTGTTCACCTTATGGAAACTGATAAAGTAGGAAAGCAAATTACTGTCAACAGTTGTGATCTAATCAGTTTCAAATGTCAAACTCATTTCATTTTCACCATTCCATAATGATCCAGCTTTGTTTAGTCCATTGAATAACCTTAGTAACAGTGAAAAGCTACTTTGGTTACAATTTAATGTTTTTTTTTGTTTTACATTTACAAGTTTCACTCCCAACTAATAATTACAAAACAGGGAAAAAAGGCATTAATCAATATATTTATTTACTTGGATTTTCCTGAAATTTTATTGCTGATTATTTTCAGATGTTTTCAGTTGACATACAATGTGCATTAATGCCTTAATAGCTATATGTTGTTGATGCAAAACAACTGGTTTTGTTGGAGTTTTTGTTTCAGGCCGTTGATTGATTACAATCAAACTGATTGTTAATAAATAACCAATTGAACTTGACTTTTCTAGGCTAATTGTTTAACTCAATGTTTTACATTTGTGCCTCTTTTCATTGACTAAACAATTGTAATTGAGCAAAGTTAAATTGATTAATATTGAAAAGCCAACTGTAAATTGAAACGTAAATTTGCTTTGATAATTGCTAATTCATTCATCTTTCATTTCATTCTCATTACAGGGGCCCAGTAATCCTTATGTAACTAATATACCGACGATAGCCTCTCCTTATGGCACTTTTCCAGCCAGCTATGGTCTTACATCGAGTAAGTTTGATTAATGATTAATCATGAGTTTTGGTGAATATTGATTAAACCTTTGGATTAAAATTTTGCCATTTAGCAACGATTAGTGAATTAGAAGCTTTTGTTTTTTTTTGTCAAATTTGATGAATGGACAAAATTTGAAAGTCGATAAGTCGATTAGGATGTTTCCATTTTTTATATTGTCATTGATCTTAAACTATTGCTGATTCATACTTTTCTTTCTCTTCTTCCCTCTCATGGATTCCTGTTTATCATCCATTTGCTGATGATGAAAACATTGAACATTGAAAACAGCAACAGCAGCAGCAGCAGCCGCTGCAGCAGCCGCAGCAGAAAAGTTAACATCAAACTTTGGACTGGTTCCAGCCTCAGCATTGATTGCAACCAAACAAACAGCTCGAACTGATCGTCTTGAGGTATAAATAATACAAAATAAATGCATTAAATTGTAGTTTAACCAAAATAGTCAAATAGCCAGTAAACAGAGTTAAAAGATTGATTTTTGCGTGATTACCATTTTTCGCTTTTCTTGCTTTGGATGAAGCTAACTCCAAATCCCAGAGTCTGAAGTAAAAAACAATTCCTCAGCAGCTTATTCATTCTTTATCCCATTCTCTCTCTTCTGGCCCTTCTTTATCCTCTATGTTGTCCAATCACCCAAATTGAAACCCAAATCCGAATCCCAGGTTTGTCGGGAATTCCAGCGAGGCAATTGCAAGCGAGCTGAATCAGAATGTCGTTTTGCACACCCACCAGAACATGTTCATCTGGATTCAGATGATGGCCTCATCACGGTCTGTATGGACTTTGTCAAAAGCCGCTGCTTGCGCAACCAATGCCGTTACTTTCACCCCCCGCCGCATCTGCAAGCACAGCTTAAAGTAGCCCAAACACGGGCACACACAACTACTGCTCTGGTAGGAAACTCACTTAATAATTTCCATTCCTTTTCCTTTTCAACCCTCATCATTCATTTCATCATTAGCACCTTCATTAGACTAACAAAGAATCATGAAATTGCGTTTACTAAATGTCTCTTTGTAAAACAGGAAAACATTGAAATGCCTTTAATATATCAAATTGCGATTCAGTGTGCATATTTACCTGTCTGTTGCATGTCAACTGATGAATCGATTAAAGCATGAAGTCATTGATAATGTTTCTTATTGCTTGTTTTGTTCACCCTTTCCTCATGGTGACGCTCTTCATGATTGTTTTTTTTTCCATATTTTTCAATATTCTGCTCAATGTAATTTCATCTGAAATTTCAACTTTTTCTCTCAACTTTTTTCTCATCATTAATGCATGAATTTTAATTTATGTTTTTGTTTTTTTTCATCAAAACTTCTTTTATTTCTTTATCACTTTTTCCCCCGTTTTATTATCATTTTTGTTTACTGTTAATGGCTGCATATTTTACTGATAAATAATATTAAAACAAACAAAAATAAACTAATAGCCGAATAATACGGCGACAGCGGCCGCTGCAACCACGCACGTTTTGGCTCAAGCTGCTGCTTCTATTTTGGCTGCTGGCAAAAAGCGCGTTCGAGAAACTGAAGATCTTTTAATGGTATGCCACTTAATCCACACCTTTCATCATTCATCATCTAAACTCACCTCTCAATCCCTCAACATCGAGTCATTTTCAAATTCATTTCTTTACTGGAAACTTGATTTATTCAAATTTAATCATATCGAACATGTAAATTCTGTTTTCCAGCAAATCTCCATCCAATCAATTCTAGATGTTCGCCAAATCTCAATTCAAGATTATCAAGTGCATGAGTGATTCTGATATTTGATTGATTTTTGTCGCAAAACAAAGTCACAAAAATTTCCAATCAGATTTTTGTTCCAACCAGAAGCTTCAACTGTAATCAATTCAACAATTATTTTAGTTTTCTTTCAACGGTTCGAGATTGATGTTCGATCTTTTTATTAGTACTTTTTGAATTGCTCATAAACTGTCTATTTAGGCGTGAAAAAAAGGATTGCAATTTAGTTAGCAAACAATCTCAATTGATTGTCTCAAAAATGCAAATGCTTTGAATAATTTAAACTTATGTCTAGAAAATGTGATTACTCGATCACAATGTTTGCTCTTTTCACTGAAAAAAGTTTAAAAAACTGGAGACATCAATTTTAATCGTCAGTTTGATAGTTGTATGATCTGTTTCATCCTGTTATTGATATCCGACTCTATTCAACTAGAAAAGCTTAAATTTTTTTTCTGCTTATTTATTTGTATCTTTGACTTTTCCTTCTTCATCATCATCTTTTGGCAACACTGCAAACCTTAAAAAGCTATCAATTTGCAGCAGCTAATAGCAACAAAAATGAAATGTTGCTTATGAACATTATGTATTAGCTAAATCAGTATTTCTCAAACCTTAAAATAACAACTTTTGAATATTAGAAGCAAAGCAAGGGAAAGCAAAGTAAAGTCAGAAAAAAGCATATCATTTGAAAGGTTATTCAATTTGATAGGCAAGTCATTGAAAATGAGAAGGAAGAAGAAGAAGAAAATCAGAGCAAAAGTGAAGCAAAAACCTCAACAATTTGCCAGTTTACAAATCTCATTGGAGATTAGCATGCAAGTGAGAAAGAGTAAAATGATAGATGATTATGATGATTATGATGATGTTGATAGTTTAATGCTGATCATGGTTAAAACCATGAGTTGGAAAGAAACGAGAAACTGTTGATCCTCTTTTTTTTCCAGTAAAAACTGTTCAATTGGTTAGATATAAATAAATCAGTATTTAATTTTGATTTGCAGGCAACAACAAAAAGCGAAATTTTCACAGCGAAACTCATGGATAAACATAACTGTTGCTGAACTCAAAGTTGACCTCATTTTTTGTATCCCTTTGGTTAGAGATTTATTGCACTCAATTCAGATTCTTCTGATTTTTTTTTCAACTTCATCTTGTCATCATTTTTCACTCTGTTTAAGGCCATCTCTGTCCTTTTCCTCTTTCCAAGGTTCGACTCGACTTTTTTTTCTCGTCTTTTTTCAACTTGTTGTTGCTTCCAGTTGTTTTCACTATTGTAATCTAACAATTTTACTCGAGCATAAAATATCTCCTTACATGGAGTGAAAAAGAGAAGTTAATGATTTGAATATTGTTCAGTTGAAATTCAATCACAAGTGTGACATGAAATAGATTGTAAATCAGTTTTCTATTAAAGGCTTTTAATCATTCAACCTTTACCTGTGTAAGAGTGTTTTTTGGCTTTTTTACGTTGATGGAATACTCAATGACCATGATATCTTTTTTTCTCTTCTTTCCTTTTTTTTCTCTCTCTCTCTCTCTTTCAGTGAATTTTCATGAGAAACTTGATCAGAGTTGAACCTTTAAATCTAAATCTGTTTTCACCTCTTTTCTCTCTTCACTTGATTCACTTTCACTCAATTTGATTTCATTATTTCTTTCCATTGATTGATTATCCTTTTACCATCTTCATTGTCATCCTCATTTAGTATTCACTAAATTTGATTGTAAATCAATTTACCAATCAAAAGGTGATTCTTTTAATTTCAATTTCATTCTCTATTCAGATTGGAGTAGCTCTTTCAGTTGATTGCGCCAGGTTTTGTTTTCACCATCAACTACTTTCTTAATCAAGTCACTTAATGATCATCAATATTAATCATCATTACTTGCATCCATTTATTATTTGACAATAATCTATTAATTCCTTCGCTTATCATCATATTTATCAGCTAATCTATTGATGTACATTAAATACATTTCTGTGCCATTTGTTTCAGTGAACAGTTGTGAAGCCAGAAGAAAATAGCAATTTATTGAGAAACGAAAAATGCAATAAAAATTGATCATTTCCCTGAAACTCTTTTATCGTTATATAGTTTTAATCATTTTTTTCACCTCCATATTACAGTTAATGATATAAACTTACAAAATTGTAGCCATTTTTTAATCGCTTACTTTTCATTATCACAATTTGATCTCGAGAAACGTTAATATGTTTTACTTTTCAAATCGCAAAATCCAAGTTGAACTAAAGAGAGAACTGTAGGTTAAAAATTTTAACCAATATTTACTTTCGCTGCTCTTTTTTCAATATCATATTTAAAACCATTAGCTATCAAATCCGATTTGATTTTTCATTTATTTTGAGAAACTGAAACTATTAGCTTACGAATCAGATAGGGAAACATAAGCTCACAGCAAATGATTTGTGAACAAAAATCTCAACGAAATTTGCAACACACTTTATCGAATTAATTGGTTAGCAACTTCGATCATTTTACTTTGACCAAAGGTTTATTCACACAGAAATTCTGAGCCAGTTCTAAATGAAATTAGCTGTTTTGTTTGATTCTCACTATCTGTTTGTAACAAGCTAAATCACTGTCTGTGAACTCACTGTGAATTTAGAAAGAAAAGTTCCAATGAACAAGTAGACTGAACTTCTCAACAAATGGTTTAGATTATCAGAATCTCGGCTTCTTGCTATCGGTAATGCGATTAGCTTCTTATCAAAAGACAACTTCGTTTTTTGGTCAATAATTTAAATCAAAACTGTTTCGTTTCAAGTTTCCTTCAATTTGCTGAACTGTCTACCGTCGCCTAAAAATGAACCAAAACCAAAGAAGGTAAACTTTTGTCTTAAACTGTAGTTTTGTGGATTGATTTTCCAACGGGTTAATCAAATTTTCTGCAATTTATAAATTCTGAATGAAGATGAGTTCTGCTTTTGCCGAAAAAAAAATACTTCTTTTAAATATTATTATAGCTCAACTCAATCTTTTTGTGAATCAATCTTTCATTATTATCTTCATCTTTTGCATGATTATCCGTAACTTTTACTTTAATCATGAAGCAACCCTGTTTTTCCTGTCAATTTGTATCAAAAATGCAACTTCCGATTGCTTAAGTAACCTTAAACAATTATTATTCACTAGCATATACAACAATATCAACTAATATTACATTTTTTTTGCATCCTTTACTTGATTCCACTTAAATCACGCAACATCATTCCCTGAGTCAATATTATCACTATTACTAGTTTGGTTAATATTAACATTAATAAATCTAATTTTATTTTTACTGCAACATTTGATTGAAACTACAAATTGAACCATCAAAGACGCACACACACACAATGTTAACGTTTAATTGATTTATTGAAACCCATTTAAGTTGATTATTGTTGAAATTAAATAATAAGCCTTGGATTATCCTTTTGTCTCCCAATTTCTCCATTGTCTTGAATTATCACTTGATCATTATTTTCCCATTCAATATATTAAATCATTTCATATCATTCATTTGCTATATATTTTATACTAAATTACCTTTTCTCTTTTTTTTTCATCTTCTCTCTTCTCCTTCCCTGTCAAACCTCCAACATTTCCTTCCTCAACATTATCTTTATCATGATCGTCATCTTATTACCTGATAATGTCTTGGCTTTCATTTACATCCAACCGATGAAACAACCTCCCAACTACAAAAACAAAACAAAAACAAAATTCACCCGATGATTGGTTAATCTACTTATCCTGATGTCAATATAACATTATCATCATAAACATGAACATAATTGTCTTCAATTTTTGCCATTATCTGTTCAATCCTCTTCCTGTTTAAATTGCCTACGGAAATGTTGAACGTAACCATGGGCCTAACTGTTAATCTTGAACATAATGGAATCTCCGGTTTCTATTATCTTTCAATCTGTTCAAACTGGATACGTTATCAATCTTGAATCTTGGTTCTTCTTTGGTGGTTATT
Source organism: Tetranychus truncatus (assembly GCA_028476895.1). Taxonomy (NCBI): domain Eukaryota; kingdom Metazoa; phylum Arthropoda; class Arachnida; order Trombidiformes; family Tetranychidae; genus Tetranychus; species Tetranychus truncatus. The sequence continues at coordinate 10,930,391 of CM052062.1, forward strand.
ATTTGCGTTTCCAAATTACTTTGTCTTCAAACAAATTTACCTTTGGTTCCATTATCGACATTGCAATAGACATTTCCTGGAGTTTTACCAATGACTAAACGACCCGCTCTGGAAAAAAGTGGTCTCCCTGTTTTCCAACCAGCGGCAATGGTTTCAGCTTATCAACAAGCTCTTGCCATGCACCAATCATTCGTTCCATTAGCTTGTAATTTAACCTTTCAAATATTACATTAGACAAGAAATTAATTTCATGCTTACCAACTCATTGGGTTATCCTGGTAGTCATTTGGGTCACTCAAATGGCATAGACATTATTCTGGTTAACTTACCAAATCTTTATATTTACTATCAAAACGTTTATTCGCTTAATCTTAACCAGATAATCAAAAATGAAATGCGTTTTGTTTCGATTCTTTTCTAGTCTCATTCAGTTTTGTGTTTAGTCAACGTTCTGAGTAATACAAGTGTTTTTCATGGTGAGGTTTGATTGATGCAATTTTTGCTAAAATATGTTAGTCTTTTGAGTTGCTGGAAATTGCTGATTGTGCTTGGATCAGTGAATCTCATTAAATTGAGTCGATTCTTGAATTTGCCATTCAGCTAATCAAGGAAACTATTATTTAGCAAGATTGCACCTGTAAATCAACGGTCAAAACCACTTTCAACTTTCGGAAAGTCTAATCATTTATCAGATTTAATGTCTGACTATTCCTTCAAAATGTAATACCTTGCAATTCAATGAAATTAATTTCTCAATTTTTTACTTTTTGAAATTTCTTCTAATTTTTTTTTCTCTTTTTCTTTCCATTTTTCTTCCATCTTTCACCATCCATTTCCGTCCATCGTCTAGATAAATGGTCCAGTTGAACATCCGCCCAAGTGATTTAATCATTTTGGTTACTTTTTCTTCGCCAACAGAGTTTTTCTTAACATTTGTGGGAAAGAGGAAATACCAATAAGGAATACAAAAAGCAGCAAAAGAAAATTAATTGCTTCTCTCATCTTCTCTTCACTCTTCTTGCTTCTTTATCCTCCTTAAGCATCCTCTTCATCCCTCTTCATTCTTCTCATCGTTTTCTCTCTTTTCCTTGTCCCTAGCAGCAAAGCATTTGTATTTTCAATCATATTTGTTGACCATTTCTTCGTTGTCATCATCTTTTCATCCCATCTTTTAACTCGTTTTTTTTTGTTGTTACTGTCAAAAAGTTTCCTTTTGTTTTTCCTTTTCTTCATCTTATCTTGACTCCTTTCTTACCTTACTTCTGACCCTTCACCCTTCTCACCTTAAGTCATCCATTCATTCTTAGTCACACAAAATTTTGGAAAAAAATGTAACACAGCAAAAACAAAAAGCACACACAAACACACAACCAATTGACGGTTCATTTAGTGCAATTCACTGTGGTGATCTCATTTTTCGACTTCAATTTTTTCTCTCTTCATCTCTTTTTTCTTTGCATTTTAATTGTTTCGCTTGCAATTGAAAGCGAAACTGAAAGTTTAACCAAGTCTCGATTGTTTTGGTTTTTAAGAAGTGTAACTTTGATGTGTGCTGATATGATGGCAGACAACGATGAAAAATAATGCCTTGCACTAAGCGTTCCGTCCATGGTATTATTAATATTATGATCTATTCAAATCTATGAAAATGATGAAGATAATAATTATAAAGTAAAACAAATTAAAATAATGATAACAAAGTTTAAAAAATTAAAAATATATCTAATAAAGAAATCTCAGTTATGAGAAAAACAAAAGTATCTTTTTGTGTCTCTTTTATTTGATAGCAATCGCTACTCGTAAGCTCATCCTAATGAGTTAGCATAATATTGGTAAACATCGCTTTGTCGCAAGGAAATGTGAGCAATTAGTCAAATTTCGGAATCAGATTTTAAGGATTGAAACATTTTTGAGTTTCGATCTCTATTTGTATTAGATTTATAAAATATCTTATGAGTAAAATATTGTCTTCATTCCGCATTCAATAAATGAATGAGACTTCAAATCTTCAAATAAAGTACGCAGTTGAGTCAAGTTAAAGTGCTCAACAGTTCATACAGCAATGCTGAATAGAAAAGAATTGTACAGAAATAAATCTTTTAAAAATTTGACTAAAGTCGTGGATTCCGATAGTATGACCTTCTTTTGATAACTTTATTTACACAGGAGCTTAAAGATAGTGCAACCAAGGGTAAATCATTTAACGAGCATTAGTATTGAAATCGTGATCCGGATCTTCTTCATTTTTGATCTGAGAATTGAGCTTAAAAATCATAAATTCTGTCAACTCAAGATTCTTGGGCCAATAATTTATTCATTTTGGTGCTCGAGAGCAAGCAGTCTTTAAGGCACGGCTTGCGGCAATGATCTTACGTTGTCTAAATCCTTATCACAATCTTCAAAATGTAAAAATGTACAAAACAAAAATAGATGGCACCAGACTCTATGACATGTTTTACACAGAGTTTAGTCCATATTTTTAAAATACAAAATCAAACGGATTGAAAGTTAATTTGATTGTGTTTTCAATGAATTAGTACTTCCTAATACAAAAAATCACAAAGCATGATTAGTTTAGTTGAGTTATTCAGCTCAATCGAATTATGAATAACAAGTTAATGTATTAATTTCCCTTGTCACTGGTTGAATGTGGTGATCTAAGAGAGAAAGGGAAAACCAAACTTATCACTAAGGTCAACGGTATCTGTTGTAAAAATTTTTTATTAAAAATCTAATTAAAATCACTGGTATCAGCCTTCAATCCGATTTTTTATATTTTTGAGATATTTACTGAACTCTGTGTAAAATATTACATGGAGTTTAGTGACATCTATTTTTTGTTTTGTGCATTTTTAGTTTTACAAAGGTTGTGGTCAGGATTTAGGCAAACATGGAAGTTGCGAATGATTTTGACGATTATGAACTCTCTGATTTTAATTGGTTATCCGTGGTGAAACTCATGAACGGAATTTCCAGTGAAAATGAGCAAGAGCCAGTAAATCTCTGCACACACAAAGTAAAACGGAGATATGGCTCCTTGATCATACAATGAGCAACAATTGTAACTAAACTTAACCCTACTCGAAATCTGTCTTATCGAGTAAATCCAAGGGAAGACAAAACTATCACTAAAACAAACCAGGCTGATAATTGGTTACTTTTCTCAATCACTCGAATCAAGAAAAACATATTCCAAGGCTAATGGGATATACTCACCTTTCGTTGTCTCATTTTCTTCCCGCTTCCCAAAGTTGAGTATATAAGAGCTCGCAAAACTTTACAACAATACAAGTTGAGTTTCAAAGCTCGTTAAGAAAGTAACAAATCAAAAAAATTATTCAAATCAACAAAAACTCTTTGTAATCTACTACTCAAACTAATAATACAACTTTATTTTTAACAACTTTAACTTTGCTACATTTTCGTGGAAAATTTTCTTGTATCACAAATAATCAACATGAACAAGCAATTGGTAAATATTGTCTAACTATTACTGTTCAACTAACATGAGATTTTTTTTACTTTTTTTCACTAATCACTTACTTTTCGTTTTTTTTCTGGTTTCAGTTATTCGCTCTCTTCGCCTCAACTCTTATCCTTTGTGTTCAATTTGTCCGTGCCGAAGAGGAATTCGATGCTGAGGAGACTTTCGATGGCGAAGAAGACGTAGCTTTGGAAAGAGAAAGACGAGATGTATCAGCTGATTTAGAAGGAGCCGAATCAGGAATCGGTGGTGGAGCTGGTGCAGGACTCGGTGCTTATAAAGGAGGAGCAGCTGGTGGAGCAGCTGCCGGTTTTAAAGGTGCAAAGGCTGGAAAAGCTGGTTATGCCGCTGGTGCAAAAGGCGCAAAGGGAGGTGCAGCTTATGGCGCTAAAGGAGCTGTTGGTGGATCAAAGGGTGCTGCTTCTAAGGGTGGTTTCGCTTCTGGTGCTTTCGGTAAAAAGTTTGGTTCCAAAGGAGGTTTCTCTAAGGCTGGAGGAGCTGGTTACAACAAGAAGATCGGTGTAGTCAAGAAGTTTGGAATGAGCCAAGGTTTCAAATTCGGCAAATCTGCTGCTCATGGTGCTGCCGGTGGTGCTGTTGGAGGAAAAGCAGCTAAAGGAGGTTTCGCTGGTGCTGCTGGAGCCTCTGGATTCAAGAGTGGAGCTACTGGAGGTAAAAAGGGATTCGCCACTGGAGCAGCAGGTGCAGCTGGTGGTAAAGCCGGTGCTGCTGGAGCTGCTGGATTCAAGAAGGCTGCTGGTGCTGCAGGAGCCGCAGGAGTCAAAGGAATCGGTGGTAAAGCTGGTTATGGATTCGGTCGATAAGCAAACATAATTGTAACTCAATTATTTAAGCGTTTACTAACCAGACAAGTCGAGTCAAAGACAAGACAAACACATGTTTGTAATCTTGTCGTATTGAGAAGTGCTGAGGATCGTGTCAAGCTAAATACGCGATAAATCTTGCGAAATTAAAAAAAAATTGGACCAAAATATCAAAACTGTAGTTAGTTGTTCTGAACTAATCTCATGATAGATGTACAGTCAAAATTGTTGAAAATTTTCAATACTTGTGTTTATTAAAGATTGAAAATAATATTTAATGCTAAATAATATTAATGTTATTATTTTAAATTTATCTTCACTCCCATTAATCTCATTGATTTCCTAATTATAGGTAACCATGTTAACATTGTGATTCATTTTTATGAGATAAAACTTATTTAAGAATAATCGCTATCGGTAAAAAGATCCGCAGATATCATAGCGCAAGGAATCGCTGTGCAAAAGGCAGACCCCTTTATGCTTATTGGAGAGAAGAGTCTCTCCGAAATTGAAAAAAAATTGCGATCTCTTAGTTGCCAACTGATTTCATCTAGATGGCGCTGATTTTTTTGTCAAAATAAATGAAAATTGTATACATATTGGAACAAACAGACAGACAGGATAACAATGCGAGCAGTGACTGTCAACCATTTGTGATCTGGTTTTCTACATCGCATCATCATTTTAGTGTTAATATCGTGTAGTTTTTAATTCACTATGGTGCTTAATGATCGTTCCAATGTTGAAGTTGTTTTCGTTGTAGAAGGAACTGCTAATTTAAGTTTATATGCCGAATCAATTAAATTAAGCTACATCATTCCTACTCTAGAGTTAGTGTTTTTACTCCTTACGTTTTTTATTTTGTTTCATTTTACACAATGATCTAACAATTGTAGCGTGATATCTTTATTTGCAGAATTTTAAGTGGCGGACCTCCAGATGAAAATGATTATGAGTTTGAGAACACACTCAATTGTTCCCTCTTCGCATTGGTTGTTTTCATGACTGCTGATTCGGCTCCCGATCCTGCCTCATTTTGTTTTGGGCCTACCTCATCAACACACAAACTCTTACAATGGTTTGATCGAATACAGTGAGTATTTTAATTCTCTTTTGCTAAATCATGACCATTTGTTAATCCTCGCTATTTCTTTCAGATTTAATTGCGGAGGTGCATCCTCATGTAGTCACATAACTGAAGGTATTGCTACCGCGTTGCAATGTTTTGACGAGTTTAAAACGATGAGAGAGAATGCTTCACCTGGCTCAAGTCATAACAAAATTCCCAAGCATTGTGTGCTCATCTGTAATTCTCCGCCATATGCTTTACCTGCGGTGGAAAGTATTACATACAATGGTTTAATGATTGATCATTTAGTGGGCATTATGGGTGATAGAGGGATAAGTCTGAGTCTATTCTCTCCTAGAAAGATGCCTTTTCTATTCAAGTTATATGAAAAAGCTGGTGGAGATTTAAACTCAGCTTTAGCTAAGAACTATGCGAAAGATAGAAGACATTTAGTTCTATTAAAAAATTTTCAACTGCAAGAAAGACCCATAAGCCCTCAGGCAAATCAATCATCTAGTAAATCTCTCGAAAAAGCATCTTCGTCGCCTTCTCCATCTAATCAGGGTAATTTTGATTGAATGTCTTGAACATTACGGATGAAATGAGTTGCTGATGTTCTTTTTATTATATTATGTTATTATTTACATTATAGCTGATTTCCTATCAAACCTGTACATTTCTCTTGTTTTAAAGCTTTTATCAATTTTCTAGTCGATCAGCCTTCTCTTAAATTCCCATTCATCTTAGTTTCATTTTTCATTCAATTTAATTTGTATATATGAAGATCTTAGGCAAAAATATTCAACTTTTTTAAGCATGATGAATATTCTGCTGATCTACTTGAACTTAATGCACTCACTTCATTCATCCGTATTTTTCAGCTTATTTTTATGCCGCTTAACTCACTTTATTTATGCTTCATTTTCTCCAGGTCAAAAAAGGCCACTTTCTCCTGCATCTTCAGCTGTATATAGTAAGTTGATGTATAAACAAAATTGACCTCGATAAGAGCAAAACAAGTTTTTATGTTATTCATTCATATTTTTTTGTTTCTTTCAGGTAAAGATAGTGTTCAAATCACCATCCACCAGCAACAACCACAACAACAGCTTCAACAGCAACAGCAAGTACAACAAAATCAATTACAACAACAGCAACAGCAGCAACAACAACAACAACAGCAACAGCAGCAACAACAACAGCAGCAACAGCACATCAGAGGACCACCTCCTCCGCCCCCGACGTTTATTCAGTCTGACAAAACCTCAACGCCTGACTCAATAGCTCCACTTCGTCCTATTCCTAATACTATGCCTGTTCTTACCAGTCAATTATCTTCCATACGTCAAGGAGCACCAAATGTTGTATCTCAGCAGTCTGGTCCGCCTGGTCAATCAAATCAAGCTCGTATGGGCTTCCCAGGAACTCAAATTAGATCAGTGCAAAGAGAAAACTATAATCCTGTGATGATGCAAGGACAATTAAGAGGTGCTTCTTCGCCTTTCTCTGCTCCACCTCCTAGTCCGATGAATCGTGCCTCTGTTCCTTCCCCTCTTTCTCAAAATGCACCTTCACCCATGCCAGTTCCTCCCGGGGGTATGATGAATCAAGATTCTAATGCCTCAAGTCAACAAATGCCCATGCCAAATCCAATGATGAAAGATAAAAAGATTATTTGGAATGGGACAATCGAGTTTCAAGATAAATCAGTTCAAGAAGGAATTCCTCCAAAGTATTCTCTACCTTGTTCCATTACAATAACAAATGGTAGCCCTGATTTAGAAAAAAATGCCGAAAAATGGCCTTCTATGCTGAATCTTTCACTTCTACCTAGAAGCATAATTAATACAGTTTTACCTGTGTTAAAGAATGAATCACATATTGTGATGCTTAATTTTGCTAATCAAGACACATCTGAAATAATTCAAAAATTACAAAAAACAATCTCAGGAGTCGGTCGACAACCCCAAATACAATTCTGTGGATGCATCAACTTATACCCTAATCAGACTACAATGATGATTGTCATTTATGCACCAGACAAAAATTCGTTTATGGGCTTTTTACCAATGAACCAGGAAGCATTCATGCACAAAATACAAGTTGCCTTCAAAAATTCTCGAGCAGCCAAAATTGTTCAGGGAAATCAACAACAAATCTCTCAGCAACCTAACCAACAATCACCTCAGACGAATATTGGACAACCAATGATGGGACAATCCATAGGCCAAGTAATGGGTCAACAACCTCAGCCACAAATGGTACAGCAGGCCATGCAACCACCACCTCAGCCAGGACAAATGATACAACAAATTTCAATGTCCCAGCCACAGCTTAATGTCAATCCAACCGGTTTCTATCAGGTAACTGGCGATCGCTCATCTAGCTGTGTTGCTGCTCTTATTTCGCTAATCAGAAGAATATGATATAAAGTCAGCTTAACAGTCAATCTTTTTCAGTTCATATATATATATTGCTACTGTCAGAGTAGAAAAACTCAAACTAAGTCCCTAAAGTTCACGAATTACTATTCTTTGTTATCTAGAAAATTTTGCTCTACATTTTCTCCTTATTTATGTGCTATCATCTTTTCCGTTCTCCTCTTTGTTTCCCTCCCATCTCGCCTTTCTCTTGTTTTTTGCATGTTCTTCTTTAAATAATGCATAAATACTACTTTTCTACCCATGAAATTTGCATGTTTTTCTAGTCCCCTTCATGTTATCGTTGTTATCTTGATAACTTGTTTGTTTCTTGCAATTTATTCAAATAACCAATATGTTTATGACGCTTTTCTTCTGGAACTAATCTTCGGTATGGTTTTGAAAATACAGAAACTTGTTATTAATTGGTGGTGGTTCACGGCTTATATTTATACTTATCGCTTTGTCTTGTCTGCTTTTGTCCTCAATTTGCTCTCAATGAATTTATTAATTTTTTATTTCTTTATCATTCCTCTCTTTTTTCATTTAAATTGTCTTTTTTACTCTGAAGATTCAACAGATTGGTCCAGTTGTTCAGCAGTCAGGTCCTGGTCAAATGGGACCAATGCAAGGTCAATCTCAACAAAATCAACAGCATTTGCAGCCACAGCCACAACTCGGGCAACAAGTTGGTTTTCGTAATCAGTCGGTGCAGGGAATTCGTAATAATTCGGGGCCAAATAATCATGGAATGATGAATCAAGGACTTCTCCCTAATCAAATGATAGCATCAGGTGGCCAGAGACCGCAACAAACTAATGTGCTTCTTAATCAAGCACTTGGCCCTATTCAAGGAACAGGCGGTCACCCACAATTTGCGCAGCAAAATCAAATTATTGGTGGTCAACAGCAAACCACCGCTACTTTGGTCACACAAAGTGGCCCACCTATGCATCAACAGCCACAACAGCAGCCAATGCAGCAACAACCACAACAACAACAGATACACTTTAACAGCCAAAACGTGAGTGGTACAACACTTGCCAATTTGATGCAACATCAACAGCAGGCGACGCAGCAACAGCAATCAAATTCACAACCTCCTCCTCCTCAACAATCCCAACAACATTCAACGCATGATGTTCGCAATCGCAATTTATTAAATATCCAGCAATTACAGAAACAACTCGAAGCTTGTAAGCAAACGGAACTCGAATTTGCACAGCAACACGTTGATCACACAATTCCTTCTGGACATACATTTTTCGATCAGTCGACAGGGATGCATTATTCTAAATCTTCTTCAGGAGATCTCGGGACTAATTTCCGGAATATCAGTGCGTCTCCGAGAACAGGTCCAGATCCGGAAACTGATTTGAATCTGTCTAAAGGACATTTATTGGTAAATTGATCAAACAAATCAAATGAGAAAACAAAACAAACAGTTATTCAATAATCCATTAACCTTAGTATTTATCTCATGATTGCTAACTCTCCAATATTTTTGCCAATCGTTGCTAATCATTCTGGGCTGTTTGTCTCTTTCCTGTCTAAATTAACTGTCTAACTTATTTAATCTGTGTATTGCATGTTCTGGTCGCTTCAGTCCTATCCTAGTAATTCCTCCTCTCTGTGTCTGGTTGGCTCTTTGCTCTCAAAAATTAACTATTGTTATGATTTAGATTCACCCTGTTCTCGGATACTTCTCTTGTCTCAGCTCCAAACATCCATTTCTAAAACTTGAGCATATTCATCCTCTTTCATTTCTCGTTTCTTTCCTCTATGTTTATAACATGTTGCTCATCATCTACATCTAATCTTCAACTCCTATTTCCAGAAATTCGATCGTCATTAATCCTTCTTAATCTCAATTACGCTTTAAACGTCATCATTCTTACCCCTCGCTGCTCATCTGTTGTTTAATACCATGTTGTCATTTTACAATTTTTATTTCTGTTTGAACTATTTTTATTGTTTATTTATTTTGTTTAAACTTTTGAACCAAAACTATGATAAACTAATTATTTCTAAATTTAAATAGAGACCCGAAGAAATGGCTTTCTCCCAAACTGGTGGAAATCTTCAAGGAAAACCACCGGACAACGCTCAAGCTCATGTAAGCAAGAAACACAATTAAATTTTGTTAAGAATTTTATTCAAATGCGTTATTCTTTGAATTTTCAGCCTCAACATCAACAACCTTTGGTTCGCCAACAACTCCAGCAACATATTCATCAGCAACAACAACAACAACAACAAGCGAGATTACAGCAAATGCAGCAACCCATCGGAGTCAAAAGTAATAACTTCAAATTTTTAATTTCTCATATAAAATGCAAAGTTTATTAATATTTGCTCTGATTTGTTTAATTAGGTGCTCCTGGATTGAGAAATTTGTTATTACCACAACACCAACAAGTACAACAACAGCAACCGCAACAGCAAATTAGAACTAATATGCAACCTGGTCCAAATCAACAACAATGGCGATTCAGTAGAACTTGAAAGTTGAGTTGATTAATTAGGTTCAAATTTTTTATTGACATCATTTTGCTGTGGATCAATGTGAAAATATCATCCTCACTCTATTTAAATATTCATCTTCACTAACGTAATCCGTCTTATCATAATCATTCACATAAGTTTCATCATCTTCCTGTACCATCGTTAATATGCATCATCATCATGATGTTGATCATTTTCATCGCAAGCAATCGTGATTAGCAAAAAGCGCCATTTGAATTTTCATTAAACCATGATGGAATATGTCGTTATTTGCAGTGAGAAAACTCAGTGTGGTGTCCAAACAAAGAGAATGAAAGGAATTCTCGTTCAATCAATCATCTAATGTCAATGCTAACAGAGGTTAACAGACGTGTACATCGTAATGGATAAATGGATATCAAGAGGGACGTCGATATGTAAAAAGTAGAGGGCAAGAGCGTATCTTGAAGATAAATCTATTATTGATAGAGATTACAAAGGTTGACAAATCGCCATCAAAAAGAGAATCAAATTTCCTTTTTTCTCCGTCCTATCCTGAAAAAACTTTAATCACAAGTTTTTTCCTTCCCCTTTTTGATGAGCAAACAAAACAATCTTTGATCGATTGCATCTTGTTTATATATTTGCATTAATTTGGTTTACAATAACTAACCTTTCTTGCTTAAAAGCATATCAATTTTTGAGTGATTTTTCAAAAAATTGCTCAAATTTATTGTCATATGTATTATTATAAATGAAATAATAATATTACTTCAATTATTTTACTTAAATTGTCTATTTTGTCTTTTCTTGCCATTTCTCATGACTATTTGCGCCTAATCATAATTTAACATTTCACAGGTTTAACTCAATTTTACTGGTGAACATAAAAAACTTTCCTCTATTCATTGCTTGGACTTTTGTATTAAATATTTCAAACTGATCATCTGTGTGATTCATGGCTTCGCAGGCCAAGTTTGCATGGCCAGTTAAAATTTATGAGTAATGTCTAATTTAGCACTTGGTCATCAGTTTTCGTTGAAAATTCACAAAAGTTTTGAGCATTCATGAAATCGAGGTCTATTTTATACCTTTATCTTTACATGTTTGCTAGTCTTCTACAGTTTATGTGTAAAAGTCGACTTTTGATACATGAAAATATTTTCACTGGTCTGCATATGCTTCTAGAAGCGAAAACTGCAATTATCTCTGCTGTCTCTATATGGCTGTTTTGGCTCTTGAATAGGTCCTTTGAATACTTTTCAGCTAGAAATTGAATCTGTTGGTTTCACGAAGTTATCGGAGTGTTTGACTTTTTGCCTCCTTGCTTCACCTTTCTTCCAATGAAATTCTAACTTTTTATTCAAAAATTGAAATTAAGTTTGTCGCCAATTTAATGAGGGTTCTAATGACACTTTTTTAATGAAACTCTTTTAATGACACTTTAAAAAAAAGTCTCTATAGGAATTGATCACACCATTCTGAGAGACATTGGTAACAATCTTTGGCCTGTTTACTGTTTGCATTGACGGTCTCCTTCATCCATAGAGAGAAAAGCTCTTTATCCTTTTTGAGAATTAAAAATTGGCCCAGCACAACATAAGCCTGAAAATGAGAACGAGAGAAAAAACGTTAGATAATAGTTTAAGCAAGAAGATTACAAAATATATTGAAAATATTGAGAGCAATAGAGCTGAAAATCAGTTGTAATAGCTAACAGAAGATAGTTTATTGTCAACTTTAACAGACCCATCTGAATTTAAATTCATCGACCATTCGACTAAATAGACTAAAAAACATTTACCTTATCAAATCCATTATCTTCAAATCTTTTCCCAAGGACTTCACCAACACCAGCTAGATCGGTTACTGGTTTATCGCCCATAGGCTCTGACACGAAGCTATGGTGCTTCTGGGAAGTGGTTGACATTTTACGACGCTTGACAGGTGATCGACCGATGATGATAGATAATATTTAACAAAATTAGGAACGAGTGGATGTATTGGATGAAAAATGAGGTAAAAGTCAATTGGAAACAATTGATAAACAAAAAGAGGTTATAATTAAAATGACAATTGAACTTCAACTTTTTGTATTTTCAACTTGCACAGATTCTCTTTTCTATTTCCCTTTCTTTGTAGCAACACACCTTATCATTCAAGAGTATCCAATCATTCAACTGCTAAACGGCTAACCAAAAAGTGCGCCATTTTCAAAGAAGGATTTCAGTGAAAAATGCGTTTTAATGTGTGGCTGACTGAAGAATGTCTGTTTATTTTTGTTTGTCTTAAATTAATCAACAATTTTTGCTTTTTTGTGTCATGACAATAAATTAAAATAACATTTTGCTTTTTGAAGCTCAAATTTTCATTAAACGTCAACTCTTCAAGTGAATAATCATCTGAACGACAATCAAATAAAAGTCTAACAGAGTTAACATATTTTTCTCACCAAAAGCCTTACTATTTTCAAAACGGAAACAACACCATTTTTAACCGTTGCAAGTGGATTAAATGCATACTAATTATTATTTGTGATTTATTTTTATTAATTTAAGTATTATCTTATTTTCAAGTGAATATTGAACAATAAAAAACAGCAAAATTGTTGATGATAAATAATGCGATGATGGTGAAGGTCCGGGTCAATCATATCCGTGGAGATGGAAACGTTAGAGTGACGGTGAATGATAATTTATAATCAATTATAAGACACTAATAATAATCAAATTTACATCTTATTTTTAATTGTGACTGTAATATTGATATAAAATGATTCATATCAATATCAGTGTATTGTGTAAAGAAATACAGTAGCATTCAATTTAACTGTCAAATTCAGAGTCAATTGAATTTTTCATCTATCGTTATTGTATATATCATTTTGCTAAGCCAAATGGTTTGAACTTTATTAGGAAAGTTATACACAGATTGATGATTCCTAGTAAATTTTTCATCTCAGGGGAAAGCAATGTACAATTTTCAGAAAGTATGTCGATGTCGATTATGCTCATGATGATTGATTAGATTGTTAAGGATTTTTCAATGTATATAATCCATTATCATTAAGGTACCTGTTTGTATTGCTGTTGGTGTTGATGCTATTTGGACCAATTGATTATCTGAAAGCGTTTTAATTAATTTCCTCCCTAATTGAGGTTGCCTCTCAATTGGCTGTAAACCAATAATTGAAATTTATATTGATTGTGATTGATAAACATTGATTGCCATCGGAATTGAAGGAAATGAAGTAAAACTTTGATTATTATTATTATCATCATTATGTGTCCATCAACAACATAATCTTGATTGTTGTTTCAATTGTAAAGTTGGTTGAGACGAGAAATTGAACGACTAAAAAGGGGAGCAAAATTAAATTATGAAAATAATAATAGCAATAGCAACAATATCCCAGAGTGTTTAATAAATGCACAGGAAAGAGGAATTGAAATTGATAATAATTATCACCGTCAAAATCAAACAATTCCTTTTTTTGTCACCATTTTGACAATCAATTCAAATATCCTTAGCTTTAGTGTAATCTTGTTGAATCAATAAAATAACTGACAAAATCAGCTACAAGAAACTTTCAGTTTTCTCTTTGATCATCATAATCATTATCATCGTCCTCATCAACAGCATCAACCGATGGCTATAATCATCAATCAAATGAATCTCCTCGTCGTCTTGAAATCAAAAATTAGACCACACAAATTATCCACTAATTCATCCTTCTGATAGGGAAGAGATCAGGAATAAGTAATGGTAAAGATATAACCATAATCAGCCTACTCGATGGTTATTCAAATTTTGTGTGATTCTATGACTGATTTATTATAATTTATTGGGTGATGATGTATTTATCTGTGTGTAGGTTGATTGAAAGGAACCAAACACAAACAGAAACTTAGTATATCCAAAGAAAAAGAGTAATTCAAGTTGATGAAATTGATGATTGTTTGATTCCATTTTGCTTTTTCCTCTAAAAATTTTATTTCCCTTTGATTTCTTGCTGTGTTAGCCTGGTTTGGCTTTAACTTTGTTTTCTTTTAAGAACTCTTGTCGTTGCTAGAATTTGTTGACTGAACAATTCACAAGCAAGTGTTAATCTCAATCTGATGAGTACATTCGTCACATTCAACTTGACAACACCAAAAGAATTTACAATTACATTTTTCCTTAACAGTCTCAAATCGTCGAGTAAAACCTCTATTACAACAAAGTATATCACAACCATCAGCACCTTTAGAGGTTCCATTACAAAATCTATCATGGGTTCCAGGGGAACCTGATTTTTCATCCCTTTCACAATAGTCTGGCGATGAGTGAAGGTAAACAAGATCCGAATCACTTGGTGGCTTGTATCCGGAACCATTTTGACGATTTGATAATTTAATTTTACGAGATCTCTGAATGTATAGACAAAAAGGAAGAGAAGAAACAAATAGAAGGCAAAAAAATTGAATTAGCATAGAATCAACAAAAGTTATTTAAGCATTACCTAAAAATAACACAATCAGATGAGAAGCAAAGTGATCACTATTTATCATTGACTCCATAGTACCTCTTGTTAAACAGGCATCATGGCAAGATAATTAATGAGCTTCCTAATGTTGATTGTTCACAAGGGATAGCAAAAAATGTATGGATACTTTAGCAGTGAACCAAATTGTTGAAAAATAATTTTCTCACACTTGGTCAGTTTGTCAGCATCTTACCATTCAAAAAACATGAGAGATGATTTTTGTCAACACAAGAATTAATCATTTTACATGTAAACTGTGAGACTAGGCTCATTTTGATGAGTGAAACAGCAACAGACCAACAAATTACAAAGACAATATTAAAACGTAATTTTACATATTATATTAAAAATAAATACAAACTGGCAACGTTGTTTTAATCATTGAAAAATTACTTGTCACTGAAATTTTAAGGTTGACTGGTAATGGAAGCTTTGAAGAAGCACATGTTAAAAAAGTGAGTCAAAGTTGAAAGCAAAGGTGACAATGACATGTAATAAGAGCACAGTTTACAATCTCAAAATAATGAGACATGAAGAAACTACAAGCTATTAATTATTCTAAACAATTGATTAATTTTAAAGACACTTTAAAATTTGACATTCTCTTAATGAAAAGATAAGCTGTCATCTGTTTCAAAGCCATGGCTCAAGCTCGGCTTGCGAAAAAAAGCATTTTTCTTTTAAATTAAACTTAATAAGTCAGCTCAATCTTACTGTTACTTTAAGCTGCATTTTAACAGAAATAATTTCATTCTAAATTCGCCTGTCAATTAAAATTAGACTGACAAAAGGTTAAAAAATCGACAGACAAAAAGAAACGTAAAGCTATCGAAAGATCTATGGTAAAATAGATGAAAGTTTGATAAAGAGACATTTGAATGAAGATCAATTCATCAATTTCGATGGACCAACAGAAACATAGAGTAACTTTAAATTTAACATTTTCATGGATTCTCGGTGAATATAAATGAATCACTTATAGTCATCACTGTCTGAGCTTTTCACAATATTTTCATGAAAAGGTAAAAGAAGAGGGGAAAAGAAACATTTTTTAAGGTAATCAATCAAATAACCGATAAAAGATGGTGTCATTCATGGTTATTATGTCGTTTCTCCCTATTATTATTATAATTATCATCGCAACTATTAATATTATTTGTGAACTCGCCCAAACTGTGTTTACATTGGGAGTAACCTTGATTAAATTTTTAATATTTGCGCTTCTTTTGCTAAACATTAATCTGTTTTAACATTGGTTTTTTTTTGTGGAACAAGCAATTTCAATTTACTCTGAACTTTATCAACATCACTGATTTTGCTCTTGTTTAGCTTATATTCTGGTTAATATTTTGTCTACAATTTACTTTTACTTTTAAATGATATTCATCTTATGGGTTCATTGTCTTCAATCAATTTCATTTAATTTCTGATTCAAACCTTTTTGGTTTCTCTTCACATTTATATCGCTCTTTTAATTGCCTACAAATTTCATGCCTTTCCATTTATCATTAAATCCTTTAATTTCACTTAAATTGCCATTAATAGAGTTTATAACAGAATTGATTGTTTAATTAGCATTCTCTTACAATATCATCATTCATATTAACCATTATCTTTTCAAACCCAGTTATCAATGTACATTTCAACTAAACATGGAAATTATCATGATCATGCAATTTAATTGTAATGACAATGATAAGTTGATATTTATAACCAGAGATTCATTCAGGTTTCATCTTGAAACAGCAATAATGAATAGTTTCATAAATTAACCCAAATTGTGCCAGTAAAAGGCTAACCTCAATGAGCCTGAGTTGATACAATGTACAAACTGGTCAACAGAAAGTTTACCTTTTCAGTTTCTCGCACAATTTAAAATCTTTATCATTTCTCAGAATGTTTGGTTCATCTGATTTCTTTGAATGAACATCAAATATTATGATTTTACATTCTTTTGGTTACGAATTAACCTTATTCTTTGGACTATTTAGTTTCTTTTGCTATGAAAATGTTTAGATTGTCTTGAATTGGGTTATTTTTTAGGTTAAATAGTGAAATTATTTTGAGTCAAAAATTGTAACATTTACTTTCAATGTCTCTTGCTATTTTTGAGTTTCTCAGTAAACCCAATCATTGCATAAATAGTTCAAGTTTAATCATTACAGACACTCGTCAATCCATAGGATTGAATCATGATGACGCTCATGACGATGATGGAAATGCTAAGAGCCATTAAGCTTAATGAAAAGGTTATTTGAAACAGAATGGCAAAAATTTTGGATTTCACTATAAACTGGCAAATATGTGTATTAGCTATTTAGTTGTAACAAAGCTATGACCAACCTTTTTGGATTTTAATGAAAAATCAAAATTGGTGTTTCTTTTCGCAAAAAAATGAAACCATTGATGAAGATAATTTACATCTTTAGCTGAAAGAGCAAAGAAGCGATTATCACTTTTAATCTCAATGTTTCCAATTTTTCAGAACTCATTGGATTCAATGAAAGCTATTCGCTATTTCAATAGCAGGAGATGTTTGATCAAATATTGATCTCCATTAAGTTCAATGATAGAGTTTTATGGATTAAACTTAAAATTATAAATCAAACTTGACCCACATACATGATCTTTTCGTATCTGCTTTTGGCTAGTTAATAAATTTTGGTCATAAAAATCAATTAACATTTTCAATTAGATGAAAAAAAATGTAAATGAAAAATTGATTAACAATTAAAGACGATTTATGGAGTTTATTTGCCTTTAACCTAAGAAAATGTGATGAATGTTGCTTTTAAACCGAATCAACTCTTGATTGGAAACATCCAAAGTTAAACTTAAATTGCGATTTTCAGAGGAAAATCAAGGTTATTGAGAAAATAAATTGTTATCTTGAATACATGTTCAATCTTTTCAGGATAGTCTTGAACTCAATAACGAATTGATGGATTATTGCTCCAATACTTTCGATTTTGTAAACTTTCTAAATCAATATTGTTCCATTAATCAAGTTTCACGCAAATTTCAGGCCATTAGCATTGAATAAATGATGAATAACGAGCAGAAATGGTGCGCATTTCAAATAGCATTTCTGATTTTTCGGTCCTAATTCATTGTCGAAATGAAAAAAAATATTAAATATTGCAAGTTGATCTCTTGCTCGCAATCTAATCATCGATTTTTTCATAACAGTTACGAGTTGAAATTTAATTGTTAAGTTTTCTTGACTAATCATGACTGTTGAGCTAAAATGGTCGTCATCGTTCAGGCAAGCTTTGAACATTGATTGAAATTATGCAAAATTACTTTATCATTTTTCGGTCAAAAACTTGACAGCAAACTATCCCTGAATTGAAAGTAGTTTGTGTGCTCTTTTAGTAAATCAAAATCTATTGATTTGTAAACCTGATCTTGGGTGTTGGTAAAGAACGAAATGAAACAGAAAAAATATTCGAGTTAACGATGAAACTATTTTTGCATTTTGATTGAAAAAATTCAGAGTAAAAACATTCTTAGCGATAAATAATATTCAAAGATGTAAAGCTAATCCAATAAGTAAATAGTTTGTTGATTTGCATTTTAATATAAAAATAACTAAACATTCCAACCGACAGTCTAAAGATGTATTAC
Source organism: Tetranychus truncatus (assembly GCA_028476895.1). Classification (NCBI taxonomy): domain Eukaryota; kingdom Metazoa; phylum Arthropoda; class Arachnida; order Trombidiformes; family Tetranychidae; genus Tetranychus; species Tetranychus truncatus. The sequence goes on from CM052062.1 coordinate 10,948,824, forward strand.
GATGTCAAACAAATTTTGCAGTTGAATACAAAGTTCAGTTGAGAATTGATTGAAATTTTGGTCAGACAAAGTATCTTCGGTATTAATATAACGCTATAATTTTGGATTTACAAGAGCCGATACGTAATGTAAGGGGAAGACACCTCAACTTTCCCTCTCCACAACCAATCACTAACCATCACATCTTTTTCATCAATCTATGTAATTTAAATCTAGTTTAACTGAAAACAAGAAGCCGTTTCCTTTTCCCCTTTTGTCTAAATATAAATAAGGTAAGGTAACAACAAGAACAGTCAGTAATAGTGAACCCAAAACCCATGATTGTTGAACTCTTCCAATCATTCTCACGTTAATCATCCTCACTCAGATTCAATTGATACCTAATGTGTAATAAGTTACTGTGTTTACTGATGTTATAATTAAAGCTGAATCAAACCAAAATTTTCGGGTAATCTTTTACCTTCGGTGTATCTGTTATCTCTGTTCTGAAAGTCTATCTTTATTGTTAACAGAGTCTCAGCATACGAAAAAATTTCTGTGTAGTGATTTCGCCGATCTCTTATCCCCGGTGAAACACTTACAGTAGGTTTAATCGGCAAACAGTTAGAGTCTGAGGTTGAATTTTTTTCAGGTTTGCTTGTGAAGTGTAAGGAAAAGCTTTACACTTTTCACTCACAATTTAACAAAAGAATGACTTGAATTAGTGAATGTGAATTAAAGGTTATAATTAAAGGTTCATTCAGAGTAATCGAACAATTCTTTTGGTATTGAAATAAAAGCAAAAGCTTTGATGTAACTTGGTAAAGATTAGGAATTGATAAGGTGAACAATCAACAGTTTAATAACAAAATTCACTTTGTTTGAGTAAAGTTTTTAAATGCTGAAAGTGTTTACCTTTTTATGTGAAGACTTTTTGGCTCTAATTTCGGGTTGTGCATCAATCTTTTGGATTGTCGGTGAAGGTTGAAGAGCATTGAGTAAGGTTTGTATATGAACTTCAGTTGCTGAGTCAAATTTTTGCCTCAAAATGAGACCAACTTGTTTGAATGAGGGTAAAACTCGCCAGCAAGTTTTCATGTCACACGAACCTGAAACTCCGTGACATTTACAATCGATTCTCATGTTGTTCAGGACAACCTTTCGTCCAGCTTCATTGTTGTGTAAATTCATTAGAGCTCGAGCACCAACCATCGTGTTACGCTTAGATCGTGTTGTACGCAAGTCACGGGCATCGATAAAGGTCTTGGAAAATGCCGTTCCAAAGGCAATATTATCAGAGCAACCTGTAACAGAAATGTTTCAGATTAAGATATCTAATCAAAGTGCTTTCAACATGAAAAATTTTTAGCCATTTGTTTGAAAACTTTTCAAGTTTCAATCAACAATCAAGGACAATTTTGCATGTTCAACTAATGAAATTCTGAGCGAATTTTCCTTAATAATTTTCATGGAATCCCATTTACATTGAAAAAGCAAACTTAATCACTTTATTTGCAAAAGGTTTGACTATTGAACGGAAAGTAAACACTCAACCCTGACTTGAATAAAACGTTTGCTCATGTAAACGTTTCCTTTCGTGAATGAAATCGCATTTCAATTTATCATCAATTCTTCAATCAAATTTCACAAGTTCGATGTTTGATGTCAAAATTGTTCGTCATTTGCCTAAGCAAAAAGTCAAACTGAAATCGAAGGAGAAAAGCCGAAGTCACAACATCAAACGCTATTCGTTGATGAAGCGACTAAACACTAATTAAACACACACTAAAATGGAAGTAATTCGAGATTGATTCGAGTTGCAATTATCATCTGATGGAAGATATTTTTGTGCAATTTTGAGTTCTAAACGTAACTTCGAATTTCATGTAAAATGTGAGTGATGAGTTTGAGGAAATTTCCAAGTTTTTTTTCTGCTTAAAAATAGAAATTTGAATATTGTTATTGCGTGTTATTACCTGCCCAATGGAATCCATTTGCAGGTCCGAAAAAGGTTCTATCACAGCCACAGCGCAATAAAGTGCCTGAACTACAGGCTTTTGTCACAGCATACGAGACTCCTGCTGATGTAATGGCATGAACAAAAGCTGATTCTCGAGTTCCTTCGGTTAAGCTTTTGCCAAATGCTTTTGAACCTTCAAGTGATGAACAGTTCCAACGACGATCACGCAGCTGTCTTTGGCATTCTTTGAGTGCCGTTTCAGCTCCAATCTTAACTGATTCCATCAGATCAACATTTCGCTTGCATATTTGAATCTGTTTTTTGGTTAAACCTTTAAACGCTTCACAAATGTCCACTGAATTAATTGTTGTCATAGACGATGAACTTTGCAACAGAGCCCTGTAATGAAACCAATAAAAATTTTATTCCACTCATGAAAACAATAAAACCATTTTTTCTCAAAGCGCCTTTTAAATGGATGCAAAATTTCTGTAACTTTCACTGTTCGATAAACTCGATTCCAATAAATGGGCAAATCACTAGTCATGTGCATAAGTTGTTACATTTGAAATGTTGTGTAAATGAAAATTTGATCGTTGGTGTAACAATTATATGAACATTGAATATCTTGTTCTGTTTGTAAATTGATCACAAACTAATTGAATTATGATTTGCAAAAGTTTCAATCAAACTACAGATTACATGGAATTAGAGTAATTACATTGCAAATCATAATCGCAATTCAATATCCGATAAATTTATCCATCAAACCTTTTCAAAGCCAAACTTGCAGTAAAATTTGGTGAAAAATGTGATTAAAAGCAAAAGTATCGATGATTCAATGAAAGCGAAAACTTTGCATCTCAAGAATCTTGATCACCTGAGATTTTCTTAATTGTTTCCTCATGTTTCAACAACAACCTTCAACAAATCATTTCAATTGAATATTTTATTTTGCGCTTTTCTTGAAATCGCAACTTTCTATGAGAAATATTCATCTTGAGATTGAATTGAGGTTAAACACCAAGCCTAACAATAAAAGATATTCTTGAAACTTTTGACGTTCAAATTACGTTTTTTCAATTTTTCAAAATGAAAAGTGTTTTAATATTGAAGCTCAATAAATACTAGAATGATTTAGTTACGAAATTGAATTTGAATAGAAGCATGAAAATGTGATAATCTGAATGTTGAAGGAAGACGGAAAGATTTTTTTCAAAAAAACTTTTTAAAGGTAAAATGAGACGAAAAACAATCTTCAGTAAATCATTTTTTTATATTCGAAGCGGTTTTCATTCAAATAGTGCTGCAAACATTTCTAGGAAGCGAATGTTTCTTTATTGATCTTATCAGACCGAGAATATGCTCTAAATTGATTTGCAATCAAATTGCTGAAAATGGTTAAATGGTCAATGGGACAATCCATAATCTGAAGCCATAACTATTGAATCCAATGCAGTGCTGAGTTTCCAATCGCATGTAGCTTTCAGGATTACCACGAGCTGAATTTTCCTCAAAATGATTGAAAATTATTATAAACTATTAACTCGTTAACCGACTAATAAGAAGCTAGATAATCTGCCTAGGAATATTGAATGCATGATAATTTACCTTGAATCCCTTTCTATTTTTAAGCCTCATAAATCGCGAAATCATTAGCGTCTCTTCAAGCCATTGGCGATAAAAATTTTACGTTTCAAGTTTTATTGTATTTTTGCCATGTCATATTGAAATCACCACAAAATCAGTAACATCGAGTAATGTTGATGTTGATTTTTGTGTTCATTGTCAATCTTATGGTTGAAAAATCTGCCAAATGATGATTTGATTTAATTGAAAGCTTATTGTTTTAGACGTTATTTTTAATTATAAAAACAGATGCAAGTTGAAGACAACATTCCTGTTAACTGTTAGCATTAAAATTGAAACAATTGTATGGGTTTGCTATTTTTATTGATATTGCTATTTAAAAAATGTATTCCAAAATCATATCATTATTTCCTGTTTAACTAACAGTATCAAGGCATCATTAGCAAAGGAGAGGTCCGCCTGCTACACCCTTTGACCTTAATAAACAAAATTATGTAAAGTGATAAGTAAGTCTTAGTTAGTTGATTCATCTCTACAAATTATTTCATTTACAACAAATAAATAAAATGCGATTCAAGATGAAAAAACTACGTCAGTTGAAACACTTTTCACCACGATTCGTGAATATCGTGTATTCCATTATTCAATTTATCATAGAAAACATTTTATAGATAATTTCAAAACAATTTTAAGTAATCAAAGGTAATGCAAATTACGTAAAGTAGACTATTTTTCATTGTGATTCGCGTTCATATTGTTCATTCTATTTATCAGAATGAGATGTTCTATTCAGTTTTGCCTCTTTTTTCAAGTTATTTCTGCTACTGAACATTGAAAACCGATTTCATATCCGTGCCCAACATGGAGATCAATCTAGAAACATTTGTTTGTCAGACAAAACACCGCTTCGAATGTAAAAAATAGTTTAAACCATATTGTCCATCATTTAAAAAAATTAGTTTGAAAAAAATCTATTTCTAGGCATTTTTCCCTATTCATCTTTTTTTAAGAAAAATTTATCAAATTTCACTTTAAAATGTTTTCCAACCAGTCACTTAAGACAGTCTAAGTATCTGTTTATCAATGTTAACGAAATTAAATCGAACTCGAAATAGATGAAAAGAAGAAAAAAATACTGAAAAATTTGAGAGTATTTTAACAGAATTTAGAATGAAATTATCATGATTCGCTGAAGATTATACGAAAAGAACAATTAGATTGAAGAGTTTCAAAGAGTCTAATTGTTTGATTATGATCTGTTGGTGTCTAGACAATCGTTGTTAACCTTAAAGAAGTCAAGATAATTGATGTTCAGGGAATAAACAAATTATTACAGAAAAGAGAAGAAAACTTTTCAACTCGAAATTTGACCATAAATTGTGTGAAGAAATAAACTGAACTCGGTAAAAGGTTGATAGGAAGATGAAGACGAAGAAGACAAAAGGTAAACATTTAAGGTGATAAACTAGACTGAGTTGCCATAAAAGTAACGGCAATGATAACAGGAATGGCATGTAAGTGAAAGGTTGTAGTAGCTGGTGCAATATATTATTGGGGAAACAATTAAGATTAAAAAAGTGAATAAAAAAAACTGGCGACTGATGATTAACATTAACAAGTGTAATTACTTACAGCCATTTGATGGCATCACACAGTTGTATTGTGACAATTAGCCATAATAAAAAAAATTTAATCAAAGACGAGGAATGTTTACTGATGATGATCAGGTTTTGTGATTTAATTGTTGTTAACAGACAATTTGTAATCATCTTGGTGAAAGTGAGTTGTGTGATGAGGCTGTTTGATGGGTGAATGAAGATGAAGATGAGGATGAAAAGGATGAAAATGTGGTTAAAGTTGAGAGCGAAATTTTGATTTACTTTTTTGTGGAAATGGAAATTTAAACTCGTATAAAAGTTGAAGGAAAGATAAATTGTGTAAAATCAACTTTTCCAATGTAGACACTGAATGAAAGTCACTGATTTACACTAGACATTTAATCCGGTTGATTGTTGGAGTATTCAGGGAAATGGTTAAACATTATTCAATGAAAGAATCACTTTGATCACTGAAGAGTAAACAGATTTTGCGAGTAAAAAGTGTTGATCACTGGTTGAGTTGTACTTGGCGGATCTAGCAAGGTGTATGGTTACTGTTGGTTAACTTGTCGCGTCCAATGGGATAAATGTACATTTACTGGGATTTGGGTTTTTTTTGGGTTGCGACAAAGGTTGAAGGAAAGGTTGAGTAAATGGTAAAAAGGTTAACAAAAAAAAAGTTTAGAAACGGTTAAGGTCACAGAATCAGGTTCGTTGATGTAAATGGATAGTAATGATAAGCTTCCTTGATAATATCATCTCCATGGTTTTCGGGTGAAGATAAGTGAGATGAGAGTGAGAAGGAGGATGATCAGTGAGGATGGAAGATGGTGAGTGTCGAACTGGTCGATTTGGTCCAACTGAGATTTGGTTATGAGGAATTGGGGAAGATTATGAAGACAATTATGAGAGAGAAGATGAGTAGATTATAGGAGATGAACAGAAAATTGAATCAATTTTGTGGTTCTTTGAGCAAGTGCAACATTGAACGCAGGTTTTACGGATAATCTTGAGATAATTAAGTAAATTAATGGAAGACAAAAAAAGGTTAACTTTTTGGTTTTGGGTTTACTTGGGTTACTTGGGTTGCCTTGCTTGCTGTTGGTGTTCAGGTTTGATTGGTGATTAGGTTTGGTGGCAAAACAGTTAACAATCATGTTTAATCATAATAAATTAATAAAAAAAAAGCGGAGCAGAAAAGAGCAACAACAATTGATCTTTGTTAGATTAACTTGCAAATAATCATCATGTTAATAGTAACTTTGCCTTTTCTCTCTCCTTTTACCGTTTATTTCTTTCTCTCTCTCTCTCTCTCTCTCTATCTTCCTCTTTTGCTCTTCAGATTTCACAGATTTTCAGTTCAATTGACAGCAATGATTTAGGAATGTTCAATTTGTATATATTTAGTGTGTTTCTGTATGCTTTGTATCACTTCATTTCTCATTGCGATTTTTACTGTTTAACCAACAACCAAAAAGTACAAACTCATAACCAGAATTGTTTTACAAGAAAAAGATATTCTCTTCTCTGTTGGTGGTTTTGATGGTAAAGAGCATGATGATGAGTGAGCAGTTAGGTGATGAGAAGAGTGCGATGTTGGTGTTGATGAAGATAATGATTGTTGTTGTTTAGGTGAATATGTTAATATTGAAAAAGGGAAACTGAAAGTAAATAAGAGCAACATTTTACATCATCTTTTTTTTTAATTCGCTCACTCATCTAATTGGATTATAAAGTCTGATCCCAAAGATGCTCCTCTTCACTCCTCATCATTCCCATCATCATCACTTTCATCATCTTTATCATTAGAAGGAAAAGTTGTTCACAATGATTGAAGAGTGAAACGTATTTCACAGTTTTTGTTTTGTTTTCTCTCGCTTCTTCCATCAACATTGGAAAACCATTTTTTTCCCTTCTCTTCATGAATATCAATTTTGGCCAGCTCATTGAAGAGGGTAAAGAGATGATGAAAAAAGTAAGATGATTGGAGCAAAATTAAAGCACAAGATTGATAGATGAGGATAAGGAGGAGAAACACAGAGGAAGATGAGAAAAGGAGGAATTGTAATGAAGAGAGAAAACAAAAATTGTGAATCAAGAATGTTTTTCTTTTCGTTTTTCTTCTTCTTCTTCTTCTTCTTCTCTCTTTTTTTTGGGTAAATTGGTAATGTTGATGTTAAATGATTGAGATGAATTAAATAGGGAAAACAAGTGGAAACAATTTAAATTAATCAAATTAAATTAAATTGTATATTTACTAGATTAAACAGGACAAAATAAACAAGGGAAACATCATCAATCACCGTCCGGTAACATTAAGCTTTTGGGTTTTCTGGTTCTCTCCAAGCCAGCCTATTTTATATTAATTATTGAACCTATTCTTGTAATAACTTTTCTTCATCTGATTCTAACGTTTTTCATCACCTTTGACCTGTTAATCTTTTAGGTTAGGCTTTTAAATTGTTAATTTATTCCCTTGAAGAAAAGCTGGGCCAACAATTTGATCAATAAATCAACATTCAGGACAAATTAACCTAACAGTTAACCATTTTTACCATTAAAAACAATCAACCAAAGGCACCTTCAAGCAAACCAAAGTTGAACCCAAAAGGTTATAAAATTATTATTAATCAATTGATCATTTGGTTAATTTGATTAACATTAAATTGTATTAATAAACAGTAAATAATGGAATGCCATAAATGTTGAGTTTAAGAACCGATTAACTGTTTTCTTAAATTTAATTTTCGTCCTTTTCTCACATAATTAATTTCAATCAAATTAATTTATTGTTAATCATAATAACAAGATTGGCATTTCCATTGAAATCAAATTAACAAAACGTTGGTTTAACGTTAATCAATTAACGGCAATGAAAAAAGTTAACTACAAAAGGCTAACCTTAAAACAAGGATTGGTTTTGATTATGAGAAATGATGGAAAATTGATTTTCACTGAAATCTTTAATTCATTTATAATTAAAGCAGTACAAATTGCTCAATTGTAATCAATAAGATAATCACAATTTAAATGAAAATGTTGATCAAATTCGTAAGAAGTGACCAGAAGAAGAAGAAGAAAAAGAAAAAGAAATTAAAAAAAGTAAATTTTTACCGAAAATATTTGAAGGAAAATTGAATTAAATGGAATCTCGTTATTGTAATTAGTTGAGGTGCAACAATCAACGAATGGTTAAATCAATTGGTGAACAATTAATGATGAAATGAGCTCAATTTTCGATTCAATTTTCTTCTATTCTCAGCCTTTCCATTCCTGTTCCTCATTCCTTCATGATTTTCATGAATAATGGACAAACTGGTGAACAACAACTCACGATTCACTAATTATCTTCTAATCATTTACCTCCAATTATGATGAACAAAGGTGAACAATGAAAGAAGCAAAAGAAGAACAAGAAAAAAGGTAAAAACAAAACACTGGATTGACCAGTAAATGTTCCGGTAAAGTGATCCTGGTGACCATGGTTTTGTTCATGTTTCATTGTAATGTTTAACAACAGTCACTTGTTCAACAGCAATCAATGTAATCAACATAATTAAGAGTTGGAAAGTGTTTTTTCTTCTTGCGTTCAAACAAAATCAACAAAACAAAATATATCTCGAACATCATCAATCACCATTCTCTCTGTTTATCTGTATATTAATACATTGCAAGTCTTAATGCTAGTACATGATTGGGTGTTTATCATAATTAGTTTTGTAGTAAATTCTGAATTCATTATTTTTCATCTCGAGACAGGTTGTTCCAAGTTGCAGGGTTAAGCTTGAGTTTTGAGCCAAAATAAAAGCTATTTTGTCTGTAATAACGCTCATGAATCAATATTGGTTAACTGGTGTGTTTTGTTTCTCAACAAAATATTCAAAATTCTTTACCCAATTTATGTTAAATGAACAGGAAAAATGTGCTAATTTGATTGATTTCTTTTCATTTTCCTTTTGATTTATTTCAAGTTTCAGTTTTCTTCTTCTTCTTGCACTCAGAAGGTTACCAGATAAATAGACTTCCCTGAGAGACGAACCCAATTCTTTGATTGCAACTGTTGATTGATCAATTTATCTTTGAAAATCTGATATGAAAAGGTAAAAGGCACTTGAGATCAGAAACGTTTACTCTTCTTGTTAGTGAAACTCCATTTTTAAACATTGCTTTTGCCTGTAAATTGTCAACTTGATAAACCTGCAATTGATTTGGAAATTAAGTTCGACGTTGGGTTGCATTTAAGTTGATTCAAAGTTAGCTCAGAATCGATTGCTTTGCTCTTGTTGAGCTTTTCGAATCGTTATCTGACACTTTTATTGATCGAAAAATGAAAATTTTGATTAATTAATCGATAATTTTATTTCTGTTTAAATGTTATCTTGATTTTCATGATTAATAGCTAATCAATTGGAAAATATTTTTTCTGGTTTTCTGGTTTTCTCATGGAAATATTGTTTGATTTTATTTATTCAAATGTTGCGATTGATGATAGGAATTTAGAGAAATGAAGATTCCTTGGAAAACAATTTAATGAACAAAGTGATTTATCGAAATGGAAACATTCTGAACTCAAAATTGTGTCCATTTTCATATCGATTGATGAGACTCACTCCTGACTCAGTAGAGAAGCGAATTTTCAGAGTCATCTGTTTCAAAGTATTTCAATTGGACTTTGCTATTGAAATTTATGTTCATTTTGTTTCAGGTTTCAGGTTTTTCCCCTTTTTCATGTGTGAATTTGATTTTTTTTTGATAAATCTTGAACTAATGAAGGGAAAATCATTTTTATTTTGGCAACATTTCGCTATTGAAATGTACTAATTCAGGTTTGCCTCTCTTGATTGGCAATAATTTTTTTCACTTTTCATTGTTGAACTATTTTGGCAGAGTTTGCAGGTTTTATTGGGCGAGCAAAAATGAGGGGAAAAAAGGAAAAAAAATTCATTGATAAACTCATGATTAAAATTCATGTTCATTTTTGCGTTTGTAATCAAAGGTATTATTCATTTTTTTTTGTTTTGTTACTTTGATTGTTGCCAATATTTCATTCTCATCTATTGTTGATGTCTGGACTGATCATGAAAGCTTAATCAACAACTTGTCTAATCATGTTTATTGTTAACATGCTGTCTATTTAAATTGGCTGCTATTCAATTGTGTGAATCAGACAGTGTTAAATTAGTGTTGAACATTAATCAAAAGGTTGAACCCATTTCTGATCAAATTTTGGTCTCTGGTTAACATTTATAAACATTCATTTTTATCAAATATTAAGGTTGATCATTTGAATAGGAGTGTTTCAAGCTTTCAAGTGTTTATTAAATTTTCATTATTTACTCAATTATTGGCTGTCTTATAATCATCTTTAAAATGAATATTTTAACATTTGTTTTAACCAAAGTATGTAATTCAAAGAGGTTTAGAAACTGATTTGCGAAAATTAACATTTTTTGTTGACAACTGGATATTGTTGAGTCTCAATAGATGGCTCTATGAACTGCAAGGGTTGTGCTGCCATCCTGTAGTTCAATGTTTAACAATGTTAAATAAGCGTTATTTTTAGGTAATTGCTTTAATTTTATGATTGAAATGCATTGTGATTAGGAATCTAACATGAGTAATCATAACTTTACGTGTATATTAATTGAGTTGAAGCAGTTGAGAATAGATGAAAACACAAGAAAAACAAGACTTTATTTATGAGACAAGATGCTTACCAAGGAAACCGCGAAAATGTTAACTTTCATATGTTTCATTTTTTCAGTCTGTTACCCAACGGCCATGTAATATTTGTCTGAGCGAAGCGAAGACATATGAGGTGAACTTGGTTTTTTTTGTTCGACGATAACTCAAAAATAAAAATCACGATTCTGATGCAATCTTCAGAATAGGTTCCTATAGGGGTCAAAATTTACTGTATAGTTTTTGGTAAAGATTGGCCCACTCCCGAAATTCGGGGACTTACATTATCATTAGATGGAGTCAAAATTGGCTATTTATTATATACATATATATTCAAAAGGATACCAAAGGATATTCACAGAAACATATCAATGCTCAGACTACACTGTTTTGCAGTAAACCTAGTTAAATTGAAAGTTTTTTATTCAATTGGTGCTGGAGTTTGAGTCAAACTGTTTAGTTAAATGAAAAAAGGTTGTAAAGATGCCAAGCACTTGTGCTAACCCAGGTGTAAATAAACTCTATTTTAATTGAAGAATAAGTCAAATGTAATATTCAATGCCATCAATGTAAAGCTACAATGGATATGCATTAGAATCGTTTTGGTTGTTAATTCATCCGTCCAGTTGCTTCAAATTAATCACCTTTATTTTAGTAAATCATTTACATCCGTGAATTATCTGTTTCCAATGCATTGCAAATCAACAATTGACAATCACCTTGATTGTAACAACAAACTGGACAGAAGTGAATGCCAATAATGAGAGTCATTTGCTTAACTCACTTGTTAACAAGGTAACTTGGGGTGAAATGATTTTAATTTATTGTTAAATTTTTAAATGTTGATTCTGTGGTTTGACCAGTATCCAAAAGCCGATGCATGTTAAGTGAAAGGTGACGAAAGGAACAATTGATTGTACTTGATACAAGGGAAAGGTGGTAAATAAGTGCATTGGACCTTATTTCAAGATCATTCATCAAAATCAACAAATATCTATGAAAGGTTGATTTGAACTCAAAAAAGCATACTTCCTCCTCCTTCATTTTTTGTCAACCAACTTAAACCAATATTGTTAAAAGTTATGTTAAAACGGGTTATCCCGTGAACGATATCTGCTTCAAAGATTATCTCCTGTTTAAGGTCATTTCCAACCATTTCATTTTCATTTCCATTGATAATGTTCCAATGTGATCCTGGTTATTGGTGAAAAAGTATAAATAATAATTCAAACCAAGAGAAAAGTATCAGTTGAGTTTCAATCATCTAACAAGTAAAAACAACAACTACAGCTCAAAACCAAAGTTTTTGACTTAATCTCGTGCCTTGCTAACTTTTGCAATTTTTTCAAATTTTTTGTTCCTAAAAGACTCAACAAAAACTCCATCAAAATGAACATGCGATTGGTAAGTTGAAAATTTTACAAACTTTTACTTAGTTTTGAATTGTGTTGATTTAAATTGTTCATTATCTTTTTGACTTTAGGTTGTTTTACTTGCTCTATTCTCAATGATGTTTGTCTCAGTTGCAAAATGTCAGTCTGAAGATTCCGACCAAAGTGAATTAGATGATGCTGAGGAAAACTTCGAACCTGATGAAGCTGATGAATCTCCAATCGAAAGTCGAAACAAAAGAGAGATTGGTTCAGATCTAGAAGAAGCTGAAACAGCTGTGGGCGGTAAAGGAGGAGCAGCAGTGGTAGCCCACAAAGCCGGGAAGAAAGGTGCAGCAGCAGCGGGGTTCAAAGGAGGCAAAGCAGGTAAGTGTTAAAAAGGGAAAAGTAAAACAAAACAAGAAAAATCAACAAAAATATTAAACTTGAAATATTTTACTCTCATAGGCAAAGCTGGATTCAAAGCAGGAGCTAAAGGAGCTAAAGGTGGTGCCGCATTCGGAGCCGCTGGAGCCGCTGGAGGTAAGACAATAATCTTACAAGATGCTTAAGTGTTTTAATTGAACAATCTATCAAGTAAATGAGTCTATGGTGTTTCAGTTCATTAAACTAAAAACCTCGTTTTAAGTCAACTAAACTCATCTAATATATTTTTCACTTGACAGGCAAAAAAGGTGCTGCAGTAAAGAAAGGATTCGCTGCTGGAGCTTTCGGTAAGAAATTCGGAAAGAAAGGAGGATTCGCCAAGGCCGGTGGAGCTGGATTCAACAAGAAAATGGGAGTTGTCAAGAAGTTCGGAATGAGCCAAGGATTCAAATTCGGTAAAGCTGCTGGTTATGGTGCTGCTGGTGGAGCTATGGGCGGTAAGGGTGCTAAAGGAGGATTTGCTGGTGCTGCTGGTGCCGCTGGGTTCAAGAAGGGTGCTAAAGGAGGAAAGAAAGGATTCGCCGCTGGAGCAGCTGCCAAGGCAGGAGGAAAAGCTGGAGTTGCTGGTGCCGCAGGATTTAAGAAGGCCGCTGGTGCTGCTGGTGTTGCTGGTGTTAAGAAGGGTGTCGCTGGTGGCAAAGGATTGATTGGTTAATAAGTCAATGCTTTATAGTCGAAATTTAAATAGACCAATTTTTCATCTTATTTTATACTTCAACTATCTGTGATTATTTTTCAATTGATACAATTCTCAGTACACCAATGGTTCCTCAGTTACAAATCTTTCTATCCAATTGTTATTTTTCAAAGTCTTAATCTTTTCATAGTTTTTTTGTTAGAGTGATTTACTCTTTATTTTTGCAATATATTTTTACCGATAAATGTAGAAACTAAAGTTGAAAAATCCATCAGAATAAAAGCAAATTCACATTCGAAACAAGTCTTCTTAACATTTAATTTCAACCTTCGATTTTTCAAAAATCACACTAAATTTCTGTCGGACGATGTAAAAATTGAGTTCAGAGAGTTAATTTGGGAATCTTGACTTTATTGGCACAAGAAAATGTTTGATCCATCAGTCTTATCTGAGTCTCATATAATTTCATTTGTACAAGATAATTATTACAGAATATTTGTTATTCAGAGTTAAACAAAACACTGGATTGACCAGCAAATGTTCCGGTGAAGTGGTCCTGGTGACCATAGTCACTTGGTAAACAGCAATCAATGTAATCAACATAATTAAGAGTTGGAAAGTGTTTTTTCTTGTGTTCAAACAAAATTAACAAAACAAAATATATCTTGAACATCATCAATCACTTTAACAAAAAAACGCTGTCAACTTAGACCTGAAAAAGACAATAGATTTTTTTTATTCATGATTATCATGATCAATTTAAAGAAAGATTTTGTTAATCTTTCAAACTAAAGTTTATGCTTGTTCATTTTTGATTTTTTCATTTATTATAAAAAGATTCGAATTACCGATACCCAAATATTTTCAAATTAATTTTAGTTTAATGTTCTTTCCGAAATTTGTGGCTTAACTAGCTTAGCGAGTTAACATGGCTTTGCGCCAACTAAGCTAGTATCAGCTAGCTTACAGTCAGTGGCAAGTCTTTTTTACTGTTTCAGCCAGTTCATCATTACCTGGTTGGCTTCGGTATCTAAAAAACAGCTGACAGAGTTCTTCAAATTGGAGTGAATGTCCAAATGTATCTCAATAGATGGCTCTTTGTTCACTTTGTAAATCAAATGTTTGCATCAAAGAGTAACTCGCAGTATGCTTTTCCTGTTGATAACAATAAATAACATAAAACATTAATAATTCATCTAGAGTATTGATATAGGGAAAATTTTATTACGACATTAGTTTCTGCTCATTAGATATTGAATTTTTACTATAATAACATTGATAAGTTAACTTAAATGAACAATGATCAATGCATAACTTGTTCATCGATGACGTCAAGTTTTCAATCGTTGATGAACATATTCTTTGGGTGAATATTAATTTCAAGCAAATCTGCAATTAGTGCTATCACAGGAAGTGGATGGTTTGGTAACAGTTTAACAGTTTGATTAAATCACAAAAAGACGCTCTTGATTTGCATTTCAACTCATTGTTCAATAAAATTGTTATTTCTGTTTTACTTTTGGTCAAAGTGTTTTTTCAAATATTAAATTACCGTGAACCAATAAACAGCAATCAACTGAAGAATTAGCTTTAGTGTCTTTCATTTTCAGCATTTCGATTTCATCAATTGATAGTCAAAGATTTTCTTGGTTGTCCTATTTTCTGACTTAAAAGTCTTATTAGTTAATAGTCGAGTAATAACTGTTAAGATGGTATAACCGAAGCTCGAAGAGAAATATTGTTGAGCAACAGTAAATTAATAGTTGTGAGGTTTAACCATGATAACTGACTTATTTTCTTGCAATAGTTTTCATCAAGTCTCCCCTGAGTTTGCATTAAAATTTTTTCTGAATTATACTATGCGGGAGAAACTGTTTATGAAAATCTGCAGAGATTTAGAAAAATCAAATAAGCGAAAATCGAAATAAAAAAAATAGAGAAGAAATATTTTCCATCTACTAAGTATTCTTTTGTATTAATAAATGCTCATATTGTAGCGCAATCAAGTAATCAGTTGTAAGCAGATTATACAGCTTTAATAATTCCGGAGGGATTTACATAAAATCTTTGTAAATTCACCAAAATTTGTCTGGAATTTGACAACTTATGAGATGGAAAATTGAAAATAACTTATTTTCTGTCTATTTAATCTACTTGAATCTAGTAAGTTACAAGTCGTAGATTTTTTATAGCTTTATGTGTGAATAATCTGGTGTAAATGTTTAACACTGCATTGCAAGAAAAAAATGTGAATTTTGTATTACTACCTGCAAGTCTATTTTTCTTTTATATTTCTACATAGCAAGGTCTAACTTTTGAAGTACGAATTGCATTTTCCCATATTTTATTTTTTTACTCTTTTTAAATCATTACCGAATTTAAATGCCGAAAAATCTAGGTAAAGTACACAATAAGTTCAGGCAAAAAATTAATTTTAATCATTCTTATCAAACTTGGAAGCGGGAAAATAGGTGCAATATACAAAATATGCGTCTATAACGACTAATTGCAATTTTCATACTCAAAATTTCGTCTTCTTATTGTAAAAACTTGCAATCGCAATTGTTTTTTACACTTATTCCGACACTATACATTTGTATTTATAATATAGATTTATATTAACAATTTTTCATGACTGAAATGATTATTTGTAAGTAATTGCCGCCAAAATTTGAATAAGTCTATCAATGAAAAATGGATAAGGTTCCAAGATGATGTGTTTCATGTTTTTACCTGTTGATATTGTTACAGCAAAAGAGAGACATGAAATAAAAAAACAATTAAGTATCAATGAGGTAACAGCTTACAGAACAATAGCATAGTTGATGAAGCAAATAACTGTAACATAATAAAACATAGCACATTTAACTAGGCTAGAGCGCACAATGAGCTTTTGCTATTTAATTACGGCCGCTATGATTATGCCTAATAATGTATGCAAGCAGAAAAAAGTTAATGACGTAAGTCTATTTTGAGTTGGTTATTAATAATTTTATTTCAATTTTCAGATGAACCTTCAGACACATTATACATATATATAAACTATTCGTTAATATTTATTATTAATAAGATTCCATCCTTTCCATTAGAAATTTTCTTTATATATTGTTGATGAGCTTTTTTTCTTATACATTTTACAACTCTTGTTGCGTATATTAACCCTTTCAAACAAAATGGTTACATCTTAACCTCTCTTTATGAGTCGTATAAAATAATTGTATGTAAACTTTTCATTGTTCAATTGTCACAAAATTCCTGTTTTGTTGTTTTTGAAACTTTTTCGATTTTTTTATTTATCTTTAGCTTTTCTTGTTGTTATAGATTTTTAACACTTGTTGCTGAAATTTGAGCTTTTAACCCTTTCAAACAAAAAAAGATATTTACATCTTTAACTTTTAACGCGAGTTGTACAAAAAAATCATTATGCGTGAAATCTTTTCATTGTTTAAGCGTCACAACATTGTTGTTTTTTATTGTAAAACTGTTTTAGTTTATTATTTACTTTTATTTCTTGTCGTCTTTTTTCTCGTTCCGCATATGTTTCAGAATTGCGCAGAATCAGTTTCCATGAAAATAAAGAGTAAAAAAGCATTTAATTCCTCATAACATGAGGTTTGTTTAGCAACTTTATTCAACGATGATGATAACTAGTTGCAATATCTTGTGAATCTACTCACCAAGTCAACCATTGAAATGTTTCCAATTTGAAATTTTTATTACATTGAGATTGATGACTATGTGCTAGTTTGAAAGAGTCTCGGTTTTTCATTTATGTAGGTTTAACTTTTCTTTTTCTTCAACATTCGATAATAATTGTTCAATAATGATCGCTGATGAACCCTTTTTGCATAGATATGGTGATGCAGTTTATCTTGTTAATGTTAACGACAATATCAACTTAATCAACTCAACTGATGAGTTAACCAATTTAACTGATTGTTTACTTCAATCATACCAACCGGATTTATTCAAGTGTTTCAGTGCTTTGAGTGATTCAACACTTTTACCTTCGTTCATTGCAAATCTTAATTTGCATTTCATCAAATCAAGTGATACTTTGCGTCCATTTGTCCCATCATTGGGTTTACAGTTTTTCTGGACAATTATATTCAGTCTAAATGTTATCTCATCCATAATTGGTAATCTAATTGTTATCCTAATAATTTGTGGATACAAACAGATGAGAACCAAAACAAACTTGTTTCTTCTCAATTTATCTGTTGCCGATCTCATGATGGCCACTTTCAATACTATGTTTAACTTTATTTTTATGCTTAAAAGCCATTGGCCATTTGGTACAACTTATTGTATAATCAACAATTTCCTCTCTTCGGTGGCAACATCATCTTCAGTCTTCACAATCACGGTCACTTGCTTTGACAGGTACGGTTCATTTTCATTTAATACAATATCAAATCATTCCAATGATATCTTGTTACTTGTTAGTTAATAAAATACTTCAACTGATGCTATAGTTTCAGTTATGCCATTCATTGTTACCGAAATAGATTTAGAAAATTCATCTTATAAAATTCAGTCCATGCAATCAAATATCGAGTTATTCTCAATTCAGTTTGAACATCTAATTCTGATTACATGATGCCCTTATTGGCTTGAGAATCTAATAAAATTGAAAATAATTGATTGAAAATGATTTACCTGGTATCATCTTCTGTTTATGAAATTCAATTTGCCAAAGTGGCGATTGCATGTTTGATCTTCCTCGTTTTGATACACTTCCAAGAGAAATTCAACATTGCTATTACTTTGTTCATTTTAATCTGTAGTTTTCTCATTGTTATTCATTTCTTCGTAAAAACAATTGGTGATTAATATCTGTAAATTGCCTCTAACTCGATCCCTAATAATTCAATCAGTTTTTATTTAGCTCGAAATACTTCCGATTTACTGGAAAATCACGAAAAATTACAATCAGTTTTCCTTCTGCCGAATTGAATTTATATACACATGTAGAATCCTAATCAGTGTCACATAAGTTAACATGTTTCAACCCGATGTTTGCATGTTACCAGTTGATCTTCATTTGGTTACGATCAATGTCAAAATGGAATTTAGTAAATTTAATTTGGAAGGAAATTCGACGGTTCATTTCGTGGATTATTGGCTTGGAGTTTTTTAATTAATTTGAAAAGTGTAGTTGTCTAACTGGAAAATCTGTAATAAATAAAGCTTTAAAAAAAGTAAATAAATGGTTCAAGAGTGAAAACTGTCAATGATTGGCAACATTTGCCTATCCTGACGAAGTAATTTGACAATTTTAGCAACTCATGTTTTCCAGCTTATCATTGTTATGTTAATTATTTCGTTGATACAAAATGATTACATTTTAGTCTTTAGCTGCTCAGGCAACCTTATTCATAATAACAAAATACAATTGTTGCAACTGTAATATAATAGTGTTGATAAAAAAATAATGCACATAATTCTTATTCATTTAGCTTATCTTCTTTCACTCCCAGTATGCTTTTCCCTGTTGATAACAATAACTCTAATTTTTATGCATCCAGCTTCTTATTAGTTTTTTTTCCTTCTACTTTATATGTTTCAATAAACATGATAGCTTTTTCCAACCCTCGCAATCTACCCTTTACCATAGAGAATAACTTTTTTTTCCTGTAAATAAAGAAACTAATATTCCTGTCCCTTTACGTATCAAATATACTTGAGCAATTTTTGTTCATTTTTTCAATCAGAATGCCTTTCGCTTAACGACTAAATAAGAATAAACAATTCAAAATAAGATTACAAGCAAACGGAGCAAAATGAATGAAGGGGGAAAACAGGGAAACTCTGAAAACTGATCATTATTTTTGATTGAAAAATTTGTTTCGAATCTCATATTTACTTTTAACCATTTCAAGTCATTATTTTTACTCCCTTGAAATCAAGCAAGAAAGAGTATAAAGAAATTTGATTTCCAATAACTTTTCACAAACAAATTTGCGAATTATTGTGTTATAACATTAATGATTCATCTGAAGTATTGATATAAGAAAACTTTTAATTCCGACTTTGGTTTCTTTTCATAAGATATTGCATTTTTCATTGAATAACATTGCATGTTTGAAAAGTTAACTTGAATGAACAATGATAGATGGCATAGCTTGTTCATCGATAACGTCAAGTGTTTGATTCAATCACAAAAAGACGCTCTTGATTTGCATTTCAACTCATTTTTCAATAAAATTGTTATTTCTGTTTTACTTTTGGTCAAAGTGTTTTTTCAAATATTAAATGCTTGTTAATAAACAGCAGTCAACTTCAGAATAAGCTTTAGTATCTTTTATTTTCAGCATTTCGATTCCATTGATTGATAGTTAAAGATTTTCTTGGTTGGCCTATTTTCTGACTTAAAAGTCTTGTTAGTTAATAGTCGAGTAATAACTGTTATGATGGTTTAACCGAAGCTCGAAGATAAATATTGTTGAGCAACAGAAAATTAATAGTTGTGAGGCTGATGTTGATATGTCTAATGGTCAGCTTGAATAACAATGAGAAACCAAGAAAACCATTCAAGATCTGACCAGCCTTTGACCCACAATTGACCACTGCATTATCTCTTGATGAAGATGTTAAATGATAGCTGAAAAAAGGATAAAAGAATGATTCAAATAAGAATCGATAAGAAGATTAATGAGTACAAATAGTCTTATTTAGTTAATCAATGTGAAAAAATATTAGCAAAACATGTTCGACTAAAACATTCGTTTCAATCGTATAAAGATGATTGTAATGGCCATCAGACGAAAGAGAAACAGTTCTAGAAAAGAATCTAGATAAACACATGTAAATCCATTCGTTTAGACGAAATTGAATTGTTTTCATTTTAATTCCATTCATGAATATTAACCATGATAACTGGCTCATTTTCTTGAAATGGTTTTCATTCAGTTCCCCCTGAGTTTTTATTGAAATAAAGAATAAATGTTTAAATTGTTCGATTGCCCGATGTATAGATATTGACAATGAACTGACTTAATCTAAGCAATCGAGTTCTCAGTGGAAAAAAAGTTGAGTAATTTTGCGCAGATTCAAATAGTTGGGAGTAAAAAAACATCGAGCAAAAGTTATCCAAGCTCAAAAAATTAGACACTTTGCCCATGTTTACAGTCATGTAAGACTAGATAAATCAGTGAATTAAATTTTCATGGAAAAGAAAAAGGTGTTTTAAAATTGTTTTCCAGTGGATTTTCAATGAACTTTCAAATGAAACTTTTGAATAAACTTTAACCATGGATTATGCTCAGTCATTAGTAAACACATCTTGTGATCAATCAATTGTGACCGACTACTTGGATCAAAATGTAATTGAAAAGTGTTTCAGCAACAATTTGTATCTATCAACCACCCAATCACTAGTTTTAGTGTCAACCCAGTCGACCCTTTTACCAACAGAATCATCAACAACCGTCGATGGTTATCGTCCATTTGTCCCATCATTGGGTTTACAGTTTTTCTGGACAATTATATTCAGTCTAAATGTTATCTCATCCATAATTGGTAATCTAATTGTTATCCTAATAATTTGTGGATACAAACAGATGAGAACCAAAACGAACTTGTTTCTTCTCAATTTATCTGTTGCCGATCTCATGATGGCCACTTTCAATACTATGTTTAACTTTATTTTTATGCTTAAAAGCCATTGGCCATTTGGTACAACTTATTGTATAATCAACAATTTCCTCTCTTCGGTGGCAACATCATCTTCAGTCTTCACAATCACGGTCACTTGCTTTGACAGGTAAATGTTATTCTTGTTAATAAATCTTATATAAGTTCAATTACGTTTATCTCACAGGAAATAGTATCTTTTGTTATGAAACATGTTCAGTCTCTACGGAAATGAAGAGCAAAGGATTACCACTGAGATCAGATATTTCAATATTCCTCGACAATTAGGTTCATCAAAAGCTATTTTCTTACCAATTACTTTGAACCATTCAATTGAATCAATATTTCCAAAGAGACAAGTTCGTAGATCATTTCAATGTGTAAACGATCCAGATGTCAAGCAAGTTTATCTTCTGTTTCAACAGCAGAATCCAAGTCAATATCGAGAATCTTACTAATCACAAACTTTCCATCGACCAATAAGTCGATAAAAGAAGAACAAAAATCTGTTGAAGAAGTTTTATGTAAATCTTGAGTGAAGTTAGTTATGAACTTTGATAGAGTTTCGGTACAATTAAATGTTCATCAAGCAACTCTGACGATTGACGGCA
Source organism: Tetranychus truncatus (assembly GCA_028476895.1). Taxonomy (NCBI): domain Eukaryota; kingdom Metazoa; phylum Arthropoda; class Arachnida; order Trombidiformes; family Tetranychidae; genus Tetranychus; species Tetranychus truncatus. The sequence goes on from CM052062.1 coordinate 10,970,333, forward strand.
TTTCATAATTTACTCCAAGTGTATTGAAAAATGAAAAGCAATTCTAAGGACAATATCAATGAACTTGATCGCATTGAAATTCAAGATTTATTTGAGTTTTGCTTCATGAGAATAAAGGATTTTTCATTTGGTTAAAAGGCTTTACCTCTTAACCTAATCTTCCAACAGCAAAGTTTCAATACAAAACATTTGTGGAAACAGTCTCAATCTTTAGATTGAATTACCATCCCATTATCCAACATCGATTGAAGATGATTAAAGTAAATGAATAATCTTTACTCTTAATGAGCTTCTCGGATAATTTGATTACTGTAATAATGTGGTAAAGAAGAAAATGGTTGAAATTGTTGAACAGGTTAACATTGAAAGTATTAATTATTAGCATATATTCAGTGGACAGGGAATGTAATTGAAACGAGAACATGATTTTAGTAGTTTAATATATTAATAGTTGAAGTTTCAATCATATTGGATTACATGGAAAGAGGTTGGTCAAGATGATCAACAACAAATGGATCATTTATCAGCAACATTATTTACAGGGAAAAATGAGATTCTTGTTGAGATTCGTGTTATTATCACTGCAATTCAGAGTTGGTTCCAAGTGCTGTTGAGCATTTCACTGAACCCATTTGCTTGGATGCATCAAAATGAATATAAAAAAAAGTCGAGAGAGTTGAAGACGTTCAAAGAAAAGCAACTTTTCCAGATTTCTTTATCATCCTTTTATTTGACAGACAATTCATTTTCAATCATCACCAATGAAACTCTTGTAAATATACTTTAATTGTAATTCAACATATGAACCTTGTAAAGTTGTTGAAAAAAAGACTGTTATTGGATTAACCATTAACTCGATATTGAATTTCACTTCACATCTTTATTTGGATGAAATGTCAGGCTTATTCAACGATTCAATTCATGTTTGCCTTCTGTCATTTAACTTATTTTCTTGAAAATGTTTTTGTCAAAATACTGTTTGTCAACAAATGAGTACATTAATAACAATATTTACCAACACTTTTGACGTTCATTTCATTTTCTCGATAAACTTAATGTTACATTGAAATGGATTAACTTTACGATTGTTGCAATTGAATAAATTAATAAAATGGAAATGATGAAAAGAGCAAATTCTTGTTGTTTGAACGTTTTGTTGCAAAGTGAAAAATGAGACTCCAAATAGTTCCATGTTTATCATTAAGAGAAACTCATTTTTCTAAAAAATTGCATTGACTGGGAATTCCATCTGAATCTTGAATCTTTTCACATTTCATCTTTTATCCAAAATGCATGATTGACGTTTCTCAGCTCAAAATGATATTGAACGAATGATTAACGATTTTCATTTGAAATTTTTCTTCTAAACATTTACATTCTAAACTTTTCAAGATTCAAAGTAAATTCAAAAGTAAAACCTTTTCAATTTATTATAAAAAGCAAAACAGTGATTTCATGTGATTCATTTCTCAGTTCAATTTCATCTCAACTTGGATCCTTTCGTTGAGACTTTTTAATGCATTTCATGCAATTAGGTTAAAAGTGTTTTCGGACTTTTCAACTTGTAAAGTACATTTTAATATCACGATTGTTTCAAAGCAAAAATCATTTGATGACTTGCAAGTCTTCAGACTCGAGTTATCATCAAAATGGCTGTAAATTCAATATAAAAGGCTATCATTAAACTCATTATTGTACTTTAATGGGAAACAGTTTAATCGTTTTATGCTAATTGTGCTTCACCAATTGAAACATGTTGAATGAAAGGTTACAATGATTTCCATTATGGCAATTATTGAGCAAAAAAACCAACTCTGGGTGATATTGGTTTCCACTAATTGGAGTCATTAAAAGTGAATGAGTTTTAAGTGTATTTTGCTAATTTATTTGTGACCAATGGGACACTTTAGGTTAATCAACAATCGACTAACAACTGACTAACAATTGATTCACAATTGGCTAACAATTTGTGACTTGATTTTCGTTAAGCTGATCATAAAAGTCAATATGCATCTTCATCAAGTGTCTACATTAGTTGGAAAACTGTTGATTAATCAGTTTCACTTTCAGTCTATAAATCAACATTTTCTTGACTAACAGTTGCAGTCCAAATGAAATTGACTCTAACCTCGTTTTTTGCAACTTTTTTTTCGCTCTCTTTCATTCTCATTACAGTTGCGATTTTTGTCAATTGTTGCAATGTTCATTGAATTATCTGAAACGATTTTTGGTAGGGAAAACAAAGGAAGATCAAAAAAAAACGAAAAGATTCACAAGTCAATTAAGTTGAAACATCAAGTGAATCAGAGTATTGGAATGGCAAAGATGGCAAAAGAGTGAACAAGGGTAAAGTTGATGATAATGAGGATGAGGATGAAATTGAGGAAAAAATTGTAAGTCAATATAATGCGATAGAAAAAAAAGTCATTAGAGATTGAATTTATATCGAGATAGCAACTGAATTTATCAAATGACTTTTACGTGATTACAACCGTCTAACAAGAGTCTTCAAATTTTCATCAACTCTCAGTAATTGTATCATTATTTAGAGACAGACGATGGACAATCTTGTAACCTCATTTGACCAGAAAAGAGAAATCCAAGAATTGGAAAGAAATGATCAGACAAGAGACAAAAAAAAGTAGAAGGATCAATTTCACTTTGTTAGCACCTATAAAATTGTCCAATGAAAAAAAATGAAACTAAAATTGTAAACTTTTTTTCCACAAAAAAAAATGATAAAATATATATACATTAGAAGGAATCATTTGGAATGGATTGGGTTAGCTGAGAATGGGAAAAAAAAGTCTTGAGACTTTCTTGTGCTGGGAAAACATTTTCTCGTTCAACTTATTACTTTTTATCAACTCTACACATTGTTGCAGTTAACTAACCAAGACAATTGTGATCATCATCAACATTGATTTGTTTTCCTGTTCAGACGAAAAGAGAACAATCGTGTTTGTTCAACTTGATTCATTACATGAACACCATTAAGACTAATTTTAAGGGACAATCAAGGTTCAAGAGAAGAGCCTAGAGTTGAACCCAAGAGATGCCAGGTTTAGCTTAATGGAAAGGTAAACAATTGGGTTTTTACCGTGAAAAATTATCAGTTTATTATTGCTCTTTGTTAACATTCATTTGGACAAAGATGGAGAAGGAAAAAGGTGCAAAAAAGATTAACCATGATTTGTTCAAGTTTATCATGCAAACGTTGCAGGCATCAATCAGTGTTGCTAATGTTTATGATTATCTTCAGGTTTGTTTGTTTTTTTTGAGTTGTGTTGAGTTCATAATTTTTTTCCCCTCCTTTTCTTCAGGTTTTCCTGTAATTGAATAAACAGTGAACTTGGTGAGGTTAGGCGATGAAATGACGAGGAAAAAATTGAAATGAAAATCTTCTCTTCTTCTGATTATTGGGATTGGAATTTCGATATTTTGATATTCTCGTTATGTAAACAATTTGCTTCTCCCAGCTAATGATTGATATTGACGAGGGAAACTTGGAGTTTATTAATGATTGCAAGTTTCAAGTTGAAGGGGAATGCAAACTCCCAATAATTAGGCAACGAGTATAGAGTTGGAAAGGAAGAAGAAGAAGAAGAAGAGATAAAATGATTGAGAAAATGATGGATAAATTTTGATAATGAACATGATGATGTTCCCTGGAAAATAAATATCTTTTCCATCATGAAAATCTTGAGAAATCTAATCATTTTACTCCTTCATTTAACTCAAACCTTAAGCTGATTCGCAAGGTAAAAGATAAAATATTGCTTCAACATTTTCCTTCCAATCCTTTTAGTCTCATTGTAATACAACTCAATATTGAACTCGAAAATGAATTAAGTATAAACACACCCACCAATATGCTTGATTTATCTGACTTTTTTGTCTTTAAATTAATTGTCGAAAGTCTTTTGCTCTCTAACAATTAACCAAATTGAGTGGATAGCAATTTAGTCTAATGAGAAACTTACATGAACAAAATTTGTATATACAATGTTTGACTTGAACAAAATGACAATTTGACGGGAAAATAGGTTTTTCTAGTGCTTTTTACTTGTCAAGTTAGTAGATTTACAATATCGAGTTCGATGTGGGTTACACTTTTTGATGAGAAAAATCAGTGACCATTAAATGTCCAAGTTGTTGATTTAATTGATAGAAGTGACACACTGTTTACCTTTGGGATAAACTTGATTAGGTCAGGTACAAGTGAACTCGATGTGAACAATTTTACAAACTAAATAAGTAAAAGTTTGTTGACAGTGAAGAGTTAACTTGCTTTACAAGAATCTGGTTGAATAGCAAATGACAAAAAAAATGGTTTCTTTTTTGTTACAAGTGTTTGTCCAAGTTTCAGAAATTCATTTACTTTCAATTCTCTCAACTCATTTTGTGTAGAAACTTTTTTTTTCTACTTTGCAGTGGTTAATTAGTTTCGAATAGTGTTCCATTTATTGCTTGCTTTAATGGCTTTTGGGACAAAATTAGATTGCTATTGCTTTATGAGGCCACCTTGATTTTGTTACTATCATAAGATTAGCGAGAAAATTGTAATAAAATTTTTATCTTCTTTTATCGGTAGAAGAGGCGAAAAGGTGGAAAATTATTTGAACATGGTTCAACAAGATTCCATCAATCCTGGTACATCAAGTGAATTTGCATATTCATGTTCTTACATGGTTAACTGTGATCTTGATTAGCATACCCAATAAGTGGTGAATGAGACTAGACGAGAGCACAAGCATTTTGTTTCCTCTTTTAAGCAACTCAAGGAAAGAATGAACAAAAACTGATCATCAAATGGAGAAAAGTTAATGAACACTTTTTTTATTCCATGTAAGAGGGAAAAAAATGTTCAAAAATTTTTGCCTCATCAACATCATCATCTCGAGACTCTTTGAAATTAAAGTGTATTCAAGTGTAATTTAATCACATTAGAAACGAATCGAAAGTTCAATTTTCAAGTTTAATTTACATTTCAAGTCGATATTGGTAAAAGCTTCTTCAATGTAAACCAATGCAAGTTCAATTGTCGATGTGGGTTTCGATTGCTTTGAATAAGACATTGTTTACGATTGAATGCGATTAAGCTTCCAACCCAAGTAGATTGCCTTTTGCACTAATTAAACTCATTTCGAGATTTACTGAAACTCGAAAACCCAAATCGAAGGTTTCTTTTTCATATCATTCGATAAGTTGCGACATTAAATTGAAACCTCGACACCCGTTAATGGACAAGTCTAATGGTGATTCCAACCAAAAGAGGAAGAGAATCAGAGCGACACTTGATAATGGATTTACTTTTGTATTAACTAGAAGATTTCGTGAGAATAATCATTTCGTCTCAGAACGAAGGGAATTTGGTTTTCGAAGTTTCGTTAGAACACTTAAAGGAATTAATACTATTCTTTCGTGGATTGGAGTCTTTTTTACTCTTAAACTTGTTTCTTTTTTAATAAAACTAAAATTGTAAAAGAAATTCTGTGAGCAATATCTTGACCAATGGCTATAGCGACTTGGAAAGTGTAAAAATGAGGGAAAACATGAGAAGCAATAGTGAAAATGGTTGACAATTTAACATGAAAATGTAATATCTTGACCAACGAGGTTATGTTACCTCATCTTACCTGAACAAAAAGTGCAAAGTGCAATATTTTCAGATGAAACTTGAAACGTTTTTCATCGAGTAAAAGATTATCATTTGCCTGGAAAAGTCTATGAAAGAAATTGTTGTTCATAAGAAACTGATTTTCAGTCATTTGATGCTATTATTTATGAAATGTGATTCTCGCGATTCAGAGTTGAATATTGTCAACAATTGTAACTTTGATTCATCAATTGAAATGCACTTTAAATAAATCTTGTTCATTAATTTTTCCCTCAAAATGAGAAATAATTTCACCATTAAACCTTTGCTTAAACTTTACGGATTTCACTTGCTTTTGACTCTAAAGTTTGGGGATTTCCTTTGAATTTCAGTAAATTCCAAGTTGATTGTGCAGAATTGATGAGAGTTATTCAAAGTCAATATGCGAAATGAAGGATAAACCATTCAATTGAAGAGTTTTACTTCCTTCCCTGTGACACATGATGGTTGTTGATTCAATATGCATTTAGAATCTAATTTTAACGAGAAATTTTCAAATCAACTTTTTTTTTCCTCCAACCATTTCCATAAACATTAATCTTCACTTCATTGACCCAAAATACTTTTCAACTCTTTTTCAATTCTTGGACCATCTTGAGACTAATATGCATATCTTCAAATCTAATAACTGAAAGTAGCTAATTAAAAGAGAATCGAATGACACTTGAAATGTTCAATTTAACTTGGATTCTCCTTCTTGTTGAAAACACTTTTCAACTTGCATCAAATTGCTTAAAGCTTTTGCTGAAATGAAACTGCGAATTCCGACGAAATTCAATTTGGGAAAACCATCGAAATTAAATGAAAGATTTTCTGGAAAATTTTCACTCATTCTTTTTCGATTCATTGAATTGTCGACTGAAGCTCATCCATTATCATTACGAATACAAAGTTGCAAAAATATCGATTCAATACTCGGCACATCAACTTGCTAATGGATTCACCTTTAAATTGTTTCCATGTCACTTTGAAATATTTAATGTTCCCTTCGTTTTCTGTAAAACGTTATCATTATTCAATTGGAACAGCGATTTATGAAAGAAAAATATCGATTCTAGGAGTTTCTGATTAAACTGGAAAATCTGAAAATTGTTCAAAGTCGACAACATATTTCACCGATAATGAAACTTTTGGTGAACACAGAAAAGGCGAGTTTTATATCTTTTCAGTTGACTTTATTGATGCTCAAATGAATCAACATTCAACTGACATCATGCCGAGAAGCAACTTGTTGAAATTTATTCATTCTGATGAGCTTATTAACAGTTGCAAAAGAGATTATTGATAAATGAAAATTCTTCAACCCATGAAATTCATTTGGATGAACAAAGAGTTGCAAACAATTGGAGTGAAAAATTGGTGCAAAAAAATGGACATTTTTTACTCCCAATTAGCCGAATGATAAACATTTCAATGACAACTGGATAACGGAATTGTTCATGAGATAACTTTAGTCTTTCCCAAATTATCATTATATTCATTATGCATCGATAAAGCTTTTTTATTTGAATGTAAAAAAAAAGAGAAAATGAGAAAAACGAAAAAAAAATGTTCAACTTTTCTAAGCCAAGTCAAGTGAACTTTAGCTTTTTATCGTTCTTTCGAAATCGTAGCTCAAAAGTCTAATTAAAGTGATAGAATTTTTGATTAATTTTCTCATTTCAGGAAATGCCAAATCGAAATTGCTATCAATTCTGTCAGCTTTACATGTTTATATAGCATTTCATGGAAACATGTCAACTTGTAAAGTTGAAGGAGTTTTCATGTTGAAGTTGAACAAAATTTAATAACTCAATATGTTTTCGCATCTGTAATGAGTTGAGATTGCTGTTGTTTTACTGAACATTTTTCATGTCATGTTGGAGCAACAGATATTCCTTTGTTCCTTCCTTTTCTTACTTTGCATAACCTGTGAATGATTTGTAAAAAATAATGAGCAATATTGTGGAATATTATTCTTGGGATTTTCAAGTTTCAATATTGTTTCAATTTTGGGCAAATCTTTTTTCTTTCTCTTCTACATTGCAAATCTGGTTTCATGGAGAGTCGAGAAACTGAGAAACAAAAGGTTGACCGAAATGACAAACATTTATCAATTAGAATGAGTTTTGTTCATCTTGAAATCAATATTCTTCAAGCTTTCTAATCAATGTGGTTGCAATGGAAAATCCTGGATTCGAGACTTTTTTTTCTAGTTAAGTGTTCACATTATGATAAATTGTTGAACATTTCATGGGAAAGATTTACAACTGAAACTGCTTTTCTCCATGTTTTCCCATCCAAGATTAACCCAGTAACATGAGTTGAGGATAATGATTTTTATTGATTAAAATTGAACCAGTGTAAAGACACAATAGCAATAAATAATCAAAGGATAAAAGAATGTGAAAATTTCTTCTCAATCACTGGATTCTTTTACAGAACAGATTCTTTTATTTCCTTTTGTGTCAATCAACAGTTTTTACTTTTGTACCGAACAATCATCACATCACCAATGACGAGTTTCAGGGAAAAAAATTGCCAGTAATAATCGTCTTTGAGTTTGCAATTTAAAACAATCTTCTCGCCCTCGCAACATTATTCGAGTTATTACATTGTGCTAACCGAATTGAGCTTTATTGAAATCCACAGAAAAATTATAGCATTACTTAGGCTGTCAGGCAAATGGCCATTCATTCTGACCAGTCTTATGTGTTGAAGGGATATTTATTGATACAGAAAGTAGATGTGTTGATCTCTCTGGTATTCAACCATATAATAACATGGCACATAAATAACATGGTTTGTCAGAGAATGGCTTTTGTTGCTATTCTTGAAATGTCAAGCTTCACAGTTCGCGAAAACTATCGATGAGTCAGGCAGCAGTTTGGTCCTTCATGCTTCCAACCATTTCTGTTATGAAAAGTTTCCTATTTTTAGGCATTAACATTGCTTTGAACGAGAGTTTTAAATGAAGTGATTTGTTGTTAATCAAGAGGGCATTTTGATTCGCCAAGTAAATGTATTTTCTAGCATTTCATTAAAAGTTGCCTTCACTTCAATGGATTTGATTTTTCAACATGTTCTCACCAGAAATCAAAGTTAGACTGTGAGACTGTTTTAGCAACATTTGGATATGCTAAGAATAGAGAGAGTGATTATTAGTACATTATTAGTTTATTTAGCGTATCAATGTAGGGGCATTTTGAAGAGGTTAAAGGGAACGTTCATTCTTCAGAATTCTGCAGACTATTCTATGAATCATGTGAATTCTGTGTGGTAATTGATAGAGTAATGCAATTAACTAATGCAATTAACGATTCATGATGCGATCCTAAAGCTATTAGTACAAGTAAGTTGATCAGATTACCTTAAACAGGCAAAGTAGAATGTAAAATAATCGCTTTGGAAACATTTCTTTGGCTTTTAAAAGAGCGAATTGAAATTATTCCGAAACAAACATGTATGGGAAAGTTAACATTAGTTTCAAATTTAAACTTAAAATGAGTCTTATTGTGCATTTTATTTAAATATGTGAGTTGATCAACCAAAGATTCGAATGGGTTGAGTCAAGAGCATTTCAGTTCTAAAAGAGCCTCAGAAAGTCTAAAAGCAAAGCTCAGCTCAATGTTAGACTTTCAATCAACAATAATCATTGGCTAATTGAATAAAGCAAAACTGGGTCTCTGCAGCAATCAACCTAATTAGCGATTGTGTCCCACAAACAAACACTTACAAGTCTTACAAATGCTTACAAACTATTTTAAACCATTATAATGCAGTGTATTAGCGTTAAATCGGCTTTATTTTAGTATACGCTTCATGTTATGATTCAAAATCACCCTTTTTGGTAAGCTTTTAATGCAATTTGTTGATTGATTCTGCAGAAATGACTCAAAAGTAAAACGAGTAGTACTACTACTAAAGTACTAAAGTAGTACTCACGAGTAAAACACAATTGACACATTTTTGGCACGATTTTTCACCATTTATGCAGAAACAATCGTAAAATTAAATTAAAGTTGATCCAAAAAGACCATTTTGAATCATAACATGAAGAGTATATTACAATAGAGTCATTTTTAACACTTATACACTCATAGAGCAACTGCAAGAGTTTGTAAGACTTGTGATCGGAAATTAGGTTGATTGCTGAAGAAACCCAGTTTTGTTATACACAATTAGTCAATGATTATTGTTAATTAATAGTCTAACACTGAGCTGAGCTTTGCTTTTAGGTTTTCTGAGGCTCTTTTAGAAATGCTCTTGACTCAACCCATTCGAATCTTTGGTTGATCAACTCACATATTTAAATAAAATGCACAATAAGACTCATTTTAAGTTTAAATTTGAAGCAATCTTGTTTCGGAACCAAAACTCTGTGTAAATAGTTTCCAGTGAAACTCCAGTGATCAATGCTGACTATTGCAATATAACTTTCGACATCTAATTGAATAATTTGCCAAATGAAACTAAATGTTATTTTAGTTAGCAGCTTGACCAGTCATTTTCACACTAATTTGTGGAATTAATTAAACGTACAGAAATACTTCCTCTGATTTCATTCAATTATAGCGATCCACTTACAACTCTTTTCAAATAATAATAACATCTCTTTACTCTTGTTATTGCAAGTAATTGAATGATTGATTGAAAAACAATGTTGATTAATCTACCAGTTATTGACTGTAATTTCTTCATTATATTGTGTTCATTTAATATCCGTATCAATAACGATAAATATCCGTTCATATAAAACAAATATGAATCTAATAGAAACGTCCATAAACTAAGGTGAATCGGGTGAATCATCCTTAGCATAAGATTCTGTGATTATTAAATTTACTTGGCTGATTTTCATTACTCTTGTGAACACAAATATTGTTTATTTGATTCTGTTGAGGGAGACCTAAGTATTGCAAATGTCCGAAAATGTGCTAAAATTAAAAAAGATTTACGAACTTGAGATATTACAATTGTTTCAATATTATTTTTCTTAATTGCAATTCGTTGCAATTTAGTAAGGAGAATCTCAAATCTACTTGTTTCACATGATAAATTTTGTGTACAATGCATATTTCATCTCTGCAAGCAGTATATATGAATAGATACTAGCATGAGATTCTAAGGTTAGTCGCCTATCTGACGACGCTAAAGTCGTATTGCAGATAACTATGGTGATCAACTAACCTGCTAAATAATGAATCTTATTGCACTTGTATAAAGCATACAAATAGTAGCTATTTCATTCTGTTAAAGCAGACCTAAGAAGTAATGCAAAGGCAAAATTTGTGCAAACGTTAAAGTAGATTTACGTTGCTTGCTTGCAAACAACACAAATATACATTAATCAACTTAATCAATATTTTTGATCTCAGATCAGGTCAAGTTTATCGCTTGATTTATCCATAAAAGCATAAGTTTAGGAAAAAACAGTTGAATGAGTAATAACGAGTGAAAAGGGATGAGTAAGGTGCGTAGGTTGCACATTGAAACCGGCACTGTGTAATGGCTAGATTCACGATTGTTTCAACTAAATCTGCAATCGTCAGCGACACCTTGTCAGAGAAGATTCTAGGCCGTTGGAAGATCTTGTTATATGGAATATCGATTAGTAGCTTTATTCGCAATGAGCCAGATTGCTTGAGAGTGCAATCCAAATTAGGAGGTAAACTCCTCCTAAGACTAAATACGATGGTAATATCGATAGCAAACAAGTACCGTGAGGGAAAGTTGCAAAGTACTTTGAAGAGAGAGTTCAAAAGGACGTGAAACCGCTTGTAGAGAAACGGATAGAACCACCGAGTGTAGCAGAGAGGGAAATTCAGCTTCTCTTATGAAAGGTAGAAAAGTTGAGCGCACTAAAATTGTTCAATGAAGACAACCTCGGTCATAGATACGAACTTAAAACTTGTAGTGAAAGCAATTTGTGCAGTCTTCTACTCAAATAACCGTAGCAAAACACTATCCAAGATCAGTAGTTCAAAAGTAAATTTTAGCCCGCCCTTAATCTAGGATCTGTTAATAGGAGGAGGACATTTCCTGAACTCTTTGAGGGCAAACTAAATTGGAGTCAAACGAGATTTCTTGAGTAGTGGCATGAGATAAGGGATGAGCCACAAACCGATGAATAGAAAAGGGCGTTTTTCGTTCTTTTTCTTTCAGATTTAACTTTGTTTAGAGCAAATCCAATCGATCAAAGTAAAGACGCCTTAAGCACGAGCGTAAAATTTAGTAGTAACAGAAAAGATACGTTAACGCAACCTCGATCCTCTCACGCTCTTAGTGGTCAATCAAACTTGATCGACTCTTTAACCAAAGAGCTAGTATTTCATTTAAAAAATCAAACATAGTTTATGAACTGTGGTGTAAAAGCAGACATTGATCTCTTGCTTGAGTGAAAATTATTGCGTTAAACGCAAAAAACGCAGAGGCAAACAATTCTTGGTAATTTTATGCGCTAGCCTTACGCTCTCTCAACTTTACTCGCGTTACAAGACTTGGATCAATTAGGAAATATTTTGTGCCTTTGCTGCAAAAATCTCAACTTTTCGATAGACTACGAGTAACAAGTCTCAAGTCGCTTAATTGCTATTAGCTAATGGCTAATAACTAATACTAATATTGTAATACACTGAGCGCGGAAATTGCAGTGAAAAAGACTAATGCAAAGTTTTTGCCCATCGATATTTTAAAGTGTCCGTTTAGCTTAGTCTTTTTAACAGTTTTACACAAATTTATACAAATTTCGTGAGACTTTCGAAACTAGTCAAAAGTAATCTGAAAATTAAACCGGACGGTTGAGTTGGACCGTTGCATCTTTGAGCTTTAATTGTATGCGATCAGGTTTGCAAACTAGTCGATTCGACACTCGATGAACGAATTTCACGAGCATTAAATACAAACTATTCAGAATTCTGCGCTTTCGAATGGAGACTTGCTAAGAGTACTGATTATGCTGTAGCTTTATGTTGAATTTTTTGTCCTTTCAATTCATTCGAATTAACAAGTAACAAAAAAAGATCAGATCTTTCTCTTAGTGCAAGCCGAGTCATCCGTCTAAATGAAAAGTGAATAAAGTTGAAAGATTCAACCGTCCAGTTGAATCACCCACAAGCTTATGGCTAACTCATATGAAGCCAAAAAACAGATTCGTCAAAACACTTTATTACAAATGACCAGATGATTGCCATTAATTTTGATACTTTTGTCAAAAGCTGAATAAATTAACAAAAGTTTCCAAAAGCATACAATTTAATACATTTAAATATAATGTTACAAAGCAATCATCATTACATTAGAAAAGTTTTAATCAGAATCTGAAGTGAACTAGAACTTATAGTTTATCCAAAATTTGATGTTCCAATGAATAATATTGGCCATAATGATGAGCATAAATGTAACGAGAATATAATCAAATTGGTTACAAAAGTAATTATTATTGCTGCTTTTCGATTATCTTTATTTACCATTCATCGGAATGATAATAGATTCTGCCTTTGGGCAGGACTGAGCAATAAAACATGCAAAGGTTAATCAACATTGTCCTTTTGTTATTGATTTTCATCTTTTATGCACATTTACCATCCAGACCGAGTTAACAGTGAAGAGCTTTTCTCAATGATAAAATACTTTTGTCAACTCTGTTTACATAATAACATGATAACTGTTAATATGAAACAGAATTGCAACTTTTTTCCTCGTTTTCCAAGATATTTCGCTCATTCTTTCCATCCTGCTTTTTTCACCATAAAAATCGATCATTTCCATTGTTATCCTGTCTTAGTTTTCCTTCCCTGTTCCTCAACCCTTCAGAATATCATTTGTTTCAAGTCGTTTTTTCTCGCCTCCAACAACTTTTTTCAACTCATCCCTCATGTTCAGGGAAATGTATTCTGGTAATCTTTTTCATTCCAAATGTTGGCAAACAAAAAGAATGTGATTTCCGTGTTTACAGCTTCCTTTTTTTATTCCAAGTCCAGGCGAAAAAAATGTTCCAAAATCAGTCTGTTTCATTTGGAGGTTCAATTATTTTTTTTCTTGGTTTGTTATTTTTCCTTTGAAATTGCCTTTCGAGGAAAAGAACTCAAATTTTTTTAAAAATGTTGCAGATTCAGTTATTTTTGCAACATCATGCTAAATCCACTTTTAACAAGATCTAATGAAAATATTTACTCTTGTTGACAATGGTTCTGAAAGTATTTTAAATCCTCTTTTCAGGGTCAAAATTTTGTCTCAGAGTTTCCTTCAGAATTGAAGTTTTGTTTCATTAGTAACAACTTGAGGCAATTGCAGGTTCAACTTGGTAAGTTTTAGCATAACAATTGCTCAGCAGAATATCGATGGAATAATCTCTCAAGAGTTATGAAAAGTCCAATTTTAAAGAAATGTTTGGATATTTTCATCTCAACTTGACTAACATTAGCATCAACATCTTTGACAAACAAAACCATTTTAACTTTACCAAACCATTTTCAAGATTTAACTTGAAATTTGTATTCCTTCTTTGATCGAGATACTTGATGTCAAAAGCCATTGATTAATGGAAATGCTGACAAAATTTATAAATAACATTCATCAAATGTCAAATGTTAATGTCATCTAGAAGGTTTGTTGACAAGTTTAACCGTAATTTCACTGTAATCCATGTTAATCCAGTCTAGATCGATGGATTTGGTAAAAGGATTTTAGTTGACATTAAACGAATTGATCAAGTTGTTGTGATAATTTGAGAATGGAAACTTTACTCATTGTTCCATGATTACAATCGACTTTTTTTATTTACTCTCTTTCACAATATTCAGATACATGGCTGTTGTTCATCCATTTAAACCTCGAATGAATCGCACAACTTCACTGATTGTTGTCCTGTTAATCTGGCTTCTAGCCGGAGTCCTTGCAATACCAACAGTTTTGTACTCAACCACATACGAATTAAGCTATCAAGACGGATCCAGGGTTCTTTGCTGGTTAAACTGGCCTGATGGAGTTCAAAACATGTCTTCATACGATCACATGTAAGTTGACTTTAATTCATTAGTTTCATTGTTTTTCCTCTTTTCAAACACGGATCAAAGTCAGTGAATCGAAGAGTGTTGAAAATGTTGAAAAAAGAAAGGTTCAATGTCGAGAATAAATTAACATTGAAAACTTCAATTAAACCTTGTTGGATGCTTTTTCATAAACTTGTTTAGGGAATCAATTTTGACCCTTTCATTATTAGAGATTAAACAAGTTGCTATTTGCTCAATACTTGGCCAACCCTCATCTTTGATATTAATGAGAATCTCGATATTGATGTGGGAATTTCTGTTCACTGTCCATGTAATCAATGTATTTATTCATGTTTATATTGATTGTTAACATTTTATCTCTTGTTCCATTCAATGGTTTATCCTTTCGAACTGGATTTTTTTTTTCGCTGCTCTTCCCATTTCCATGTCTATCGAACAAATAAATTAGATTTTGTGTTAAAAATTTAGTTGCAAATGTTTCATTCAATTTCACCTTTTAACCTCTTCTCTTTCCAATTGATCAACTGTTCAATTATTTATCCACCTTGGTCGAGATGAAATATTTACATTCAAACATTGAACAAGAACGTTTAAACACTCAGATTAGCGCCCTTTTCATGGACAAATCCAATTTGCTAATCTGTAAGACAAACTTGGAAAGGGAAGGAAAACTCCAGCGGAAATGGGAATAACAAGAGTTTACCAGCAATTATCATGTTAAACGTTGAGCTCTTTTCAGGATTAAAAACTATTCTTAGCTGCTTGAGACGATTACATTCAAATGCTGAGAATATGTTATTGATATGATAACAAAAAGATTAAAGGTTGAAGAGTGAATGGAATGGCTTTTGTCTATTGTTTTTTTTTGGGTTGATGTAGATGAAGCACGTAACTTGAACTGTTGGGTGAAATTGAAGATAATAATGAATAATACAGAATTTTGATAGAAGGCAAAAAATTGAAGGAAAAGAAAAGGAAAGAAAAGGAAGCTGGAAAAGTCAGGGAAATGTGAAGAGACAGGGAAAGGTGAAAAGTGAAAGAAGAAGGAAAAATATTGAAATGGAAAGGAAGTGAATTGGAAATGAAAAGGAACCAGAATATACTTTCGATAAGATGATCAGAAAAGGATTCATTTAAGAGCACATTTTTGTGGTCTTCTTTGTGAGTTGAAACAACAATTTTCTTCTTCTTTTTTTTCCATGTCATTCTTTTGTGATAATAGCAGGGAAATGATTGAAAAGCAAGTGGAGAAAAAAAAGGTGAAATCAAGAATTCTATTGGAGAGAAGCCAAGTAAAAATTTATCACAACATTGGGATACATTTATTATTCCCTTATATGACCAGAATATGATAATAATTCCGATAATGGAGATAAAAGTATTAAATCATAATGAGAAGTGATGATATGGTGAAGTTGCGAAAATCGTATTTTTTTAGTTTCTATTTTTACTTCAAGTTTTTTTTTGTTTCCAAGTGAAGTCCATTAGTTTTTTCGCAACCAAAATCAAAAAGATGTTTTGATTGGTGACTGGGAGTGAATGTTATCATTGAATAAATATGATTCCACTTGAAATGCTTTTCCACTGAATTTCAGTTGAATGATAATTTCGACACTTTTAATCTTGAACTTGTTATACCATTAAGGTTACACATAATTTTCCAATTGATTCACATGAAATTTCCAGGTAAAGGTGCCTTTTGGGACTCATTGGGAATCCATCTGAGCATAAATTAATTCACCTGATAAGCGGAAAAAAAATGCTTCGTTCGACAGAAGAAGAAGAAAAGGCAATTCTTTGCTTTGCTATTATTTTCTCTCTATTATTCAAATGTAAATGTAACATGAATGGGTTTTGGTGAAATGAGAAGCAACAGAAATGAAGAGAAGCAACAAACAAAAAAATATTATCCAATTTTGAGAACAATTGTTTCACCCTTGAAAGATTTGGAATCAATTACATTTATATTAAGAGTAAAGATGGGAAAAGGTTTTTACCCGTAATACCTGATGAATATATTGAAAGTATTACAAAATGTAAGAATATGTGATTGCTCTGAATTGCTCAGAATTGTTCACAATAATCAATATACTTTTTGCTTTTCAATCATATTTTTATCAGTCTCTTCTTATTGGTCTCAAGTGAAATCTCAGTTTTGATCACGTTTACACTTTCATGGGTTGTGAGGGAAACAGGCAAAATTGAATTACTTTTACCATGAAAGGTAAACTGTGGCTAATAAGGTTCCTTGATACATTAACAATCAAGGAAATGAGAAAAGCAATCGAGGCTAATTGCAGCTAATTTAAGGTGTTGGTAAATTGGAAAACATTGAAATGTTGCCTGTTGAGTGATAAAATCGGCAAATAATTTAATTTCCGATAATTTTAATTCAATTTCAAGACAAGCTTTTAACTAACAAATTGATATCCAACCAAACGAATGGTAATGAGAAACAATTTATGAAACATCTACAGAATTAACTCAATTGGTTTTGGTTAAGAAAGGAAAATCTTCAAACATTTTGTCATCTTTTCTAACCATAAATAAATCATAATTTAAATAATAATCTAAATAATTTATTGTCAAAGTCAATCGACGGAATACGGGTGAACCTTCACTTTTTGGGTTAATTTTTGGGTATCTTGTGCTCCAATTCACTGAAAATGTTAATTTACATCAATTTTTAAAATAAGGAAAAGTAGTTATTAAATAAAAAGTGAACTGAGCTTTTAACCAGGAGTGAAGTAAAGGACCTTTTATTGAATTTTAATGTAAAATTTGCTCTGCACTCTTTGCCTAACTGTTGACTTTTTTTTTGGGTAAATCAAGATTTATTAATTGTAAATGGTTCTTGAAACTTATCGCATGGGAAAAGATTCAACCTTTAGATTCTTTTTTCCTCTGTTTTTCTGTTAACAATTTTTTATTATTTTACTGCAAGTGCTTTTCATGTTCAACTCTTACGGTAAATCGTCCAAAATATGGGTTTTAATTTAAGTTTAGCTGGTAAACACTGAAATACTTTGAAGTCTGATGGATCACTTGTTGTTTTGCTAATGAAATGGTTTCTTTTTGCTTTCTTTTCACAGTTACAATGTTGTCTTTTTCGTAGTTACTTATGCGATTCCAATGTTCACCATGGGCTTGACTTATACTCGAATGTCATTTGTCCTTTGGGGAAGCAAGCAGATCGGTGAAATGACCAGTCATCAGCTTGAAGCGATACGCTCAAAACAAAAGGTTGTTCCCATGTTAATAATTGTGACAATTATCTTTGGACTTTGCTGGTTGCCCTATCAAATCTACTTTCTGGTTGTCTTTTACATTATCGAGTTGGGTCAGAAGGAGTATGTTCAACACATTTACCTTGCCTTTTACTGGTTAGCAATGTTCAATTCATCACTCAATCCCATCATTTACTGTTTACTCAATAAAAGGTGAATAAAGAAACCATTTTTTTACCCTTTTCCATAAGCCATTGAAACAAAAAACCATAAATTTAAATAAAAACGTATCAACACAGAAACAAAAATTAGGTTCAAATAGGTTCTCTTTAGGTGCAATTTGGTTAATAAAAAATAGGTAAAAAGGTTTTTGTCCTCAAATCTTTGACAGGTTAGCTTTTTAACAGCAGCTTTTTGCGCTTTTAAAAATTTATATTAAACATAACATTTATTATTGATATAGCATTAAAATTTGCAAGCATTACTCCAAATTTCGTGGGTTTAGTTGTAATGTATTCTCAGTTGTCATTGTGATTAAATTTTAATTCAAAGCGTTTTTTTGAAAATTTAGATTAGAGGCTTTGAGGCAAAGCAATCCATTTAACTAGTTTAATTAGATGTTCAACAGTTGATTGTTAAATTTTGGTTAAGATTCAAAGTCTCAACTTGAAGCATTTCTTTGGTAAATGACATTAAATGTGACTTCGGGTTTTTGGGTTGCCTTCACTTCGGATCATCAGCTTACCAACATCATAATTTTGTTGAAAGCATTTGTCATTTAAAATGATTTAAAATGCTTTTCAACATTAATCAATCTTGATTACTTTTGTAGTTTTTCAATTAAAATAACCATTTTGTTTCCATGTTTATAATTTTGGTTTCATGTAAATTTTAAATGGAAGCAAAAATTAATCATGATAATGAAATGAGATGTTAATTAATCACTTTTGTTTCTCCATTGTATTTATGGCTTTTTCTGGTCTTGCTGTTCACCTTTCAATGAAAGGTTTTCCTCTTTTTGGGTCTACGTTATCAGACCTTTTTTGCTAATGAAATTATTAAACATTAATTTTTCATTCTCTTTTCTTACAGATTTAGGAAATATTCAAAGAAAATTATCATTACAATCACTCATTGTGGAAAAAATCATGTGATTAATCATAGAGGAGTTTCAATTCGAAGTGAAGATTGCTCAAACATGGACCATCAGACGGTCAATTTGTCATCTCATGCAACTCGACTGGACTATAAAAGTGACAATCTTTAGAGATGAGAAAATTATTGTTCAATAAGAAACCAAAGTATTATTAAATTGTATGCTAAATCCAATGAATGGTTAAAATATCAATAAATTTTGTACATTTTTTGTTAGATTCATCTTCAACTGAATTGATTAAGGTTTTATCTTGATCTCAAATTGAATGTAAAGCTTAATAAAAATGTTAACTTTGAATTTTGAAAAATGAGCAAAAATGAAAAATTGCATTTCAAGCTGAGTTTAATATGGTTTGGGTGAAAAATGTAAAGTGAAAATAATTAAGCTAATTTGTTTCCAACAGACTTCATCATCTGGTTTGGGTTCTCATTGAAAATGTTGCCAGATTTTCAAGAAAGTGTTTTTTTCTCTCTCTCTCTGTTCATGCTTATCTGTTCTGACTTTGATTAGAGTCAACTTTTTGGGTGATTTTTTTCACTGAATCAATGTGTGTTAGAAAGCTTTTAGTGTGGATTCAGCATTAACTTGTTTCCAATTAGACAATTCAGTCTGGGCCAATCAATCATGGTTTTAAGGGTTATTCAGATGTGAACAGAATAACTCAAATTTAACTGTTAAGTGATTTATGATCGACGAATGTCCATCTGGCTTTATATCTTTATTAAAGTATTGATAATCTCGTGAGAGTTTCAGCTTCTTTTTTTCACTCAACTGGATAACCAAAACATTTTGCACTTCATCGATCATTTCATCATTTTTCTTGAAGAGCTGAATCAGTTTATGAGTTGAGCAAAATGGTTGCTTTGGTTAATCAAGGAATTGGTAATTGTTTTTTAAATGTTTCAGCAAGTGATTAGACCATCATAATTGATAAAGCTTTGAATTTTACGGGTGCAGATCGCATCATTTTGTTTATCAACTAGCTATTTCAAATGCTGCGCGTCTTCAATAAATTGGTTGTTATTGGTAACTTGCAGTCTGGTAAAACATGTTTTCACTTTGATTGTTTTGTTTAGTGATAATTTGTTAATAAATTGCTGTCTTTATTGTGATATAATTATGGATTCAGATAGAAATTCACCTTTCAATGTTCCTATTGGAAATGCGGGATTTAAATCACCTTATTTAAATCTTGACCCTAAAATTTTTTTAGGCAATCAAGAATCGGCTGATTACATTTATCTAGGTAAGGAATTTTCGATTGTATCTTTAAATTATATGTACTGCGAATGTTGATTTTTGAAGTAAACTAACTATTCAATTTGATTAATTTTATAGATGGTGGTAATCGACCTTCTAGGGGTAGATTTGAATTAGCTTTTAGTCAAATTGGAGGTTCTGTTATGGCTGGTGCTTCAATTGGTGGAGTTATTGGTTGTTATAATGGATTTAAATTAACCTCGCTAAATGCAGCAGCATCCGATTCTAATCAAGTTAATAAACCTCTTTCATGGGCAGTTCGTAGATCACAAATATTAAATTACATTGGAAAAACTGGTGCTGTCACTGGAAACACGTTTGGTGTAGTTGCTTTACTCTATTCTGCTATTGGAGTTGGATTAGGTTTTTTAAATGATACAAATGAAGATATAAACACTGTAGCTGCTGGAACTTTGACTGGCATCTTATTTAGAGGTTTATCGAACCCACAAGTTACAAATGATGTCGCAAAAGAATTAATTAAATCTCAATTATGGCAAGTGAGATTACGACGATCACTAATTGGTGGCTTAATAGGAGCATCGTTATCTTCGCTATTTGTTCTAGCAACAAATAAAGAGAAATATCTTAAAAGATGAAGCACTTATAAAAATTATAAGTTTAGAAATTAGTTTATAATTAACCTGTAATATTGTAAATCCAAATTTGATTTATTAAATCTTAGAAATTAGCTGTCTAGCAAAAAATAACTGTATCTTAAATTGATTTATTTCCAGATTTGATCTAGGACATTTCTTGTAACAAATACAACAAAATTCACGGGGTTTAAATCTAATTACAAAAGAAATTTTTAAAGGCTTTTGCATTCATTTAATTTATAATTTATATGTTAATTTAGCAAATGCGTAGATATCTTTTACACAACAGTCGATCTGCCACCCAATCTATAGATTTGTATATTCGGCGAGCGTTAGACTCTTTTTTCAGTTTCTTGCTTCTTTTTGGCCTTTTCTTCATCTTCCAGTTGCTCTTCTTGCAATAACATGGTAACAATATCTTTCATTTGAGATTTAGGCAGTTTGAATTCTTCTCGTCCAAGTAATTCCAAAACCTAAAGATAAAATAAAAACAAATGAATAAAAAATGTATGAAAACTGTTGGCTAGTTTGAATAGGTATAGCTACGGTTGAATTATTCAAGCACGAATCGTGCGTGAATATAGGTGAAACTTTTGTTTCTATTCACATTATATTTAGCGATGAAAATCAATTATAAAAATTATAATCATGTGATAATTATACTTGAATTAGCAAGAGTAAACCTAATTTTAAAACAAAGAAATTTAAATTGTTATCAAGTTACATCAATGTACCCTATGCTTATAATTTACGGTTTTGTTAATTTTTTCAACACTCAAAACTGAAAAGTATAATAATTGTTCAGAAACTCACCTTGAGAACATGATCAACTTCAACTTTGCCATCATGATCAATATCCATTGCGTCTAGAACAGCAATTATTTTTTCCATTTTTGTATTATCATCAGCCTTTGATATTTTCTTTACAGCTTCTAGAAGTTCTTCAACATTAACCATTGCTTCTTTTGTTTCTTTAACCTTTTCTCCGTCATCGGACTCGGTAATTCCTTTTTCAAGCGATTCTTTCTTTGATTCGAGGTTTGTGACCAAACTATCCATACGTTTTATCATTTTATCTACACGCTTACCAAGTCTTTTAGCTCCTTTGGAAATTTTGACTTCTTTCATACCAGATTGTTTAAACTCTTCAATATCTTCTTTGTATTCGTCCATCTCTTCATGAAGTTCTTTCAATTCTTCTTTTTCCAACATAAGATCTTTGTTTACTAGCGCTGATTCAAGTGAATCGAAATCTTCCGGAGAAAGTTCAGTCTCTTTAGCAGATTCTTTAGTGCTTGAATCAGTCATCTGGACAGCTTTATCAATAATTTCTTCACCAGCCATTTGTTTCAAAGCTTCTTCTTCTTCTCGTTCTTTCCTGATAGCTTCTTCTTCTTCTCGTTCTTTCTTGATAGCTTCTTCTTCTTGCTTGATAAGTTCTATCTTTGTCTTGTTATCAATTTTACCTTCAGATTCACCAATCTTGTATCTTGCTTCGGTAACAGCTTCAGCAGGGAGAGCTTGAATAGTTGCTTTAAGCTGATCTGTAGCCGGGAGATTGTCGGAAAGATACAATACTCTCGATAGTAAAAGAAGAGAGGGCGGAATCTGTTCGTTAAGGCTTAATTCAAGCCATTGTGCTAGTTGGCTGCGAAGTTGGTGCACTGGCAATCCTAAAGCTCGCATTCCTCGCGCTCGACAGGCTTGTTGAAGTTCAGGTACAGTTAGAGTATCAATACCTTCCTTCATGATCATTTTATCATCTGCCTTGAGACTTCTTAGTTTCATTCTCAATTGAAAACGCAAAAAATTACTTGTTCCTATGGGTTTCAATTCTATTAATCTACAAAGAGCCATCAATTGTGGCCGGGTTAAGGAATCCAAAGTAATTTCATCTTCAAATATTTTTGAAAAACGTAATATATCTTCGTTAGTAGCTTGTTCACCGGATGTGCGAATCTGTTAAAATAAAAATGAAAAATGCAAAAATATTATGCTAAGGTAACAAAAACGCATTTGAAACTCAATTAAATAATGAAATCAAACAATAAGGAATTCAAACAATGAGGAAATCAACATACCTTATCAAAAAATTCTGCAAACTCTTTGGCCTTTTCTGAATGTGATTCACCTTTTGATTGCAAAGCCATTTCATCTAAGGTTGTCTGCAAAAATTTTGCCATTTCTAATTTGACTTTTAATTGTTGCTTGATTTTCGATTCCTAAAAAGTAGGAGAAAATAAGATAACAGTAAATAAATTTCATAGGAAAATCCAAAACACTATAGATGAACATTTCATCATCCTAAAGTGAACCTCTTATATTAAAAGGTTTGCTTGTTATTATAGAAGTTAAGTTAAATTAATCCGATTTACCTTATCCGAGGTCGTTTGGAAAGTTGAAGGCAACATGTTAGGGAATATTTTTACAAAAAGCGGCAATAACAACTCCATAAAAGGTACAATAATAAAAACAGAGAAAGGAAGAAGACGAAAAAGATCAGCTGTCGTTCGAACCAATTGTTCATGTTCTCTTCTTGATAACTCTTTCGATCTCAGCACTTTCCATGCAAGACGAGAAGATATTTTAATATCGATGAATAATAAACGGAATCCATGGTAATAATGTACAATTTCATCCATAATTCGTTTACCAAGACTTCGTTTAGGTTTAGTGTTATCCAGTTGTTTACCTGATCCATTATTAGAAGATGATGCTGCTATTATTTTTTGTTGATTTTCTTTCTCTTTAACCTTTAAAGCTTTTAATGTAGATTCTACCTTAGATGATTCTTTTTCCCAATAAGGTGATGATAAATGTAAACATCTTATAGATGGTGTTGATCTAAGATAGTTACAATCAGAAGCTATCCTGTAAACACCACCGGTTGACCAGGAACGAACATTGGAACACCTAATTATATAAGAATGATACTTTGTACACTGAACAAAATGTGAATTAAATAGACGAATTTTAAATAGAAGAGTTGATTGAAGCATATTGTCAACAAAAGATGCCTAAATCAGTTGTGACAAAAAATATAAACTAAAATTAATATTTCTTATTTAACATTGAAAAATTATTAGATTCACACAAAATACATGTTATTCTGCACCCCCTCATCATCCATCCATAATTCGCTAGATGGCACCCAAACTCTCAAACTTCTGTGGCTCCCTCTTTTTTAAAGGTAATGAAATTTTTCAAACCAATTCATTTGATTTCACATCTTTCCAGTAATCACAATGTAAATTTTTGTCGGGCTTCAGTTAAATATATTGTCTTTTGTTGCATTTTTTTTTTGTTTTAGTTCAAAGATCTTACATAATTTAGTAAATTAACGATCAAGCAAATTTGTGATCCCACCATAGTGTAGTGTTCAGTGATAGTGGTTTTAATCATTTCAACATCATCATGGGTGCCGATATTGAAATTAATGTTGGCTCATGGCAGCTAACTATCTACGTTACCGATTTAAAGGTTGAGAGAGTTTTACGTGTTAAAGGTGATCTTCATATTGGTGGTGTAATGTTACAACTTGTCGAAGACTTAGGTAAATAATCTAAATCATTTTTTCGTCTCTTACAACGTTTCTACAGTTTTACTTCTTCAATTGTATTTTCTTAATGTTTTCTACTTTCAATCAATTAGTATTTTTTGTCTATTGAAAGCTGCTATTTATATCTGATGTTGAAGTGTCAAAATTTCAATTACTTTAGTTACATGAATTTATACCAATGTTTCCTTTCTCTTCTCAGTTTTATCTTCTTTCTCCTCTCTTATCTATGTCATGCTATCAGAAATATCAATTTGGTCTATTTTTTCTTGCTCCTCTCTCAACTTCTTGTTTACTTCTTTTCAGATGTTGCTATTAATTGGTCTGATCATGGATTATGGTGGCCCAAGCGAAATATGTGGCTATCTAGAACTCGAACCACTTTAGATCAGTATGGTGTTCAAGCTGATGCCTTATTACATTTTACACCTATGCATAAAACCTTAAGAGTTCAACTACCCGACTTACGATTTATTGATGCTCGAGTTGATTTCTCAATTAAAAGTTTCACCGCCGTTGTTCAACTTTGCAAAGATTTAGGATTACGACATCCAGAAGAGTTATCTTTCTGTCGTCCATTGATGGCTGAACATTTGAAAAGAAACTATAAATCCATCGGAGTTAGCCCACGACAAAGAGCCAAGGATGTTATGGGTCCGATTGTTCAAAATAATTCTAATGTATCCAACATAAGTCAACCTGATGGTAAATCTGATGATAGATTACCATCAAGTTATCCTTCATCCCCTTGGAACGGAAACATCTCCGGAATTTCAGCGTATAACGGACAAATGACACCTGATAACTCTTTTGGCTTCAATAACGATCCTATTTTGCCTAATCTTGCAGCAAGTCCACCCACGCCTTCCTTAGAAGCTAAAAGTGGTTTATTAAAACCAAAAAGTTTAGTTGAAAGAGCACGTTTAAATGCTGGTTGGCTTGACTCATCGCGATCATTGTATGAACAAGATGTTCGTGAATACGATCTTCTTCTCTTGCGCTTCAAATTTTATTCCTTCTACGACTTGAACCCTAAACTAGATAGTGTTCGAATTAATCAAATCTATGAACAGGCTCGATGGTCAATTTTAACGGAAGAAATTGATTGTACCGAAGAGGAAATGATGATGTTTGCCGCCTTACAACTTCAAGTCAACCTACAGTCAAACAATCCATTACCGGAGAAACAACGAACAAGTGCAGACGATGATATTGATAGTGAATTGAATGAGCTTCAAATGACTTTAGAAGGAACCAGTATATCTTCTACTTTAAGCTCCAACAACATCACCCACGTTCCCGAGTTGGCGGATGAACTTAAATTCATGAAATCTCGTAGATTTACGTTGAAAAGCCTTAAAAGGTACTATTTTGTCTTTCGGGATAAAAGACTCTCCGTTTACAAATCAAGAGAAGATAAAGCGGGAGAACCTGTTTTCTCGCTTAACCTACGCGGTTGTGAAGTTACACCTGATGTCAACCTAAGTCAAGGAAAATATGGTATTAGACTTGAGGTACCCAGTCACGATGGTATGACCGAATATTTAATAAGATGTGATTCAGAAGGTCAATATGCTCGTTGGATGGCTGGTTTTAGATTGGCTTCCAAGGGTAAGACAATGGCTGATTCATCCTACGAACATGAAGTTAAACAAATATTGGATTTCCTAAGTATGCAACATCCGGCTCCAGCTCCAGCAATAAATCCCAATCAAATAGACATCAATGTTGATGATTATGTAGCACCTCGATTTTTTAGAAAGTTCAAGGGAAAATCACAGGTAATTTTTCTCACCTTCATCAACTTCCATCAATCAAGTTGACAAAATATATTTCCGATTCTTCCTATTTTCCCATTTTCAACTACATTCTATCTCTAATATCTCCGTTTTATTCATTTTTTTAAAGATCGCCCAAAGAATTTTAGAAGCTCAAGCAAATGTAAAAGATTTGAGTAACATTGACGCCAAAATGAATTTCATCAAAGCCTGGCAAGCTCTTCCCGAATATGGAATAAGCCTGTTTGTTGTCAAATTTGATGGGAGCAAAAAAGAGGTTGGTAAAATAATTGCAATTATTACTTTTGTCTGATATGAAAATTGTTTCAAAAGCTTAAACAAAATCCTTGGTTTATTTTCCGCCTTATGATTGACGATTATTTCTCGTAACTGTTTAATGTATTTATGTGCTACAGCTTATATGTCATACTGAATGAAAAACACTTAGCAACTTTCTTTTTCTCAATAGTGTTTAGTCATCATTTTCATCCTTTTCTCCATCTGTTTTCTTCTAATCTATTCCATTTGTCTCTCATTCAGTTTTCATGCATCTCTTAAAACTCTGTGAATGTCTTCATTTTCCTATTATTTTAGAGAAGTTCTTTAAAGGCATCACTTGTTTACGATTTTAATGACTCTTTTACATCAACTTTCTCACTCATTTTCTCCTACTTTCACTTGGTAACCAAAACAAAATATATCAACCTTCAAGAGTACTTCAGAATCTTAAAATTCAATCTTCCATCAAAACCAGGGTTTTCAAAATTTTTATACGTAACCTTATATTGATTCTTTTTCCGTCTGATTCCTTTGACAAAAAAAATCATTATTCTCCCTTCGAGGGCCAAATTTATCTAGAAAATTGTCATTTTTACTATTGAAACAATCAATTTGTCACTTAGTATTAATTCCTCCAATATTTTTAATCAACAAAATGATGCAGGAAATCAACATTTGATACTCATAGTATTTCTACTTCCATATTGAAATTCATGATGATTCATCATCATTTCCTGATTGATAGCTACATTTACGGTTGATATTTATTTCCAGTTTTGATTTAAGTCTTGAAAAAAAACTGTACACTTTCTAAAAATACTTCAATTCTAATGTTCTTACCTTTAACCCACTCATTGTTTTTCATCTTTCTAGCTCATCATTTTCATGGGTATTTTTATTAACTGATGATGAATGATTTTGTTTAAAATATAGTTCTTTTTGTGTCATTTTTCACAGAAAAAGAAAATAAAAAAGCTAGAAGTAGAACACCAAGAGCTGAAAAAGGTTCAACAAGTTTTTGTCTTTTCCCAGCTAAATCTTCCAACTCACAAGTCTTCACTTTCTTCCTTCTTCCCCTTCTGTGTCCCTATGTAATTTCAGTAAATGAATGTAGAGAAGGCGCAAAAAATGAGAAATCAACAGAGAAAAATTCTTGCTAAGATGAACCTAACCTCAATGAAAATAAAACCAGGTTAACTTTTCTGTGCATGCGGCTGAAAAGTTGCCAAAATTGATTTCAGCCGTTCAAGTTTATGGTACATAAGATCTTTATTTTGGTCTCACAATTTTGAATTTTATAAATTTTTAACAACATTAAAAAACTAACTCCAATAGCCTTTAAAAAGTCGATACAATTCAAATCTTGTTTCATTATTAATCCACCATTTTATTTATTCAGGCTTAAGATTGAATAGTTGGAGAAGAATCGAACATTTTGTCCAAATTTTCCTGTTATATCAACAATTGATTATCAAATATCTTTACCTTTTTCATGTTTACTCTACAAGCCCACATTTTTCAATCCATTTCATGTTTTTTTTGTCCAATAACTTTTCAATCTTTCTACCCTTCTTTGCTTTCATTTTTACTCGCTTCTCTTCATCACCCACTTCTAATCATCTCCATTTTATTTTCTTTTCATCTCTTCTTACTTTCCTCTCTCATACAATCACTCACTCACTCTTTGTCTTACTTATTTTCCTTCCTCTCCATCTTGGAGAGACTAAACAACGCTTTGCTTGGCCGGCTAAATTTGGCTAATTTTTGGAAACGTCTGTAGGTGTTTTTATCTTCACAAGCAACCAAGGCTGTTACTTGTTTCTTAAGCATTAAACTCCAATATCAACTGAATGAAGATGAACTTGAAGCTTTTCCAAAAATGAGCTTCATATTTATTACGGAAACACTTGCTGTGTTATTTTTTGAATTGTTACTTTTCATCGCTATTCATTTATTTTCAGTTTTTGACCCCAAGTTGATAACCTTACTCTAAATTTGTAATCAAATTTGTTTTGACACTTTCCGAGCTTAGGTTGCGAAAAATATCTCTTCAACTTGAAAGCTTCATGTTATTATGAATTACTGCTAGCACAGTTTAAATAATTTTACATCTATTTCGATTCCTTCTGATTCTTTGCAAATTATTTAGGATATTTAATTATCAAACAGTCAAATGCGTAAAGCTTAATTTCTCATGGCTATAGAAAATTCAATTGAATTTTTACTTTTTATTGTGATAAAATATGATTTCTCACTGGATACTTCCTGGCAATTTTTTACGCAGAAAATTGAGTTTTTTTATCAGACAAAATCAGAAAACTATGAATTTTTTGTGTACAAAATCATCTAACACTTATTATCTTTCTCACCTTTTAAGCAGGAACTTTTGGGTGTCGCTTTTAATCGACTGATGAGAATGGAGCTCATGTCTGGTGATCATTTGAAAACTTGGAGATTCAATACAATGAAAGCATGGAATGTTAACTGGGAAGTTAAAAAAGTATTGGTACAATTTGAAGAAGAAAACGTCCAATTTTCGTGCCTTAGCGCTGATTGTAAAGTTGTCCATGAATTTATTGGTGGCTACATATTTCTTTCTATGAGAAGTAAAGACCAAAATCAAACTCTCAACGAAGATTTATTCCACAAATTAACTGGAGGCTGGGTTTAATCATGCAACACAAAGGATTGTAATTAGATGAATATATTATTAATTATAATCCAAGAAACTTAAAGAAACAACAGCGAAAGCCTTAGATGGGCTAACAAAACGCAGAAGGATAATGTTTTACTGTTGAATTATTATATTATAATATTATAATATTATTTATATGTACTTACCAGAATCATGAATGCTTATACATAATTATGGACTCAAAAGCACTGAAAGGAAGAATGGAAACCAAATCAAGATTAAATGGATTAATGGAATTACTTTTCCTATTCAATAAGCATTTTGTTTAATTGACAAAACTGAGCCATTCAGCCTTTACCTACCAACACGTAACACAGTGCCAAAGTTAATATTGATCAACCAAAATGATTGGATAATTGAAAATGATTCTGACCGCCTGACCAGAGATTAACCCGAGGATTAGGACAAAGATGACAATAATGGCAAATAATTTGCATTCGCATCTCATTGTATTTCAGAATTGCATTTTTCTCTCTTCTCTTCTCATCCTTATTTATCCATAAATCTTTTTTTTCTTTCTATCCTTTCTTTTCTGAAATTGTAAATTTTCTCCTTCATTTATCCTCATCAATTAATCCCTATTCATTAACTTTAATCCTATCAATATTATAGCCTAATCTCAATTGGCAATAGTTTAAAGTGATCCTTAAAGCAACAAAAACAAACGTAAACTGAACAGATATGAATCTATTCAATTTAATGATGAGCAGTTTTTTTCTTCATTTTCTTCTTTCATCCATTTTTCTGCTCTTTTTTTCTCCTCATATCTTGTCAATGTCAATCTCAATTTCATTTCATTTCAAACAATCAACTCTGATAGAAGCTGAAGAAGAACAAATTATTTCCATTTAATTAAAAACGTAATATTAAATAAGAGTAACTTGTCACATTCACGTCGAAATTATTGATTAGTTTGTGTTTTCGTATCGCGATCAAGTATTGTAATGGCAGTGGAACATGTTTTTCTCGATCTTCGATGGAAGATTAATCCCCAATCTACTGGTTCATTACTGAAATAATTCGCCATTGAAACAATTCGTACACTGCCTTTTCTTCATATGCTGTTTCACCTAACTTACCAAAAGAGTTCGGTTGGCCATTATCAAGACTTATCATACTTATAGATTTAAGGCAAACAATTTACTTCCGACTTCAATTCTCTTTTTGATTACCGGTAGAAAGCTTAGAATATTTTTGTGTTATTGGAGACATTGAGTCACAGAACGGTCAACATTCTCAAAGAAATGTGATTTATCTTCGAACTCCAGGTCCTTGTAGAGCCATGTACACGTTAAGCTTTGTCGTAACTTGATCATGATTACCTCTAATGTAGCTATTGCTTGATTTAATTATATTGCTTTCTCAATCTCAGAATCTTGAGAAAAATGCAGTTTTAATCAGTCAGTTATGCTAACATTGAGGGTATAAGAGATAATTTTTAATCTGTTTTTTTACTCAACACAATTTCCCCATGACTTTAGCAATTTGTTTCATCGTTACAACTATTCAATTGTTTATGTTTGTTGCAGTTTCTATGTGATTGACAATGGATTTAAGTGATCATTTTTTCGACATTTGGTCATCTCACTGGCTTGATTATGTTGACTGTCCTGATTCAATGAATGAACGGATTGGTGAACCAATGTTATCATCACCAGAGTTACTACAGCAACCACCGTTATCTTCACCTTCACCTTCATCACAATCATTGTCATCTGTGTCGCCAAACAGTATTGAAAATTATCCCATCGATAGTTCATTTCCAACCAGTTTCTCCAACTCAAATGGTTCGAATGGAAACTCAAGTGATGGAATTAAAGAATTTTCAGATGCAATTGATGCTTATTTTTCTTCTGATTATCAAAGTCATGATATAAATGAATCTGTACCTCAGTCAATCAACAATCCAAACTTAATTGAATATTCATCAACATCTTTAACCTGTTACAATTCAACAACAATTGACTCGTCAAAATCATTGAATTCAGCCTCACCAATGGATTTAATTGATCTCGGAAACTTTTATCCCAACTATCAAAATGGTGAAATGCAGCCTTTGGTTGAAAGGCGACTTTCACTGGCCAAAGACTGTTCAAAAGTGGAAGAACCATGGATGCCAAGTGTGGCAAAGAAAATATTGGCTTCTTATTATTCACCATTGAGTATGAAATCTGAATTGCTTTCCAATCAAGTAATGTTAGATGCTTACGAGTCTGTGGCATTACAAGAAGCGGTCCAAGCGTTTAGAGATATCGCATTTATAAATCCATATTGTGACAATAATCTCGCGGAGGCAATAAAACAAGATTTTTACTCAGACCCACGACCAATTGAACTGGTCTATTCTTGTGAAAAGCTCAGGGCCTACAGAAAGTTGAACACCGAAGATAAAATATATCTAATGGCCCGCGCTTTTTTTGACATAAACCTGGTTAAGTGTGTAGTTACTTATGATGAAACAATTGATGGTTGGTATGTAAGTAGATTTACCTTTTCAGTTGCAATCCAATCTTGCTTTTAATGATCTATCGGTTAATCACAAATTTACCTTCATTTTTTAAAATTTGGTTTAATATCATATTATTTCTTACTTTCAAAAACTGGATTGCCGAAACGAAATAACATTTAACCATTGAATAACTAAAAGGTTGCTGGTAGAATATGGCCAAGGACTTCCTTATCATGGGATTCACCAGGTCTTTCACAAGTGTTGAATATGATAGAAACTTTCCCCAATTTTGCTCGAAATGATATAAATATTATTGCTTTACTTTATTTGATTATCATTTTCAATCCAGATGCACCAAAATTAAAGTTCAGAAATGGCATAAGGTTTGTAACCAGCAAAGCTTCAACAGTTTCAATCTCATCTTATTTTCATAATATTTACTCCCATTATTGAGTTTTGACTTATAAAAATTTTCTTCTTGATAACAGGCAAGAACAGTACATTTACATTTACTTGCTTAGACGATACCTTGTTTCACTTTTTGGACACACGTGTGAGGCATCGGATTATCATTATCGTTTAATGGTTAAAATTGAACAAGCCATTAAACTACCAGAAACCGTGATGTTTGAACAAATTGAATTGGGCAGTACAAAGGTGCTGAAAAGTCGAATGGTTAAACTTGTTCAGCATAAAAGGTTAGTGAAGTTGCGAGGCATAAGTCACCCAATTGGATTTCAATTAATAACTCTTGTTTATATAGTTCCAGCATCACAATGGGAAACTTAGGCGATTAAAGTATCACACGCAGTCTGGAAGACAGTAACTAGACTTATCCATGACTTTCTTATTTGATTCTGGTTGAGATTTCATCAACTCTTTATACAGAGTATCTCGTGATAGATATTTAAAGTCATTGTCTGAAGTAAATCTTTTCTGGTAGAAACTGGCATTCAAGCCACTTAATATGCTGTATCAGGAACATTATCATTGAAATTGTTACCGATGAGCTTCCATTGCATCATTATGTGGTGGACCTGAAAAACTAAAAATGGCATTTGATTATTTAGCTCGATTTTCATCGACTGGTTCTATCACCTCAACCATAAAAGTTGATCAGAGGACAAACGTCTTTTGGTTCTGAGCAAAGTATCTCGATTTATTTTCTCCACTTCTTCAAAACTAAATCATTATGATAAATCTATATTTCAATGATTTACAATTATTATGTATTTCATTATATTCTGTAACGAAATGGTCAAATAATTGTGTAAAATCATTAATGAAGTCTAGTTTCAAATTTTTTAATTCAAAAAGAGTAACCAATAGTTTGGCAAGACGTATGTTAACAATGGTTAGTCAATGCGTGCACAGTGCTGTTAGATAACTTGATCATGATGATCTCTAATGTGGTTATTGCTTGATTTCATTGTATTGTTTTGTAAATCTCAGAATCTTGGAGAAAATCCAGTTTTAATCAATCAGTTAACTAAAGGAGCTTTTTAATCTACTATTTATTGCTGTGCTGTTAAACAAATGAATACAAGGACATAGATGTACTCGATAAACTGGTTTATTATATGTAAAAGTAACATTAACAACCATTCTTACAGTTTTCCCGAATTAACACATTTCGACTTAAAATCTACACACTTGTAATATGGCAGTAAAGAGGGTATAACAAATGATTATAGTAATGATAATTGTCTGAAAATTCAGCACAATGTTGCATCAGATTTTCGTCAATTATTTGTTAATCTCAAAGACTGTAACTCTCTGATTGATCGTATATTAAAGGTAATAGAGATAATTTTTAATCTATTCGTTTCATCGTTACAACTATTCAACTTGTTTATGTTTGTTGCAGTTTCTATGTGATTGACAATGGATTTAAGTGATCATTTTTTCGACATTTGGTCATCTCACTGGCTTGATTATGTTGACTGTCCTGATTCAATGAATGAACGGATTGGTGAACCAATGTTATCATCACCAGAGTTACTACAGCAACCACCGTTATCTTCACCTTCACCTTCATCACAATCATTGTCATCTGTGTCGCCAAACAGTATTGAAAATTATCCCATCGATAGTTCATTTCCAACCAGTTTCTCCAACTCAAATGGTTCGAATGGAGACTCAAGTGATGGAATTAAAGAATTTTCAGATGCAATTGATGCTTATTTTTCTTCTGATTATCAAAGTCATGATATAAATGAATCTGTACCTCAGTCAATCAACAATCCAAACTTAATTGAATATTCATCAACATCTTTAACCTGTTACAATTCAACAACAATTGACTCGTCAAAATCATTGAATTCAGCCTCACCAATGGATTTAATTGATCTGGGAAACTTTTATCCCAACTATCAAAATGGTGAAATGCAGCCTTTGGTTGAAAGGCGACTTTCACTGGCCAAAGACTGTTCAAAAGTGGAAGAACCATGGATGCCAAGTGTGGCAAAGAAAATATTGGCTTCTTATTATTCACCATTGAGTATGAAATCTGAATTGCTTTCCAATCAAGTAATGTTAGATGCTTACGAGTCTGTGGCATTACAAGAAGCGGTCCAAGCGTTTAGAGATATCGCATTTATAAATCCATATTGTGACAATAATCTCGCGGAGGCAATAAAACAAGATTTTTACTCAGACCCACGACCAATTGAACTGGTCTATTCTTGTGAAAAGCTCAGGGCCTACAGAAAGTTGAACACTCAAGATAAGATATGTTTAATGGCTCGTGCTTTTTTTGACATAAACCTGGTTAAGGGTGTAGTTAATTATGATGAAACAATTGATGGTTGGTATGTAAGTAGATCCACCTTTCAACTGATTTTTTTGTTGCTGTTCTATCTATTAATATTTATTATCTAATTAACCACATCGGCTTACCTTCATTTTTCTATTTCCCATTAAACTCTGGTGAACATTTATTTCTGGCAACTTATTGGTAAAAAAACGTTACTTAAAGGTAGCTGGCACAATATGGCCTAGGACTTCTGTTTCATGGGATTCACCAGGTCTTCCACAAGTGTTGAATATGATAGAAACCTTTCCCGATTTTGCACGAAATGATATAAATATTATTGCTTTACTTTATTTGATTGTCATTTTCAATCCAGATTTACCAAAATTAAAGTTCCGAAATGGCATAAGGTTTGTAACCAGCAAAGCTTCAACAGTTTCAATCTCATCTTATTTTCATAATATTTACTCCCATTATTGAGTTTTGACTTATAAAAATTTTCTTCTTGATAACAGGCAAGAACAGTACATTTACATTTACTTGCTTAGACGATACCTTGTTTCACTTTTTGGACACACGTGTGAGGCATCGGATTATCATTATCGTTTAATGGTTAAAATTGAACAAGCCTTTAAAATACCAGAAACCGTGATGTTTGAACAAATTCAACCGGGCAGTACAAAGGTACTGAAAAGCCGTGTGGTTAAACTTGTTCAGCATAAAAGGTTAGTGAAGTTGTGAGACATAAGTTACTCAATTGGATTACAATTAATAACTCTTGTTTATAACGTTCCAGTATCACCATGGAAAACATGGACGATTAAAGTATCACACGCAGTCTGGAAGACATTAACTAGACTTATCCATGACTTTCTCATCTATAAAACTATGAAAATGATTTTTCTCGGGAAAGTAACATGATTCTGGTTGAGAGATACAGAGTATCTCGTGTTAGATGGTCAAAAGCAATTGTTTGAAGTAAATCTTTTCTGGTAAACAATGGTTAATTCACATGATGTTAACTGGAACATTATCATTGAAATTGTTACCGATGGGCTTCCATTGAATCATTATGTGGTGGACCTGAAAAACTAATAATGTCATTTGATAATTTAGCTCAACTTTTTTAACCGGTTTTAGTACCTCAACCATAAAAGTTGATCAGAGGACAAACGTCTTTTGGTTCTGAGCAAAGTATCTCGATTTATTTTCTCCATTTCTTCTAAACTAAATCATTATGATAAATCTATATTTCTATGATTTACAATTTTGTTCAATATTTATTGAAATAAGAAGAAATTTCAACAAATATTCAAGAATTTAATGCTATTGAAAAAAGACGCATGGCAATGATCAAATTTTGCTTTTAAGTATTCATTTTTTTCACTCTAACTTACCGTTCCATCATCAACTGTTAATTAATCAGTCAGTTATGATAGTGTCTTATGTTGTCATATTTTGCAAAGGAACGTCTATTTATACAAATTTTCACCACCAACTTGAGGATCATTTTGATGAATACACTTTACATAATGTGATGTCATTACAGATGGAAAAGCATAGAAAAAAAGAAGTGGGAAAAACAACCAAAATAGAGTTGAGCTGAAAGAAGACAAAGAATTGATAGTTTTAATGAAGGAAAAAATTCTGTTGAGTTACTCGTATTGTGAATTGGGTATTAAAGATCTTTATTCAGATTATGGGCCAACGACTTGTCATGATCCACAGTGAATAAGAGAGGAAAAAAGGAAAAAGACGAAGAAAAAATAGAGGGGAAAAAAGGGGAAAAGAAAAAGAAGGGAGGAAAGGAATAAGAGAAAGACAAAGAAAGAAACAGTTAGTTTAGATGTTATGTGGATGGTGAAAATGTTACGTATATGAGTGTATCTATTTTATTTTCAGCTTTTTAGTATTAATTAACCTTTATTCTCGATCATGATATAATTTATTTTATTAATTAACAATTGTTTTACTACCTCAATCATTAAAATAAATTGTATCAATTGTAAGTGTTTCCATTTTTGACGGAAAACAAGCCATTCTATTGAAAATTGTCATATTTTGGTAACCATTGTGAAGGTTCATCTTTTGGTCTATGCTTTGATATTGAGAGGATCAAATTGTAACCTCGGCTTTAATGAAATGCCAATTCTAGTGCTTGATTCAACCTCCAAGGTAATTATTTTCAGATTCATTACTGTTTCGATTATGAATTCATATCCATGTCAAGAAGATCATGTCAAATCTTATTTTCCTTTCCTTTCATTTCTTTTATTCTTTCTATCAGAATTGTCATCCAACCACTGACTGTTTATTTACTACTCTGGTTCATCTCATTAAAGGTTTATTTAACCAATAATTAAGACGTGCCAATATTCAAGTAAAAGCTCAATTTTCATCAACATCAGCTGTGTATCGTACAATTATGGTTCATTCTTTTGAAGAAATGGAAGAATATGATGTTTATCCAAAAGAATCGACTGACAATCATCTTCCTGTTATTAACTATGGTTCATCTTCAATTAAAAAGAATCGACTTGTCCGTCAGGATGCTTTTGATCTAATCGAGCCTCCTGGTTCTGCATTGAAGCAGCAGGGAATGCCAGAGAAACCAAAGGAGCAATGACAATAACAACGCTACTACTTAAAGTAACATCTCATTCATCTCAATGCCACCCTTTTTCAAACAATTGATAAAATCATTTTCATTTGGATTCCTCGAATCTGATTAAGTATGTGCTATTTACATCATTGGCTTCTGCTTGAGGATTTACTGCCTCAATCCTATACTTTATTTCAAATTTGATTTAATCAATTTGAATTGTATTGCCGCTGTTGGCATCTTCAACATCATCTAAAATTACCATCCATCAACCGCTCATCAGTAAATCGCTCGCAAAACATTCCTCATTGGCTCAGATTGAACAACTTTCCTCAATTTCATCTTCAGATTTTTCATCATTATTGGTTCATCAAATTTTTTTGTAAAACAACGACAACGATATTTCTTCGCATACCTCTACCGTGAATGTTTCTGTTAGCTTTTTAGATCATTAATGTTCCTCAAGCTCAATCAGGTTGCAATTGGTAGCCAATCAAGCAATGTAGCATGTCATCGCTGATTTCCATAGCTCAAAATAGCTCTCAGATTGACTATGACAATTCATTGTGACTGAAAAACAATTACTGAGTTGTCCTCCACTAGAATATGCACAATTTGTTAACTTGAAAAAATTAATTGTTCGTTATGATTGTAAAACAGTTGAAAAAAGTGAGAAATACTAATAGAAAAAAAAGCAATAGCAAAGCTCTAGCTTCATCCAAATTTAGATTGACTATTGACTATACATCTTATAGCTGTATAATGATAGACTTAATATTGCCATCGTTTAATCAAGTTGAAACTCCCTTTTTTTAGAATTCAGCAATTTGATTGTTGACTAGAATCAAACTTAATTAAATCTGTACCTTATACTAAGGAAAAACTTGTTGGAAGATGAAAGCCCGATAAGACTCAAGAGTGATTTTGACTTTCATTATTTATAAATTAGATTCAAAAATATCCCTTCCAAAATATTCCTTTTTGTTGTCTATTACAATAAAGCCTATTGGTTAATTGTCATGCTGATCTCCCATTAAAAAAGATTAGAAAAGCAAAACAAGGAAACAAACAAAGCCTCAAATCCAGCAATTAATCCCAATTGTAAAAACACTTGAAAAATGTTACCACAAAACGGTTAAATTAATTGACGGACAAAATTTAAATATGTTATGTGTAAAAATCATGTATTTTTGACCATTAAACAAATTCCTAATCATTTAACCATTATTATTTTTTGCCCGTGTTTTTTTTGCTGATTATTGAAGGATCCAATTTTCATCAAAGTACGAGATAAATCAATGTCTTTCTTTGATTTCATCGAAAAGAGCTTGTTTAATCCATCTCGCCCTCAAAGATCGATCGACCCTAAATTAAGTGATTGTGGCAGCAATTTCATTCGCATAAGGATTAGATTGAACAATTTACAAGACGATGACAACATAACATCTGACATGGATCTCAGAAGATGTGAAGATGAATCTTCGAAAGAAGGATTGGTCAAAATATCGAGTGAAATATTTCGTTATCGTTTCTTGTCATGTTTTGAACAATCACCTGATCCCAATCTTCGTGGTCGCATAATAATCACGGATAAACAAAGTCTATCCATGTTTAGACGAGCAATGGATTGGCTGACAATCAAAAGATTTGGAGTCTCGTGCATCTTTACCTTTCAGGATAAAGTATCCAATAGTTTGACTAAAAATCTTCAAGTAATTTACTTAATCAACACTACACACCTTTCTGACTCTGAATTTAAACAACAAATTGCTGATGTAAGGCGCCGAGAGTGTCGCAGTTGCTATATATTTTTAACTTATATCACTGATCCTTTTCATGTTGAAACCACCAATCGACTCACATTGTTACAGAAAATTATTACCATGAAATCATTATCTTCTCCCTGGATTGTTGGCGCTTTTCATGGTTTTGATCCTTGGATAGGTTTGATCGATTCCCAAGCCAATTTGTCTTACCTCAAACAATACATTTCGCAGCCCAGTTCTTCTCAAGATACCTTGACTAATCGTACCATTTGTTGTCGTCTAGCTTTCCGTTTGGTTAACGTTTTTGAACAAATGAATCAATTTCCAACCGTTCGCTACATGAAGACATGGCATCCTCACAATCATCTAATTGGACAGCTTTTTGTTAAAGGACTAAATGGATTAAAAGAGAAACGACGAAAGTCGGGAGAGACAATGGATTA
Source organism: Tetranychus truncatus (assembly GCA_028476895.1). NCBI lineage: Eukaryota > Metazoa > Arthropoda > Arachnida > Trombidiformes > Tetranychidae > Tetranychus > Tetranychus truncatus. The sequence continues at coordinate 11,009,547 of CM052062.1, forward strand.
TCAGCAAGATTTCTTGCTCCTTATCATTGACCGTTCAGTTGATTTACTGACACCAATCCTTCATGCAACTTATTACCATGCCTTTGTGGAACAGGAATTGGAGACTTCTTTCCCTCATTGTTCAGATAAATTGGACTCTAAATTAAGAAATGTTCACATTAATGATATCAAAGACAGGCTGGCATCTCTTTCGCGAGAATTGAAGGCAAACCATTATAACATGAGTATCAAGCAACAGGAGATAACTATGGACTTTGTGCGTTCACATCTTGAAATATCACAGCGTTTAATGGCTAAAATGAATGATGATTACCGACAATTACTCTTATTAGAACAGAATGTGGTTGACTCTTTGAATCAACGATTAGATAAAAGCCGATCGAAAGGAGTGAGTCGACCAAAGTCTCGTTTCAGTGATACTGTTCATTCGCAATTTGGTACCAAAATCGAGTCTGATATGAATCCATCCGATCTTTATCGGTTGATTATTGCTCGTTCATTGTTGACTAGAAGTTTCGTAGGAGCAGCATATTTGAGGAAATTGTTGGGCAAGAAAAAGTTTACTTACAAAGATTCATCGATCATCTCTAAATACTCTAAATTAATGATCAATTTATTTGATTTGAGCGAAACTTTATCATTCCGTTTTCCTGTTCTATCCCATTTAATTGATCAATTCTATTCAGGATTATTGGCCGAAGATAAATTTCCTTTTGTTGAAGCCAGAATGAAAACTGCACCTCCAAGGAAAAAATTGTGCATCTTTGTTCTTGGTGGTCTTTCTTATAATGAAATTCAATACTCTGGGGTTGAATTTGATCGCGATGTTATTCTGATCTCCGATAATTTATTAACCTCGAAAAATATTTTGTCATCATTGTATCCTAATGAAGCTTAAATGTTAAATTATTACTTTATATCAAACCGATGATTTATTTGAAAGTAATGGTTCAAAGTGTTGAAGTTGGTGACGAATTAATGTTTATTTTTCTGAGGATTGTTTAAACATTTATACAGATTGTACATAAATTTGATTAAACATATTTTGATCTTTACACTTTTTTTCACAGACGTTAATGCTATTAAATGGTTAATATGTTACTGTCAATTTTTGTAAATTTAATGCTTTTAAATATTGTTTCATGTCCAGCTCCAACTGTATCAAACATTACGAATGTCTGTGGTGAGTTAATTTTAAATGTGAAATTGAAATTGGTCTAACTGCAAATTTTCGTTTCAATATCTACAGACTGCGGGAAAATTGATCTAACCAATTCAAATTATTGGCCTTGGTTAGTTAAAATTAGGTATTAGCTGTTTATTTTGTTTAACAATTCAGTACAGCAATCTTTTCTTCTAAACACACAGATCAAGATTTGTGGATAAAGTTATTGATTGCGTTGGTGTTTTAATAAGCTCATTTGATATATTGACTGCTGGTCATTGTGTTTATTCCTCTAAAATCGGTACAAGTAGTCTAGTTACTGTCTACTTGCCAATAACTAATCCGATTTCTTCTCAGATTGAATGGATTCAACAAGAAGTTCATAGATTTAAATACGATTATCGTTCAACAAACACATCGTACGATATTGCTGTTATTAATTTAATTGAAAGAGCTGCAGATTATTATCAGCCAATATGTCTTACATCTCTTGAAATGATGGTAAGCAATGCAATAGTAATTGGTTTCAATGAAAACATCCCAAAATATAATTCTATTGTTCATCAATCTAATGTCGAAATAATCAGTGGTAAGTAGTTTTGATTATTAACTTGCATCCATTTCACAAGGTTCATCAAGACAGAAAGTTTTCATTACAATCAAAGATTGTGGTTGGTTTCAACAATTTAACAGATTTACAATATTACAGGTTAATTATAAACTAATTCCTAAACTTATAATTTTTATAAGTGCTTCATCTTTTAAGATATTTCTCTTTATTTGTTGCTAGAACAAATAGCGAAGATAACGATGCTCCTATTAAGCCACCAATTAGTGATCGTCGTAATCTCACTTGCCATAATTGAGATTTAATTAATTCTTTTGCGACATCATTTGTAACTTGTGGGTTCGATAAACCTCTAAATAAGATGCCAGTCAAAGTTCCAGCAGCTACAGTGTTTATATCTTCATTTGTATCATTTAAAAAACCTAATCCAACTCCAATAGCAGAATAGAGTAAAGCAACTACACCAAACGTGTTTCCAGTGACAGCACCAGTTTTTCCAATGTAATTTAATATTTGTGATCTACGAACTGCCCATGAAAGAGGTTTATTAACTTGATTAGAATCGGATGCTGCTGCATTTAGCGAGGTTAATTTAAATCCATTATAACAACCAATAACTCCACCAATTGAAGCACCAGCCATAACAGAACCTCCAATTTGACTAAAAGCTAATTCAAATCTACCCCTAGAAGGTCGATTACCACCATCTATAGAATTAATCAAATTGAATAGTTAGTTTACTCCAATAATCAACATTCTCAGTACATATAATTTAAAGATACAATCGAAAATTCCTTACCTAGATAAATGTAATCAGCCGATTCTTGATTGCCTAAAAAAATTTTAGGATCAAGATTTAAATAAGGTGATTTAAATCCCACATTTCCAATAGGAACATTGAAAGGGGAATTTCTATCTGAATCCATAATTATATCACAATAAAGACAGCAATTTGTTAACAAATTACCACAATTAAAATAATTTTGAGAAGAAAAAAACGAATTATAGTAGCGTATAATATACGCCGTATATTGAAAATCAAAACAAGCAAAATGAAAACATGTTTTACCAGACTGCAAGTTACCAATAACAACCAGTTTCAGGCAAAACGCGCAGCATTTGAGGCAATTAAACCGTAAATGAAGTGAAAAACTGTTCTTTGACTTAATATCCTAATTTAAACTGTTAAAACTATAATTTTTCCTTTCGTTAATAGATTGTGAATTTCAGAGACAGTATTGGTTAAATTTCTCAAAATCAGCTGAAAACAACTTAGGCACATTTACTGGATATGAACCAATCAATTTCTCAATGGTTTGTGGGATCGACTCTGCTTCTAAAAACGTTTCTACCACAAATCATGATTGTCAACACATTTCTGGTCAACCATTGATTCATAAAAGTACGTTAGATGGACGATGGTTTTTAGATGGTATTGTTTCTGGTACCTGGTTTAACAATAAGCACGATTGTTACCACCTTTTTCCAACCATCTATGTTTCCGCACTATATTACTCTGAATGGATATATTTTAATAGCATTGAATGTTGTTTGAATACAGACAATTAGCTTCTTATTGGAAATTATCAGTAAAAATCAATTAATAGATTTGTCAAATCAAATACAAATTTATTCAAGCAAAATATGTTACATTTTTTGCTCGAATGGCTTTATCAAATCAAACTTTTGTGCTTAAAAATAGTGAAAATACAAAAACCTGGTTGTGAATGATGAATAAAATTCAATTAAACCACTAATTGTTTTTAAATTTAATTTTAATGAATGAGGAAAGAAAAGATGAAACAATAAAAAGGTCACTTTGTTCGTTTCAAGGCATAAGCAACTGAGAAAGGTGAACAACAAGATTGCAATTTAAGTATATAAATAAAAAAGTGACGTGAAAGGTGAAAATGAATGAAGTTTAAGGCAATTGATGATTTGATTAATAATTTTATAAGTAGAGCCAATGGATTGTGAATATAATAATATAAATAAAGATATGTATATTATCTTGGAGTGGGTAAAAAGTGCCCCAAGGATGGATGATTTGATCCATAGTTTGAGGATCCATTTGTCGACATATCAAGTTGACCAGTTGATGAAGTGGACGAGGATGATCTACCTGTTATTGATAAGCCATCAGTAAAAGGATCAGGATGAGGCCATCCAGCCATCCCAGCAAAAATACTTGAAGATAGTGCAGAAGCTTTTGCACAATAAGAAGCATTATTATGATCAGACGAAGAAAGGGTTGCATCAATATAAGGTGTAGAGTTGTTAACAGGGTTCGATGTGGAAGTTGTTGCACCTGAAGATGATGAGACAGAATTTAATGATGATGGTGAACGATAAAAATCATGCAATGTAGAGGCTTCCTTACCCATTGAACTGCCAGTGGAATTCATTCCTTCATGATGATGAGAGTGAAGATTTGTTGGTGGATAAACTGGATTGTGATGGTAATCAGATACAAATCTACTCCAACCAGTGCTACTCAAATGAGGATAACCAGTTCCAGAAATTTGATGATGTGTGTGAGGGTGAAAAGTGTGATGATGGTGATGTGGATGATGAGCATGGTGAGATGGCGAGGATGGCGGATGTGGTCCAAGAAGATGCATGTAAGCTTCAATATGATGAGTCGAAGGTGCAACCGATGTTACGGTTGATGTTGCTGAGGATGAGGAAGATGTTGAATCGATATTACCATTTTCATTATTATCAGAATCGCTATTGTTGTTTCCATTGTTCAACCCCGAGTTGGTGTCAAATACGTTGTTACAATCAGCTGATGAGTTATTCAAATTTGATGAACCAGACGATGGTGACCCAAGCACAGAGTTAGAAACTGATTGAGAACGGTGATAGCTATTAGATGATGGTGAGTTTTGATGTTGATTTTGATTGTTACCAGTGATTAAAGATGAACAATTTGGTTCTAGTAGATTAGATGAAGAGGATGATGCGATTGTTAATAAAGGTTCACTATGACCACCTGAGGAAGTTTGATGGTGGAACGATGTAGATGGTGATGAAGCTTGTCCATTGTTTAGTCTTGATCGAGAAATAATTTCATTATAACCATGATTAGCTGCTTGATCTTTACCAATCAACCCATAAGTACCACTGTACCGCCCTTGTTGTTGAGGTGTTGTCGGTGGTGTGGGTGGACTTTGATTGTATCCTGAAGGACGTGATAATGAATAGTTTGTCAGGTAAGAGGATGAAGACGGTATTCCAATCGATGAAGAAGATGGCGATGAGAATGAAGGATTACCAACAAATGTAGACATCGATAATGGATTGATATTGATATTATTGCTCTCATTATCATCAATATCACCGTTTTCTCGTAACATTGAAGCTTGATTGTGTAAGTCCTCATGATGAACGGAACTATGGAGGTGAGAGTGTGGATGAGCATGATGATGAGAAATTTGATTAGCTAAATGAGCAGATTGAGCGTGATGAGAAAGAGCATCTGTGCCAAACGATGATCCATTTGATGAAGGTTCACTTGGTGGACGTGAGATAGGACTTCTTGATATATCATCATCTTCAGCTAGAGTTTGATTACTCAATGAATTTGATCCCGGTGAATCAATAGATGATGAAGCTATATTACCAGATGAACTATCATGGTTAGCTGATGAAGATGATGAACCTCGATTATGACCATTTGTACCATTGGATTTAACTGGTTTTCGGCGTCTTGGTTGATACTTGTAGTCAGGAAAATCTTTCTTGTGTTTAAACCTTAATCTCTCAGCTTCAGCAATAAACGGTTTCTTCTCATCATCCCCAAGAACTCTGCTGTAGATAAACATAAAATTTGATAGAAAACGAAATTTTCATTAATAAAGATGAACCAAACAACATAAAACAAGTGAAAATAGACACAATAAATGTTAAAACACATTATATACTATAACCACAACAAATTGAAACATAAACTGAGAAGCGCAAGCTTTTTCAAATTTCATTAAAAACTATTCTAAAGCTAATTAACTACAGATTAACATTACCATTGGTAATATCATTGATGATAGTTGTTAATTAAAGATACAACAATTTTGAAACAAAAAGCCCACAAAATTAAAATAAACATTATCTGTCTGTTTTTAACATTTTAACGACTTTCTTCTCTCTTTCTTCTCTCATCTCTCATCTTTCATTTTTGATTTTTTTTACTGTTTTTCATTTCTATGGGAAAATTGATTTAAACAAATTCTTTCAGCTCACAATCAAGACAAAAATCGTTTCCAATATTATTATAGATTGAAATGATGAGCATTAAAAAAAATTCAATCGACCCGGGCAATTGTAAGCAGTAGTTGGTTAAAAAAACGGACAAAATTCAAACTTCATTTTTTTCCTGTCAACACCTAGATGGCAATCAAAATCAATGCAACCTCTTATGTCACAAGGTTTGCACCAAATATATTATTTACTCTGTTATCATCTAGTGTTAACCTGTAATTAGAGTTAAAAGTGATCCTTAAAAATTCAACTTTTCATGATTGTTTCCAGGTCTGACCTGAAGCTCTAACAACAGAGCTATTAATTTGACCTGAGCAAAGTATTATTAAATAGTGCAAAAAACTCGTACCTCCAAAGTTTTCCCAATGTTTTACTGAGTTCAGCGTTATGAAGGTGAGGATATTGTTCTGAAAGTTTTCTCCTTGCAGCCTGAGCCCAAACCATGAAAGCATTCATTGGCCTTTTAACGTGAATCTTAAGCTTGGATGAAGTTGTTGGTCGACTCTTGGTTGTCACTAAAGTCCAATCATATCCTTTTAAAACTTTGGTCACTGCATCATTAATTGAAGAAGCCAGTTGATCCGAATGATTAGATGATTTCCTGTTGTCAGTTGACTTGGGAACAGAAGAGATTGTCAACGAAATTACATTTGATCCGTTTGCTGGTGAGGATAACGAGGAGGCTGTTGATGAAGAAGAGGACGAGGATGAAGAAGATGAAGATCCATTTGTTGATGGAGAAGCAGAGGTTGATGATGAGCTTGGTGTTAGTGTAACCAATTGAGATTCGTTGCACTTTGAAACATTTACTGATTCCTCTGTTGACATTTCATCACTCATGTTATTGGAAGATAATTTGATTTGCATAATAATTCACTTAACTTTCAACTGATTTACAATGAAAAGGTAATAATTATTCAATGGATTGGATGGATATTGGACGGTCACAATAGACGATCACAGTAAATGGTCACAATGGAAGCAATGGATAGATCAAGAAGAAGGACGGTAAACATTTTCAAAGGACATTCAGTGGCAAAAATGCGCGATATAAGGAGACAAAATTGGATGCTGATGTTGAATAAATTGTTGAAATGAAATAACCATATAGAAAGAAGGAAAAAAATACAACAAAATAGCAAACGAAGAAAGGAAATGGATAAAAGATGACGATGGCGAAGATGTTGATGGTGATATTTTTGTTATGGTTTTACGTTAAGTTCCGTTTGATGTAGTTCAAAAATAAGAAGATGGAAAAGAGAGAGAGAAAGAAAAACGTGAATACAGAAGATGGTGATGATGATGAACTGAATAGGAGGAGTTAGGAATTTCATCCTTACAGTATTCATCTTTGTTTTTGGGCAACGAGTCATCACAAAAAGGCAAAGTTCCTAACTCCTCCTTTATTTCCTCCTCCTATTCAGCTCATCAACATCATTTCTATCTTTTTCAGCTTCTTTTTCATCTGCTCTTTTCTATCTCTACTCATCTGTATTCACAGATTTTCAACATCAAACTGAACTTAGTCTTAAACTTGAACAAAAATATCTCCATCAACAACAACATCTATATGGCTATGGTTATTTCAATTTGATCAACATCCGATCAAGAAAGGCGAGCGCAAAAGATTTCAGTTTTTTGCCCGAAAATCAAATCATTTTCTTCCATCTCTCCTTGGTTCAATCATTTTGAAATGGATTCAATTTTATGTTTAGCTAACATGGAGAAAAATTTATTCAACTGATGTTTATTAATTATCATTTATAACAAGACTAATCTGTTTCCTCCTGTTTCTGATGAGAGGAAAAATGTTGATCAAATGAAAGACTAATGACAAACGCACAAAGTAATAAGATGAATTATAGTTGATAAAATGATTTATGATACAAACTGATGATCAACTGTGTCATGATAATGTTGACTGAAAAACTGGAAAGTGAAAGGTTCATCTTGCGACTTTAATTAAAACCCAGAATCAAGACAGAAATGATTAAAGTCTAATGTTTAGAATAAGTTTAATGGATTAACTTTAAAGTCATCAAGTTGAATCCTTGAATTAACATTGATGTTTACATTAAATGGTGTGTAAATTGTGAATACAAAAACAGAAATAGTTAAATCTGAAATGTTAAAGTTAATCAAAACAATTGGACAAAAAGTGAGACAATTAATCAAATGGAAGGCAAATTTGAAAATATTTCAATCGACAAGCTTGAACAGAAACTAAAAAAAAAATGTCTTAAGCAAATATGAAAGCTTGACCGCGATGAATGCCAATGAATGGTAAAATTGTTGACAATAATTGGTGACAATTTGTGGTTATTGAGTAAAATGTAATTACTTTGAACAATCAAGGATTACTTGAAGTTGTCAAAATATTAGTATTACATTGATGAGAGTTGAAGGTAGACAAACAAATGTAAATTTGAAATGTGCCAAACTGATGAGGAAAGATGTTGCAAAGGATGAAGATGAGAAGGTGAAAGATGATGAAAGTGAGCCGAGTTATTTTGTTGGCAATAAATGTAGTGAATAGTAACCGGATATGTATCATTATCTGAGTATATTAGTTACGGTGTATTGTTGGCGGCTCATTTCTCGATTTTCCGCTAAACTTTTGAACCTTTTTCGCCTGTAATTTATTTTACAATCTCTTAACCCTACACTGAGTTTGCACAGAGGGACAGTCGGTTGAACACACACCAAGGCTTGAGTATCCAAAGGAGCAAGCAACTTTTAAAACAAAAACATACACACAAAGATAAAGGCGTTGATTTGATATTGAATAAGTGATGAGGATAAACTTTATCTTCATGTTTACTTCTGCTCATCTCTAAAACAAATCTCAATTAGTAGAACATTTTTCCGACTTTTACTCAACCAAATCAATCTTCATCATCTTTTATTCCTTCTCTGACCATCGTCTTCTTGTTCACCCTCATCGCACTGTTCATCTTGATTCCTTCAGTTGTACCGATGATAATGACGATCCTCCTTCTTAACGCGTCCATCTTTTGTCTTGCTTCATGGCTGACTGCGATATCCTTTGAAAAGGCCAAACACTTTGGTCTCTCTTTTTTTTCGCTCTTCACATTCATTCTTCCTCTTCTTCTTCATCATCATCAAATTAACAATATTTAATATTCAATTTGACTCTTTTCTCTTCTTCTTCTCATCTTCGCATCTTCTTTTTTTTCTCCTCTTTTTTTGCTTTTCTTCAAATCATCTTTTTCTTTTCTCAGTGACCCTGAAAAGTGTCTTCTTGTAGCTCCTTCTTTCAACTTGGAATGTTGAAGAGAAGAAGAAGAAAAAAAAGATGACGATGATGAGCCTGGCGATGATGAAGAAAAGTGAAGTGCCAATGTAACATTCCAGGAAGAGATTGAACTAATAAATTGCCAAAGAAACTCATAAAACCATGAAAACGTTGCCCATCAAATGTTGAACCATTATTATACGTTTGTCATCTCTCACGATTCCCTGTTTTACTCTATTATTATCACAATAGTTTGCAGATGAAAAATATTCAAGTTTAACCAGAAAATAGAAACCCAAAGACAAAAAACTATATCAAACGTAATTAAAACGCTGCTTCGCTCATTAAAACAGTTTTCTGTTGCTCGCTCCTCCTTTCCTCGTCCCTTTTCACCATCTTTTTTGCCTGAATCCTTTTCCTTTATCCAATCAGGTTAATTGGCTCGGTAAGGATAGACCTGAGCAAGAGAAGCAAGTTATAGGATGAAATGAAAAGAACGGAAAAAAAATGAGTAAACTATTTGATGAAGATGAATGATAAAATAGTTTAACGTTTATCATGTTAAACCATCAAAAAGCAGGAGGAGGAGTAAAGAGTGTTGAGTTTCAATAGCAGGTTACCTTTTAAATGCAAAGGAAAACTCATCATTTTCATCTTTAATTTTACCTTCATTAACATTTCATTAACAGTCCGAGTCTAGGCCTTGTAAGGTAACTCTATCAACCCAAGTAAGTGGCTCTCTTCCCATCAAGTCGACACACAATGAAGGTCTCTTTACGTGTAAATTTATCATTTTCATTTTTCCATTTTTTTCTTCTTCTTCTCATGTTTATCATTTTCATCGGAAAATAGGAAAAGTTGAACTCTTCAATCAACTATTGATCAAAGTAAACCTTTCATCCTGATCATCCCTTCAAAACTCTACTCATTTCTCATGATGGCGATGATAGATTTGACCTGACGATCTTCACTATTTAAGTTGCATTTTTTTTTTTGCTTAATGATAAGTCAGTTTTTTTCTTGCTGTAATTTCTTGCATTCACATTTTTTGATTGGGTAAAATGATTACATTGACTGTAAACCTTTGCTGCTTGAATCAATGTTACCTTGTAAGGCACGATAACCTTACCTGACTCCCTCTCAATCATAAAATGTTTTTCTTCACCCAACTTTTCACTCTCGTTTTAAAGATGAAGAAGAGTAACTTGTAATTTTCCCGAAACTGATATATATCATTACCTTTTATCCCATCACTTTTCAACTTCACATTTTTTTTTCATCACCTTTCTTATTTGTATCATCCAATTGTATCAGTCCTTTGCTTACTGTTTAATCCTTGAATCAATTTCAAATGAGAATGATTAACTCTGATAACGAAAACCATTCTTCATCTTTCCATTTCCAATCATGTAGTTCAAACAAAATTCAATCAACATTCATCTTTGATGATGCGGCAAAAGGCAGTTTTTAATAATCGATAATCATCTGAATAAAATTGGGCAAAAATTGAGAACAAAGTTGCTCTTTTCACGAAAAATTTCATCAACATTCACTTGGATAGAAAAGTAACTTTCAATCAGATAAACAGATTCGGTTTCAAGAATGAAAATTAAAAGGTAAAACAGAAACAATGAAAAGGTGAATGGAAAAAAATGGAATCTCATTTGTAGATCATCTTCAATGACTTTTCATGGAAAAGAAATGAAAAATTTTCGAAATAACATTGAAACCAATTTTCATGTGATTTTTTTGGCAAACAGTTTAACCATTTCAAGTAAAACATTTTGAAATGTGAATGAAAAAGAAAAATATTTTCTTTACTAAAATGTTTCACGGAATGAAATTAAAAGAATTTTTCATGAGAAGAAGAAGAAAAAAATTGGATAAACAAGATTCTGTCTCTATAGCGATTTATAGGGAAAAGTTGCGAGATTCAATCTGATAATGAGAATAATTCTGCACTTTTCATGTTGGCAAAGTTAACTCTTTAAACAGATTAAAGATGATCGTAAACATGGTTTGATTAACACTGTTAATACAATGTTGTAAATGATGATGATCCTGATGAGCATGGTAATGATGAGAATGTTTAAAAATACAAATTACTTATTAACGATGTTTGATTGAAGAGAGAATACAATTTTACTTTTCGAATGACAATGTTAACAATTAACAATGATTCTCATTATAAAGACTTTAATATGTAAGGCAAAGTGTAAAAAGTGTGCAATTCACATCTTCATCTTCATCCTGATCATCCTCATCACTTTCATCGTTTCTTTTATTCTCATCATTTGCATCTTTTTTTCTTGGCGAAGTAAAGAGAAACAGAAAAACAAATTTTATCGCAACATTAAATGATAATTGAAATGAGTTGCACCAGAAGATGATGAAGATGATGATAATTATATGATGATTAAGTTGATAATAATAATGATAAACTTTGCCATTTCATTTTTGGCCGCAACAATGAAAAGCCTTTCATCATTGTTTCCCTTTAAACCAATTTCACTGATTACTCAATAAAAGTAAAATATGAAAATCAATCAAAAAAGTTAATTATCATTGTCAACTCTGGCTTCAGTTTCTGGTGACAATTAACGATAAATGAGAGTTTCAATGAATCTTTTTTTCCCTCCTTTTCTCTCTCCAATCAGGTTAGCTTTGAATAATGAGCTTTGTGTTTGAGTTGTCCTCGTGTGCTCCTATTATGATGGCAATAAAAAGATGATGATTGTCAGCAAATATGATCATCAGAACCATGTTTGATGCTCTATTGTTTAATCAAGAATGCAGTTAACATTCACTGGATACGGTTTAACAGTTTAACAGGGAACAAAACTTGTTCATTTGTTCAGTCAACAGCAAACACCAACAATGAGACCTGTTGTCCTATACACTTTGGCCTTTTTCAACTTTTCCGTCATTTCTTCTTCTTCTTCTTTATCCTCATCTGTGTTACCTTTTTTTTTCTTGATCTACTTAGGTGATCTTATATTGCCACCCAAGCCATAGACCACAACATTGATTTGGCACTTTTTTTTTCATCGCCTTTTACCTTTTCAAATGTCAACTACAATTACAAGTTTAATTGATGTTTGGTGATCATCTAAAAGAGGCGGTTAAATTTCCCATCAAAATGATTCATTTCATTAGTTTTTTGGGACTTCAGCTTTACTTTGCTTGGAATCAAAGTAAACTCAACCTTTTCTAGGTTCATTTTCCAGTGCAGTAGTTTGAGTTTAGACTTTGATTTTCAAGATTACGATCTCAATAGCGATTTTAGTGGCAAACTAAGAGTTTTTGGCAAACAGTTTTACAGATTGCAAACTAAGATGGGTCCAGATTGACTTTTTTGGATCACAGTTGAAAATTGTTTACAACCATTTTTTGATCAACCTTTCAACAGCGAATCTAATGGGACTAGATAAAGTAGGTAGATTTTGAATTTTCTAGCATCGAATTGAGATTGATGTTTAAAAGAGTATCAGTTCTTGTTAGCAATTGGACACGAAACAATGTTCAATCCAAGTCGATTGATTCGATCAGTTCTACTGATTTTGAAAACCTTTTTGAAGCTTAGCAACCCTGACTAGTACTACTGACTGACCCTTACTAGCGAATCGATTACTTTTACTCAGAAACAAAAATATCGGGGAAACACTAACTAAAATCATTTGCTAAAATTTAATTTCTTTAATCTTGTCGTATGGTTGCTGTAAAGATGCAGAAGATTAATGTTTATTTAAATAATTACATTAATTGATGTTCCCTGTGTGAGTTGAAACTGTTGCTGATCAACTAAATTACTGGCTATTCATTATGCTGTTTCTCTTCAATTTTCATTTTCCTGTTAACCTATCATTCAATGTAGTAATTAAGTAACAATAGAAATGCTTTTTTTTCAATTTAGATTAATTACACAACTGGATTAGCTGAAACTACCGCAGAACCGGAATCAAGGTTCAGGAAATTGTATCGTTTTTTGTTTCTTTTCTCGTAATACATTTGTCTAACTTCGGCTTGCGTAAAGTGCAATGATAAAAGCCTTTTTTTCAAGGCTCATGGAATGTCCAATATGGCCTTATGAGATGACATAATTTGTAAACGATAATCACTTCTTTTTCATCATCATCAACCTCATCTTCAACTTCATCTTCATCTTCATCTTTCCAAATTCAAACTCAAGCTCCTTTCCTTTGGAAGCAACCTTTTTCCGTTGAGATGTTGTGGTTAACAGATTTAAAGAGGCAAACAGAAACAACAAAGAAGACTCTTTGATCAATTTCATTGTAAACATTTAAAACATTGTACAAAAATAAAGCTCAGAATCACATTTAACTTGATAATATTATCATTTAGGTTTTGATAGCACTTCAAGTTTAAACCCAAATTCATGTTTACATTGGAAGTGCAGTTACAATCAAAGTTACAATTGACTTTAAATATTGTTACAATTTAAGTTAATCTTGATCAGAGTATCCAACGACAAGGCAAAAACATTCAACTCAATGTTTATGCTGTAATAACCACTGTTTAGTAATATTTGATTAAATCGACGATCATTTCAGTTTCATTACCAGAGTCTCATTTCCAATAGAAAAGTGTAAACATTTAAGTTTCAACTTTTGTCACTCATCTTTTTCATCTCACCATTATCATCTTCACAATCACCTAATATGATACACTTTTCAACACTAATAATCGGTTAAATTGTAATAACATTGTTCCCTTGCTTCATCCTCTAACCTTTTTGCGAGCATTTTTCATCTCATGTTTCACCTTTCAAATGTTAACTGAAATTACTCTGATTATTAACTTAATCTTTACCATCGTCATCCAAGGATCACATTTCAAAGGCAAAAAGCGGCTATAGCCGACTCATTACCATATTGTAGAAGAAAAGAGGAAATTATTTTTACTCTAATTGTTGCCATTTAAAGTTGATCAACTAAACAAGTGCATTGTTTTAATTTGCAAACAATTTAGAAAATTGATGGAGAAAAAATTATTAATAAATTGCATTTGCAAAGATTGAACCTTTAAAGTGTGAGAATACACAAACAAGAAATTTTCAGGATACCATCAGTTCATCGCTTTATGTTAATGTTCAGCCTTTGAAAGACTTTGATTGTGAAAATTGTTGATCTTTTTAAATTTATAGCAAGTGTTAAAAGATTACCTGTTCAGAACTGGGTGAAATGTGATTCTCATCAAATGCACAGGGAACATCAATTTGTGTTTCATTTGATTTTCATTTTTCATTTTTTTCCCATTTTCAAATTATAATATTAGCTGGATAAAGATGATAATTACAATTGTGAATGATTCAATTGATGATTGAGGAGCAAATTAAATGTTTAGGTGAAGTCAATCTTTTTCGCATCTCTTATTTGATTTTAATCTGTAATCATTTGATGCAGAGAAACTTATTCAGATTATTGAGATGGATTCCAATGATTAGGCAAATAATAATGATGATAATTAACCTTTAAATAATGTTTGAAAAAGGTGCTGCTTTACAATCAGCTGTAGTGAGTAAATGAAAGAGAAGAGGATAAAAATCTTAGGAGTTTACAGGTAAACAATGATAAAGACAAGGTGGGAGGAAGAATAAAGATTGAAACTTTGCAAGATGAAGATTTATTTAATTTTAATCTTGATCAATCCTAACGGGAAACTAAAATGCGAGCAAAAAATTTTCTGCTTATTTTTCAAGTAACTAAGCTTTATTGGTGAAAAATATGCATCTGGTTAATAAATGCAATCTGTCGAAATTTATGAAGTAGTAATTATGGATTGTTAGCCTTTGTTAATTGTTTAATTTATACTAATTTTTCACATAATATTGTATTCAGTAGATTGGTTTATTAATATTTTTAATTTGTTGCAGTGTAGTGCCCTCTTGTGTAGCGCATTTTAACTACGCTTATTAAAATCTCAATCATGTTACTGAAAAGAGCTATCAGCTGGAAATAAATTGATTCAAGATTAGGACGACAATTGAAATTAGAAAGGATCATTAAAAAATTAAGATAATTATTAATTAAATGGCATGCAGAATAGTAAATGGTTTAATGTAATACAAATTGAATACAAAAAATGTATGGCTTTTTTTAAAATTACATTAGCATTAACCATCTGGCTCTACCTGGTTAATGTTAAAATTACTAATTTTAATCAAAATAATGAGTACAAGCAAAATTGTATAGATAACAGTATCAATTAGAATTAAATAATCGTTATCAACGCTCATCATTTTGCATTAAATCATAGTTTCAATCTGAAGCCATTTTTATACTAATCTGTGTTTTTCAAATTCTTCTCTCTTTTTTCACTTTTATTAACCTGAATTCTTGCTGATTAGAAGACGCCTTTTTTGACCAATTATTTTGATAATTTTTCTCTATAAATCAATGCAAATTTTCTTGGACATTTTTTATGTAAAAATGCGTCGACAAAAGATATACGAAAATCTTATAAAATGAAAAGCGTGTTCAATATCAGATAGAGTTGTATATCTTTTTATTGGTAATCAATGATACCCAAAGAGCAAGTAAAGCAAACAACGCCTATTGATTACACGGCTAATATAATTGCATAATATTTAGAAATAGTTGGCAATATTTCTTTATTTATCATATGATTGTTAGCTAATCTTGACTTCTGATGTTTTATTATTATGATTAATTGTGATTAATATTATATTTGATATTTCAATTCTTACTGTTGAAGTGCAATTCATGATGAAATGGATTACATCAGCAAATTAATCGTTGTATACGATTAGTGTATCAATAGGTTAGCTTGAAACCAAGATAAAAAAAGTGGGAAACCCAAATACCACCGCTATTACATTTGTAAGATCTGTACTTAGCAATATTTTCCAATGATAAGTGTTAACTTTTGATTAAAACTTTTATTGAATTGATATGGATAAATAATAAAACTATGTAATCAACTTTTACTGAGGGGAATCAAGCTCAACTATTCAACGATGAGTAAACATTGGTTACATTGCTCAAGATAAAAGGTGACCTTTTTGTAAAGTCCTCATAAATATGCGATAATTTCGTAAAGCTAGATATGTCATGGAACTGAAAATATTACAGCATTTTAATAACAACTACTTACCACAATTCAATACATAATCGATTATTAGATAATCAATTAATCTGAATGTAAATTTCCCCATATCATTACTAAATGAGTTTAATGCACTGAATTTTTATCGATGCATAAAAAGATACTGTAGGGTTGCGAAGATTGAATGACTCCATCTTTTGATTGCGCTTTTGCACAAAAATAGCCAAAGTTTCAGTACTTAATTAGTAATTAATTAGTTAGAAAAATGTAAAGAGTTAAAGTTGTAACGAGAAAATCAATTGTTAATACTTAATTCAATCAAAACCAGTAAAAAAAGATTTGAGAGCATTTCTTTGACAGTTCATTTTAGGTTTACCAGATTTCCAAGTGTTTTAACTCGAGTGACTATTTTGTTATAATATTGTTTGCCATTAAACACCAATCAACCAGAGTGTATTTATTTACAGCATTCATTGAAATCTTTATGTTTAAGGTTTGCGTTGAAGATTTGTTATGTAAAGAGAAGTGAAAACGATCAGATTGAGAAATAATTAAGTGTTATTACAATTTGGAGTAAAACAATACTTTATATTTCACTTTTGTTGCTCGGATTACAATTAAAATTGCTGTCGTCAATTGCACAGTCAATGGATTGCACTCTACTAACTAATTAACCATCATCAATCTTATGTTACCTTAATTTAGCATTTCCAATTTGTTCAGCTTTTATCGCCTTATTTCAATCTCTACCTTCTGGTAAGTCAAACAGCTAATCAAGTCTACAATTGAAAAACAATTGAATGTGAATCTTTATCAGCCTAAACACTAACATACACAACAATCACAAGCAGACACGATAATTTAACAGCGATTAGTAGAAACTCATCGAATTGTTTCATCCATCAATTCCATCTCGTCTTGAGGCTCATAAATGTATTATTTACCTTGTTAACCTCCTAAGCCAACCGTTGCATTTATTCACAACAAGATAATCTTTTGTTCCCAATTAAATCTATTAATTAGCCAGACTTGATTATCCTCAATCCTCCCATTGTTCATTATTACAGACAATTACGTTCATCATTGGACGTTAATTTTTGTCAACCATTTCAATTGCTTCTATTAATCATACAATAATCATTCTTCACAGTTGACTATTTAGTTTACATTTTGTCTCATTTTGATCAAATCAACCTCAAGTGCTTCCAGTTGTTTAACATTTTGGTGAGATTATATCATTTTAATAGTAACTTTTGATAAAATCTCATGTTTTCACAACATTTCATAATCCATTGCTTTCATTGCTTCTACCATTCAATGACGATAGATATTCACACAATTTTGAGATAACGAAACATTAATCATGAAATTTATTGTTAGCATTAGCAATCACTAATCAGTATCAGTGAGCAAAAAAAAAATTGTGTTCAGTCTCAACATCTCAATGTCTCTGATTGGGTTAGTCCAATCGATAAGAGTAAGGTTTTACGGATCGATCAGGGTCAACATTGGACATTAAATGCAATGCAATCAGGTTAATCTTTTAAAATTGAATTTGAGGTTTATAATGACGATCGGACAAATTTTTAGTTATCAATATTGAAGCAACCATGAATACTGAAAGAGGAGAAGATTGATTAAACATTAATATATATTTGCACTCAAATGCAAGTCTTAATAACCACAAGTTCGTGGTCAGCTGAAATTGTGTCTTAGTCAGTAAACCTTACTCTTACCGTCAAATCTGTAGACTGAATAATTGGATGTTAAATGAACAAAAGGTCAATACTTACCAATCATCTGAACAGGTTAATCAATTGCTGCTATCCTTTATTTCATTAAGGGATTGGTCAAGGTTTTGGAATAACTTAATTTAAGTTTATCTTGTTGTTTATTAATAGATTGATAAATATTTTAATTTATACAGATTAACAGGACAAATTAACCTCTTACATTAAATTTAGAACCAGTTATCATATTGT
This sequence comes from Tetranychus truncatus, assembly GCA_028476895.1. Taxonomy (NCBI): domain Eukaryota; kingdom Metazoa; phylum Arthropoda; class Arachnida; order Trombidiformes; family Tetranychidae; genus Tetranychus; species Tetranychus truncatus. The sequence continues at coordinate 11,027,864 of CM052062.1, forward strand.
AACGTTAATTCGGATAACTATCAAGAGACATAAGACAATAAAGACATGAGGACTACATCTGGCTTGAGGTACCTGTCATGTATTGGTTCCATTGAAGGCTCAAAAAGTAGTATTTAATATTCAAATAACAGGTCACTTGCAGGACAATCTCTTATTGATTAGTACAATAGAGATTAAAGTAACAAGGTTTGGTAATAAAACAATTTTGTTCCGATACATTTACTTATATTTACTTTATTTGCAAGTGCTTTTCATTGGCCTTACAAATAACGATGTTAATCAACACTGCTCCTTTTTGTCCGTGAATTATACAAGTTCGTCCGATACTTGTCTGTAAAAGAGTTGGACCAAATAGAAGCTAAAACATTAGTCTGGTTAAAATGTTAATTTTAAAAGGTAGATCATTTCAGGTTGATTCATCTTTAGCGAAACTTGTATTTTAGTGCAAACTATAAATAGAGATGAGATCAGTTTTGCTTTTGGACATTCAAACAAAAAAAAACATTTCCATTTAGGCAAATGAAATTATCAGGTTAAAAGCGGCTAAATTGTTGGACCATAATCACTTTTAGGCTTTGATTCACTTTAAGTTGGTTGGTTGAGGTTTGGTCATTGGGTGAGCTCACTTTATGTTTGGCTTGAGACGAGGAAAAATGGAATTAAATATTCTTCTTCTACTTTCAGGACTGTTTAAGTGTTTGGAGCAAATATTCAATGTTTAAGTCCACATTTACTGGGCTAATTAGTTTTGTCATCTTGGTGTTTGCTTTAATGCGAGTTGATAAATATCACTAACTACGAAATATCAAGGATTAAGTGTATAATAATCAGAAAAGTAGAGATGATTCTCATTATGGACTCTCACAGAGAGGGATAAATTTTACACTTTACAAGTATTAATCAAGGTGAGCTGTGCAGAAGAAAATAACTTTAATTAGTATCTTAATTGCTGATGTGAGGTCGGGATAACATGAATCAAGGTGACTTACTTTAGTTACTAGATTGTCGACCATTCAAGGCTGGACATGGTAGAATAGTTGAGGCTGACTTGATAATACAAGTAAAATGTTGACCAAGTTTCGCTTGTATCGCATTTTAATCAGCTTTTATGTTACAGAGGACGAATTAAGAAAAAAAAAAGTTAAATAACAAGTTTTGAGTTGGGATTATTAAAAAAGATGAGCCTCTATAAAGACCAACAAGGAAATATTGTGACTGCGATGTGACCTGGTTGAGTTCAAACTGGAATTGAACCATTTAAGAAGAATGCAGACGTCTGATATTAATTGAATTTAATTTGCTAATGATGTTGATGATAATGTTGTTGCTTTTCTGTTTAGCAGGTTTAAAGGATGTCGTTCTTCCAAAGAAGAATCATCTTTCAGAATAAAAGGGATTGATATTGCTTCGCGAATTGCCAAAGTTGCGTATTTGAAAACGATCGCTACCAATTTCTGAAACATAAAAAAACAGAAAATCACGAATTAAAATTCATTGGAGACATTTAATTTTCAACTTTCGAATGTATCTCAATTTGCTTTTAAAACATTCATCTCTTCTAATTTAGCTATAAAAATTGGATTCATCTGACTTCTATTAATGTTGATTTCAAATCAAAGGAAAACTGATTTGAATAAAACAAATATTCTAATTGAAATTTAGTGAAAAAATAGTCAAAGCTGGTAGCCATGGTCCACTATCAATGATTATCTCAAATAAATAATGAATTTTTCGCAAATACTAAAATTTGATTCCAAACAGACAGGTGGAGCTTACTACCCTTTTATCACAAGTAAAAATAGATATCATAGACATAAACACGATGTTTGGTCACTTTTTTTTCCTCTTCACCTTTGTTGCTGTTTTGATTTAATTATCTGTGCCTATCTATTTTTAATTGTGATAAAAATATGGTAAGCTTCACCAGTCTACTTGGAATTAAACCTGACAACCTCTAGTTAAATTCAAAAACATATACACCATTATGCTATAAACTTTAGGGTCCATACCTTATTGGAAAAATTGATGTAAATTTATTAGCAAAACTCTTATTTGATCAACTTACCTACGCGATCGATCATCCTGATTTCTGGCGGTATGTCCATCGATTCGACATTGTCGAGTTTCAGCATTCTTTTGTAACTATCATCTTGATATTTGTCCAAGAGATACTTCAAAACAGTTAACTCTTGATTCATTTTGGCAATATGATGGTGCAATTTAGTGTTTTCAGCCTCGAGCTGGTGCATTCGCTCCACAGTTTGATACATCTTTATCTTTGATTTAGACCGTGATTTTCTAACTGCGATGTTATTCCTCTCCCTTCTCAATCGATATTCCTCACTTGTTTTATCGATTGTGATTTTACCTGATTGAGAACTGGATGAACTTCCATTTGGAGTTTTTGTATCGTGCTTATATTGGCTGCGTCGATTAAAATCATGATGCTCAACTGACGATTCGTCAATCGTGTCTTGCTTATAGGCATTGGGAGAGGATCTTTCACCGCTGCTTATAACAGATCGTCGTCTGGTTCCATTTTCATACAAATAGATATCAGAAGGAGAATCTGATGATCGAGCAAATTTGTCTTGGGTTGAAGTTGATGTTGAAGGTGAAGGTGATAAGGAAGAGGATGAAGATGATGCTGAATAAGAGAATGGTCGAGGGTTAGGGTCGACAGGAGAGCTTGCAGAAGATGGAACAATATATTGGTGATTGATATTAACATTGCAACGATTTTCACGTCGTTGTGAAGACGAATGTAATTGTTTCCCAAATTGACTGGAAACACTTGATGGTGTTGGTATTGAGATGGTCGAACGCTTAGGTCGCCCTACAAATGAAAGATTGGGACAATTCTCACCCATGACAACATTCGCATTCGGATCATCGCTTTGTGGCGTACCTGGTGTACTTGAACTACCATCTGCCTGGTCTGATTCCGAGGAACCTGCATTATTTGAACCAGAACTTTTGGCGCCTTGCGCAGAGGATGATGAGCCAGAAGCAGTAGTAATAACTGTAGCATGGTTTGAAGCAGTAGAAGCAGTAGTTGTAACTGTTGTAGGTGTTGAACAAGTGGTACTATTATTAGCAGAAGCTGTACCATCGGAATTTTTCCTGGTGATAGCACGGATTTTCTTATTAATTGGTGCCATTATCCTCATAAGAGATAGGAAACACAATAGTCGAGAAACCGGAGATGTAATAAAGTGATGATAATTTTATCAAATGAGATATCAGTTTCTTCAATTGTTACAATAAACAAGTTCACGACGAGGCAAAATCAAAAGTTCAAGATTTATTCAAACTGAATAATGATGAATAAATGAGCGTTATTCACGAGTAATGTTTGAATGATTTAAAGTGAGATAATGTTAAGATGTTCAATGGTTTAAAGCAATGGTTAGAGTCAACGGTTTCACTCACAAATGAACCAGATTTACTTTTAAAGGCAAAGGTATAGTCTGTTCAATTAGATGTAAGAAGGTGAAGAAGTAAAGATGACCAGAGATTGAAACAAATCCATGATAAACAAAGGGAACAAGTTGAACAGTTTTGCTGGAAACCCACTTTCACTGTAACATGTAATATTTGATGGTAAAGCTTGGCAAGCAATCGGATGAGAGAAAGTAAAGAGACGAGAAGAAAAAGCAGTTACAAACTATGTAAAACAAGGTAAGATGAACTGTAATTCACAAAATGGTATTGCAAGGAGAGTAAGCGAGTAAAGGATGAGGCACAGATAAACTATCAATTAGGTTCAAGTTGATATTAAGACGAACCGATTGTTGACTGTGTGTACCACTGGGTTGAAATGGAAATGCAAAACACTCAAAAAATGATAAATAAACCTTGGATCTTGGGTCAATTTTGAAATGAAAAAAAAACTAATCATCAAGCAAGAAAGTTAATGAATGACTATGTACAAATAATTCTATTGCCTTTCTTTCTTCCTTTCTTCTACCCAATCTTCCCCTCTCTAAAACTTGGTAATTCCCTCTCTTTTTCCCCCGGTTTCATCAGGATTTCACCCTGATCCTAAAAGTGAACGCCTAGTCCTCGTGTAGCATTTTATTAGTCAACTTTACTCTCTATTTCTCTTTCTTTACCATTTCCCTTTCTTTTCTTCCTTACTCTGTATCCCCTCTCTCTTCCCACCCTCACCTCCTCTACATTACACCCAAACTCCGCCTAAGTTACGTAAGGATGCGTGTATCGTGTTCATGCAACTGATTCAAATAAAGATAGTAACATCAATGAAAATTTCAACCTCGAGTCACACTGGACTAGAAAAACAAATGCTCGAGGATAAAAATGAACCAATCCTGGTTGATATAAAATACGGTAAACAAAGTGAAGAAGGAAGGAGAAACCAGAAATTTCTTTTCGTTTTTAATCACCTGTTTACCCACGGTGAACAATTGCTTTCCACAGATATAGATGTATTCAATAATATTCACCTATTCAATTAAAAAGTCCTATTGTCACTTTAAATTTGGTTACGTAAATGGCAATGATTATCTGAAAAATGAACCCAATCGATCAAGTCTGACTACAATGTGCCAAATCTTGAAATGAAAAAGATCGAGAAAACAAATGAGCAAATAATGTTTGCCTATTTTTATCCTTGATATCAAATGCTAAGTTAACTGTGCTTGCAGATTTTTTTTTCCTGGCATCAAACTAGGTAAATAACAAAAGAATGAATAAGATAATTCTGGTGAATAAACTATAATACAATGGTAAAGAAGATTAAACTAGCTTTTTTTACGCCAATAAAGTAACTTGCATTTACATAAAGGCTACTGTTCAAAGTGATAAATGATTTTCAATTTTTCACTTTACCTTACCTTGAATTAAATCAAAAATCAGTGTAAAGTTAAAGCCTTTAAATGTTCCAGTAGGTAATTTTACCTGTAATTATCACATTAGTCAAAGTATGTTTTTATGATTAACAGTTATAGAGTTGCGAAATATTGCGTTACCTCAGTGTAAAAAAGACAGACTCAAAACCTTTATTTCGTAAGGATTGTTTACACCAGCAGCTGAGGTTAGGCCCCACCAGCGATCAAAACCGTTTACAGAACCAAAACATCACTCAAATAGTTTGAGATTCAAACAATAGATGGCAAAAGTGAAATGGCATTGCTCTATCTTTTTAAGTTAATCCTCAATGAATTATTTCCATATGTTTTCGGTTCTAACTTCAATGGATCCTGGTTATCCGTGGAAATTTATGGTCATTTCAGGTGATTTATGCCATCAAGTCGTGAAATCTTTTAAATTTGGACTTATATTGTTGGAAATGGTAAGTAAATTTAATGCATTCAGTTATGAATTTAACGATTCTTTTTTATTAGGATTCTCATAGGAACCCTTTGACGGTTAATGCAACTCAATGGAAACCATTTCAAGAAAATATGTCAACAATGATGTTGAATATTAATGAATAAGGAATAACTGAAACAAAAATGATTCAATTTTGTCTAGACGAATGGACTTGTTTATCTCAGGAAAATTAAGGATTAAGTTTCTCTTTCTATCCATTTGCCATTACATAAAGAGAGGAAACAACCAATTGGAACAAATATCCAATTGAAAACACACCTGCTGTTATTTTTTAACTTAAAGTCGAAAAGTTCAAGTTCAAGGTCTGCCGTTATTGTTCAATTTTGGTTATTCAAGATCGCTCGATAACTTATGTTTTATGTTCAACAATTCAATTTCAATATTCTTTCATTATTTTGCTTTTGTAGGTTTGCATAAGCCTAAACATAATGACTCTAGTTTACACATCTGTAGTTCTGTCTAAATTGTATTAGTCAGACAAACGGAATTGGTGAATTGATGAGAATTATGAAAATCACGAGCAATATTGAATCATTTGACCTACTTTTAGTTTACCAGGTTATAAATATAACACTTTAGAGTAAGGAAATGAACCAGAAACCAGTCAGTGATCATGATTACCTGGCGAAGGACAAGAATGAAACAGTAAATATGACACTTTATATAACACTATGCATGGTGAAATTGGCTTCATTCAAATTGTTTAAGATGTTTAAAATGTTTAAATTTAAACAGATGATCACAAATAAAATTGAAAAGGTGATTATTTTCATAGAAAATTGATTGTTGACTCATTCAGTTAACAATTGACTACTTATTTTCCGGGTTATCTTCACATACAGTCTCATCGTGATCATTCTTTATCCTCGTTTTCACCATCCTCATCATCTTCATCAAAACCAAAATGCAATGTTCAACATGAATTCATAAACATAATTACACTCTAATTGTGCTTCGTGATGTGATTAAAGTCAATCTATTTTAACCAATCATAAAGTGAATAAATAAACTGGTAAACAATGTCTAACACTTTTAATACATGATCACCAAGGGGGTTCTATCCCTAGTAACACTTAGAGGTGAAAGTCGAAGGAATCGGGTTTAAAATGAGTGCAAGTTTCTAACTGCATTCAGTGAAAGCGCAACCTAACCTCAGCTAACCAAACATAACTTGACTCAGCCCAACATAATCTACTTAAACGTAAACCTAGATCAAATGATCAACTGAATAACAGAAAGTATTAAACAGAATTAAAAAAAGCTGAAAGAATCTAATGAATTCTTCTGAATTCTTACACAGTCTTTGAAAAAAAGCATCGCTTCTCAGCTCTGGCCCTTCTCTTGAATAGCTTTTGTTAACTCTAAATCTTAAAATATTGGTGAAACAGAAATAAACAAGAGATATTGAGATAATGAAAGCATTACTTCTCAATCACTTAGATGGTGAAAGCAAGAAACAAAAGGTTGTGAATTTTTGTCTTAACCCTTTTGTTTCAAGGTTTTGTATCAGAAACAATTGTTTAAAAACAATGTCTCTGGTTGAAACAAGTCTTGAAATAGAGCACAAGAAATAACCAAATATTTTATTCACATTGAGAAGCTGTTGTCTAGTCTTAAAATTAATGACTTTGAATGGTTGATTTTTTCCCTCTTCAACGTAAAGTACAAAAATTAACTCGCAATCCAGGGCGTAAGGGGTTAACTGATCCGTGGAGCTAACGTTAAGGCATTTAACAATTCCTAATGAAAGTTTACTCAAAAATATTTCGCCCTCTAAATGCATTGAAAATATCTAATTTTATAATTCCTACGCAAACTTATTATTTCTTAATATATTTTCTTGAATCTTTCAACTATAGATCAACCTTTTCAGTTTCAAGTTTTTATTGTAGGTTTAATAAATGATAACATTATAATGGCTAAAATTAACACTAATTTCTTCTGGATATCAGCTCAGTATTCAGGGTGTAAGAGGTTAACTGGTCCGTAAACATCAGTGTTGACATATCACGAAAAGGCAAAAATATCAAATGAATTTGGTTCCATTTTCTTTGCTTTTCTGGTTAATTCTATTGTTTGAAGGTTCACAACTATTATATAACCTGAAAGTTGTTTGGTCAAGGAAACATGAGAATGGAAACTTTTGACCTTTTGAATGATCGATCAATATCCATATTCACTTGGCAATTGACAGAAATTTGCTTTTCTCTTTTCATTTTGACATTCTCTTGTTACTCTATTCTCTTCTTGAAATTTCAATGTTCAGTTCAAGGGATTTCGATGCTTAATTTTGGGTAAATAACAAGTTTCGCATGGAATCAACTGAATCAGCATTATGTCACCCTGAAAAGAAAGAAAAAATAGATTAAATTTTTGAAATCAACATGCAAATTAACATTAGAAAAAATCTGGTTAAAAAGATTGTGAGCCATTTTGCCTAATCTTTTGAGATCCTCCTTAACCAAGAAATTTGATCAGAAAGTTATCGTCTCTATCAAATTTCACTTTTAATAATGAATTTCAAGCCAATCCCACTGTAACAGAAAACATTCAACTTGCAACATTCAGAATGTACTTGTAGATTAACTAATTATTTATCTATCAAGTCATAAATAGTTAATCAGTATTGAAGCATTACTGCATTTGAAGACAGAAAATAAAATATCCCTTCAACGAATCACCTTTTTTGGTCTACAAGTTATTAATTTTTAAGTCAAAATTTCTCAATTTCTAGTTTTTCGCTTGCATTTCCCATTTGAATGAAATATTTTTAAAAATTAAGACTAATTATTTCAAAGCAATTAAAAATTGCTTACAATGTTAGTACAAAATTGTTAGTCTGAACTGTAATATCTGATGCTAATGCCAAACATCATTATTGCTGGAAACTCTGTTCGATTGGAATGGTTAAATGGTATCCATTTTTCAGACTCACTTTGTCAGATTAAACCTGACTAGACATTATTCAGTAAATATTTCAATTTGAGGATTACATTGGCGTAGAGTTAGGATTAAGATTGCAAGTTTTACTAATCTTTGAAAACTGTTATTCCAAAAATTTAAATCAATATTTTTGTTTCTCTTACGCTTCAATATTAAGATTAACTATAAACACGAATGGATTCGATGGCTGTTTTGAGCAACAAATACACCTTTAAATCAAGGTTTACCTTTGTATCACATTTTAAGCTTATGGTATAGCATGAAGAGTTTTGTATTTATTTATTCAATGTATCAATATTAATATGATTATCATTTGATTAGCTGTTGCTACTCAAATATGTTATTCATAATTGTCTCGATAATTTATGATTAAACGCTTGGCAGCTTAAAGCCTCGAGTCTAGTGCATGAACATTCTCGATGATCTTTAAACACTTTTTATAGAAATGACTTTGTTTTTGAATTTTGCTTCAATACCAGGAAGCAAATACTCTCAGCTCCGCCTCGTCTTAACCATGAATATCTCCGACTGTAATGAATCATTCTTAATGATCTAACATAAACTGATAAGTTATCGAAATGATAACATGATGAAAGTGTTGATAAATTGGAAAACAAAACAAAGTCTGAAATAATAAAGGGTTGACTTAAAAGTTCTTGCTCTTTGTACTTTAATTTACTTAGACTCTGAACTTGAGCGACTTTAATTTACATTATGTTTTCAAAAATCGATCGATAGTCTTCAAATTAGCTGAAATTAGATTGTCGATGGCCAACAACATTTAGATGGCACATTTGTTTCAGACGAAAGGAATTTGAATGGAAAATCTTTATTGAATTGTTGATTAAAATGAATATTTTGATAATCTTTTACTTACCGTTTTGATACGCATTGTGGTACTTCGCTTATAAGCACCTTTAAAGCCACTGAAGCAGTGCAAAAAAAAGATTTAAAAATTTTTGTTGTCTCTTGCAAGCACAAAATACGAACCGGTATTATGAACAAGGCTTCCATTTTTTATTCGCTTTTCCGTTATTTGAATCGAAAAGGCTAAAAACGGCTACTTGGCATTATTAAAACAGTTATGTTATGATTAAAAATTCAGTGCGTAAAATTTTATGAAAATTTCCTTGTAACCAGATTGGTATGTTAAACTCGGTTTATCATTCATAAGCGCGCTGATGCCTCCATCGTCACTTTATGCCTTTAAGAATTGCCTTTCCTCTTGTTTTTAGGTTGCTGTTGATAAGGATTCTGGTTATTCTCAGAATATTGTGTCATTAAATCTTGAAATTGTGAAAATTTGGACTTAAATTGTAATGTTTCGCTTAAGTGAGTGAATCTGATGCATTGAGAAATGGGATTTTGTAAGCTATATTAGCTGTATCTTTAGTTTCCAAGGGAAACTCCGATGGTCGGTGTAACTTGATGGAAACCACTTCATACATTCTGTATGTCAGCAATGATACTGGGTATTGATGAATAGAGAAAAACTGCCAAAAAAGGCTTAAATGTTGTCTAGACGAAGGGATTTATCTCAACACACCAGGAAAAACTGATTAAGTTTCTTTTTATAATAATATCCATTGGTCAGCACATGAAGAGAACATGGAACAAATCTTTTAATTCGGTTGTTGAATATACAGCATTAATGTTTACATATAATTGATTAACCAAACCAGAAAACAATTTTCTTTTCTTCATAAACCTTCCTATCCATTCTCATCGTGATCATCTTTTTACGCTTTTTTTTGCATTCTCGTTATTCCCATCAAAACCAAATGATCGACTCGTAATCATAATCAAACCTAATTACATTTTAATTACAATTCGTGATGCCATTAAAGTAAATCTATTTGAAGAAGATGATATCAATGAATAACACTTTAGCACAGTTCCACAAAGGGTTAACCCAAAAGAACCGAATCCGGAAGAATTGAAAGATCATTTAATTCTGTACAGTTGATTGATGCTGTATGGGTCAAAGGCTACTCAGACCTTGAATGGTTAACCATTCTCATCGTTACGCAAGCTGACCATTAAACGTATCAACATTAACCTTGTAACTGTTAACTGGCTTTAATTATCTTGCCTTTGATTAAACTCAAAGCTGACACAAAGAAGGTGAAACATTTCCATTGTTGCTACTTATTTACACCTACCGATCAAAGGCATAACATTACAATAGTCAAGTTTTTAAAAATTTAAAGATGAATCTTTTTTTTCATCGGCAATTAACAAAGCCATTCATAAGATATTGATGGAACGGGCAATCAGGTTAACATGAAAGGAACAATTGAAGATAATTGTTCATCTTTTTCCGACCACTTTCATCAATAGGCTATCAATGAAAATATAAATCCACTTTTTTATCACTTCTATTGTTGATGTCTCTTTCAATTTTAACAGTTTATGGTTCAATTTTTGATACAACATAATAAACAATCAATCAAACGTTATAAATAATTGCTGTATCAATTGGACAAAATTATTCATTTTACATGATAAAATTAACTTTCAGTAGCATTAACATTTCACTTAAAATAGGGTGACATTGTAATTGATTTAACATGTAAATTTTGAAAGCACATGAGAAAGGTTGACATGTGAGAAAAAAACAAATTTCTTTTGAAAATACAATAGTTTACAATAAATTTAGTTTCTTTGTATAAATATGTTTAAATATTGTTAGTTTTTTTTTGTTGATTTCAACTGAGTAGTTCAATCAAAAATAAATATCGATTTCTTTCATTTTACAGGGATTCATAAGTATTTATATCAATGGTGAGATGGATAAAAAAGCATCAACACTAGCTTTATATTACAACTCTTTTAAAATTAACAATAACAGGCAACAGTTTTCAACAATCTATTTTGACATAAAGATTTAAGAATCCATTCATGTTGTAATAATGATGGCGTGAGTATCAAGTTTTATCAGAATAGTAGAGTGAAGATGTTAAGACAGCTTAATTCACCGGCAAAAATTAATCACATTCAGGTAATGAAACCATTACTTCTCCATTATTTAGTTGGTGAAAACGAGCAAACAAAAGCTTGTGAATTTGTTTTGTCTTGTGCCTTTTGTTTAAAGGTTTTGAATCTGAAACAATTGTTTAAAAAACAATGTCACTGGTTGAAACAAGTCTTGAAATGGAGCACAAGAAATATCAACGAAATATTTGATTAACAATAGAGACCATTTCTTAATGTAATTTAATTGAGAAGCTGCCGTCTAGTCTGTAAATTAATGACTTTGAATGAACTTTCTTTAACCCTTCAACGTAAATAGCAAAAATCAGCCCGAAATTCAGGTTGTAAGAGGTTAACTGGTCCGTGGAGATACATCAGTGTTAATATATCACGAAAAGGCAAAAAATATCATTTGTTGGAATTTTATATGTGTCCATTTTTCTTTCCTTCTGAATCTATTGAATGTTCACAACTATAATCGGAAAGTTGTTTGGCCAAGGAAACGTCTTATGAGAATAAGAGACTTTTGACCTTCTTGAATGGTCGATCAATATTCATATTCACATGATAATTCACTGACAGGAATCTGAGTTTCTCTTTTCATTGTGACATTCTCTTGCAACTTTGTTTTCATCTGGGGTTTGATGCATTATCAATGTAACAAAGCTTGAGATTTTCCCTTGGAATGGCCACTCAATGGATTGATGTTTAATAATTTAAGAGAGCAAATATTTACTTGTCTTTTCCCACAGTCTAATCATGAAAGGTTCCCAATCAGGTACATCACCAATATCACCAATAATGTATGGTGAAGGTCGTTTCTCTGAGGATGACTTTAACCATTTTCTCAAATCATTTGGATCATAAGTAAATTTAAAGTTAATTGGTTGGTGGCGAATGGGTAAGTGCGCAAGTAAAATTCCAGTTATGAATAAATCATCAATCCAAATGAAGGGTTTAACGGAAGTTGCAATATTATAAAGATCTTGGATAACATCAGGTGTTACAAAATAACCAATGCCAGAGCAATAAGCAGGTAAAACATCATACGGATATTCATTATGAGATAACCTCCATTTGCCTTTTCGTTTAACCGAAATACCAGCGGGAAACAGGGAGCAGCTAATTATGCCTGTTGGTGGTTGACCATTGGAAGAGTGAAAGGTTGATTTGAGGAAGCCAACAACACGAAAAATATCAACATAAGCATCATCATCAATCTTCATGACGAATTTGGCGCCACGGCAAAAGGTTAAAACCCATTTGTAGCCCATCAAGTGTTTGTACGTTAAATTAGCATAGGTGTCTGCAAAGTTGCCTTGAACCAGGTCACCAAACTGACTCGATTCAGAATCAATTGAGGACTGCAAAGACGATGAATTAGTTAATCCAAGAAGAAAGATAACCTTTATTCCAAGAAGATGTTGAACATGACGAGAAGCCCAAGTTGATCTGATAATGCGTCTTTTATCAAAATTTAATGGAGCAGAATGAACAAACGCTAATAGGTTAATTTCATTTGATGATGAATCTGGTGTTGATAAGTTGCTTGATGGTGAACATTTGAGGGGACAATTTTTGATAAAAGTAAAATCATCCATATCCAATAACCTGGAAAGATTATTTCTGTCTGGATCATCTTCATCAACTTTATAAACTGCTCGTGGAAAAAATTTTTTCACTTTGAAAGGTTTAATTTTCTTTTTTCTTTCACTTAATCCAGTTGAGTTATTTGAGAGAAAAGTTTCTTCATAATCAAAATTAGACGTCTTCTCGAGAGTCACTTTACTATAAAGATACACAAATGATAAACTAATTGTTGCCACCATCAAAGGATAATATCGTCGAACCCAGCGGTTCATTATGGGTCTCGACGGTTACAATTGCCGAAGTTTATCACAGAAAAACATTCGAGTGAACCAAGCGATTGGAAATTCCATAAAAATAGAATCATTCTGGATCAGGTTAAGTTGAGGGAGAAATTGTAGTAGAAGAGTAACATTGGGTCAAAAGTGTAAAACCTAAAGATCCAGGTTTACTTTTTGAAAGTTTACACAATTGAACACTGCCATGAGTACCATTTAACCACATAGTTATAGATGAATTCTCATGACCATCATCAGGTTCAAATTTAATTGTTACTCATGATAACATGAAGAATGAAATGTTCACAAAAATTAGATGGAATAACGGTTTACTCCGGAAGAATCATCATCATACTAAATGATCACGAGGACCGTACCAAGTTACCAAAATGATAAGAGAACCCGTTTTTTTCTGGAAAAGATGAAAAGAGAGAAAAGTTAGACTGAGAAATGAAAGAGAGGGAGGCTAAGGGAAGATGAAAAATCAAGGTGATGATCAAGTTGAAACAGTAATGAGAATTGAGCGTGCTGACCACTGAATCTTGAGGTAGCTCAGTTACCACGGAGGGAGAAAAGCGAGAGACAAGTAGAAACTACACTTTTTTTCTGTACCATCTTCATTATCATCATCATGATCGGAATAACAATTACATAAAAGTGAATCAAGGTTTTTTTTAACTGTTGCAACTTTAAAGGAGTAAAGTAAAAGAAAAAAGTAAGGAAGTAGATGAATATGATTAAAATTATTCCACAATCAGAAATTTTTCGCTGATATTGAGATAATATTGAGGAAATTTGGTTATATTTCAATTTGTTTCATTGAAAATGCTTGAAATTGGCATAAGAGTATAAGGCAATGGATTTCTCGGGTTACTTATAATTGAGATAATTACCATTTCATATGACTGACCTCTAAATACACAAATGATTATCATAATGGTGAAGCTAAATAATTGGTCTAGCTCTACTTTTAGCATCTAACATTTTAAATAAAGTCAAAATTTGTGTGATAGCAAGAAAAATTGTCGCTAACTCGAGTAATGGAAGTTTTTTGACAATTTTTTCGAGAGAAAAATTCCCTTCTGGTAGCTTACCTTGAAAGATTACAGATTACAGATGACGAGTAACGATTGAAGTGATGAAACAATGATTTTAACAACTGCTGATCCAATGAATTGAAATGATTTTGAAATGTATGACATAAGGTATATTACATAATCCAGTGTATAAATAGAGCGAGTTAACAGGTTGACGGTGAACACACTGTGTAAAAATGCAAAATTGAATGAGACACTGTTAAACAATTTTGTGAGTGCAAACAATGGTTAAATATTAATTAAGACTAACACTTATGGTGGCTTGCTGGTCCTTAATGGTTAAGAAGATCTCATCATCTTTAAATAGAGCTCATCTCACCGATAAAAACAGATACTGAAGTTTTCATTTCTTAAAACACTCAAATCAAGTTTGACTCAGCAAGGAGTGACTATGCAAGTCAGGCGGGAAAGGTGGCAACAAACAACGCCATCTAACAGATAAACATTATAAAGCTTTTTTTTAAGTTTGATAATTTTGACTGAAGTAAATCATGTTCAATATTTTTGTTTGTCCCAATTAAATCAATTTGAAAATAATTTTCTCTCGATAACAATCTTTACATGATGAATTGATTGTGAGCGAAGAAGGTAAGAAATAGAAATTTAAATTATCTGTTTCATTGTAAAAATTGTTGTTACAATAAAAAAAGAAAAGATGAATTAATGTTTGAAGCAAATAAATTACAACCTTTGAAATACTAAGCTATGGAAAAAAATCGTTACTTTTCTCACGAAATATTTAACAATTTAAATTATTGATTATCATATTTAAAAGTTGAATTCACCTTTTGTTACCAAAAACTGTTTTAAACAGATAATTTAAGCAAAAGGTAAGTAAAGAAACAAGGTAAACATAAATGATAATCAAGTTTAATACAGAGAATTGTTATCAATCAAAGGAAAAACAAAAACATTTTCAGCCTTTTGTCTAAATCACAACCAACTGGAACCTGATGTAAACACTTAACAGCAATTAAATTAATATTTTTGTCAAGCCATGAGAATACGAAAGTACAAAAAGATGTACAAAATGTTGTTGATTATCTTGAGTAATTATGTGAAGTAAACCAGTTTTATTTAAACGAGAATCACAATGAAATAAGCTGAAAATGATATCTTGAACCAGCTATAGATGTGATTGAAATGGTTATTAAAACAATCAGGTTTTGGCAAAAGTACCAAGTTAACAAGTTAAAGGTAAAATTGGTGAAAACAAATGCAATCAATAAATTGTGAGCAAACAAGCGAAAAATAACCAGCGAAATCAATGCCACTTTCAAATCACTTGAAAATACATTGATAAACGGCAAGTCAGGCAAGGTATTTGAACAGAGCAAGTTGCAAGTCAAGTTGTAAAAAAAAAACATTTTATCCACTAAATGATGAACATTTTAAACGGTCAACAAATTGGCCATTTAATGAGTATTGTGAATAAATCAATGAATAAACACAATGTTATGAAAACGTTTTACATTAACACGAGAAAGGTAAAGATTGTTGAATCTTTTTTCCCATTCAATTTTAAATTGCGATTGAGTCAATTGATGAGTACATTGTTTGCTAATTTTAAAGACTATTAATTTTACATATTTGCTAATTCACTGAGTTATCGTTTGATTGTATTTTAAAGCTGATTGATTTAAATTAAAACTATTAAATGCTATTATTTATGACCAATTGATTAAGTCTGTGAAAAACCAACAAACGTCTATAAAATCATTTTGAGTTTCTTTGTAAGACAATTGGGTTCAGGTTGGAAGGTTAACCAGATTATTATTGATTAGTTAACCTTTTTCAATAAAATACTCAATATGATAACAATTGAATGAATTGGAAGAGGAAAATGAGAGAAAAAAACAAGTTTAATTAAATGTGTGTGAAAATTGTGAAATGAACAATTAATTAAAAGGAAAAATTGAATCGTTCATTTCACAAATTCATATAATTTGGGAAACAATGAGTTGATCGTTGGATCATTAATCATTAAACTGGAAACAATCAATTGTATCATGGTTCATCTTTGCCATTCTGGTACCAATTAGTTGAAGAAAAAAAAATCAAAGGTAAAAACAAAAGATAAAAATGGTTTTTACTTTCAGTTGGCCTTTAAATTGTGAACACAAGTCAATCAAAATGTTGACTAAAATTTTCCATTTCAGGTCATTTCAGGTCATTTCACAGAAATTACTGAGGCTCAGTTTGGAGTTCTGTGAGGCTCTATTTAAGGCTCAAAGGCTCGAAACAGTAAAAGTAAAGTTGATTAGAAGCGCAATTTGATTGTTTCAATGATGGGTTGTTGACTTGCTTTTACTGTCAACTTTGACTTCTCGTTGGTCCATCATTTTTTGCTCATCAAATCACTTCCTAATCATTTGTTGACAATCAGTGTTTCTCCATGTTTTTACTCAACATTCTGTTACTTGGTGTAATCACGCTCATTTCTCATCACCAGAATTTCAGTTTATCCTATGTTTACCTTTTGTCACAATTCATTGGTTTCTTTGATTAACTTTTTTCTTTCTTCATTTGTCATCACTTGGCAACAGATTGTATTGGTGTTTCTTTTTTTTGTCCATCAACTTGTACTCACTGAGCGTCAAACAGTTATGATTCGCATGATTGCCCGTTAACTGGACAAATGATTGCCGATAGAAACAGATCTTTGACATTAGGAAAACAACGGTTCAACGAATGTCTACTTGTAATCACTTTGTATCTTTAACCATTCCTTTGATCATCTTGCATCAACTTTCACCAATCAACCAAATCACCTTTAACTCTGAGAGGTAAAATTCAAAAACTTAATTTTTGTGAGATTAAAGGAAAGTTCAAACTGACAGCTTATCATAGCTTAAACAAATGATATCAAGCTAGATATATTCATAATCGAGATCAGGTTAATAACTCTGAGTTTTACTGTTGATTTGCTTGAATTATGCCTTTAAATATCAGTTATACTATTAAGAAATCTGTTAGCTCACCAGTTGCAACCTTTTTTTCCCCTGAAATAATATTTATGCATTAGATAGCGGAGAAAAGTTCATTTTTATTGCATTTAATTTCTCTATGGGCCATTAAATTTCCATCTTTTTTTTTACAATCATCACCGTTCTCATCATTACCACCATCTCAATTGACTTAAAACCCTTTAACAATTCTGTAAGTAAATAAAGGTTGATGACATGAGGAAGGTAATTCAACAGAATCCTCTTCTAAGAAGTTAATCTTCATTTTAATGTCTTCATAAGTAAGACAAACTAAAAATTCAAATCTTATTTTCCAGGAAAAGCTTGTAATGAAAATCAATTTTTTGGCTTGAAATCAGTTTTCAATTAAATTTCCAACAAAATGAAAAGGCAAAATAACCAGTTGACTATAAAGATAACTATTTGCCAACAGTTAAGTTTGGTGAAATGAACAAGTTTGTCAGAAAATTTTCATCTCTTCACCTATCCCTGAAGTAAGGAAATGACTGGAGATTCCCAGTAAAACATATGCTAACAATTTATTAAAATTGAAACAATTTCCCTAAATAGGCGAATCGCTTCCGACAAGAAAAATAAACAATTTAAAGAATCAAAAGCTAATTGAAAACGTGAATCAATTCAAATAAATTGTTCAATTAAAAAGTAATTTGTATTAGATTTTGTTGATGAATAAACCAAGTAATGATACTATTAATAAATTGTTGCCTTTAATGTATAACTTGTCTCTCGGTAAAATTTCCAGTTCTAAAAATAAACTGATTTATTTTGATAATTTACCGAGTCTTTTATACTTTTTTTGTTCAAATGATGATACTGATGGTAGGAATAATAGTGAAAGGTGAGATGTCGTGAGTTAATTTCAGAGAGAATGAAGTGATTAACAATTCAATCATATTTGAGAGGTTCATCAGTCAAGTGAAAGATGAAAGATTTAGATTTAGAGTGAGTCGAGAAATGTTTCCTCATGATGATGATGTAGGGTGCGATGAACAATGTCAGGGTCAACATTGAAAAAGTAAATGAGTTTCATAAGTTAATGATTATTACTACCATTTCAAGTTTTCACTTTAATAGTGATTGCTATTTAATAATAAGCTTAGGATTTGTAATGAAATACATGCTATTACAAAAATTATCTTTGCATTACTAAGTGTCAATTCAATTTGTTCAGAAGTGAAGTGAATTAGAAAAGGAAAAGAAGTTTCAATTAAAAAAAATCTTTGGTTTACAAGAACTCAATTTGAACCAAGTTCACCTGAATTTTTATGATGGAAGGCAATTAATTGAGTGATGAAATTGCTCGATCAAAGTATTACGTTGAAATTGTAATTGTATATCATTGATCGCTCATAAAATTGCAAAGGACAACTTGAAACTTCAACTGTTGACTTCAATTGCCTTTCATTAATCAAATATCAATGCTTTTAAATACAGAAAATAACAAAAGAGATAAAATTTCAAATGAAAATGCTTCGAGCTGAATAATTCAGAGAAATATCAGTTGAATAATTGAATATCTTTCAAATGATTTATAAGTATAATAATAGCAAAGTAGAGGAAACAAAAATGAAAAGATAAGGTTAGCACATTGAGTAATGTTCCGATGTTGTATCATTGTGATGGTTTGAACCTTGAAAAGAGTGAAAAAGAGTGAAAAATAAGGTAAAATAAACTAAAATAAGATACACAATTTAAATGATAATATGTTAATGATTAGTATTTTGGAGAGAAAAGAAGTGAAAAAATCTATTTTTATTGTAAATGAATAAGATTTTTAAAGGAATAATTATTCAGTTTTACTTGAAAGGTTCATGATAAATGTTTTTGGACGAACAGATTGAAAGGTGGAAATAAGGAAAATTAATAATACATTCTAGATTACAGATTCATAGATTTCAATTGTATTGAGGAACACAATTGAAATTGAATCTTGAGATGGTCGATGGATCAAAAATATAAGTAAAAATAGTAAAGTAAAAAAAAAAGATTCATTTTTAAACTGAACATGAGGCTAAAGTAACTTAAGAGTGGCGACTAAAATTGAATGGAAAAATAATCTTGAAATGAGTTGAATAACAAGTAAAACAGTCTTTTTGCTAAGTGGTATAGATATCAAGATAATGGTCAATTAACATAGAGAAAGGTTAAACATTAATATTTAAAAGGTGAGCAACATTCAGTCAAATAATGAGAAGTTGATTGTGGAGAGTTAAAGAAATGTTTAAATGTGATGATGATAATGATGATTGAAGGAGAAAAGGCCAAAAAAAAATGAAGAAGCTACAGTTGAGGCCAAGATGGTAAAGAAGATGAGAATGATAAAGGGAAAAGTTGCTTTTGCAAAGTCTGAAAAAAACAAGATATGCTGGTCTAATTGCAATAAACATGGAGATTTTTTTCTGTTTGACAAGCATGAAAATTTTATACCTATTGAGATTCATTAATGGTGCGGGCTGAAAATGCAACGAAGCGAATCGAAAATGGGAGAAGATAGCAAAAAGGTTGAAATCCTCTTAATTAGCATCTAACATGTCAATTAAATCGTCTCATCACGTTTACATATACATGAAGAATCAAGACGAGATAAAAGCCTAGATTATGCAAAAACAGGTAAAAAGGCGAAGAAAAAGTTTACCAAATATTAGAATTTTACTTTTTATTTTCTTTTCTTCATGCGCTTCTATCTTTTTGTTTTCTATCTATTGGTATGTTTCAAGATGATGATGAATAGAGTTAATTGAAGCTAACAAAAAGATTAATTGTATTTATATTAACATTAGCATGTAATTTGCATCATCATTAACAATTTGACAGTTTACTTAGTTCTAGTGTTGACAATGAGTTTACTTTAATCAACATTAATGACAAGGCAAGAGTTAACTTACCTTGCGGTTTGTCGCTTAAGCTTGGTGCTGTTGGTGTTACCAAATTACTCGTCGATCTTTACACGAGTAATGTACAAGATCTCCATTAGGATAACGTAGGAAGGCACTAAAATGAAAAAAGAGATTTTCATTAATAGAAGTGTTTATTAAGTAATTAAGAGAAAGATAATGACGTTCATTGTTCATTAAATATTCATATTTTTTTGTTTAATAACTTAATCAACAAGTAATGAAAGTAAAAAGGCTAACCTGGTTCCAATGCGTTTTTGACACTCTTTACAACGATCTGAATCTTCGACTATAATTTTGTACTCTTGGTGAAGCTTGAGACGAGCTTGTTGGACGGCCAAGTGTTGAGTTAACAGTAAATTTCGATACATAAGGCCATCATGACGTTCTTTGATTAGGTTTATAGTAGCAGTTTCCAGGAAGGTTCGGATCGATGAGATATAAATGGTTGAAGGTAAAATGTCTAAAGCACGAATTGGATCAATTTTGATTGCGTGAGCTTTCAATAGACGTAGAGCTTCATTCAAATTTTGTTGATAAATGTCAGCAGTCATTTCATAGTTCCAAGCAACGGCTGAGTTAATTGAATTTGCTTCGGACGGTTGAGTAACATATAACTTCAATAGAATCAGGAAAACCTAAGAAAGATATAAAAAAAAATGAAAAGAATCTTTTATTAATGGAAATAAAAATTTAAAATTTATGTTGATTGTTAATTATTCAGTAGTCTATTTTTGCATTTTTGTGGATTTGTTAACTTGCCCATGAAAAAGAAGTAAATTCAATTGAATCTTAAATAGTAAATTTTTCAATTTAATTTGCATCATGATTAATCTTCAACTTTGACAGTTTTATTTTGTTTCACTTTACCATGTCAATGGATAAGTTTACCTTTAGCTGTATATTGCTTTTATTTTAGCTTTCATTTCATTTCAACTGACATTTCAGGGATAATATTTTTTATATCAAAATGTGGTTCCTGTCAATCTTGAAATGTTTGAAAACCTGACTTTTTCTCATATATTTTCAATATTATGTTGAGTCGCAAGATTTAAATATATCCCTCTATATCGTGGTTAAGATGGTTAGTAATCAAACTTACAAAGGTAATCTGAATAATAAAATCATTGGTTACTAACCAGTTGCTGGATTT